>CM048745.1:123019698-123739698 GCA_026315105.1 Locusta migratoria | reverse complement strand
GTGCAGACGACGGACTGTCTTAAAACGATTTCCGATGGCGAATCAAGTGTTCTCCTTACATCCGCGTTAGATCTAGGAAAAAGATAACGGATTCATTTCCTTGTTTGTTGTTTGGATGCCACATCTGTAAGATGACACTCGACACTACGTCTGATTAAATACTCTGCAAATTACAACAAAGTTCATGTCAGAAGGTTCATCGAAACTATTATCGGCGCTTTGCACTAGCCGGTCTAAGGCGCCTCGCTGAGGAGCGCGCGGTTGATCGCCGTCGGATATTCGAGTCCTCCCTGGGGCATATGTATGTGTGTGTGTGTGTGTGTGTGTGTGTGTGTGTGTGTGTGTTTGTCCTTAGGTTAGTTTAATTTAGTTTAAGTAGTTTTTAAGCTACGGACGTAAGGACAAACACACACACACACACACACACACACACACACATGCCCTAGAGAGGACTCGAGCCTCAGAAGGAACCGGCTTCGCAATCCGTGGCATTTCGCCTTAGACTAGAGGCACTTTTTTTAATTATTTTTTTTAAATTTATTTTAATGTCTCGTTTTTCCGATTTCCTTCGTTGTTTGCACTATTTTTATTTGCTCCAGCACTTATAACATCTTGCTCCACACATTTTGATCAGTAGGATAAGTAGCTTACTTCGGCCAAAGAATTACGTTTTTCAAATACCTCAAATTAAATTAGATAGAAAATACTTTTTAAAACCATTCGGACTTCTGTGTTATAGAAATTCTTTCGATGAAGTGCACCTTTAATTGTGCCTTACTACATGCAACGATCACACACTTTCGTTGTTGCATTTACAGAATTTCACCCCTTTTTATTCCTGAAGAAAGTGAGATGAATTCTGATATTATTATTATTATTATTATTATTTTTTTTTTTTTTTTTTTTTTTTTTTTTTTTTTTTTTTGCATGTCATATTTTAAATACGATTATACAGACTGTGATAATATTACATCATGTATGTCACCATCAGCACCGAAATATAGTCCATTACACTTATTGAAACGTACTTAAGAAGGCACAGAAAGTATGCCAAAAGCAGAATCTAGATAACTGTAGCTGTTAAAGCGATTACTCGCACAAACCCGAGTTTTAATTCCCATCCGGCTGATATTTTCAAGTGCAGATGCTAAATTTTTCAAAGCTCAGTGCACTCAAGTATGATTCTTAAAAAATTCCCCTCTAAACTTACATCTGTTTAGTCACGTAGAAATAAATATGAAAGTTCTCCACCTAATGGAACAGATTTCCGCATACATGTGTGTCAGTATGTTTATTGCCGAACGATCGTTTGGAATTGAGCAAAATCGCGAGAGACCGCTAATGACCGAGTGGTTTCATTGGCGGGCCATTGGCCCTTGTTAGCTGTCAGCGGAAGCACACTGTTTTGTAACGGACCTTTTATTTCTTCTTTGTACAGTGGAGCCAGTAATGATTTCGTACTTCGTTTTCGTGTTTGGCAAACAAGTAATTAATGGTTGTTTAGTCACCACGGAACGGATATTGGCCCATTAACAAATCGAATTCTGTGTCCTGCGGTTAAGAATGATATATATTTCCCGTTGATTTTTAAATTATTGCAGCCGTTGTTATCTACGGAAAATTATGTTCGTCATGTCACTGTGAAAGTTTCTTTATTGAATGATACAGGCATAAAATACAGTTTTGCAACAGAGTTAAGCTATAGCATTGAATAGCGTGATATAATTAACCTGGATGATGATTAATGCTGTTACAAGTGAACATCGAAATTAAATCTCAATGGCAGTGACCCGTGCGTGAAGCGACCGCATCCGATTTACTTCGCTCTGGAATATCACACATATGATGCTGGAATAGCAATGTTTAGCGACAAACTGAAGTAGGTAAAAATGAACGATAGTAGGTGTAAAATCTTTCCAGCAGAGAGAACTGAATTACATAAAAATCCAGCTCTAGTTCAGTATTTCAATTACTGATCCTTTGTAGAATATTCCTGATAAATATAGCTTAAATGGAAAATATTTGAATTTTCCTTCATCTTAATGTAGGCCTGGCTACTTAGAAGGCAGCCTCTTCACCAGCCTATGGGTGCTGAAAGCTAATAACCTACACGCCCAAAATTAAACTGTTACAGAAACATCAATGAATAGAAACTGATAGATAAAAGGGATTTGACCTTTAGCCTGAAATCATATACGACAGATAGTATGATAGAATGGTACCCATTGTCAGAAAGAATTGTAGTACTTCGCTTTGCTTCAAGAGTTACAGTGGTGCTGTGTTACGTACCAACGGAGGCAGGAAGCAAAGAAGAAAACGAGCAATTTTATGGTCAGCTACATAGAACCCTGTTATAGGCAAAGAAAAAGGATATTATGTTCGTGATGGGAGACCTGAATGTGGAAGTTGTCAGTGCTAACCAAGGAGTAGAAAGTATAATGGGAAAACATGGTATAGGTAATAGAAATGACAATGGTGAGAGAGTGATTGAATTTTGTAGTAACCACAGGTTGGTGTTAGGAGGTACTATCTTCCCTCACAAGAATTGCCAAATAGTGACGTGTGTTTCCTCTGACCATAGAACGGAAAACCAGATCGATCATTTCACTATTAGCAAGACATGGCGAAACTTCCTGCTGCATGTGAGGAACAGGAGGGGGGCACATGTGGGAAGTGACCATCATTTAGTAATAGCTAGGCTCCGACTGAAGATTGCAAGTACTGGAAACACAGTAGAAAGGAGGATAAAGTATAACTGGGATAAACTGAAAAATAAGGAGGTACAACAACGTTTTTCACTAGAATTGAGTAACCGATTCCAACAGCTAAGACAGGATGAAGGACAGGATATTGAACATAATTGGAAGAGCATAGAGAGTACCTACATTGATACCTGTGAAAAGGTACTAGGCAAAAGGGAGAGAGGAAGAGAAGAATGGTTTACTTCCGAGACATGGGAACCGTGAACCAAAGGAAGGAATGTAAGAAAAGACTCAATACAACAAGAACACAAGAAGATAAAGTACAAGCTAGAACTGAATTTAACGAACTCTACAAAATGGCCAAAAGGCGATTTCGACGTGACAAACGAGCATTTATCAATAACCTTGCAGCACAAGCCGAGATTGAAGCACAAAAATGACAGTAAGACCCAATACGACATTACCAAGAGGACTAACAGGAAAGTGTTTTAGATCTGAGAAGCCTGTGAAAGCCAAAGATGGGAAACTATTATCCTCACAAAATGAACAGCTAGAAAGGTGGAGAGAACACTTTCTGGAGATCTTGAATCGTCAAACAGTCGAGGAAGAGGTGACAGAGGCAGCGACAGAAGAAGAGCATGAAAATGTTGATATCAAGAGTAGAGATCCAAAGGACCATCAAGAGATCCAAAGGACCATTCAACAACTAAAGAATGGCAAAGCGGCAGGTATGGACAACATCTCACCGGAGGCCTTGAAAGTGGATGTGAGTACCTCAGTCGAGATTCTGTTCCCACTTTTCAAAAAGATTGGAAAAAAGGACTCCTGATCAAGCTTACGAAGAAAGGAGATTTATCGGAATGCGATAACTGGAGACGGATTACCCTCCTTTAATTCCGAGTAGGTGCTCTCAAGAGTTCTAGAAAGGATAAAAAAGAGAATTAACTCAAGGCTGAGGAAACAACAAGCAGGATTTAGAGAAGGTTATTCCTGTATATACCAGGTCAACACACTGCACATAGTTTTAGAACAATCCACAGGGCTGCAATCATCATTGTCTCTACTCTTTGTTGACTTTGAAAAGACGTTTGACAGTGTAATGATGAAGAAGATGTGGAAAGCTATGCAAGAGTTTGGGACGTACACATGTCAAGTTTCACATCAAGGAATGCTGTCAGAACCCATCCCTGTAGACACAGGAGTTAAGCAAGGATGTTTGCTGTCACCTATTCTATTTCTCATGGTGCTGGATCTTGTGATGCAGAAAGCAGTTAATCGACGATGAGAAATTATATGGGGATTGACAGGCAGGTTGGACGACCTGGACTTTGATCTATGTTTGCTAGCCAGCAAAGGATATGGGATATGGAAGCAATGCTGAATGATTTAGAAACCGAAGCATCAGAGGTAGGGTTGAAGATAAATGGAAAAAAACTGAGAGGATGCGCTGTAATAACCGAAATGAAGCACTATTTATTTATTATTATTATTCGTCTGTAGCACCACATTTCAAAAGCTTCTTTCATCTTTATATCTGACCCCCTTATCGTCCACGTTTCACTCCCATACAATGCTACATTCCAGACAAATGCTTTCAGAAAGGACTTCCTAACATTGAAATTAATATTGTATGTTAACAATTTTCGCTTCTTTAGAAACGTTTTTCTTCCCAAAGCCATTCTGTATATTATGTCTTCTTTACTTCGGCCATCAGAAGTTATCTTGCTACCCAAATAACAAAATTCATCTACTACTTTTATTGTCTCATTACCTAATCTATAGATGGGTAGATCACGTAACTAATGAGGAGGTGCTTAACCTAATCGGGGAGAAAAGGAGTTTCTGGCATATCCTGACTAAGAGAAGAGATAGATTGTTTGGACACAGACTTAGACATCAAGGAATTGTCAACTTAGCATTAGAAGGAAGCGTGTGGGATAAAACTCGTAGAGGGAGACCGTGGAGCGAATACAGTAAGCAGATTCAAAAGTATGTAGGTTGCCGAACGTATTATCAGATGAAGAGGCTTGCACAGGATAGGGTAGCGTGGAGAGCTGCATCAAACCAGTCTGCGGACTGAAGACCACTACAACAACATTATTATTTAAGATCGAACAAGTCAAGCAGCTTTGCTACCTTGGAAGTTTAGTCACCCCTGAGGAGGGAACTATCGAAGATATAGGAAACAGAATGAATAAGGCTAAAATGGCATTTGCAATGCTGAGACCAATCTAGAAGTCAAGGGAACTTAACAGCTATACAAAAGTACGCATATTGAATACAAATGTCAAGTCAGTACTTCTCTGTGTGTATGTGAAGCACTCCAAGAATGTGATAGATAACAAATTATTTCCACAAGAATTACAATATACTAACATAACTCGTATAAACATGAAGCTATTAAATAAAATGGTGCCACTTTACCCTTAACGTGGCAAATACAATAAACGTGAGGAAGAAGGTGAAAAAGAAATATTACTGATAGGCAACTAAAATTGCAACAAACCACTGACAATGGATGTATAAAAATTATAATGCCAGTTTCGTCATTTAGAAGCTTTAGGCCAGTCAAACAATAGAAATTAAATTTGTTGGCAGCCATGTGGGCATAATCAATTTTCAGTATAATTTTTATGGGTTGACAGGCCTCTAAATTTTGGGTTGGGTTGGTTGTGATAGGGGGACCAAACAACCAAGGTTATCAGTCCCCCAGTGGGGATGGGAATGAGTGAGGATAGGAAACGAAGGGAAAGGAAATGCAGACAGGTGAGGAAAGAAGAAAGAAAGACTGTATTAGCTTGGGTTCCGTGCTCGACACGCATGTACTCAGAAAAGAACCGTGAGCCCCCTGGAGGGTATAAATGTTGGAACTGGCACTCCAATTTTTATGCCTCCATTGTCTGCGGTATGTCGCAATTTTTATTTGCCTGATTGTAATATTCATTTATCACCTTCTTCCTTAGGTCTAGTATTTGCCAGGAAAAGGGTAAAGTCGCAGGATTTTAATTCATAAGCCAATTGTACTTCCATGTTTATACCAGTAATGTTAGTATGTTGAAATTCTTTGGAAAGCATTTTTTATCTATCACATTCTTAGGTTGTTTCTTTCTTTTGCTTGTTACAGGTTTGAAAAAGACTAAAAATACGAAACTAGTCACCATTCTATAAGATTTTATGTTCCTCTGCCGTCTAGGCTTTTTAAAGAATTTTTTAAAGTCCAGATGTGACATAAAATCGTTGATGAGTATATCAGTATTAATTGATAAACAGTGCTAACAGTGCTTAATGCACAAACGGGGACAGCACGCCAGTGGTACTTTAACAGTTTTAACGATTTGCTCTCATCCTAAGCCCGGTAGATGTGGCAGATATAAATAGCAGTTGTAAAATATATTTATTTTAACTTGACTTATGTTTCCCACTTTATGGCAGTGGATGTTATTTTATTTCTCATATTTTATATAAGTTTTACAATGCCTTCCTTTATAAGCCTACTAGTGTAATGTAGGTATTCAGTTACTTTTTACTCCATTTTGTAACAAGTGTTTATTAGTTCATTTGTCATATCTTTCAAGTCCTTCTTCCTTTGTGAGCCTACTAATGTAACGTGGGCATTTTAATCGCTCTTACTCCATTTTATGACAATTGTTTATATTTTATCTGTCATAATCCCTTACTCCATTTCATGATAATTGTTTATAATTTCATCTGTCATTTTTCATTTTAACTTCAGGTTAAAAAAAAAAACCACTTCATGACAATTGTACATATTCTATTACTTTAAACCTCCGCTTGCTTCATGACAGATATGTGTAACCTTACTAATGCAACGTAGGGATTTTATCATGTCAATCGTTAAATAGTGATATTTTATAATTGCTAACAGTATCCGTCAATTTTACTCCCAATGAATACGTCTTGGTCATATCTTATTACTTTAAATCTCCGCTTGTTTTATGACATATATGTGTAACCCTACTAATGCAACGTAGGGATTTTATCATATCAACCGTTAAATAGTGATATTTTATAATATCTGACAGTATCCGTCAATTTTACTCCCATTTGAATACGTCCTGGTCTCCCGCCTTTCTGTTCTCGCCATGCCATGGGGCACTACCATAGGTGTGTGAGTTTAACAATAAGAGCTGCATACCGTTGTATTGTATAGTCCCGTCCTCTCCATTTTAAAATTAAATTTCTGTAGGATTACTAGGTTTTAATTTTTTCTATTTGGTTTTATATAATTTCTATTTCTCTAGCCTTTGTCATTTACACTAGAGCTAACTGGTGGCGTCTACCATTTACTTTGACGATGCTGGGTGATTTGGCTTTAGAAATGTTCAGCAGGGCCTTGACGCCATACAATTTTATCATGTTAACCCTCACTCCACGGTATGCACTTGAGATATTTGTGTTTGTAATGTACTTTGGTACCTCTTTTGTCCATATAGTTCTCTATCTTTTTGTGACACCAGGCTTACTGATGTTTGTAACTTTACAGATTCTGAAGATGATTTAATCGAAACGCGTCAATAAACGCATGACACCATCTGTGGCCCTAAAATTTTACACAGCGTCCTAATAGCACTGTTTATCAATTAATTTTTTAAAGTCTTAATAATTTAAAATACTATTTCTTCTAAACCCCCTGTATATTGCTTACTCCTGCGTATATCTCGACGAAAAGAACACGTGGGTACAATTAGAGAGACTAGGTCCCACAAGATACGCTATCTGCCGTCGTTTATCCAGCTAGCCAAATGTAGAGGAATAGGAGGAAGCAAGTGCTACACAAAGTGCCATCCAAAAGATCCTGTGAGGTGCCTTGAGGAGTGTGGATGTGTAAGTAGGAGATGTTAATTTAGGGTGAAACAGGTTGTGGAGTAATAAACGAACTTGGTGCGCTGACTTCTTGGAAGGTCGAGGGCCTGATCGTCGGATGGCTAGGTCCTCTGTCGGACACTCCCCCCGCTGCCTTTTGCGGCGGCTGCAGCCAGGAATTCTGAGCCGCTCCCAACACCATATCTGACGACCGCTGGCGTGGGAAGAGTGGCTTGCTGCGAGGGAATATGCGGGCGACGACCTCGCTTCCACTTGTCAGATCTTACATCTACGGATCTTTTATCCGATTTCTCACCCGCCCACTCGTTCCTTGCTTGCTTGACTCTGTTATTTCCTCTCTCCCTCTCTTTCTCTCGTCTGCTGGTGTAATAAATTCCCAGCCCACCACATATTCACAAAGAAGATAACTAGTATAATCAGCTTAAAACGACACAACACACGGAAATACACAGATACGATCTCTCCTCCAGGAAAGGATATTTCAGATTGCGCGAAGTTCACTGTGTTGGGCGCGGTGTGGATACGAACAGCGGGTAATTAGTTAACGCTTGTGAGCGCATTTTGAGTGTCATCGCGGTGGGTTGGTTTTTGGCCGACGTACCACGCCAACAGAAAGACTAGGGCTGAGAGGACGTTCTTGGCTTAATCAAGACGCAGGGAAAGTGGGATCGACGATAGTCGAAATAAACTGAATCTTACAATTTTCGATTTTATTTTTCTTGTTTTATAAGATGACTAGTCGACCCGGCAATGCTTCGCAATTGCTAATATGTATGTACTGTTGCTTTGAACGTCAAAAGTGAAAAATGTTATCCCAATCGTAGGAATGATATTGATATCCCAAAGAAAAGAGCACTTTCAGGTTTTCACAAATTTTCCTACTTTCTCGCCAACTATTCCAAATTTCTACTTCACTCAAACCTTCCTCTCGCTTTGATCGTCGAACGTGCAAAATTTAATCGCAGTATGATGAATGGTATTGATATTTCACAGAAAAATCTCTTTATTTTGTCTGAATTTTGTAATTTTCCGGAAAAGTTTCCAAATTTTTATTTCATAAGAACGTTCAATTTTTGTTGAACGTCAAATCGTCAAAATGTTATCGCAATCGAATTGACGGCTCTCAACTTATAGTATTGAGTACATTTAGAAACACATTCAAAAAGGAACTTGGTTCGAATTTTGCGACTTTCCTTTTTAACTGTACCTACTTTTTTTACTGAAAACTTTTCCAAGACCATAATGAACAAAACAAAAAATTAATTACCCGTCGTGCGGATAGACAGTTATAGTGCTGAATTCAATCAAAAACACGTTGAAAAACGCACTTTCAGTTTTTCTCAAATTTTCCAATTTTCCAAAAACTTTATTTCATACAAACCTTGTCAAGCCATACTCAAGTAATGCTCTGACAACCATGTGGCAATTTATTTTTATTCATAGAAAAAAAATCGCTTTTGGTTTTTTCTAAATTTTCCTACTTTCTGGCCGACTTTTCCGAATTTTTATTTGATGCAAACCTTCCTCTTGCTTTCAACATGAAATGTACAAAATTTTATCGCAATTGGTCGAACGGTATTGCTAACTCACTGTAAAAAGCTGTTTCAGTTTTTTCCGATTTTCTTCTTTTCCGGACAACTTTTCCATATTTTATCACCGTTTAAACCTTCCCTGGACTTACACGAATATTTCAAGACTAAAATTAGCCAAACCGGTTCAGCCGTTCTCGAGTTTTAGAGAGACTAACGAACAGCAATGTAGGTTGGTGCTAATAAAATACGTTCGCATTCGGAAGAGAAAGTTGGTGACAAACATTTTG
The DNA here is from genome assembly GCA_026315105.1 of Locusta migratoria. Classification (NCBI taxonomy): domain Eukaryota; kingdom Metazoa; phylum Arthropoda; class Insecta; order Orthoptera; family Acrididae; genus Locusta; species Locusta migratoria. Next base: position 123,730,332 of record CM048745.1, on the reverse strand, counting down.
CAAATACATTTTGCCGCGACGAATACCGCATTTCTATTAATGATTTCCACCCCAACTCGTGCATCATTTCTGTGACACACTCTCCCCTGTATCGCGATAATACAAAATGAGCTACCATTTTCTGAACTTTATCTACAACCTCCGTTAATCCCACTAGGTAGGGATACTACACTGGGCAGCAATACTCTAAAATAGGATGCACAGTTTCTTTAATAGAACTGTTTCATCTTTTAAGTTTCCTGCCAATGAAACGTAGCCTTCCCTACAATATATTATGTATATTCTTTCCATTTTAAGTACTTCGTTATTTTCATCTCTGGGTATTTACTTTCATTTTCGGCCTTTAGATTTGAAGTTCAAACGTTCACGGTCAAATTTGGGGCACCTGACCGGGATGTGGTTAACATCAGCTTCCGTTTCAGGATCACACTCACATGCCGCCGAATCGTAGACGTTGATCCGATGTAGATGTTGTGGATAAGAGGCGTGATTGAAGCGAAGACGAATGATGGTAGGAATCGCGGATCGGTCCACATGAGCCTTCATAAACCACAGCTGCTTAGAAATCCGAGGTTTCAGCACAGCGTAAGAAGCGCCTTTCATTTGTTGGGAACCGTTCCACATTTGTTGCCACTGTTGTTTGGAATGTTCCTTAACCGCACATAAGAAGTCTGTGTATGGTAGTTACAGGTCCAGGACAGTGCGTAAGGATGCCGCTTGTTTGGCCAATGCATCAACTTCCTTATTATAGCAGATACCAGCGTGAGAAAGCACCCATGGTAAATTAACTGTCTGCCCCGTATTTGTACAGCGAATATATACCGAAATCACATCCAGAATGTACCTGTTTTTTTTTTTTTTTTTTTTTTTTTTTTTCCATCTCCGATGTTGCAGGGTTTGAAGGGCACTTTGAGAGTCAGACACAATTAATATTTCCCGAAAGGAAATCGTACAAACAAACTTAAGTGCTTCCAGAATTGCCACTGTCTCCGCTGTAAATATAGAAGTATTCGTTGGCAGTCTGAAGGTTCTTCGAATCTGAATCTGAGGGCAGAAAAAGGCACATCCAGTACACTCTTCTTGCGGAATTTTGAATCTATCTGTATATACACAAAGAAAATCAGGCCACGATTGAATACGTTATTGGCAGTGTTACTTCTTAAGCAAGTCATATTAAAATAGAAGACCGGTATCTGGCAGATAAGTGTTCGTAGATCGTATTAAAAAGGAGTCGGATACGGTGAACATCGCAAAGAACGTATCATAGGATGCCAAATGTCGAAGCTGGTACAAATGGCTGGAGGTATATACCTTCTGTAACAGGCAATCCATAGTCGATAAATGGTGTCTCTGTTACTGCAGACTGAACTGTTCATGAAAGGCATTCTTTGAAAGTAGAATTTATCTGACAACATTTGGCGCCTAATTCTCAAGAGCATCTCTCCTGCTTCCACTAAAAGGGCGTTGGTGGGGGTCGATCGCATGGCTCCAAGACAGGTTCGGATGGCTCTGTACTGAAGAGTATCGAGTTTCGTGAGATGAACCTTCGGTGCATTGTGGTACAGATGACAGCCATAGTCAAGCCGAGATCGAATAATCCCTCGATACAGGGTGAGTAAAGTGCTCTGGTGCGCACCCCACCACACCCGGGTGAGTGATCGGATTACATTTAGGCCCTCTTCTCACTTTGCTTAGAGCACAACAAAAGCTTGAATGATCTCGTCTCTACTCATCTGAGCTGCCAAAGGCCATTCTGAACGATATTCAGGTCAGTACGTCCGCCAATACTGACTCCTGACCACCCCATTCGTCAACTCCCATAATATTGTCATGTTTCCTGCACATAAGAATGACTGTTTACGGTTCCAAGTTATTTGCAGACGAGGGACTGTCGGACTGAAAATCTAATCTGTGAACAGAACCCGGCGCCATTCGTTACGACTCCAGTCCTAATGTTCCTCCGCCTAGTTTCTGCAGACTAAACGGTGTTGTGGTTTTAATGGGACACACACCATAGGCTACATTCCGAAGGGCGATTTCGGTGCGTTGTAGCCGAGTTGCACTCAGCCTCCTGTCTCGATGGGCTGTTAACGGGAGATAACGGTCAACGCTTGCTGATGTTACTTGCGGACGAACTTGTCCCTGCCTTCTTTTAGCGGTTCCTGTTGTCTGAAACCACGTCCAGGTGCTGGAAATTACTCTTTGGGACATTCCAATAGCTGCAGCCACCTTCCTCTTCCCAGCTTTGTACCTTCCTACGTCTTTCTATGCCGTATCTTCGAGTAAGTCACGTTATTGTTCCATTGTCGGTACACTATCGGAACCCAACTGCTTGTGTAATTCGTTTGCTAGAATAAACACAAGTCAACACCAACCTCCTCAGCAGCAAGTTTCCGCTACTACCACTATCTTGGCTGCCATAATGTTGTCTCTACTCTGTAGAACCGACAGAAAGACGTCGAACCACTTTAGGTCATTCTGCCGATGAGAGTACATCAATACCTACATATATCAGCTGATCCCCTGATTGCTTTGACCAGTGCCGTAAAACTTCCATTTAATATACGGTTGCCCGTAAGTTCCTCCGGGATTTCAGAATGTGATTACGCAAAACTTACAATACATAAAGAAGAAAGACCCCTGTAGCATCATGTAACATTTCGATATGCATACTCTATATTCCTACCCAATAGTTCAGTCCAAAATTTTAACACATTTGCAGATTGTAAATGCTGAAGGATGTAAGTGCCATATTTTTTTACTTTCGCGGTTTTTCACTGCTAACCGATTTATGTCTTCACGCCAATACTCCCCTAACAGATTTATGTGCTCCAGTCATTCCCTGTAGTCGCTGCTGACCCCAACAGATTGTATTAGTCCCGTGTCCAGATGGGCCAGCTCTGCTAATGGATCTATGTGCCACAGGCATCTGGCGCTAGCCGAACAGCAGTCTGTAGTCAAGGTGATGACACAACACTATTGTTTTGCTTACTGAAGCTGTTGCTTGCTATCTAAAATGATGTACCATGTCAATAATAATAGTATGAACGCCAGTGATTTTGGTGGTGATGGAAATGTTGAGAACGTTACGTTCAGGAAGAAACAGAATAAGGCAAGATTAAGCGGAACGTAGTAGCTCACGCACAAGAAGCAGAACAAGGAGGGAAATTGCTGCAAAACAACCGTCATCTTTACAGTAAACTTATAATATGAAACAAGCCTACATTATCCAGTTGTAGTAGGTTGATGTAACATTTTTCGTTTGTTTTGTGTTTAGGTGTTCTGCAAGTGTAAGTACAGTTGATATGAAAACTCAGCTCTTTGAAGAATACCACTAACTTGCCGTGAACCAACAAGGCAATTACCTGATGGGGCTTATAGAGGTTTTTCTTACTCAAAGACGACGCCTAGGCACCTATAATGAAGACGCATAGAGGTAAAAGGCAGTCAACTCCCTGCTACACACTTCCTGATGGGATAGGAGACCTCAAAAGAGTATGCAAAGCTACATTTTTAAATAACTTTAATACTCCTGTTAAAAAAGGGGGACTGATGACCTCCGCAGTTTTGTCCCCCTAAAACATCAAACCAACCAACCAAAAAAAAATCAAACAATTGTTACGAAGAAAAAAAATCAGGTTCTGAAGTTCTCAAAGACACAGCTTTCTTTGATCAAAATAAGCAAAAACAATCTGGTATTGTATCCTCCAAAAGAAGCTTTTCCGAGCCGTGTGCTTGGGAGAATTTTCATGTTCTGAAGAAAGGCAAGACTGCAGCTGTAGAATTGATAAAACTTGCAGTTACTGTTCCACTGGTACCAAATAAAAAACGATCTTTCCACTATTATTGATTCGGCGGACGCACAGGATACCCTGCCCACGGGTGCGGTTCCTGTAGGGAGATGCTTGTCCACTGTTGGTCGAGCTGATCTCTACGAGATTACGAGAGTAACTCGGGCGTCCGATCCTTGATTGTCGTGAGTGCATTCGTGTTCTCTCGATAATCCATTTTTGTCCGGGGCAAGTCCCGGAGATAAATTAAATTGGTCCCAATCCCCCGGCTCCGACCAAGGTTTTCGGGAGGTTTTCCTTGGTTGTAAGGCGTATGCCGGAGCTGGTAAGCCCCTCCCACTTATTCCCAATTGGGATCCCCCTTTGCCCCACTATCAGCTTGTCTGATATTGGCTGAATAGAACCGCGACTCTTTATGGGCCGGATCTCAAACAGCCCGCTCCACTCCTCGGAGTGGAGAATGAAAAGAGATAAGTTTCTATTATTGATTACGTCGACGAAAACAACAAGGACTTTTTCCGACAGCTGTTACCCCCATGAAGTCAATGTTGTCTCGTTGCATTTACATCTATTAGCTATGACAAAACCTATTGCACTTACACCTTGCTGCATTAAACACAACGTAACTTTTTGATTTTTCAACGAAAGTAGAAAAACCTTTGTCAACATTTGTATAACCATGTAAAAAGTTGATTTGTGTTTTGTTGGAAATAAATATCGATTTCCCCCAGAGAAGTGCAGCTTTTTTATTTTTTTTTATTTTTTATTTTTTTTTTATTTTTTTTAATTTTATATTATTATTTTTTTTTTTTTTTTCGTTTCCTCGACAATTACATTTTCGGCACTTAGCACCTTTAGCAATTCCACTCTTCATTTGTGTCCCAAATAGCTATATCATTGGTATAAAGTGACATTTGTACCCATATAAAATATTCTAATCCGCTGTTTTTCATTATGATGCCTTTACTAAAACTTGAGTGTAAACAATTTTTAGTTTACATGAACTGAAAACGTTTAAGTAACCATAAACAACATAATATGTAAAATATTATTCTGAAACCCATTTACATACTTTACATATACACAACATACCTGCATATTAAAGTTTAGTAACATTTCCTGATACAATTGTCATTGGCGTATTATGCAAATAAGCAAAAATTATAAATAAAAATAGGCCAGCAAAAACCTATTATTTCACCAAAACCATTAGAATGCACTGACAACAAACATTGCTCTGACAGATGTAATTAATGCTAATCACACAAGTAATTACCAAATAAATAAATATAACGGTACTTTTCAAATCCATGTAAATAAACGAAAAACGTACACCAAAGTACACTTCTTGAAATAACAAACCACTTGATAACAATCACAAACATGTCTGAACTGTCACGCAAAGTGTCAAAAGAATATATTTCTGTTTAGTAAACAAAACGACAAAATTTTGTCCAAGTCAAAATAAAACACATGTCAACAACACATTTAAAAATGTATTTGCGGCCACCCAAGGGAACACACGCCGAATTTAAAGAAGAAAACAAATACTTAAGTTATAAACTCTATTTACGTGAATAGCTCTTGATGTTCAACAATCTTGAAAATATCCAATAAAATAAACACTCATTTGTATTGAGAGGTGAAAGTGGAGTGGAAGACAAGATTTTCCATTACTGACACTGTCGGTTTGGATGTGGAGAGTGACAGACGCTTTTGTAATGTATCCATACATGTTTGTGAAAAGCAAACATGTTGTAATATTCTGAAGAAATTAAAGTGAAATGTTTTATTTTAAGAAAAGTATCCACAATTTTTAGACTTCCTGCAAATTTACGACAAGGTTTAGCTGTAGCAAAACTTCACAACGGAAGGCCAAGAATAAAACAAGAATAAGCAGAGCAACGACAAGGTAGGAATCACCAAAACGAGATGAGTATCTATTAATATGCTGTTATTGTTTCACTTTTCTTTATTTTTGTAGGCCCTTCTTCCACAAGCCAACAATATAAACTTTCGATTTTCAAAAAAATGTTCAAATGTTTGTAGAACTTATGGGACTTAACTACGGGGTCATCAGTCGCTAAGCTTACAAGCTACTTAAGAACTAGCTAACACTAAGGACGGCACAAATATCTATGCCCGAGGGGGGATTCGAAACCCCGACCGTAGTGGCCGTGCAGACCGTGACTGGAGCGCCTCAGTCCCATCGGCCACCGCGGCCGGCTTTCGATTTTCCCAAATCTACGTATATGTAGAGGCCAAGTGGGAATTACATTTGGAAATAAAGAAGAGGAATGCCGCAAGCACCTCTCTGGATTTTTAGATCACACTGTAGGTGTCTAGTGAAATCCAGCTGTAACACGGCTGTGTTAGTACGTGAGTGGAATTAATTGAAATCGTCGCTTTGGCTGCCACTGAAGGCGCAACGATAGCCTCCCGCTTTGTTAATGTATTCATAGTGTTGCCTACCTACAGGCGCGAATTAATTGGAGGCGACAGCGCAGAGCGGGTGATTCGTCTCCACTGTTCTGACGGCCTGGTCTCTACTACAGTTGCACGTATTACAAATTCACACTTGAAGAGATACTCCGTCCACATTTATAAAACAGTGTACGGCCGTGCACAGAAATTATACGTTTGAAAACGCCGTACACGGAAACGTAATTATTCAGTTCTTCGATTGATCACGGAGATAAAGGGTGAAGTGTTTTGGATAGTCTTGGCCTACTGACCATTTGTATACCATCCCAGAAGTGCCTTACTATAGCTATCTATATCTACACCCGTACTCCATGCAAGGTAATTTGAGTACAACTGTCACTTCTTCCTATTCCAGTTGCGTATGGTGCGCAGAGAAAAAGGTTGTCTGTGTGCCTCCGTGTCGGACCTAATCTCTATAATCTTATCTCAGCTGTCGCTTCGCGAGATGTAAATATGAGTAAACAATATTTTTGTTTATTCATTTATTTAGCGTATGGCGCTACACACATGGTTTACACTTATTACATTATCAAATATATGAATTATTATTGTGAAATGTTAAAATACACTAAGCGAAGGATACATTTTCAGATAAAATATAATAAATAAACACAGTTAAAATGTAACATCGCAGCAGATGTTATCCGTTACACGAGTCTTCAAATTCTGACGTCCAGATTGGCGGTCCATTCTAGGCAGGGTGGTGTGGTGTTGAATAAGTCAGCCCGACTACCCTGGAAGGCTCTTAATTCACAGTCTTTGGAGATGTGCTGTATTGTTCGATTTGGAGCCCCACTGTCTCCAATTACCAACGGAACCAGCTGAAAAATAGTCATGTCTGAGTCCAAAACAGCAAATATGTTCCTGTTTAAAGACTCTGACCGTGATGCGGGGAAACTGTTCCGTCAGTCCTCGTTTCGCCTTCGTTGCCAAAAACTTGGCATGCGAACATATTCGCGCTTCTTTGTGCTGAAAAATAAAATGGCAGTGGAAGAGAGTGTTAGCCGGAAAATGTTAATATGAAGCAGTTACAAAAGTTTTCAGTCTATGAAAATATTGTGGGGTCCCAACGAAATATCCTCTGTACAGAAATAATTCTGAATGTGTGTGTATTTTTAGTCCGATCAGGGACGGCAATACTCCGGTTGCGGTGGCCGAGGAGACTGAGGCGCTTCAGTCACGGTCTGCACGGCCACTACGGACGGGGGTTCGAATCCCCCCTCAGGCATGGATATTTGTGCCGTCCTTAGTTGTAAGTAGTTTGTATGTTTAGGGACTGATAACCCCGTAGTTAAGTCCCTTAAGCTTAACAAACATTTGAATTTTTGAACGGCAATACTATTCAATGTACAGAAAAGTTTCACCGTGAAATATGGCAACACTACATTGTAATTTTCCCTGATCCCTGATCAGAGAGGTTGGTTGTCGTGAACTGTGAGTCGGCGGTGGCGAGAAGTTGTAGGTAGTTAGTCAGTAGGGAGTAGTAGGGTGAAAGAGTACTAGGGCAGTCATTGTGTGGAGCAGTTAGGGGGAAAAGGGACTGTTGGTAACTTCGACCTTTGCTATGTATGCTTTCAGTGTAATAGTGATGGTGGTTGAAAAATAATATAATAATAATTTATAATTTCCATTTCACTTATGTCAGCCAATATCATTTTTTAATCACCATGTTAGATGATAGCTTCGTCTCCTTTTTGAATTGAATGTTCTCAGCATTATTGGCAAGCAGTCTTAGGCTGTGAGCGTTAACAGTAACAATAGGATAGATACAAGTTTCAACTCTGCTGAGTATACATCATCATTAATGTACTGAATTCGGCCAGGCTGATATCAACAGAAAAGAGGTGAGCGAATTTAAATTTATTTATGATTCGCATTCTGAGTAGGGAAGCAGACTGTTGTGTGTCTGTTAAACATTTTGCACGTATTTAGTGTCCCGGTTTGTTATGGTCTTACCGGCCGCGGTGGCGGAGAGGACTGAGGCGCTCCAGTCACGGTCTGCACGGCCACTACGGTCGGGGGTTCGAGTCCCCCCTCGGGCATGGATATTTGTGCCGTCCTTAGTCTTAGTTAGTTCATAAGGAGTTTGTAAGTTTAGGGACTGATGACCCCGTAGTTAAGTCCCATAAGCTATACAAACATTTGAACTTTTTGTTATGGTCTTACATTTTCGTTACAGATATCGTAATAAACATCAGGTAGCTATCAATATTACTTGCCAATCGTGAAAAGTGCTGTATTTACCAAACTAATTACACCACTTGCCAGTGGCGTAACTATGGTGGGGGGATGAGGGGGATAGAAACCCCCCCCCCCAGAACCTGAAAGAGAGAGAGAGAAGAAATCGTATAACAGCAATCTGGTAAAGGTAAAGATTTGAAACTTGGGGTGTTTTACTATAAGCTTTCATCGGAAGGGAGTGAATTAGTTTCTTCAACGGGAGTTGTAGATGGTAGTCTGAGTGGAAACTGACTAAAATTTTGCTCGTCAAGCAGATCTATTCCCCCCCCCCCCCCCCAAAGCCAAGTCCTAGTTACGCCACTGCCACTTGTTTATTGTTCACGTTTGCTATGACATTCGCATTCAGTCGTGGAAGTCGTAACCAACTAGTTTATCAGGAGGAGGAACGAAGCTTGGATTTTAACGTCCCGTCGACAGCGGGGTCATTAGAGACGGAGCTTACGCTCGGAGTGTTTGGATAATGATGAGCAAGGAAATCGGCCGTGCCCTTTCAAAGGAATCCTCCCGGCATTTTCCTGGAGTGATTTAGAGAAATCACGGAAAATATAATTCTGGATGGCCAGAGGTTGATTGGAACCACCGCCATTCTGAATACGAGTCCAGTGTGTTACCACTGAGTCACCTCGCTCGGTAGTTTATCAGGTAGCTACCAGTATTTCTTGCTTATCGTGGGAAGCAGGTTTTCACACAACTATTAATTACACCACTTGCTGCCAATACAATAATTAGTTTGTTAATAAAATTAGATCACGTTAGCAGAATGTGTCGGTACATACAATAATTATTTCTAAGGTCGCAACAGAATCTATACTTGGTTAGTTTTTTTCATTTTGTAAGCTAAACTTTGATCTTTACTTTAAATAATTAATGAATTAGACAATTATCGAATTACGCGTTTCCACACTATGATGCATTGTACAAGCTCCTTTATCCTATCAGTTACTGTTATAGATTATCTGTTAATCTACACTTGTTCACATTTACACTCGGTATTACTTGGTTTGCACCCGACGTAACTAGTGAACTGTTTGGACAATACAATATTTTCTTTGTTAATGGGGTAGATCCTGTTCACAGCACGTGTTGTTTCGTATAGCAACCATTACTAATGTCTCAATGGAAGTCATGCTCATTCTGTGTCACATTAGTAACCTAATTTTTGATTTTATTAATTAAAGTATACATAATTGCCTACTTTAGCTACTTCACTGTGTCATACTCTTACATGTCATTCTGCTGCTACAACTCGCTGGTAGAAATTGTCTGTTACTCCATCCATAATTACATTTATTTTCGGTATCACATTCGTGTTAAACATTGTTTGGTATTTTTTTAAATTAATGATTTGTCTGTCTAATTAACGAATTCCACCCTGAGCTACAACTGAACTTATCATTATTTAACCAGACTTATGAATAGTTAAGCGCACTAACAGGGCCATATACATTCGTGGCATTCGATGCCAGGCTGATTAATTATAATATATACTCTTACTTGAATTACTAATATTCAGATCAGTTTTTATATTCACAGTGCTGTACCAGTCAAGATAAGCACTGTTGCATCTGAACACAAACAGAATTCCATCCACATACACACCCACACACACACACACACACACACACACACACACACACACACTCCAGTTTCCGGTCAAAATTATGTTATTTTTGTTGTTGTCTTCAGTCCGCAGACTGGTTTGATGCAGCTTTTCACACTACCCTGTCCTGTGCAAGTCTCTTCATCTGAGAATACGTTCGGCAACCTACGTCCTTTTGAATCTGCTTACTATATTCGTCCCTCGGTTTCCCTCTACGATTTTTACCCCACACGCTCCATTCTAATGCTAAGTCGACAATTCCTTCATGTCTCAGAATGTGTCCAACCAATCTATCCCTTCCTCTTAGTCAGGATATGCCAGAAACTCCTTTTCTCCCCGATTTGTGTAAGCACCTCATCATTAGTTAAGTGATCTACCCATCTAATTTTTTCATCATTCGTCTGTGGCACCACATTCAAACGCTTCTATCATATTTTTATCTGAACTCCTTATCGTCCACATTTCACTCCAATACAATGCTACACTCCAGACAAATGCTTTCAGAAAGGACTTCCTGACACTTAAATTAATATTGGATGTTAACAAGTTTCGGTTCTTTAGAAACGCTTTTCTTCCCATAGCCATTCTGCATTTTATATCTTCTTTACTTCGGCCATCAGAAGTTATATTGCTACCCAAATAACAAAATTCATCTACTGCTTTTATTGTCTCATTACCTAATCTAATTCCTTCAGCATCGCCTGATTTTCTGACATTACATTCTATTACCTTCGTTTTATTCTTGTTAATGTTCATCTCCTTTCAAGACACTGTCCATCCCATTCAATTGCTGTTCCAGATGTTTTGCGGTCTCTGACAGAATTAGAATGTCATCGACCAACCGCAATGTTTTTATTTCTTCTTCCTGCACTTTAATGCCCTCTCCAAATTATGTATAATTTAATATTTTATTTCATTTAAACGTATCTGTTTCAGTCGTGTGCCACTGAGTCTGTAAAGAATAATAATATGGTTAACGTTTTCTGACGAGGTTGTATCGCGGCCTTGTGATGCCTGAGTGCACAAACGCTGCACTGCGACAACGGGTTCAAGTGCCGCCCTAGAGTTGAACGGCCGCGGTTCGATCCCCGCCCGCCTGAAGGGAGTGGCTCGGCTGTCCGGACGAGCTGTTTACAAAAACATCCGCCTGGTGGCGTGGGCGGGGTCGGTCTCAAGCACTGTGCAGGCCGCGCCCTTGTCCCAGGGTCAACAAGCCAAGCTATCTATATCTGCATAGAGAGCCGCACGATGCACGTCGGAGGGTACTTGAGCAAGAGCTCTCGTTCTCCATCCACTTACTGTCGTGGGGGTGGGGGGTAACCTTTCGCCCCTTCAACCTTGCCTATCACAAGTCATAACAAGTAAACAAAACAGGATCTTCTGAACATAGGGTGTGCTTCATTGCATAGAACGAAAGTAGTAGACTATCAAATCTCATTTAATGAGATGTAAAATAAAACACTGTCCTAGTAAGAGAAAGTAAACGGAGATAGGGAATATTATAGTTATATGGTAGGATTGTCAAGGGCCAATCACGAATGGTGACTCGCGAAACTAACCATAAAGAAACCGGTTATCCGCAGAGAGCAGAGGACTGGGGGAGCGAAATGTGGAACTCGCAATAGAAATGAATCCGAAATCTGTTTCTAGAAACAAGAGAAAAAGGGGAAACTAAGGGTTGCTCCTGAGCTGCACCAAAAAGACATGGGTTCGCTTAAGAGACGCGGTGGAGAGGCCGGACGCTCTAAGACGTCTTTCTGCGGACGGCGCGATTCCTCACCATCTTGGTTCGAGTCCTCCCTGGTGTGTTTGTTCTCCTACTTAGGTTAGTTTAACTTAGTGTCAGTAGTTTGTTTTCGTAAGAAGGGAAGAAGACCAGTCCCCTACGCAGCAGGAAAGACAGTAGAGAAAAGCTACCGAAGCAGCAAGACAGCACACACATAAATCTTAGAGGAAAATTCCATTTAGCGGTTGATTAATTTCAATACACGTGAACAAGTGCCGCCATAAGTATGTACCCGAGTAGTTGCTAGTAGTTTTTGAGTGACTTGGCTTGTTCATGGGCAGTCTAGAGATAAGCCATGAACTCCACAGAACTCCACTCTACCGGCTGAAGTTCATGCCCCGACGACCATATTCTGGTGCTATGTTTGGTACGTGGAGTAGGCTTCATGTCTGTCATATTTTGTGGGAGTATCTCATTGTTCAGGACCACCATACCACAGATGACTTGGCGACACTGGAAACCATGTTCTCTGGTGTCTGGGACTTAACATACCTTGTAGATAACAAAGGCTAGGTGGTGTAAAATGGCTAGTCAGTGGTTAGTCCACAGAACTTTGTTGACTAATCTGTACCACAGGCTAAAGACCTCTGATGCCAGAAGTACCTTCATGCACAGGCAGCTCAGTCGCTAGAGCGGTTATTCGCGAAAGGCAAAGGTCCTGAATTCGACTCCTGGTCCTGCAAACAGTTTTAATCTACAACGAAGTTCAACATCAGCCCACACTCCTCTACAGTGAGAAAAATTCATTCCATTTTATACGTTTTGTTCTCTACGTTCGAAAAAATGACCGGTGAAATGCATGATCTCTCAGACATTCGAAGAAACCCACTCGATGGTTCCGCAGTTAGTGGAAGTGTGCGCAGTTAGTGGGAGAATCTGTGACGAAATCATCTCCACTGTTTAACGTTACGTTTGTGTTTTCTCCATATTATCAGAATATAAAAACCCGGAAAATCCAAACGAACAGTAAATAAATGAAAAACAAATAAATGAAAAAAAAATTAAAAAACACAATTTTGTGTGTGCTGTACAAGTTTATTTTTGTTTACTTAACCAGATTTCGGCTTATTACGCCATCTTCAGAGTATTTACTGCTGTTTCAAAAAGGTTACAATGTTTAGATACAGCAATGGAAGAGATGACAAATGTCTCCACTTAGATGGACATAAATACTATAACACTTCTTTGGCATTGTGTTATTACAGTTATCAACTTAAAAACTAAACAGTAATAAATGAATATACAATGTGTGAAGGATAAAACAAGGAATAAATTTGAATATAACCCGGGAACTGAAACTACCTACTATTACAAACTGATAATGTTAATAATTCTGTGCGATAATTATAGATGGTGTTACATATGACAGTTGTAAGGCCAGGTTTGGAGTGGCATCAAGAACTTAGAATGAATAGTTACTGCATTAGATTAAACTAAAACAAATCTGTCTAATGAAATTAATATTCTAAAATTTCAGGTACATGAAAATGAATATTATGTTGTAAGCTACACTGGGACCGATTTTTCAAAACTTAAAAATAAATCATAATAAATAAATAGCTAGCATTTTATTTATTTGTATAACTAATAGATCAACGTCAATCACAGTTTCAATATTAATTCTAAAAACTAGACTCCTTGTTTACCCCCACAGTCCCAAACTCCTGTGTTACCTGGCCTTACAACTGTCGTATGTAACACCATCTATAATTATCGCGCAGAATTATTAACGAGCCATTTATATATTAGCATTATCAGCTTGTAACAGTAGGTAGTTTCAGTTCCCAGGTTATATTCAAATTTATTCCTTGTTTTATCCTTCACACATTGTATATTCATTTATTACTGTTTAGTTTTTAAGTTGATAACTGTAATAACACAATGTCAAAGAAGTGTTATACTATGTATGTGGAACTAAGTGGAGACATTTGTCACCTCTTCCCATACTGTATATAAACATTGTAACCTCTTTGACACAACAGTAAATACTGTGAAGATGGCCTAATAAGCCGAAAACCGGTTAAGTATACAAAAATAAACTTGTAGAACACACACAAAATTGTGTTTTTTAATTTATTTGATTATGTTCTACCAAGAAGCGACGGAAGAATTAGTCAAAATTACCAAAAGAACAGCTTTAACGAAAAATTATAGTGACTATTTCGTTAATTACGTACAAAAATAATTATAATGAATTACTCCTTCGGCTTGCCCATCGCTAGGAGCGCTGGTGTCATTGTAACTGTTAAGTTGGTAACAAGTATCGCAGCAGGGAGCGTCGTGACTGTATATGTTGGACTGAGGTTTTGCTAAGAAATACTACCGATCTCCATTGACTGTTTGACGGTACGAAGTTCGCCGGGTGAGTTAATTACTAATAAACGCAGCAATTCGGTTATAGTCCGACAGTCTAACACGAGAACTTGAATGGTGTACTATTGATACTGGCGTGTTGTTGTTCCACAGCCACACAGCCCAGTTCGGTTCTATTCGAGTTCAATAATTCCTAAAGCATTCTAACGTTTGCAGTTGTCGCCAGCTGTGAATCTTATTTGTATTTTCAACACTGTTGAAGCTACGCCTACAGAAAGTAAAGTAGGCATCTGCGCAACACCTCTGCTGATTGGGTAGTAGGAATGCTAGGCGTTCAACTCGGCAACAACATGGAAACGCCGACGCGTATCGTAAATACCGCTAGCTTAGACTCGCTAACTGGTACTAGTCACTCCATTTCGATCCACATGAGGGCACCGTCAAGTAGTGATCGAAGTGATTCGCGGCTATCTGAGACGAATCTAGTAACCACATAAAAATACTAGATATTCAGATGGATCTACAATTCTTTTTAAAAAGATTTTTCTCGGGACCTCATAATGAATAATAACAACAAAAATTAAAACTCAAATATGCCTATTCAGCAGCAGAAGAATCAGCAAAAATGGACACAGTAGCATTGCAACAAGTTTAATTGCGAAAATTTTTAGTAAACACAAAGAAGTTCGTCGAGTAACTGATTTTGCCAAACATCAATGAAAACAATTAACGTAAGTGATGGTGTAAACTACGCTGCAGGGCTGTTATTCGCAGCTAGTTATTATTCACCCATACATGGTGTACATATTATGTAATTTTAAAATAAGAAAGGAAGTTTTCAATAGTTACGAATTCTGGATCTAATTATTGTTCATCATACTATGCCATATCTATATTTATAAAAGTGAATTTTTGCACGAAATGTATGTATGTTTTCATGTACTCCAATACCACTAGTGCAGCAGATTGGTAGTGATCTGATCAAGTTTGTTAAGATCTACTTAGAAGTTCATGTCTGGCACTTGGAACGACAGTAGTGCCACTAGTGAAGAAAGATCCATCTTAATACGTATAAAAACTGAGGCTTTTGTGCCAATATTTCACTCTGAAGCCAAAACTACACATCGTAAACGAATAGAGTTTGTAGGCGGTAGTAGGTATCAGTCTCCCATTGTGCACTATGGTAGTAGAAGGTTGATAACGATAAGGGGGTGGAAGATATGGGAGTTGAAAGTTACCGCCTTATATAAAATTCTACGTGTGGGTTTCAATACTTTGTTCTTCAGCAAAAACTACACGATGGAGACGAAAGATCTCTCTGTGTTGTTGTAGTACAAAGTCTTCCGTTGTACACCATAGCAGTTCCATGTCGATAGTTATAACAGGGTGGAAGATACAGTGATCAGCTTACATAACATCCGGACTGAAGACCAGCGATGACTTTTGACACTATAATAGCAAACAGGTTATATACAGTGAAACGGGATGCACATTCTTCACCTGTTTTAATGCAACAAGCTTACAAATAAAGAAAAAGAAATGCATATTGCAGTTTGAAAAGTAAAACTACCAAGAAAGCTGCCAAAGCGAAAGAAAGAAATTTCGCGTTCTCGATCCGTTTCTAAAAGACAGAAAACGGCGCTGAAAAGTGAATCTACAGACGACAGAAACTTGATATTTGTAGACGTTGTTTGTCTTACACCGCAGGCATCAGCGATTTTTCGATATTCCCATCCCTAAGGGGGTGAAAAAGAGGATGAACGGTATTTTTGAAAATACGTTGATGTTTAGGCAACTTTTAAACAAGAAATACAAAACTTCAGTTTTAGATTTTTGATTGGAATTTTAAAAACACCTGTTTCGATATTTTTGGAAATTCAACCACTAAGCGGGTTAAATAATGGAAAATCTTTCTAAGGGTGCTACTAAGACTATTTTGATGCTATAAATGCGAAAATTTGGATTTGGAAACGTGGTTACAATTTAAAAAAATGTTTCGGGATATTTTGAATTCTGCCATCAATGGTGCAATAAGGGGTAGCAAGTTGTATCCAAAAACGTAATTTGGAAAGCATTTTTAAAGCTAAATCTATGAAAATTTATATTTTGAAGTAGAAACAACCAATGCAGACCATCCAGTCTACGCGGGCGAAGCAGCAGGAATTAAGCTGCTTCTACTGTAACTGCTAACTCGCTTCCGTGTTCGTGTTAATACTGGCACCACAGCTAACTCTTTTCCCGCTATGGTTACTACTGTTGTTCCAAGTGCCTGATATAAACTTTCACATATATGTTAGACTTTGATATTATTATGTAAACATAGATTAAACACACACAGTATTGTATAACCACGGTATGAGTGGTGTTTAATCATATTACTCAGAATGTGGCAACCACTAAAATATATGTAGACATCTACATTATATATATAGAATATAAATTGTATTAGTGCGAAGCAGGGGGCGAGTCACTACTATTGTATAATGCCGTAAGAATTCCTTTTTAGGCTAAGCTTTTGTCAGGCATTATAATTTATCCATACTTTTCATATGAATAAAGGCTTTAAAAAGACAGTACACTTCAGTTTTTTAAAAAAATCAAAATGATCCCAATAAAAAAAAATTACCTCTCCGTCAATTATAACCGTTGTTTGCTGAAACTTCTTTCTGAATATATTCCAGAAATCCACATACGGGTTTGACAAAATCATGATTTAAAAAATGTGAATAAGTAAAATGAAAATAGCAATTAAATGAAGCATGTCAAGATGCTATTTTATCTACACTCCTGGAAATTGAAAAACGAACACCATGATTTCGTCGACCCAGCAGAGAGAAATTTTACTTGACTCAATCTTGAGGATGTATATAATAACGATCACGCAGACAAATCGATCCATACACACATGAGTACAGTCACAAGAGCGTGCGCAATGTCGAAGCTAGTACCGTGCACACCCTTCTTTTGCAGCAATGCAAGTTGCAATTCTGCCACGGAGACGATCCTGGAAGTGCCGAGTGTAGTCTTGCTGAATGACGTGTCATTCAGTTTCCTCCTGGTGCTTCAGTCGGGCCAGATATCGTGACGGCACAAGATGACGTTTCATTGGATACAAACATGCTTAATGGGGACAGGTATGGGAATCATGCTTACCCTGGTAGTTGTCGTACACCTTGAAGAGCACGTTTTGAGGTACGGGATGCATGAGGACGTGCAATGTCCTGTTGGAAAAGCCTTGTTGGTGCCTGTAAGTTAGCAAGACGGGTTAAATGATAGTTTCATTGTACCGTGAACTGTTCAATGTTCCTCAATGAGGCCAATCTCGATTTTAGGATGAACTAGTTTCGCCTAGGCCAAACCAGTTCTCTATACATGCGATAGGACTAACCAATTCAGCCTAGGCCAAACTAGTTCATCCTGTTACCGATAGGAGAAATCAGTTTAGTCTAGGTCGAATCGGTTTATCCTAGTTAGAATTTACATATTTCAGGACAAACTTTTACGTCCTAGTCTGAACTAATTTCGCCTACTTCCATCAGCTTTTCAAAGCAATCTGAATAAAGAAATAGAATAGTCAATGTAATTTATAAAAGTTATTTATTAACGAATCAGTAACTTCAAATCTGTATCAACTTACAGTATATTCATCCACAGATATCACTTTATCTGAAATTTGCTTATTTACTATTACTGCAAGGTTTAATCTGGGGCATTCAGAATTGATCAGTACTTTGTTTTCCTTACAAATACATTTGTTTGTTGTACAGTCTTTCATGCAACTGCATTTCACGAAGCCTTGCCATGATCCAAAAGAATGTTTTGTGGCTGCAATCCTTAATGATATTTCAATATCTTGGTTAATATCTCCCACATCTAAAAACTTCTGAATGCAGACGTCGAAATCAGTCCTAAAAAATTTAAAAAGTTAAAACAAACGCTTTAATTTTTTTTAGAGAAAAGTATGGGAAATCGATATAAAATTATACCTGCAATAACGTTTTTTAAGTACGCCATGTTTCGTGTCAACTTTGTAAAGAGTCATAAAGAGTCATCAGTCTTTTGAAGTATTACTCCAATTGCGTTTCGAAGGTCACCTCTGCCTTTGTCTACATCTGGAATAGATATGGTTACGTGGTATCCAATGTTAGCTGGTAGACGGGATATGTCAGTTGAAGCTTTCTTTCTGTTTGCTTGTTTTTGTTAATTTTCTGTCGCCTTTCTTCTAGCATTTTCAATGTCGTTTGTGTCAATTTTCACAATGTCAACATCGTCACTGTATTCGTATTGTTCAGTTTTGCTGCCATCTTCGATTGCCTTCTTTAAGTCATCTTCATCCTGAATATCATTAATGATTTATTGAGGCAACGAGGAAGTGGAAAGTCCTACTCTAGGTTCGATTCCGCACATTGCTTTGATATTTCTATCAACAACCGGTTCGAAGGAATGGCAATTTGGTTTTTATACTACCAAGCACCTGTTAATATTCCACTTCAGAAAAGTCCGAAAAGTCTCTTGGTTCTTCAACATGCATGAAAGGTACGTGGAAATACTGAAACACCTTGTTGACATACGTTATTTCAAAATATTTGGGACGGTTAATAAAATACGGAACAATCTACATCACGTATTTATTTTGTCGGGACAAGACGACACTTAAGCGAAATAAGGGACGATCCCGTAAAATATGGGACATCTGGTCTCCCTAGATTAGGACGTACCAGTTTGTCCTAAAGCATGTAACGTCTAACTAGGATAAAACGAGTCGACCTAGGCTAAACTGGTTTCTCCTAGCGTTAACAGGATGAACTAGTTTGGCCTAGGCTGAACTGGTTTGTCCTATTGCATGTAGGGAGAACTGGTTTGGCCTAGGTGAAACTAGTTCATCCTAAAATCGGGTTTGGCCTGTAACATATACACTCCAGATTTTCGCGCTTACCTGCACGGCGACACACATACGCACGGCCAATGTTGGTGCTTAAGGAGATGCGACTCTCATCACTGAAGACGACACGTAGCGTTTAATCCTGCCATAAGCGACTATCATTAAGTCACTGGAGGCGAGCTAATCGATGTCGGGTCGTGAGCGGAAGACGTCCTAGAGGCATGCATGATCGTGAATCATGGAGAAGGGACCCATAACCTACACTAGCTGTTCTCTTCTGGCGATCGTCAGCGGAACGTTGAAAAGTGAACGGTACATTGAAACCATCATTCAACCCGTCTTGCTACCGTTCATACACCAAGAAGACGATATGGGTTTCCAAGAGGACAATGCACGTTCACTTGTATCTCGTACCGCCCAACTTGCTATTGAAGGTGCACGTCAGCTACCCTGGCCAGCAGGAGCCACATATCTGTCCCGCTTTGAGCCTGTTTGAGACCAGATGATACGTCATCTAGCGCGTTCTGCACGACTGGCATGAGATGAGGCCTAACTGATGTAGCAGGTGAAAATGGTATGGTAGGCCATTCCGCGAGACTACATCCATAAACTCTACGATCGTATCCACGGGAAAATTATAGCTACAAAGGGATGTAACATCACATTTCGCACGCTCTGGTGACTATACACATGTGCGCATGGGTCTATCAGTGTGATAATGTGTTGTACACGTCCTCAAGAACGTGTCGAATAAAATTTTCTTCTGCGGGGTCGACCAATTCATAGCGTTACTTCTTCATTTTCCAGGAGAATATACAGGGTGTCCAGAAAAGGGCTCCCTCATTTCAAAATTAAATATCTCCAAAACAAATATCGATAGAGGAATGCAGTAAACGGTATGTTTATTGTGAAAGCTGTAAGAAGTTTATACAGCAGTTTGAAATAATGGTTACAAAATCTGCTAACAGATGGCGCTGTACGCTGTACAGCTCATATCAGTATACATAAGTGAAATAATCGTATGGAAACACTTTTTGCGTACAATCACATACAATGTTTTCAAAATGTTCACCATTGCCACTACACAGGTGGCACAAACGAAGAATGAAATTCGTCATCACATTTCGTAGTGTCTCAACCGAAATGGATTCACATGCCACAGAGATCGCCGATTCAAGCTCGTCCAGCGTGGCGGGATGCTTCGGGTAGACCATATCTTTCACTGTGCCACACAAAAAAAGTCACAGGGAATCAAATCCGGCGAATATGGAGGCCAATCCATGTCTGCGCCAGAAAATATGGGATATTCCAATGCAATGACTCGATTCCCGAAGTATTCCTCAAGATAGCGAAACACTTGTTGGGTCCGATGTGGTCGGGCTCCATCTTGCATAAACCATTTAGTATCTAATATTCATAGAATATATGACTTCAACTGCTATTGGGCAAAGCTGAAAATGTGTACCCAGCCGGGATTCGAACCCGGGTCTCCTGCTTTCTAGGCAGTTGCGCTGACCCCTACACCACTGGGGACACAGTGATCACCGCACCTGCAAGGACTACCCATGCACGCCTCCCGTCAGATACAAATTCCCAGCTTCGCCCTGCCCATATATTCTATGAATATTAAATAATAACAGCTGCTGGATCAGAATGTGACGTCTGTTCTTTCCGAACAGACGCCACATGTATATATATAATATGCCGGTGACGGGCAATGATCCTATCGTTAGTGGGGAGGGGTGGGCAAGTTTGAAGCCCTTACTCTTACGGGAATTAGTTAAACTACGAGTTTGAGTACTATGGGCAGGGCGAAGCTGGGAATTTGTATCTGACGGGAGGCGTGCATGGGTAGTCCTTGCAGGTGCGGTGATCACTGTGTCCCCAGTGGTGTAGGGGTCAGCGCAACTGCCTAGAAAGCAGGAGACCCGGGTTCGAATCCCGGCTGGGTACACATTTTCAGCTTTGCCCAATAGCAGTTGAAGTCATATATTCTATGAATATTAAATAATAACAGCTGCTGGATCAGAATGTGACGTCTGTTCTTTCCGAACAGACGCCACATGTATATATACATTTAGTATCTGGTTGATCCTCTAACGCTTGCTGTGTGGCGACAAATTGATCCAAAATTGCAACGTAACGTGCACCAGTGACCGTTTCTCTAATGAAAAAAGGGCCAATAATGCCTCTGCTGCATACTGCAGCCCAGACAGTAACTTTAGGAGAATACAGGGGTTTCGCTTCACACCAATATGGCTTTTCGGGACACCAAAATCGCCAGTTCTGCTTATTCACGTATCCATTCAGGTGGAAGTGTTCTTCATCTGTAAACCAGATGCAGCCAACATCAAATCCTTCACTATCAATCATTGTGAGCATCTGATTAACAAAGGCAATCCTTTGTTGCACAGGTCGTACGGGTATACCCTGGTGCGATTGAATTTTGAATGGAAACATGTGTAGGCTCTTTCTCAGTATTTTCTGATTGCTGGAACGCTTCAAACTAGTCTCAGATGCAATTCTACGGACGGATGACTTTGG
This sequence comes from Locusta migratoria, assembly GCA_026315105.1. Classification (NCBI taxonomy): domain Eukaryota; kingdom Metazoa; phylum Arthropoda; class Insecta; order Orthoptera; family Acrididae; genus Locusta; species Locusta migratoria. The sequence continues at coordinate 123,708,691 of CM048745.1, read as the reverse complement.
AATTCGCTGAATAATTCCAGAAGCTGTGGCGATATTTTCGGGCGTAACTGCGATTTGCTTGCGGCCAACATGCCCCACTAGATCATCAGTTACGCTGCCTGTTCGTTGAAATTTTGCGAAGAGCGTACGAATGGTTTTCGCATCGGGTCCTTTTGGAACATTAAATCGTGCTTGAAAACTTCGCCTTGTTGCCGTAGGACTCTCTTGTAACCTGTGGTACTCTAGCGCCAGAAAAATGCGTTGTTCAATGGAGTAGATGGTTTTAATCTCTTCCTTCGGTACGCTAACCTCCTTTCACGTTTCAATAGTGGAACTGATAGCTCTGGGCTTCGGATCACTATTTATACTAGGCATTACGTAGTGGCGATTACAGCGCCATGTGTTAGCAGCTTTTGTATCATTATTTCAAACTGCTGTATAAACTTCTTACAGCTTTCACAATAAACCCACCGTTTACTGCATTGCTCTATCGATCTTTGTTTTCGAGATAATTTTGAAATCAGGGAGTCCTTTTCTGGACACCCTGTATATTCCTGGAAAACAAAAAAGGAACACCATGAACTCCTCGACCCATATATACTGTGCTGAGCGAAATGTGTACTGGCATATTCAGGAACTCGAAAGTATTCCCTTTGATAGTGCAAGTGCCTGTTGACAGGATGTCTAACAGTGCACAATAGAGAGACTGATTCGTTCTGGGTTATTGTGTCAACAGACTGGAAACTGTTGTGCATGATACTGACGGGAGCCGAAGAGAAATGGAGCGCTTTTCTTCGGAGGAAGGAGGGAATATGCACTGTGCTCGCGGGGCACTGAATGTAAATGCTCTCGCTGCTCGACATTTGTACGTTAATCGATTTTCAGACCGACACGTACCAGAATGATGTAATTGGAATGCCACCCACAGTTGCGAAAGAATTACATGCGCACTTGAGTTTAACTGGGGGTACGTAATGACGCACTCGCATTTAAAGCCCCGTTTACACCGAAGCGAACACGAGCGAACATAGGCGAATGCGCATTCGCTAGGAATTCGCCTGTGCGCGCACGCCTTGGCTTGTACTTGCAAATAAGCGTTCACACCCGAGCGAACGGAAGAGAAAACAGCACACTACCGCAAGGCGAGAATACGCAGTTTGTCGCATACGCCAGCGCTGAAGCGGAGAGGACGCGAACTTCCTTTGATGGTTCGCCCTGAAACCGACATCCAGCGGATCACAAGCGAGCATTTGCGAATGCGAGCCGAGCGTGACCGAACAGCGCGCGCATAGCGCTTACACCAGAGCGAATTCTCGATCGCTGCTGCTCGTTCGTTTGTGTTCGCTTCGGTGTAAACGGGGCTTAAGGCGTACATCGAAACACAATGCATATCTTTAGTGCTAGGGGTGCGAATGCATGACGAGTGCGACATCAAAGCACAGTGCGTACCAACGAGCACAGAATAACACAGAAAGGCTACACCGCCTACATCAGCATACATTCAGTGAAGAACGGCAGCCATCTTGGATGGGTGTAGAAACGGAGTTGGGTCGATAAATTGGCAGTTCTTCAAGTGGCGCTCGCCTTAATTACATTGTCATTTGAACCCTTTAGGATAGGAAAAAAAACTACCAAATTTTTCACATACACAGGTGAATACTGACGGAATGCAACAGTGTTCTTAGCAAGTACCTTACATATTGTGTTTGTATAAAAATAATAATTGAAAATATTACTTTTATATGAAATATTGTATGATTCGAGGTGGAAATCATTAAAAGAAAGACGTTACTCGTTACGACGAGATCTATTTTTGCGAAATTTTAATCACCGACTTTTACTTTTGAATGTGAAGATATTTTGCTAGCACCCACCTATATAGGGAGACATGACGATCCCAATAAAATAAATCAAATCGAAAACTGAATGATTCAGGAGTTCTTTCTTCCAGCGCCCTATTAGAGAATGGAATGATAAAGAAAGATTATGAAAGTGGTTAATGAACCCTTTGCCAGGCCCTTAAATGTGATTTGCAGAGTATCTATGTAGATGTAAATGAAAACAATGTTGATCACCTCCTTCGACAACAAGGAATCTGTCCCTGCCGGTGAAACCGTTAACGCTGAATTTCAGCAGTCCGTTTTGCACCGATTGTTACATCGGATCCGGCGGTTTCGGACAGAATTGCGTTGGACCGAAAAATGAGTGCTGTTCCATCGCCCGTGCACACTGCGCGCCAGTTTGTGACGCAGAAGACAGCAACCGTCCTTGAACCGTGCGCGTAGCCGAAATGTTGAGAAAGCTAACAAAAACTGGCGTCATTTTGTTCCAGGATAAAGGCGACTACATTTTGTTAAGACTGTGAAGCCGTTACACATGCTCCATAAAGTCACGATTTCTCTCCTTGCGGTTCCCATGTTTTTAAGAGCCCTTTAGAAAGACGTTCATGGCCATCGGTGCGTTTCAGAGAAAGAGGTGCACACTTGATCCAGTATCTATCTGCAAACAATGAAGAATTAAACGTCTTGTCGCACATTGTGTTAAACGTATTAACGTTTATCGTGATTACTACTGAAATAATGCGCAGTTTATTTAATTTTTCCTCGGTTGTCTTCACTTAATTTGTCTGCTCCTCGCGGATGAGTGTGACTTTCGTGTGTTCCAATCACTAGAAACAATTCCTTGCTCAAGGCACCCACTGAAAAATTATGGTAAAGAGCGGACTAACTCTGGCGGAGATTCTGTGTAAAAAGTGTCGGGCCCTGGGGCTACACTCTGCTTTAGAGATTTCAGAGGGTTGTTAACACCACTATTAGTAATTACAATGCCAGTCAGCAATATTAGTTGAAGTTCCTATGCAAACGAATCAAGGTTCCCGTATAGACAGAGTATCTTCTGGAAACTTATTTTGTGCCATTGACAGCTTTCACTTACTGAAAAGTACTGAGTTAGGAAAACTTCTCTGATAATGAAACTTCCTGGCAGATTAAAATTGTGTGCCGGGACCGGGACTCGAACCTGGGATCTTTGCCCGCGAAAGGCAAAGGTCGCAGGTTCGACTCCCGGTTCGGGCACACAATTTTAATCTCCCAGGAAGTTTCACATAAACGCACACTCCGCTGCAGAGTGAAAGTTTCATTCTCTGATAATTCTTCAGACGTTACTGATAGCTTCACGTACTGCCTTCCTGATTGTCATACGTGTTTCGATCCACATTTGCCTGTCATCATGAAACGATTTGCATTCTTCCTATTTTGGACAATACATTGATTCTTAAGACGTTTTGTATTTTTGTTTCTATACCATGATGACTTTCAAGTGTCCAGTCCTTTGCAATGAAAAATAATATAGTATATACTGTACTAGTACCATTTGCATTTCTATTAAGAGTAGGGGAAAGGATTGCACCTTGGCACATTTTTTTACATTTTAATTCTTTTATACCATAATTTCTCTACAAAAAATTTGAAAATTTACCCCATTACAGGCAGCAATTTTAGGTAGTGTTGAACGAACAGCAGTTTAGGCTAGATCCAATATTTACACAATTACTCACCAATAAAGACTTTTGTGGCACTTGTCCCAAGGTACAACCTATGGTTTCACCTTGGGACACGGTGATGTGTTTCAGTTTCTTAGTTTTATGAATGAAAAAATCGTATTGGAGTTAGGTAGTACTTGTTTATTTGTTATTCCAAATACAAAAGTTATTTTACCTTAATACAGGAGATGGTGGGAATAAAATATTAAATGAATGAAACCCACAACACACCACTGGAGGTGGTAGTTGTTTCATTATATTACTGCTACCTCCAGAGCTTCTGCCAAGCTCGAGAATTTCTTCATTAGAAGAAATTGTGTAATGTATAAAATCCTGTTTCAATAAGATTCCAAACTTCTGAGGTTGAGGATCAAACCTGGAATAAACTTCTTTGAATTTCTCAAAAAAAGGTTCAACATTGGGTTTGTTGACAGATGCCATTTGACCTGTTTTTCTGAGGTATATTCTGTTCTTTTAAGACTTCTGAAAGGTTTTGTACCATTGTCTTCCAGCCAATTCCTCTTCCTCCCATGTCACTGGATATTTACTGTTGTCAACTTTAGCATATTGGAAGGCTAACTTTTTCAAATCATCCATAGTCACACCAGAGTTCCAATGCACAGCCCTTACTATATAAGAAAGAAGTTCTTTCTCTTACTCTGTAGTGGAGACCTGTTTTGTAGCACTGCTGGCTTCATATTTAAAATGAGTTTGACCAGAAAATCTGTGTATTTGGATGTGCCTAGCAAGAGTACTTTTCGAAACTCCATATACTTCAGCTGATTCTCGAATAGAGAGTTTCTGTTGTAGTAACGTCATTGGCAGCTGCCTCCATGCACTCCGCAATTTGGTTTCCTGTTTTTATTTCCACCTTACTTCTACCCATCTGAAAAGACAAACAAACTTAAGTAAAATTGTAGACGAAATGTTTGATTGTACCATGGGACATGTCCCAAGGTACAACCAGAGAGGTGTCCCAAGGTACAACCAAAGACAATAACAGAAAACAGTATCCTAGCCTAAGTAACCATTTATATCTTTATAACATATGGTATCAATAGCTTACTTAAACAATACCCTACAATACTGTATTTAAGAAACATCAATAATGATGCTCAGCTTTTATTTATATCTTCTAAGGATAGTGGCTAAATTTTACTTTCAAACACGAAAACTTGTAAAACTTCTCCTCAGATCTCAAATATCATCCAAATACAACATGGCGTCCTATTCTCTATAAAAATAGGCCTGACAACTTTACTTTGTAGTTCTTAGAGTTGCCACTCGAGTGCACGGCCCTTATTAAAAAGTGGCCCAAGGTAAAACCGTCCCAAGGTACAACCCTTTCCCCTACAAGTTATTACGTGCCGTTTCATTGAAAACCCCTTCCGAAATCATATCCTGGCTACGCCTATGCATTGAACACTCTCCGTGTTCCTAACTTATTTGCCGACCGCGGTGGCCGAGGAGACTGAGGCGCTCCAGTCACGGTCTGCACGGCCACTACGGTCGGGGGTTCGAATCCCCCCTCGGGCATGGATATTTGTGCCGTCCTAGTTCGTAAGTAGTTCATAAGTAGTTTGTAAGTTTAGGGACTGATAACCCCGTAGGTAAGTCCCATAGACTATAAAACATTTGAACATTTGCTAACTTATTTCTGTTTCCCCGTCTGAAGGGGACCATGAAAAGTAAACTTTTGCAGACCTGAATGTAAACATAGATCGATGACAGCTATTCTGCGACCTATTCCGCAGAAAACATTTGTTAATATTTTCCAGACGCTGTAGGAAAGCTGTCAAAATTTTGTTGTAGTGGGTGGCGAGTATTTTGAAGAAAGTAAAGAACATTTGTATGCATCTTTCGTTTTGTTGGATAGCGTTCCTCTAACTTTTTAGACACGCCACTTAGCCCAGAATATGCTGTGTTGTTCAAGAAGGCTACCACAGTTTCAATGGCAGAACGTATCTCCTCATTCCGATTACCTATGAGCCACAGAAAGCGGCGGACGGATATATGCTGAGAAGTTACTGTGTATTAGCTGGGCGTGGACGGATGTTTATTAATTTTATTTATGCATTTATTTTACCTGACAAGATTAGGGCCTTCAGGCCCTTTCTTACACCTAATCAGGCTTACTGAAGGTGAACAATTTCTTTAGTACAATGTATAATACAAATATTAAAGTAAAAAATTACAAATTAATTATAATTCTAACAATAATACTTAGATCATTTATAAGAATCAAAAATTGTAATAATAACAATAATAGTGACAATAATAATAATGACTTTGCAATGAAGAGTAAGCATGTTTCATATTGTGAACATCAGGCCTATTACAATTTAGGAATTGCCTCGTTATGTTCTAAGAGATTGTGAGTTATTCACATCAAGCAGCGACATGAGACGATAGAAAGTGATGAGAGAGATATAGAAGAGGTAGATTGGTTAGAGGAAGAGAAATAGAATGGTAAGATTCAAAGCTATGATGGAGAGAAATAACTGACAATAGGGTAACGATGGAGGCTATGCCGTCCTTAATGTGTCAATTTTGAGTTTCCTCTTGAATGTCGAGTGGTTTAGTGTAAGACGTAGATCATATGGCAGTGTGTTCCATAGTCGTATGGCTGAGATGGAGGACGAAACGGAGAAAGATTTAGTATTGTGTGAAGGTACGGCCAAGATGCTAGACGTCTCCGATCTGGTATTGCGGTTGTGGAATGATGATAGCTGTTTAATGTGACAAGATAAGTATTGGGGGCACTGGTGGCTGAGAAATCGATGAAGTAAGTACAGCGTTTGAAAATCGCGCCACTGATGTGGGCGCATCCAACCTAGTTGGGTATTTGAAGGACTGATATGATCGTACATCCGTATATTGCACACTTACCTAACGCAAGCATTCATAACTAGCTCGAGGCGTCTCGAATTTTCACTGTTTGTGCCATGTTGAACTACATCACAGTAGTAAAGATTTGGCAAGACAAGGGTTTGGACTAATTTTTGTTTAACTTGAGTTGGAAATATTTTTTAAATTTTTAGATTGAATATAGGGATGAGAGCGATTCCCTGTACGCTAAAAATGTTTGTTTTTCCCAGTTTAGGTGTTCATCCAAGAATATCCCAAGGTCTTTCACTGTTTTTTGATACGGCGATTGGGTACCATTGAGGTGTATTCCAAGGACTGTCTGACGAAAATACCGGCTGATTAGCTTCGGGTGAGATATGAGGATGGCCTGGGATTTGTTGGGGCTTAACTTAAGACCTAGGTATCGTGCCCATCGTGAAACAGAGCAAAGATCTGCATTCATACCACCTATTGCATCATCGATGTTCTAATAATAATAATGTTTTCTGTTCCACAGGACCTGGTTGAGGAGATAGACTCCATGGTCATGGAACAAGTCAATACATGAAGTTTTATATAAGAATGGTAATAGAAAATTTTTAAGTAGTCCTATGCACACAACAATCTTAAGACAAACTGAAAAAAATCAATAAAGAAAAAAATGAATTAGCTTAATTGTTTAACTTTTCTGGGAGTTCCTCGACAGAATAAAAGGAGTGAGCTATGAGGTAACTCTTCAATTTAGATTTGAAAGCGTGAGGGTTAGCCCCAAGATTCTTTAGTTTTTGTGGCAGCTTAATGAAAATGTATGCTGCAGAATACTGCACACCTTTCTGCACAAGTGTCAAGGTGGTCTGATGCAAATGCAGATTCGACTTCTGTCTAGTATTCATCGAGTGAAAACTAATAACTCGTGGAAATAAGTTGATATTATTAACAACAAACGACATTAAAGAATAAAACGTATTGTGACGCCAGTGTCAAAATTCCCAGACTACTGAAAAGGAGTCGACAGGACGTTCGTGAACTTCCACCACATATTGCTCGAATCGCCCGTTTCTGAAGCGAGTTACCCCAAAAAATAATGCCGTACGTCATTAGTGAGTGAAAGAAAGCGTGATAGACTATTTTTCGTGTTGAAAATTCACTTATTTCAGATACTGTTCTAATGGTAAATATAGCAGAATTTAGTTTTGGAACAAGATCCTGAACATGGGTATTCCACAACAGCTTACTGTCTATCTGAACACCTAAAAATTTTAACTCTTCAGTCTCATTTATCATATGCCAATTATGTGTAATCAAAATGTCAGCTTTCGTCAAATTATGTGTTAGAAATTGTAAAAACTGAGTTTTACTGTGATTCAACATCGTTTTCTGCAAGCCATGAACTTATCTCTTGAACTGCATTATATGATACTGTCTCAATATTACGAACAAAATCCTTCACTACCAATCTGGTATCATCAGCAAACAAAAATATTTTAGTCATCTGTTGTACTCGAAAGCATATCATTTATATAAATAATGTACAGCAACGGTCCCAAAACAGACCCCTGTGGTACCTCACACTTAATTGTGTCCCATTGCGATTGTACGTCATAGCCATTTTCCACACTGCGGAGAATTACGTTCTGTTGTCTATTATTAAAGTAAGAGGTGGACCAGTTGTGAGCTACTCTTCGTATTCCATAATGTTCCAACATCTGCAATAGTATTTGGTGATCAACACAATCAAACACTTTTGTTAAATTAAAGAAGACGACTAATGTCCGTAGCCTCTTATTTAACCCATCAAGTTCTTCGGCACTTATGTACAATTGGATGTCGTCGGCATATAGATGGTAGTTGCAGGAGTGATATATCCGGATATATCCGTCATACACAATTAAAGGGTTAAACTGCGGTTAGTAGATCCGTGGCGATCCTAGATTAGATTAGATTAGTTATTCGTTCCGTAGATCCATGTTGAGGGGATCCTCGTGGATGTGGAAAATGTCAAGAAACAAAATTTAAAAGTTGAATAATAGATAATACTAAGAATATAAATACAAATACATACACTTATAATATAAATACAGATACATAAATTTTTAGGGTTTTTTATTTTTTATTTATTTTTTTATTTTAATTTTTTAGATATTTTTTTTTTTTTTTGCAGATAATATAATAATACTAATATAATATGAGTGCATGCATCATTTGGTACAATTTAGAAATTCACTAATGGAGTAGGAGGAGTTGGCCACTAGAAAGTCTTTTAGGTTCCTCTTAAACTGATCTTTATTTGTAGCTAAATCTTTTATACTTGATGGTAAATTATTGAAAATGTGTGTTCCTGAGTAGTGGACCCCTTTTTGAACTAAAGTAAGTGCTTTTAAGTCCTTGTGTAGATCATTTTTATTCCTAGTATTGTATGTATGAACTGAGCTGTTTGTTGGGAAAAGGGATACATTATTTATGACAAATTGCATTAAGGAATAAATATACTGAGAGGCAGTAGTTAATATACCCAGTTCTTTGAAGAGGCTTCTACAAGACGTTCGTGAATTTACTCCACAAATAATACGTAATACACGTTTTTGGACTCTGAAGACTTTTGACTTTTGCCCCAAAATATTGTACGTCCTGCCGGTCATTCAGGTTGGGTGAAGTTTTGTGTGCATGGTAACTACCCGCTGTAACATTCCTACTTAATGGTAGATATACTACCCCATCCACACAGAAAAGTTGGTCTTGAATATTTGTTTCGTCGTAAAATACAAGCACAGTACCGAAAGAGTTGGTTCCCAATAGGTCGGAATGAAAATCCTACGTTCAGCTGGAGAAGTGCCTATAGCCACAGAGTCTTTTCAGTGAGAGAGGTTGAAACTGTATTATTCTTGGCGACCGCCTGTGGTAGGCTGGTCCCCTTTCTTTCAGAGGAATGCCAGCGGGTCGGCGCGCTCTTTTGTCCGCATCGTCTATAATTAACTCGTCTGAATTGTGGCACCGGCTGCAAGGAGCAGCTCATTCGGGCGCGAGCGAAAGCTTTGTTTTGAAATTAACCGGAAATTAGCGAGCACTGTGTCTGGAATCCCAGTTAATCTTGCAAGACTGTGAATGCTTCCGAGGGAACCGCGTCAGTAGAAAAGGCGACGAAAAAATGCGAAAAGAGGGGGAAAATTTTGATATGAGAACCCGCAGTGCCAACTCGTCTTCACACAGCAATTAAGGCCGTGGATTTAATTTGTTTGCTATCGCACATCACGATATGAACTGTTAAACACAAGGTGTCTTTATCTAGCCACATTTTATCTTATTCTTGTCATCTTCAACCCCATGGCTAGTTTGATGTAGTTCTTCACGCAAGTTTATTTTGCGCCGCTATTTTTGCGTAACTACTGGAAACTACATCCACTTGAAGCTGTTTACTGCAGTCAGCTCTTGCTGTTTTACTACCCATCCCATCGAAACCTTACTATCTGTAACCAAACTAACTGTTCCTTAATGTGTATTGATGGGTTCCACCAATTTTCCTCTTCTTTTAGAAGAGTCGTGTACTTAATTTGTTTTGTAACCCATTCGATTAATTACCTCTTCATTTTTCGCTGAACCTATTTAATCTATTCTCAAATAATTTATTAAGGAGAGAAAGGAAGAAGGATCAGGAAGGTAAGAACTGATATTTAGCTGCAATGTGGCATTCATCTTCATCTACATGGGATACTCTGCAAACCACATTGAAGTCCCTGGCAGAAGATTCATCGAACCACAATTATACTATTTATCTCCCATTCCATTCTCGAATATCGCGCAGGGAGAAAGAACACCTGAACGTCTCCGTTCGAGCTCTGATTTCTCGTATTTTACTCTGATGATCATTTCCACCTTTGTAATTGGGATTCAACAATATATCTTCGCATTCGGAGGAGAATGTTGGCGATTGGAGTTTCGTAAGTAGCACACGCCTCAGCGATAAGCGCCGTTGTAATGATTCCCATCCCAGATCCTGTATCATTTCCATAACGCTGTCTCCCCCGTATCGTGACAATACGAAACGAGCTGCCCTTCTTTGGACTCTTTCGATGTTCTCCGTCAAACCCACCTGATAAGGATCCTACACTGGGCAGCAATACTCCAAAAATGGACGGACAAGCGTAGTGTATGCAGATTATTTTGTAGTTGTGTTGCATCTTTTAACGGTTCTTCCAATAAAACGCAGTCTCTGGTTCGCCTTTCCCACGACATTATCTACGTGTGCTTTCCAGTTTAAGTCTGAAGTAATAGTAATTCCTAGGTAATTTTTGGAGTTTACGGTCTACAAGTTTGATAGATTTATATTGTAAACAAAGTTTGACGGATTTCTTATCGTACTCATGTGGACGACTTCACACTTCTCATTATTTAGAGTCAATCGCGAATTTTTACACCATAGTGATATCTTATTCAGATCGTTCCGCAGATTGTTTTGATGTTCAGATGATTTTACTAGACGGTAAATGAGGGCGTCATCTGCAAACAACCTAAGAGAACTACTTAGATTCTCCCTAAATCGTTTATGTAAATAAAGAGCAGCAGAGGACCAATAGCACTACCTTGAGGAACTCCCGATATCACCTCTTAGTCGATGCCTTACCATCGATTACTACGAACTGTGTCCTCTCTCATAGGAAATCCTGTATCTAATCGCAAATTTGGGGCATTGAAATTATAAAATGGCCACAAGTGAAATTTTGAGCCAGGCCAGGAATCGAACAGCTGGCTTCGGGCCAGCGGTCGCCGTACCCACTTGGGTACCCACGCTCTCCTGCCGTTCGTCTCAAACTTCCACAAGTCGTGCACTACAGCTGTAGCACCCCTATCTTCTAAGCATCTTACATTCGCCATTGCGGATTTCCGTGTGAGTTCGAACGCATGACCGCATCTGCGGTAAATTAAAGGAACCAAATGCCGTGTTCGCGTGTAAATACTGTATTATACAGGGTGATCACTCCTCAGCGCAACCGTGTTCGCGGCGTGCGACTTGCCAGCGACGGCAGCTGCGGTTCCCAGTTAGCGGGCCGCCCGGCGTCCACACTAAATTTAATACGTGTTGGCGCGCAAGCTATTTCTGACATACATAACACAGACACTTAGAAAGAAAAGTTTATTACTCGCCTGTATTACGCAAGGAGCTGCTGGAACTGCCTCCCTTCATTGTCCAAGCATTTCTGACACCTACTGAGGAAGTTGCTCATTACACTCTGAAGTTGTCTCTCAGATATTACAGAGATTTCATGACGAATGTTTGTTTTTAGTTCATCTAAAGTGTGGAGATTTGATTTGTACACTTTATCTTTTAATGCTCTCCACAGATAAAAAAATCGCACAGGGTTAAAATCGGGAGAATGAGGGGCCAAATATTCTTAGTGTTAAATCTTTCACTGAACACATTACCAATTTCCCATAATGATAAGTTGGCTGTATGTACCGTCGCTGAGTCTTGCTGAAATTTCGGGAAAGCACATTCTGTCTCAGTTAATTGGGCAAATAAAGCCCGCAATATTTTTCAACACACCTGTCACTATTAATTGTTTCCTGAAAAAATATTGGGCCTATTATTCTCTCATGCTAACAGCGCAACACACTGCACTTCTTTGATAATGCAGTGGCTGTTCGTAAATTAAGTAAGGCTTTTCCTAACTCCAGCAACTATTATTTTGCGAATTAACATACCCAATTGGGTGGCACCATGATTCGTCCGAAAAGAAAGTTAAGTTCGGGCCAATTTCTCCATCACGTACCTGTTTCAGACTCAACGAGTGTAATTACCAACTTCCTCAGCAGGTGTAAAAAATGCTCGAACAGCTAAAGGAGACCGTTCCAGAACCTCCTTCCGTATACTGGTCTTTCTGTTTGTGTGATGTATGCGAGAAATGCGCGCCAACCCGTATTAAGTTTAGTGGGGACGCCGGGCAGCCCGCTAAGCGGGAACCGCAGCTGCCACTCTGGGAAGTTGCACGCCACATAGGCGGTTGCGCTGAGGATTGATCACCCTGTACATTGGTGCGGTGTCTGATGTTGTAAAGAACAGACACCACACCAGTCTACAATCAGGTTATATTCTTTGTCTATACTTATTATCCTTTACGTTTTGTTTCTGTGTAAGGATCTAAGAACTTCGTCCCGGTTTCTATCTGTATTTGTCCTCTCCTCTACTTTAAAAAATGTTCAAATGTTTGTTAAGCTTAAGGGACTTAACTACGGGGTCATCAGTCCCTAAACTACTTATGAACTACCTACAACTAAGTACGGCACAAATATCCATGCCCGAGGGGGGATTCGGACGCCAGATCGTAGTGGCCATGCACACCGTGACTGAAGTGCCTCAGTCCCCTCGGCCACCGCGGCCGGCTCCTCTACTTTATATCTTTGATATACGTAAACAGTACCTACTTGCTAAATGTGTAATGGAATAATCGAAAACAGCGCTCTTAATATTATTGTGTCACTCATAAAATACCCAGCTTAGAAATTTTTTGCCATACAATTTTCATTGTCGGAAATGGAAATCAGTACCAGAGTTGCCAACTCTGCCACTAAGATACCCCCTAAATTTACCACTAAATCCCCCAAAATCAAAAGAAGAACCACTAAAAGGGGACTGGGGTGGGGTGGGGGGGGGGGGTTATGACCCATTTTCTAAGAAAAAAATAGCAACAGACATTTCATACTTCCTACTGTTTTTTGATACCTCCATCTCTCTGTCTGCCCCTCCACCCCTTTTTTTTACGTATACATATATATGAAGAATTAAGATCTATAACAACAGGAACACATTACCACCCCCATATATAATAATAATCGAGAAATTGCTGGGGAATACATAGCATACACAACTCTTTTAATAATAAGTTAGCCGCAGTGGAGTAGCCGAGCGGTCTAAAGCGTCTCGCTACGGAGCGCGCGGTTGCTCGCCGTGGTGATTCGAGTCCGTCCTGGGGCATGAGTGTGTGTGTTGTCCTCAGGATAGTTTACCTAGGTTTAAGTAGTTTGTAAGCTACGGACTGATGACAACGCAGTTTAGTCCGATAGATTTACAAACATTTGAATAATAAGGTACATCTGTAGGAGTGCGCTAGAAATTTAGAAGAACATGGATATTTTGATTTTACATGTTATTAAAAACGTAAGATGATCACCATACCGTCAGGTAATCAAGGAGTAAACACAAGGACACTTAATGTCATGTCGAAACAAGTGCATACCGGCAGCCAATTCTTTTCTAAAAGTTTGCATCTTGGGTAAGAGTAGTTCAAATATTTGTAAAGCTTATGGGACTTAACTACGGGGTCATCAGTCCATAAACTTACAAACTACATATGAACTAGCTAATACTAAGGACGGCACAAATATCCATGCCCGACCGCAGTGGCCGTGCAGACCGTGACTGACGTGCTGCAGAAAGCTCGGCCACCGCGGTCGGCGTAAGAGTAGTGTTACATTGCATGCAGACCCCTTGTTCTGATTGGCAGCAATCGGATGACTTCATGCCAGACTTATTTGCAGAAAGGAAACAAGGCAGAGTCATTATGGGACATTACCATGGTTGTGAATGGTGATTGGGGTTGGTGGTTGTTCTTCTAGTAAAATTTCATATGGGCAGTTAAACCTTTTTTATTATTTCTAAACCACAACAAAGGAAGAAAGAATACTCCTCATGTGATAAGTATGTTTTCGGAAATAAATGAATACTTGAAGTTACGTTTCTTTCAGTGCTGTGACGTTTAACTGCGTTACCGTGGTGCCCCTGCTACCCCCTCTTGAAGTCATTCTTTATAGATTCCCCCCCCCCGACCCCCCAAAAATAGTCCACCTGACGTTTCTTATTCCCCCCAAAAATCCCCCTGACGTTTCTTTACCTTCTAAATTGCCCTCTGAAGAACAATTTTCCCCATAAATCTGGGGAGAAAACCCCCAAGTTGACAACCCTGGTCAGTACACCCTCAGAGTTTTCCAACTAATTCAAGATATATTCTTGAAACAGTGTAGACTCCACAGATAGCAGTGCATGCACTGATTCTGACATTCATACCATCACACAGACGGCGAACACTGTGTTGGGATACATTATTCCACAATTACGTGATATTTCACTACGGAGGCGATCTAATTGAATTAATCAACAACTCCAATAATGCAATGTAGCCAAGATAGATTATTGCAGTCATGCAAACACGTACAACTGAATGATCAGTATTTTGATCCTGAGATGATGACCTCTTTCATTAAACTGGTTGTCATAAAATAATGGACTGATTTAAGCGATCTTGGCTACATTTCATTACTGGAGTAGTACAGGGTGTCTCACGAAAGACGCCTGGGAGAGGTCCGCGAGTTGCGCGGCGCGTTTGCCGGCTGCTGCCGCTCGACGTGCCGGTCGCCGCTACGTGTGTTCTGGGACACTTGGCAACAGCGCCGAGTCCGGCCCTATTGTCGTCAGAACACCGTGTTCTTGTGTTCTGTACAGCGTGACAGAGTGTTCGGGTGTTTTGTTTTGAGTTTGCTGTCGAGTTTCTTTTCAGTATGGTATACACAAAAGATCAACGAGTGCTTCTTGTGCTGAACTATGCAAAAACAGAATCGTATGTGGAATGTCGGCTAGAATTCATACGGAAATTTCCCAGTGTGCATGTTCCGAATCAATCCACAATATACAGATTAGTGAAGAAATTTCAAAAGACTGGATCTGTGTTAGACGAACGCAGGCCTAGAGGAGATAGTGTTCTAACCGAAAATAAATTACACGAGATAGGGGAGGCCTTAGAAAAAAGCCCGAGAAAATCTTTTCGCCGTTTGGCACTCCAGACGGGTGTGTCAAGAGCATCTGCTCACAGAGCAGCACACAAACTGAATTTGAAGCCGTACAAAATAACGGTAGTGCAGCAACTCACGAACTCAGATAGTGTTGCTCGATGCCGTTACTGTAACTGGCTGTTACAGTCTGTTGATCCAGAGATGCTTTATTTTTCTGATGAAGCACGACTGCGTTTGTCAGGCTACGTAAATTCGCAGACCAATCTACGTTAGAGCTCAGAAATGCACATGAGTTACATCAACAATCTCTTCATGACGTCAAAACTGGAATGTGGTGTGCAATTAGTGCGCGCCGAATAGTTGGGCCAATCTTTTTTAACGAAACAATACATTCTGACAGGTATGTGAACAACATCGTGCATCCTTTTTTTCCCATGAACTTTCATCCAACGAAAAGCTGTAGGGTTATTTCATGCAGGACAATGCAAGACCACACATTGCCAATGCTTCTATGGCAGCAATACGAAGTGATTTTGATGATAGGATAGTTGACTGACCTCCTCGTTCTCCAGAACTAAATACATGTGACTTTTATCTTTGAGGAATGTTAAAAGACAAGGTGTATGCAAGCAATCCCCATACACTCAAAGAGTTGGAAGACAGGATTCGACTAATCATTTCCCAGATTTCGGCAGCCGAAATTCGTCGAGTGTTCGCAAATGTGTTCAAGAGTTGTCAGGCCGGTCTTACCATAGAGGGACATCATTTTGAACATCTACTGTAAATAAATGTAAGCTTAGGTTACTCAGATGGCAATGTTTTTTAGACTTATAATTCAGTTATGCGCCCGCAGCACAATAGAGTCCGAGAATCGGCGCTGCCGTGGCCGGCGAATGCGGTGGCGGCGGCCGGGAGCCGTACCACGCGATCTGCGGACGCCTGGCGGGCGTCTTTCGTGATACACCCTGTACATTAACATTACTCCATTTGTGCTCTACCTGTTCACGTAGTTCTGTGAGATATGCAAATTGAAGAGTCGCACGTGTCACTTGTCTCTCCACATCTCACATGTGCTCGATTGGAGACAAGTCATGCTGGTGAGTGAAGTTGCTGCGCTTTTTACAGAGCATATTCAGATTCACATGAAGTGTGTATGTGAGCATTAACCTTTTAGAACAAAATATATTTCACCTTCCTGTTGGAAGAAAGAACAGGTCTTCCAACACACTGCACGTACGAAACCCTGGTCAGTGTTTCCACTATAAAGGTGAACGGAAGTTATAGCCACCAAAGACCATATTTCCTGGAGTGGGCCGAGTGTGTCTTCAACGAATGCACTCTAGAAGACAGCGCTCGGCAAGTGTATGCATCCCCGAACACTTGCGTCTAGACAGTATCTGTTTTAATCGCAGAAATACATGTCCCGCCATTCCGCCTGCAAAGCTCTGACGTGAAGTATGCTGCTGTTATTTTAATAGTACTACTCCAACTGTTTGTAGTGCACAATGGAATAATCTGACTAATGATGTACTCTTGGCTCCTGCAAGGAAGACATCAACAGCACGTCATGCAAAAATCAGAGAGATGCTCATTGTCTACTTACAACCAATGAAACTTTATCACTTATGTGAGGATAAACATAAATGACATCTTCTGTAATAAAAATCTTTAAAAAAAAGTTTATCTGTTGAGGAGCAGTTCAGGTATTAAAGTGATGTAGCTAGTTAGGAAATAAAAAAACTGATTGTAAATTGTATGTTTATTAAAGCTATTTTTTTTCGAAACAGAATCAAGTTGATAAAAAATTTAATTTATATTTGCAAGTTCTGGATAGATCAAAGCCTGAGGAAAGATATAAAGAACTTCAAAAGAAATAAAAGTCGTTAGAATGGCTGAATAAATGCACCTACTTCACTTTAAAAATAATACTATTTCGTCAGTTTAGTAATATTTATGGACTCTTCCGTTGGTTCTTGATGAAAAATAGACATATTAAATAACTGTATACACTATGTATTTGTTCCACAATAATATTTATTTTTGTTGTGCACTAGCATTCGGCTTCTTAGGCCATCTTCAAACAAATTATTACTGCAGATTATCTACATCACACCAGCTGCTGTGTTTCGAGTACAAAGATTTTACAAAGAGAACTGTCAGTCATAGACTATGTAGCCTGTAAGTATTTCATAAACAGAGACGTCTGTACATAACTGTACATTAATTTTCAACAAATAGGTTGAAACACACAATGGTTCAGTGTATACTAGTAAAAACAATTGTACATTAAAATTAACTTATTTATACGAACAAAAGTAGGAGGGGAGCAGGTAAGTCGGGAAGAAATAAAAATGAAATGTAGGTGGGGAACAATTACAAATGTTTGAAGTATGTGAATATGGAATAAAGCAGCATATTGAAGTATATAGCCTATATTAAAATTCGCTGGTTTTCAAGAGAGTTGTGTATCACATGATAGCAAAACATTGAAAGGAAAATATTGAAGTATATAGCCGATATTAAAATTCTCTGGTTTTAAAGAGAGTGGTGTGAGTAACACATGAAAGGAAAACATTGAAATGTAAGTGAGAGACATTACACAATTTTGACAAACATGGTGGCAGAATTATGCATAATAGGTTACTTTAATAATGGTGAATGCTTGAATTGGGTCTGATCATTGAGAATTAGGTTCGATTTCGGAGCTTGGTGTTTGTTGACGAGATAATTTCTATTATTGTTAGCTTTCTGCCTTTATTTGCTCTCCGGAGAACATCACATTTAATGTCAATGGCATGGAATTCATTTAGGGCATGTTCTGCAAAGGTGGAATCTCTCTTTTTTAGCCTCCAACTCCTCTCATGTACAGCCAGTCTACTTACTAGTTATAGCCCTACCTGACTGACCTGCATATACTTTGCCATAAAGATTGCAAGAGATCCTGTATATGCCACTTCATTCCAAAGGTCGAATCCGGTCTTTGCTACTGAAGGGCAAGTTGTAAATAGTATTTCTGTTACAAAAGGCTGGGGGATATTGTTTGGACTTACGTTTGCTGGCAAGCCTTTCTGATGTTCTATCAACATATGGTCATTGATATCTAGTAACACAAACAAAAAATGGGCACCAATGTCATATGTTGGTAGAACATCTCTATTTATAAAATACTTAAAGGCTACATAGTCTATGACTGACAGTTATCTTTGTAAAATCATTGTACTCTAAACACAGCAGCTGGATTGATGTGGATAATCTGCAGCATTAAGTTGTCTAAAGATGGCCTAAAAAGCCGAAAGCTAGCTCACAACAAAATAAATATTATTGTAGAACAAATACATAGTGTATACAGTTACGTAATCGTCAGTTCACGATCGAGTCTGTCGCGATGTCAGAAATGTTATGCCACGTTGAATAATGTATCTGTAATTACTGCTTGGGGATGGGTGGAGTTCACCTAAGGCGTTCACACACCTGCGTCTTGATGATGCAAAGGGTGACCTGAAAACCTGAGTCTGGCTATATATATTGAAGAAGTAACACATATGCAATCAAAGATGCGCCCGCAAGGGTTATTTAACTCTGCCTATGTTCTCACCAGATACTGGCCGTCTCGTTCAACACTATGAGCATGGCGTAATCCTTAATATTCTTCACCGGAGCTGATTAAAATTGCTCTACGACATGGATACTCAATTACAGTGTAATAAAAAAAAAAAAAACAGCAACAACAACTTATTCTTTTCATTCTCCACTCTGAGGAGTGGAGCGGGCTGTTTGAGATCCGGCCCATAAAGAGTCGCGGTTCTATTCAGCCAATTATCAGACAAGCTGATAGTGGGGCAAAAGGGGTATCCCAATTGGGAATAACTGGGAGGGGCTTACCAGTTCCGGCATATGCTTTACAACGAAGGAAAACCTCCCGAGAAACCTTGGTCGGAACCACAGTCTGTGGTCGGAACCGCGGGATTGGGACGAGCATCATTTGTGTCTGGGGCTTTGCCCCAGACTATCGGGAGAGCACGATTGCACTTACGACAATCCAGGATCGAACGCCCAAGTTTCTCTCGTAAATTCGTAGAGATCAGCTCAACCAGCAGTGAACCAGCTTTCCTCTAGAGGAACCGCATCCTAGCCTCTGCGTTTACTTTCATTCGCTACACAGTCTAATAATGTACGGGAATCTTTAACTCCTTTCAACACAAGAAATAGCTGCGAGAGTGTAACACTAAAAGCGTGAATGCTGAGTGCCACATAACCGTCAAGCGAGAGTTCATAATTTCGCTCATTCTTATGTGTATATCAGGCGATGCCGCGAAAGTTTCCACGTCAGTGCCTCGCCTACCAATCAGATGGTGCATCTTACAACGCCGCATGGCTCGCCGGCCAATAGTGAATCGGTTAATGTCGCGTTTCATCTACATCTACATCTTCATGGGATACTCTGCAAATCACATTTAAGTGCCTGGCAGAGGGTTCATCGAACCACCATTATACTATTCATCTCCCATTCCACTCTCGAATAGCGCGCGGGAAGAAAGAAAATCTGAATCTCTCCGTTCGAGCTCTGATTTCTCATATTTTGTTCTGATGATCATTTATTCCTATGTACGTGGTAGTAAAGAATATATTTTCACATTCGGAGGAGAATTCTGGTGATTGGAGTTTCGTAAGTAGAACACGCTGCAGCGATAACCGCCGTTGTTGTAATGATTTCGAACACAGGTCCTGTATCATTTCCGTGACGGTGTCTACTCTGTATCGTGACAATGCAAAACGAGCTGACGTCCTTTCAACTCTCGATGTCCTCCGTCAAACCCACCTGATAAGGATCCCACACTGCGCAGAAATACTCCAAAAAAGGACGGACAAGCGTAGTGTATGCGATCTCTTTAGTAGTTTTGTTGCATCTTTTACGGGTTCTGGTAATAAAACGCAGTTTGTGGTTCGCCTTTCCCACGACATTATCTATGTGTTCTTTCCAGTTTAAGTTTGAAGTAATAGTAATTCCCAGGTATTTTGTGGAGTTTGCGACCTTCACTTCTGATTGATATATCTTGTAAACATAGTTTAACGGATTTCTTTTCGTATTCATGTGGACGACTTCATACTTCGCATTATTAGAGTCAATTGCCAATTTTTACACCATAGTGATATCTTATTTATATCCTTCTGCAGTTGGTTTTGATCTTCATATGATTTTACTAGACGGTAAATGACGGCGTCATCTGTAAACAACCTAAGAGAGCTACTTAGATTTTCTCCCAAATCGTTTATGTAAATAAGGAACAGCAGAGGACAAATAGCACTACCCTGTGGAACACCCGATATCCGTTTTAGTCGATGCCTTATCATCGATTACTACAAACGGTCTCATCTCTGACAGGAAATCCCCTATCCCGTCGCAAATTTGGTACGGTATACCATAACCACGCAATTTGATTAAAAGCCGTTTGTGACGTACGGTGTCAAAAGCCTTCTGGAAATAAAGAAATACGGAATCAATTTGTGAACGCTTGTCGATAGCACTCATCACTTCGTGTGAGTAAAGAGCTTGTTGTGTTTCGCATGAAGGATATTTTCTAAATCCGTGTTGACCTTGGGTCAATAGATCATTGTGTTCGAGATAATTAATAATATTTGAATACAGGATATGTTCGAAATCCCTGCTGCAAATTGACGTCAATGAAATAGGCCTGTAGTGTAGTGGGTTACTCCTACTGCCTTTCTTGAATATAGGGGTGACCTGTGCAACTTTCCAATCTTTTGGTACAGATCCTTCTTTGAGAGAGCGGTTGCATAGGGCTGTTAAGTAAGGAGCTATCGCTTCAGCATAATCAGATAGAAATCTAATGGGTATACAGTCCGGACCAGAAGTCTTGTTCTTGTTAAGTGATTTTATTTGCTGCACTACTTCGATAATATCTACCTCTACGTTACTCATTCTGGCCTCTGTTTGTAATTCGAAATCTGGAATATTGGTTTCGTCTTTTGTAGCGCTATCGGCGGCAGGATCGCCATTAGTATCACGTAGTGAGGGTAATGTTTTTGTTTTGCCCCTAGTATATTTAACTTATGACCAAAATCTCTTTAGGCGCCTCTTCCCGTCTGGCTGGTGCCAACTTGGAATTGCAGGAAATGAAAGTGAGGAGAATTCGAATCCTTACAAAGTGATCCTCTAACGGCAAAACTCGACTCGTGTACGTCGACACTGTGGCATCAGATGTGCCTGCCCACAGTCCAACTGCTCGAAACCGGTTGTCAACAGTTTGTGTTGACACTTCTGATCTCTTATCTGTACTGTGGTACGTTTCACTGCATTCCTTACATTACGACGATTCTGTCGAAAGTCAGGGGCTGCGTGGACGTCCACAGCACTAGTCTACAGGGGTGAGAATGCTCACGTGGTCATTGTAACCAGCATCGTTGCACAATGACACAGCACTTTCAACTTGTGTGTAAGTCTCCGAAAGGACCATCCCGCCCTTCGGACGGACACGATTTGACACCTTTGAAACTAGCTCAGTTGGTTGTTGGACGAACGACTGCGTCTCCATCGTAAGGTCCCTGTTTGCTTCACATGTTGATGTCAAACTGAGCCCTAATGCTATACACATTCCCTATTAAAGGGAACACATACATGACACTCAGGCAATTATACCACCACGTCTTCCGTTGGTGGGCGACGTTGAAACCATTATCACTACACGTACTATCCCGCACGTTGAATTTGCTGACATCGTATCCAAATCGACATCATTTTTACAGGTTTATTAACTTTATCTTCAGTTAAGTGTCGTAAAAGATGAAAGTCAACTAAAGCTTATGCATCACGAAATTTCATCATTATTCATGGGAACAACATTGTCGCTTTGAAATGGAAGCAGGCTTGACTTCGAAGACAGGGTTGTCGAGTGAACGCAGTACCTATACTGAAAGCAGGCGTATTGCGAACTGAAACATACACGCAGCACTGACGGCCTTTCAGGCAGAGAGCTCTGCTGTTTATACACTGACAGAATGTACCAGAAATTAGAAGAATAATTAACATAAGAAAGCCGGCCGCGGTGGCCGAGGGGACTGAGGCGCTCCAGTCACGGTCTGCAAGGCCACTACGGTCGGGGGTTCGAATCCCCCCTCAGGCATGGATATTTGTGCCGTCCTTAGTCTTAGTTAGTTCGTAAGTAGTTTGTAAGTTTAGGGACTGATGACCCCGTAGTTAAGTCCCTTAAGCTATACAAACATTTTCACATAAGAAACATGTAAGAATTACAAGTGAACAGAAGAAAGATGTAGAACATTCTGGAAACAGTAATTACAAGGAAATACATATTTGCTGGTGGACGAGATTGAACCGGCGACCTTCAGCACCGCAATCGGTGACGCTATCCATTGCTCCACATGGCAGTCGGTTAACTTGGAGTCTTGCGGCAATATGAAATATGTGGCTTTTAATTAAACTGCCGTATGATTTTGTATTGCTAATTCTGTCCATTTGTGGATAACTTGGACTAATAATCTCTTCCCGGCAAGACTGACTTCATTCTGAACATAATATTAGAAGAATTTGTTCGGATCAGTTACCGCCAAACGCCAGCGGTGAAACGTTTATCAGTGATCCCAACAATTTATAATTTTGATTATAGCTTGTCATGAAACCAGAAAGCGTAGCAGTTTATTTACTATAAATGTCCAACAAGTTCTTTGTAGTTTAATACACTTTACCCGGATTTCAACACCATCTAAGGGTGAAATAAATCGCAATTTGCGATTAGTTATTTCTTCACAGTAGTAGGTTTAGATGGAATACCGAAGTGCGGTGAATGAAAGTTTGTGCCCGGCCGGGATTCGAACCCGGGATCTTATGCTTACTAGGCAGACGCATTGACCACTCCGCCACCGCGGATACAGTGACCAGCCCGACTGCAGAGGACTCTTCCCTGCACGTCTCCCGCCACACCCAAATCTCCATTCGCCGCGCTGTCTCTTTCCTATTACCACAGCCTATTTGTTCTGTAATACTCGCAGCCACAATACAAGAAACAGCGTGGCGAATGGAGATTTGGGGGTGGCGGGAGACGTGCAGGGAAGAGTCCTCTGCAGTCGGGCTGGTCACTGTGTCCTCGGTGGCGGAGTGGCCAACGCGTCTGCATAGTAAGCAGGAGATTCCGGGTTCAAATCTCGGCTGGGCACAAATTTTCATTCGCTGCACTTTGGTATTCCATCTAAACCTAGTACAGTGAAGCCATAACTAATCGGAAATTGCGATTTATTTTATTCATTGAACGCTGTAACGTCGTCAAAAATATATAATTCATCTCAGGGTGTCTTCAACGGAAGTAAAAAATTATGACTCACATGAGATGCATACATTGAAAACATGCGGTGCTGAAGTTACACAAGATATTAAAAAGTTTTCAGTTTTATTCGTGAGCTACAATCATGTAACAGTTATTACATGATTTCTC
The DNA here is from genome assembly GCA_026315105.1 of Locusta migratoria. Taxonomy (NCBI): domain Eukaryota; kingdom Metazoa; phylum Arthropoda; class Insecta; order Orthoptera; family Acrididae; genus Locusta; species Locusta migratoria. The sequence continues at coordinate 123,685,081 of CM048745.1, read as the reverse complement.
TTTCTCCTCTTCTTCCTCTTAAAGTGTGCATTTATTCTTTTTCGTGAACATGCCATGAAATACGTACCAACGAGCAACCATGGTCTTCTGAAGCACATGCACATAAACTGATGAGATACTCCATTAATGAATATTGAAACAATGTGGTGATAGTATTAGTTTAATATATAAATTAAGTACTAGATTTATGTGTCATTTCTGGATGAAAGGAAAGTGAATACTTTCCAACAATTTCACTTTTTATTTTTTGTTTACTTATTTATTTATTTATGCTAAGTAATTACACACTATACACTATTTATGGAATCTGTTGACAGTCATCAGTTAGAATCAATGCGTCTACTAAAATGTTTATCTTTTGCGTGGTTCCTATGGACGTATTTAATGTAGACTCAATTGCCTTTTCTGTAGTTCAGGTGTGACTTTGTTCTTGTTACTTTGTTCTAAGCTAAAGTGAAGCGCAAGTATTTTGTTTCAAAACGTGAACACGTTTTCCTTTACAGGTAAAACAACAAACGCAATAACTGTGGCAATTCTGCCGCAAGACGGTAGTATTTCATCTTTATACAAAATTACTACTATCATCACGTCATTTATAACAGTAATTGCTACAATATGTCCCCAGTTTATGTGCATGTATTTCAGAAGTCTATAGCTCCTTAACAGCCATATACAACCGCTCTCTCAAAGAAGGATCTGTACCAAAAGATTGGAAAGTTGCACAGGTCACACCTATATTCAAGAATTGTAGTAGGAGTAACCCACTAAACTACAGGCCTATTTCATTGAAGTCAATTTGCAGCAGGGTTTTGGAATATATCCTGTATTCAAATATTATGACTTATCTCGAACAGAATGATCTATTGACCCAAGGTCAACACGGATTTAGAAAATATTGTTCATGCGAAACACAACTAGCCCTTTACTCACACGGAGTGATGAGTGCTATCGACAAGGGTTCACAAATCGATTCCGTATTTCTTGATTTCCAGAAGGCTTTTGACACCGTACGTCACAAACGGCTTTTAATCAAATTGCGTGTTTATGGTATAACTCCCCAAATTTGCGACTGGATAGGGGATTTCCTGTCAGAGAGGACACAGTTTGTAGTAATCGATGGTAAAGCATCGACTAAAACAGAGGTGATCGGGCGTTCCACAGGGTAGTGTTATTGGCCTTCTGCTGTTCCTTATTTGCATGAACGATTTGGGAGAAAATCTAAGTAGATCTCTTAGGCTGTTTGCAGATACGCCCTCATTTACCGTCTAGTAAAATCATCTGAAGATCAAAACCAACTGTAGAACGATCTGAATGTGATATCACGATGGTGTAAAAATTGACAATTGACTCTAAATAATAAGAACTGTGAAGTCGTCCACATGAGTACGAAAAAAAAATCCGTCAAACTTTGTTTACAAGATAAATCAATCAGAAGTGAAGGCCCAGTATTGGATCCTTATCAGGCGGGTTTGACGGAGGACATCGAAAGAGTCCAAAGAAGGGCAGATCGTTTTTATATCATCACGATACAGGGGAGACAGCGTTACGGAAATGATACAGGATCTGGGATGGGAATCATTACAACGACGGCGCTTATCACTTCGGCGTGGGCTACATACGAAACTCCAATCTCCAACATTCTCCTCCGAATGCGAAAATATATTGTTGACTGCCCACCTACATAGGTAGAACCGATCATCAGAAAAAAATACGAGAAATCATAGCTCGAACGGAGAGATTCAGGTGTTCTTTCTTCCCACGCGCTATTCGAGAATGGAATGGGAGATAAATATTATGAAGGTGGTTCGATGAACCCTCTGTCAGGCACTAGATTCTTTTTCCTGCTATCAATGGCGCTTATTATTTCATTGCTTGCTTGTTGAGTTGTGGTGTCATGGGGTCACTGGCGCTGGCCGCGGTGTTTCTGTGGACTCGGGCTTCGTACCTGGACGAGCAAGAAAGCATTTCCCGCTTCTTTGCCGATGCGAGTGAGACGGTGTTTGTGTGGAGCGCATGGCGTGCTTGTGTGATATCTAGGCCTCGAATTTTAGGATAAAAACCTATTTTGTTCCTCATTAAATGAAGACAATAAAAGTTGTACATACACGAATTACGCCATTTATGATCGAAATCTCTAGTCTTATAGCACCTAAAAATACTTGATTTCAGGATAGTACCTGACTTTACCTAAATTTTAAAAATCCAATTGAATAAATATTTTTATGACTAACTTTCTCTCGTGCTCTTCCCAACTAAGAATAACTCAATTATTTTCTAGAAAATTGTAATTATATAGTAGGCCTACCTAAAATACGTAATTTCAAGTACGAAACTGATCTACATAATTTTTAAAATCCAAGAAATACCTAACTTCATTTTATAATCTGACTGTATCTATGTTTTAAAAAATCCGGCCATATTTAATTTTTAGGACTAAAACTATTTCAACCAGCCTATTTTAACCAGCCTCTATAGAGTGTAGTTGAGACGATACGTCTCGAATTCACACATGTAAATAAGCTAGTTTCATGCAGCAAAAACGTTTCTATTGAATCATGTACAAGAATCCAGTTATTTCGATAGGAACTTCCCAATGCAAAACTTCCGCCAGACCCCATATTTACGTCGCTAGAGGCCGTGGAATATTACAGAAGCATTTGGAAGACGTTAAGGACATTTTTCTCAAATTGCGGGAGGAGGCAGGGAGCGTTACTTCAGCTAAAGATCTTCTACAGGAACCAACAATTTGAGACGACATTGCATACATAAAATTTCACTATGCGTTTTTGGTACCTATTATTAAAGTTCTAGAACGTTCAGGGAAATGTCTACGTAGAATGCGATTAATAGAACAGCTGACAGAAAAAAATAGCTGGTTCCAGGTTCTGTTGTTGTTGTTGTTGTTGTTGTCTTCAGTCCAGAGACTGGTTTCATGCAGCTCTCCACAATACCGTATCCTGAGCAAGCCTCTTCAACTGCACATAAGAACGGCAACCTACATCTGTCTGAATCTGGTACTGTATCAATCTATTGGTCTTCCTCTGCAGTTTTTACCCCACACACTTCCCTCCAACGCTAAATTCACAATTCCTTGATGTCTATGAATGTGTCCTACCAATCGATCCCTTCTTTTAGTTAAGGTATGCCAGAAATTCCTTTTCTCCCCAATTCTGTTCAGTACCTCTTCATTAGTTACGCGATTCACCCACCTAATTTTCAGCATTCTTCTGTAGCACCACATTTCAAAAACCTCTATGCTCTTCCTTTCCACAATGTTTACCGTCCATGTTTAAATCTCACACAAGGCAAAAATCCACACAAATGCCTGCAGAAAGGACTTCCTTATGCTTAAATCAATATTCGATGTTAAAAAATTTCTCTTTTCCAAGAACGCTTTTCTACCCACTGCCATTCTGCATTTTATATCCTCTGTACTGCGACCATCATTTGTTATTTTACTGACCAAGTAACAAAACTGTAAGTAGACTGCACTCCATTACCCTAGTTTTGCTCTTGTTAATGTTCATCTTATATGCACCTTTCTGCACACTGACCATTCCGCTCAGCTGATCTTCCAGGTCCTTTGCTGTCTCTGACAGAATTACTATGTCGTCGGCAAAACGCAATGTTTTTAATTCTTCACCCCGAACTTTAATTCCTTCTCAAAATTTTTCCTTGCTTTCCTTTATAGCTTGCTCAATGTACAAATTGAATAACATTGGAGAAAGGCTACAACCCCGTCTTACTCCCTTTCCAACCACTGCGTCCCTTTCATGCCCTTCAACTCTGACAACCGCTGTCTGGTTTTTGTACAAGTTGTAAATAACCTTACGCTCCCTATATTTTACTCCTGCTTGCTTCAGAACTTTAAAGAGTTTATTCCTATAACGAAAGGGAAGAAAGTAAGATCCACTAGAACGCTAAAATCAACGCTTCTTTAAATGAACAAGTTCAAGGTAATACATACAGCTTTTTTAATAGCTTTGTGGACCTATTATAACAAAAGCAGTTTATTTTAAATTTCAACCTCTGTCATACTTTGCAGATGATTTCGTGACACCTGAATGTACCCAATAGCTTGTGGATGATCTTTGGAATTTGGAATTTGTTTTCATGTGCATACGTGCTCCCCAGTCGTGTTGTTGGCTCGGTGCATTTCGCTTGTGTTATACGCCGCCAGTGCTGGGGTCTGGTTGGAACGTCAGACGTAGCAAAGTATGCTGAGGACCTTTTTTCATAGACACGGTTAAAATGGAAGTAACCACGTTTCTCTGTTATTACGTTTTATATTTTTATGGTTTTCTGTTTTAACATTCTTGTACAGATTATCTGATGATGAGGGCTTGACCCTTGAAACGCGTCATACTTTAGTGTTTTTACACGATATCTGTGGTTGAGCCTACTTGTTTGACAAAATAATTAAGCAGACTTTTTTGTGTTATGGTCTTTTTGTGTGGTTCGCACAAGGATATTTCTAGGGGAGTTTTCCTATTTGTCGTTGCTGTTGGTTTTCTTTGATGTCGGTTTCCTTGTCTGCGGTTCAGACAAGGGTGTCGCTCCTCAGCTGTTTTGCTACCTGTTTCTATCTTACTTAATTCTTGCAACTGACTGCCTTTCGCATGAAGTTGGGGACTCACTATTACCCACGACCTGTTTACTTGTTTGGTTGCAACTCCCGACCGTTCGGTCTTTCGGCGGCCAGCCACCTCCAAGTGTCTGATGTTTTAAGCAACGTGACTGTGGTATCCCCTTTCATGATCTGTTGGGCTTAGCAACTAATGTCATGGCACATTTATTAGGAAATGAGTTCTTTTGAAGTGACGTTCGGGCTGCTACTCACTTTGGGTGTACTTTAATAAAGTGGATACGCAGCATATTAATACTAGGAAGTTAAGACTGGGGTTGCAAAGTTTATACCTGAGAACTGTGATCGATGGCACATTCTGTAATCTGTAATGTACGAGGATAACTACAGATTATTTGGTTAAGGTTTTATACGAGTAGACATAATTCCTCTGTACTTAATTACGACATACCTTACCTTACAATACGTGTTTTGCAAATGTCTTTCAAGCGCCGTTACATTTAATCTGCCCACTTTCGTAATATTTAAGTATAAATACAAAATCTGCCAAATACGGCACATTTGCTTCAGATTGACTGAATTGGAGGCTACGCAAGGCGATGTTCATTTGTTGCAGACCACGTGATTGTCGTCAGTGAATCGTCAGCCAATGGTAATCAAACCTAACCGCTGCGGCAACATGCAAATAAGAATTTTTGACGTTGGAAATTAAACATGCAGCAATGCGTTTTATAGACGATAGCGTGTCAACATAAAGTTTCAATTTTATTTCCAAAATCACTTCATTACACTTTGACAGATGATAAAATAAATAAAACAGGCTATACCTGCCCTATGGTTGACAGGTTCTTGTATGTACCCTTGTCCGGTCAGTAACAGTTATTGGCCTCGTAAAATGAAGATCTGGAAATAGTTGAGTGTTCCGTACATATCAAATAAACATGCTATAGTACTGTATGGTTGACAGGATCAAGTGATTCTAAATCTTCATTTTACGAGGCCAATTACTTTTACTGATCAGGCAAGGGTACATACAAGAATCTGTCAACCATAGAGCAGGTATAGCATGTTTTCTTTATCTGTCTGAAAGTGTAATGAAGTGATTTCGAACATAAAATAATTGAAACATCATGTTAACACGTTAATTTTCACAACTTGTAAACATTGCTTTCGTCTATAAAACGCATATTTAAAAATTCTTATTTGCATGTTGCCGTGGCGGTAAGTTGAGGTTACCACTGGCTGGCGATATAGTCACGTGGTCTGCAACAAATGAACATCGCGTTGCCTAGCCTCCAATTCAGGCGATCGGATGCAAATGGGCGTTATTTGGCGGATTTTGTATTTATATTTCAATATTACGAAAGTGGGCAGATTAAATGTAACGGCGCTTGAAAGACATTGGCAAAACACGTCTTTTAAGGTAAGATATGTCGTAATTAAGCACAGAAATTATGCCTACGCATATTATTTATTATCTACAATACAGAAATATTAAGATATTCCGTATATGGGTTTTCCGACATATCGATGACGTCATGGATCAAAGTAGACGGTTGGAATCGTGTTGTAAAATATTGCCGTGGTGAAATCATGCAGTCGTATGACACATTGAAGGTTTAATAGCATCGCTTTGGAGTTCTAGAAAAAATGTGCACCAATATTTCTCAGCCTTAACTCTCCTGTTACCAAGTTTTAAAGTAACATGCACTTTTAATACATTTAAAAGAAAGCGCTGTTACCTGTGAACAATTCCGTTTATTGTAGAACATAGGTGTATTAAGGATCTGTGAAAATCTCATGCATGCCAGCGAGAAAAGAAATTGGTAATATCTTGTTTCGAACCACTGCCTATGTTATAATAAGAAAATTATCAAATACAGAAAGGAAGAGGGCGTATGTTAGTTTCTGGCGAGGGGCTGTGACGTGACTGATTTCAGAACGCCAAATGTACGCTTTAGTCTTTCCAGGCAGTAGTCACTCGTATGACGTATGGAGGCAGCAGATAGGGCGCGCTAGCAGGGTTAGCAGCCCACACATAACCGCAAGCCGCAGGAATTCGTTAACTTTTACAATGGTGGCGGCCTGTTTCAGAGGGTCGTGTCAGCGTCCGATAAGGCCTGTGGGGCACGCCTGCGTCTCTCGCGGTCTGGGTTGGGCTTGTTCGTCAAACAAAGTCACTGCCAATCAGTGCCGCTTTTGTCTTAATACACGGAACAAAGTCTTTAGAACATCCTTAACCTTATGAATAGAGGTAGGAAGTTTTTCGTAACATTTGGAATCGAGCTCTTTTCCTGGTTCCACAACAGACGGAGTTAACGCTACTTGTTTGACAATATGAAAGATGTATCATGTTATAATATTACTGTGAATGAGCAACAATTTACATGATGATACATTAAATTGAATATAAAACGTTAATATGAAAACTAATAGCTAAAAACTGTAAAGGAAATTTCCGTTCATTTAAATAATTTCATAGCGACAGTGGCAGAAACCTACTTTAAGGCTGAGAAAGATAGAGCTGCGGTAAAAATTGAATGTGGTTTAGTCGTCTGTATGAGCTGATGTCAGGAATGCGGGCAGAAATATTGCACTCTCTCTCTCTCTCTGTCGTTATCGTGATGTTTTTCTATCTTGTCCTGTGTTAATATTTTATGTAAGGCACATACTGGAGGACGTATATGTATTTGTCTGTTTTCTTAGATGGCCTAATAATAATTATTCAAGTAAGAATTAGTCGTTTCCATGATTTATCTAACATCTTGGTCTTCTTCTCATACCTCGAACTCCATGTTGGGGTGGAACGAAGCTAACTGTTGCAGATGCGATTGATGCTAACAGAGATTCCATTTAAGCAATATGAAAAAGGAATTTCGTTCAGTTTATTTCACGTGTCACTGAGATCTCCTGATTTATTTCATTTAATCGGGGTTCGTCATTTTAAGCTAGCCGTTGTTAATGTTGAATAAATCGGTAATCTGGACACCAACAGTTGGTTTCCTCCGCTATTACCAAGAAATCGGCATTTTAAAATTTGCTGAACTGTTTTATTTTTGGAGTTCAATACTTAATTGCATTTGCGCTGGTACTTATTTTTAAACACTTTAAATCAGCGACACCACGTAGGAAATGTAACCATTACAGAGTGATTTTTGTTGGATACTGCCACGAATAAATTTACATACAATTTTTGCTTTTTTATAATTTCAGCTATTTTGTGTTTGCAGTTTTCATTCACGTAAACAATTTCGTTTCTTTTTTACTGCAGCTTTCTTTTGCGTGGTGTACGTAAAGATAAGCTTTTGTCTCTTTTAAATGTTCAAATGTGTGTTGAGGTCTTATGCGACCAAACATCGTGGTCATCAGTCGCGAGACTTACACACTAATTACTTAACTAACCTAAACTAACTTACGCTAAGGACAACACAAACACCCATGCCCCAGGGAGGATTCGAATCCCCGACCGCAGCGGCCGTGCATACCGCGACTGGCGCGCCGCAGAGCGCTCGGCCACTGCGGCCGGCATCTTTTAAATGTTACATTTCAGTTTACTTCCTCATCCTCCCTCATTATTTTTAGTATAATACTTTTCCTCATACGTTTTTCATGTATGTTACTTTAAATGTCTTAGTTTTCTAACACTTTACAAGGAATAAATTACTGATTTTATATTAAACCAGCTACTCCTTAAAGCATAATACTAACAGAAGAACACAAGTTGAAGTACCGATTTTTAATCTCATCTTTGTCATATATAAAGGAGCGTCACCCTTTGTGTAGATTTTTGTGTTTCTCATCTTGAAGAAATTTTGAACATTTGACCATCAAATCAAGTGGGTACCTTGGAACAGACTTTGACACTTTACTCACACGTAGTGATGAGTGCTATCGACAAGGTGTCGGAGATTGATTCCGTATTTTTAGATTTCCAGAAGGCTTTTGACACCGTACCACACAAACGGATTTTAATCAAATTGCGTGGTTATGGGCTATCTCCCCAGATTTGTACTGGATAGGGGATTTCCTGTCAGAGAGGAAACAGTTTGTATTAATCGATGGTAAGGCATTGACTAAAACAGGGGTGATATCCGACGTTCCACAGGGTAGTGTTATTGGTCCTTTATTGTTCCTTACCTACATGAACGATCTGGGAGAAAATCTGAACAGATATCGTAGGTTGTTTGCAGATGATAGCGTCATTTATCGTCTAGTAAAGTCATCTGAAGATCTAAATAAGATGTTAATATGGTATAAAAATAATAAGTGTGAAGTCGTCCACATGAGTACGAAAAGAAATCCGTTAAACTTCGTTCACAGGACAAATCAATCAAATGTGAAGGTCGTAAACTCCATAAACTCCACAAAATACCTAGGAATTATTATTACATCAGACGTAAACTGGAAAGAACACGTAGATAATGTAGTAGGCAATGCGAACCAAAGACTTCGTTTTATTGGCAGTGCAATTAAAATATGAACCAGAACGACTAAACCGACTGCATACACTACGCTTCATCGTCCTCATTTGGAGTATTGCTGCTCATTCTGGTATCCTTATCAAGTGGGTTTAACGGAAGCCATCGAAAGAGTCAAAAGAAGGGCAGCTCGTTTTGTATCGTCACTATACAGGGGAGAAAGCTCACAGAAATGATACAGGATCTGGGATGGGAATCATTATAACGTCGTCGTTTACCGCTGCGGCGTAGTCTACTGAAGAAACTCCAGTCGCCAACATTCTCCTCCTCCCACCTACATAGGTAGAAATGATCATCAGAATAAAATACGAGAAAACAGAGCTCGAACGGTGAGATTTAGACGTTCTTTCCTCCCGCGCGATATTCGAGAATTTAATGGTAGAGGAATAGTATAACGGTCGTTCGATGAACCCTTAAATGTGGTTTGCAGAGTATCCCATGTAGATGTAGACGTAGACACCGTTTCTCTAATTGTTAGAAAGTTCGCTCATGTATGAATGTTTTCATGAACCATAGCGTATGGTGCATGGCAAGGGGTACCTTGCAGTAAACGTCAGTGTTTAACACACAGTGTGTGTATGTATGTGTATGTATGTGTGTGTGTGTGTGTGTGTGTGTGTGCGTGTGTTCCCGAGAAAGAGAGAGAGGGGGGGAGGGAGAGAGATAAACTAAAGAGGCGGTATAAACAGAGGATGGGGAAACTAGTATTGGAGGGGAGGGGGCGGGGGAATAAGGGGTAAGAGACGAGACGAGAAGAGGAAGAAAAAGACGCAGAGAGAAAGAGAGGGAGGGGGAGAACTGAAGCGTAGTTGGACTACAAAAGTATGGAATAAATAAATAAATACGAAAGCAAAGCCGTGTTTCTGGATTGTGGATTTATAACATATTATTAACTAATATTGTTCTGTTTGGCTTTCTTTTCTTAACAAGTTTACAGACTCCTATAACTAAAATGATTTGCTGAAGGTGTTGGTAAGCGTCAGTATCGAGAACGGTAGACCAGTTGGGCAATTTTTTCTTTTTTCCTAATATTCTTTGAAATCTGAGAGGTTGTTATGAAGAGAAATACTGGAAAAATTGTACGGGGAAACATTTAAAAAAAATCTTCCTTTTACCCATTCAGACTTCTGTACGTGTTACTGAATTCCTAAATCGCTGGACCTGTGTGTGTGTGTGTGAGAGAGAGAGAGAGAGAGGGGGGGGGGGCAGGATGCTTTAAATTCACATGTTGAGGCAGGTAGTTGACGCTAAAAATCCTAAAAATTGAAATTGATTATTTTGTATGGACGTAGGGTAGCCATTTTATTACATGAAACGTCACTATTTTATTTGATTATAATTTGCAGATGCAACCTGATGATGAAATATAGGTTTCGAATTTCGGGTAGTACATAGAAATAAAAAAGTTTAAAATTGACTGTTTCGGATCCAATTACGAGGCGCGTCCAGAAAGGAAGTTCCGTTTCAGATTATCTCCGCTACAGCGCTGCGATTGCAGTTCCGTACATGCGCTGTATCAAGGAGAAGAATGTGCGCCATTTGGAGATCGCTGTCAGTTACGTACGCTTTGTTGTGCTTGTTTGAAATGTCGGCGTAGATTGAAAATCCCGCCGCCTGTGAAATCAGGTCGGTGATTCGGTTTCTGAATGCGAGGAAAGTGAAACCAAGTGAACTTTATAGGCAAATTTGCGATGTTTACGGACCAAATGCGATGAGTGATTCGATGGTGCGAAGATGGATCCGACAGTTAAATGGTTACAGAAGAACTAGTTCACGCGATTAATGACAAGATCCAGGAAAATAGTTGGTTTACAATTAGTGCTCTCGCTATGGACGACGAGCTGAAAGAAACTGTTTCCAACTGGTTAAAGACACAGGCGGCAGATTTCTATGAAGAAGGTACACAAAACATGTTGCCACGCTATGACAAATGCCTGCAAAATTTCGGTTGTTATGTGGAAAAGTAGTTTAAGAGTTTTAGAATTTTGTGCAATAAAAATTTATTCTATATCTGTGTACAATTTCATGTTACCACCAAACGGAACTTACTTTCTGGACGCGCCTCGTATTAAAGATGAATAATTTTGGCAATAAAGTAGAGTCCTGAAAACTTGGTCTAACGTGGACCGAAGGTTGGCAGAGTTAGTGAAAATTCTGGGTTATCGGGAACAGCGTTAAAGAATAGGTAAGATTTTTTTGTTATAAAATACATTCTATTGTTACTTTAGGATACAATAGATTAAGGAGTACAATAACACGATATAAGTTTAAGACAATATCTTATCAAATGATATTCGTTACTTATACACACACGGATTTCACAAAACGCTGTTAAGAAAAGGCAAAGGCTGTAGACAGACTGAGCGGCAGAGCGCGCGCGGCCCCGTCACATGAGTGTCATTGTTGTCTGCTGTAACAAAGTTCATTATTTGTTGTCTATCACGACTAAGCTGATTTTAAACGACGCTGTAAAAATGCACTCCCTTACTTTCGATCAAGACTGTTTTAGTATGAAAACGCATCTACATACTGCATTAATGAAACGCAAACGATTCTTAACCCTCCGGCGGCAGCGGCAATTATTATAACATCAGCAGCAGCGCGATGCAGATTTGCTACACTGTGTATTGCGTGTTACAAACCTAAAGAAATGTTCAAATGTTTGTTAAGCTTATGGGACTTAACTACGGGGTCATCAGTCCCTAAACTTACAAACTACTTATCAACGGCACAAATATCCATGCCCGAGGGGGGATTCGAACCCCCGACCGTAGTGGCCGTGCAGACCGTGACTGGAGCGCCTCAGCCTCCTCGGCCACCGCGGCCGGCTTACAAACCTAGTATGTAACTACTATGTGATCGTAATGACAAAGATAGTTTAATGTATAGGTACAAATAGCGTATTTATTAATATCTGAATCAGTATATCAATTACCCTCGGTGTATAAATATAACAAATGTAACATTATTCCGAGAGTGGAAAATAATCATGTATAATAGACCCAACAGTACTATCATTTCCTCTTTCCTTACTTTCCTGTAGTTCCTGTCTCTTGAGTAATTAGTGTCAGCTTTTTCTGTGTTATGTGTAACTTTAGTACACACAATTACTTCATCAATCATATTATCATATATCATGAATGAGAGAGCTTGCGTCTCTGACCTTACGTCCCTTTTGAACCAGGGAAGATTTTTATGATATTCTTTTTCAGTGTTTTGGAGTGCTGCTAGAATGGCGTTTTATTCCACAGAGTGGTACCGTCTTCAATATCAGATTCACTGAGTCTTAAATCTTGCTCAGGATCAGAACTAGGATTTACATTTAAATAATAGTATCCTGTTCATGATCTGATGAGGAATCTAGAGAAAAATCACTAAGATCTTTATTACTTGTCAAAGGAAGTCTATTTCCTCATCTGTTAGACACATACAGGTTACGAGAGCAGAAGATTAAATTTTATAATAGAACTAGCTTAAACCCGCGGCTCCGCTCGCGTGTTGGTTGATTATGATAGATAATGCGCGAAACGTCAAAACTATTTTTTTAAAGAGCTGTATTAAAAGAAATTTTTTACTGCTTTATTTATTTATTCTTATATTTCTTTATTCGTATGCTTGTCCTTACAGAGAGAGAGCTGAAGACATTGTATCACGCATAGACCAAAGATATGGTCTGTGGCATCACGTTTCGCTGTATGTAATCTCTTTGATATAGAGTCGCAAACGTCATCGCTGGCCTTCAGTACCATTTGTTTTTTATCATTTGACAACTTTCAACCACCATATCTTCCAACCCCTTATAACTATCGGCATGGAACTGCTATGGTGTACAACGGGAGACTTTGGAAACAATTACACACAGACCATTCGTTTGCGTTCATTAGTTTTTGCTGCAGAGCGAAATATTAACACACACACACACACACACACACACACACACACACACGTAGAATTTTATATACACCGATAACTTTCCATCCCAGTATACTTCAACATCAACAATCCAACCAATAAAACCATTTTCAAAGAGTAAATATAATTTTCAAAGAGTAACTATTGTTCCGCATTTCGCGTTATATTATTCAAATTACTAAATATCTATCAGATCGCTATAAAAGCGTGGCTAAAACCTTCCTCAGGTATAAATTAGTAACAGTACAAATATTTAAGTCTCTGCGTCTTGTCGTTCGGACGTGATAAGTGTACACCGAACAGACATTCACATTAATATATATAGTTAAATAGATATCCGATCGTCATAATACCGTGCCTAAAGCCTTCCCCGGGTAGACATTAGTAATTGTACAAACTTTTAGCTCTTTATGTCTTGTGATTCAGACGTGATAAACGTACACCGAACAGACATTCACATTTATAGATATAGATAACACTAAGGCTTCAAAAGGGTTAGAAAATGAGATTGGGGGAAACTGCAGCATGGCTAATCAGGAAAGCTAGAGGACAATTTATGGAGCGTTAAACTTCTATTTATGAAATAAATTTAAATTTTTGAGCGTTCTAATAAGTATGGTACAATTTATGCATTAAATATTTACTAGAAACTGTCACAAACACGTTTGCAAGGAAAACTAGACGTAACACAAAACAATCAAAATCTACTTACATGACAGGCAGCGTGTTGCAAATCTGCTACCAGTGGTGCACTCCCTAACGAAACTTTTTTGGGGGGACACAGCCGTGCACTAAACACTCCGAACCTTCACTGACATCATTATTAAGGCTTAATTGAGGAATAGCTAAAGCGAAAATACGGTATCTCCATTATTGCGACAACAGCGAACATTTAAAGTGGTAGCTCGAGGGTTTAATAAAGTGTAGGTGGCACGGGAAAAGATGTCTTGGTCCATACGTAGCGTAGCCTGTAACTGCTATACGCTCCGATTTCACTTGTATCAAGCATTATGTGAGCACGGCATAATTCCAAGGGGTGTGCCGGGGTGTGGCAGAGTTATCCGCACTGCCGGATTACCAAGTGCCGAGTTTCCTAGACTCTACTGTAGTTGCAATCCAACTGAAGATTTAAATTTTCTACCAACTTGTGCTGATCAGGTTCGGTGAGATAGGTCCTTTATTGCAGTAGTACAATAACGTTAGCTTCCTTGAATTTCCATGATTTTTTTTTAATTAAAGTTATCTAAATCTGTACAGATCACGCACTTTTTCGTGGCCCCTCTGTGATCGGCGGAATTCGGCTGAGTTCGTGTGTCTATGGAATGTTTATGCTCTCTGCTAATCTTACGTCGTAACAGCTTTGTACACCGTAGACAGCGTCAATGTATTGTTGATTTGTGCTTGGTATTGATTGTTTTCCACTTTGTTATTTGCTGAAATAAGTCCACAAACCCCGACAACTTCTGTTAGATAAATGAATGTTGTCTTTGAAAGTGGTGTCATTTACGACTATAAAGCTAGGCCGAAAGCATTTCTACACCCGCTTAATCTATTACAATATTAATATTTAGTTGATATATGTTCCAGTTTTGTATTACTCAAACATTAAAGTGATAATTTCGTGTTTCATGTGTGACGCTTTAACCCCGTACACATGCTGTTTCTTTTAAAACCTGTAAGCTACAGGCCATAAGCTGGCGGCACTCGGAGAAGGAGGCGGGGCTTGTTCTAACAGCCAATGCGCTACGAGCTGAATGCAAGCCTTAGCTCCCAACATACTCCTCTCAGGGGCTACGTTTCAGTGCGTGATGTATAGTTTCGTAGATAGAACTGAAGTAGCCGTAAGATAACAGACCAGCGTGTCTTACGGAAAGTTTGAAAGTAAAAATTTTATTATTTTCATTTACTCATTTTTTAATTTTCATTTCTTCTCTTTTTACCGATCGAGTAATAGATGCTTCCTGAGCCATACTGATAGTTGCTTCGTACCGCGTGCGGCCAGCAGCCTGCGGTTTGGACACTCTGGTCTAAATAATAATGCGTACTGGAGAGGGTACTTTATAGCACACTCCAACATCAAGCTACAATTTTATTCAGATACTGACGAAATTTTACACGTCTGACTTTCAAAACACTGTCTACGTAAGATTTATTATGGAGAATGGCGAGGGCACAGAAGGAATTTTGCTCACTTGAACTTTGAGTTAGCTCCACTTCAATACAGACTAAGACTAATAACTACAGCTTACAATCAGGCAAAAACAATTGAAGCTTTCGTGAATGCCTTCAGAAAACAGATCTCAACCCAAGCAACGGAAAATTCTCTTGTGCAGTGCGCTTTTGTGGCGAAAAACAAAGGGGGAAAATGGACTCAGTGCACGAAACATAATCGCTGGGCTCATCAATATTCCGATGTCACAGAGGACAATTTCATCTGGTCCGAATGTCATAAAATATGCATAGGTATTGTGATATGAATGAAGGATAACACAAATTAATGATCATGTAAACAATGTATATGTGTATGTCATTATTTGGCAAAAAAAGTTAAGTAGTATTCGAGTCTCATATTAGGAAACCTTGACCTCACTTCTACGAGACGCCTTGTTTCTGAAGACTTAATAATTATTGATAGACTGCTTATTATTAAAAATGACAAATGTATGATAAAATTAAACAACGAAAGATATTTTTACCGTGATAAAATGTCTCATACTAGTCGAGAGAGGTGGCGCAGTGGTAACGACCTGGACTCGCATTCGGAAGGACGGTAGTTCAAATACACCTCTGGCCACCCAGATTTAGGTTTTTCGTGATTTCCCTAAATCACTACAAGCAAATGTCTGTATGGTTCCTTTGAAAGGGCACGGAAGATATCCATCCCCATCCTTACCCAAAACTCTGAGCGTTAGCTCCGTCTTTAATAACCAAGCTGTCGACGGGACGTTAAACCGTACGTTTCCTTCCTTCCTCAATTAACTGTATGATATATGGTAAGGGAACCTTCCAATAAACTCTGACTGACCACCACAACAGTTCATAGATGCGAGTTTTCCTTGATACGGACGGTATTGGAGGGGGGGGGGGGGGGCACAGCAGGAGCTGGAAGAGTTGAATTGACGAGGCGTGAGGGGAGAGAGAGAGAGAGAGGAAGAAATGCTCAGAGAGGAGAGAGATGAACAGAGAGATGGAAGAGGTAACTGGATAGAGGGGATGCGCTAAAACTGAATAATAAAATGTTAAAATGTTTGTAAAGCTTATGGGACTTAACTGTGGGGTCATCAGTCACTAAACTTACAAACTACTTATGAACTAACTTATAAAGACAACACAAACAACCATGCCCGAGGGAGGATTCGAACCTCCGACGCTGGAGGCCGCGCGAGCCGCAACGTGGCGCTGTAGACCGCTCGGCTACTCCCGCGCAACACAGAATAATAAATACTCGGCGAACGCCAGGTTTTCAGGTAGTATGAAGTAAAAATTGTAAAACAGCAACTTTTTTTTTAAATGACGTGACTTCGATCAGCTTACTACATGTAGTAGAAGATATCAGAGGCAGAAAGACTGTTTCCTACTAGTCGAACTAAAGAGGTTAGAGTTCTTAAAGTTAAAATTCAAGCGTAAGTATCCAGTTTGAAAGACGGCCGTCTGTCATCTTCCATATATTTTTTGTAAAATTGTAATTTATTTGATGTCGCTAGATTCTAATTTTGTTAAATTAGAACCCCACTCTCTTCAAGGCATGAGGAATAGCATTTTTATTTCATGTTTTAAAATATTAGTTTCTGAAATGTTAATATTGCTAGAATTTTGTTATTTTAATAATTTATTATTGTCCCTGTGGGAATGTGTGCTTTTAAAGTGGATGTGCGAGAATCTAATGGCTGTCTAAATGTGGGTGATAATAGCTAGCTCTGCATGGTTCTCTCTGGCTCAGAGTAGATAGTTAGTTGTTACCAACCCCTGCTGCTGATGCGACCAAAGAGGTTTCTACACCCATTGGTTACAAGCTAGTAGACGAGCCTTCTCCAGGGCGAGTCTCACGATATTCTCCCCCTACCATCACTGTTATCATGGGTTTTACCCAGTTTCAAGTAGCTTCCCCATCTCCTGGCCGCTCGATCTTCTCTTTGTGCTGGGATTGTGGTGAGGTAAGGTTGGTTCTTATCTTGTCTGTGGAGATGGTAGCGATTTGTTGTTTAGCATGTTTAACTCTTGAACTTATATTCATTTTTTGGAATATTCCTTTCGATCGTGCACAGAAATGTTCTAGTTATTCAGTCCAGTGATTTCCAACAGATAAACGCAGTGTATGCATTACTAGTTGCAGTTTGATAATGGCCTGGTATATTCAAACCTTTTGTGATTATGTGGCGGAGTACAAACTGTGTAAATTCTTTCTAGCGTTGCGGGGCCCGGTTTCTAACGGACGATATGTTCATTTTTGTACTGTGCATGTAAAATTTTTCTTATTGTTTCCTTCCATGAGTGATACGTGTTCCATGTGGACGGTTCGTAGAACAAAGCCTTCAGCTTCAACTATTGTTTGTCCCATGCCCATCAGGCAAGTAACTATCCGTGTATCCTTCTGATTTCCACTAACATTTCGCGATCTTCTCTCCCCGCCTATTTTAATTTTGCTGTTTCTTTTCCGAACCTTTAGTATGTACTCAGTCTTTGTCAGTAATTCTCTGCGAGCCTTGTACAACTTCCTTCAATAGCTTGCTTATTAAATTCTAAACATTTCTATGGGTTGCATACCGTAGTTTTTATTTTTATTTTTCCGACTTTGTAATTATTTCACTTTTCCGGATTTTGAGAAGAGACTTTTCCCATCTGTGTGAACGCTCCCAATCGCATGTTGCTGTATTTCAGTAGTTTCGTTATGAAATTCTGCGCAGTTTAGGGGGTTGCATGCCGTAGTTAATTTTATTTATTGTTCGGAAATTGAATTTATATATTTTTATCAGCTTTCGGAACCCCGTGGGTCATAACTCCGACTTTCGGGGTTTGCAGCTAGTCACCTGAATTCACGCCACTTCTCATAAAACCAGTGTCTAGGTAGTTCACTCTCAGATTGCGACTTAAGTGTCCGCCATGATTTTGTGTAATGAATCAGATTTTTAACCACTTCACCTTCAGTGGAGTGCGATCATGTAACGTAGCCGTGTCTCGCCGTTAGCGTGTGTACCCGCGGACAAATCTAAATGCAACTTAACTTTGCTATACTCACGCACCATCTCAAATAAGGCACGACAGATCAGAACCATCTTCGCAGTTTTATTGTATATTATGTTGTGTGGAACATCCAGGTTTGCTGAATTTCGCCTACGATAGCGGCGCCTGCTTCTGCCTCGTTTCAGCACACTGATTTTGATGAGTTTCGCTGTTGCATTGCGTGTGTGTGAGCGATTGAGTGCTGTTTCTAAATCCTGTCCCCCCCCTCCCCCCCGTAGCGTTACGTTCTGTGTAATTTATGAAATTCGATGCTGGGCACAGTCAGTATTAGAACATGTACATGGGATGCATTTTTATTGTATTAATAAAATTGGTTCATTTTGCTTGCGTTCGACCTGAATAAAAAAAGTTCAGTATAATTTTGACTTGCCTATAAATTGTAGTTTTCGAACACCTTCCGCCATTTTATTTAATACTGTTTTTCACCAGTGCTGAGAACAAGCTCAGATTCAATTTTTATGTTTAAATTCCGTTGCGCCATAAATGTTTTTCTTTAGCCACCTTTATGAAATAACTTTAATTGCGGTGGCTAGTTTATTAATGCCTGTGTGTAATTTCGTGTGAGCTGCTAGGTATATTGGCCACTGTATCGTTAATTTCCTGTTATTAGAGTAATTTGAACCAAGTCAGTTCTTAATTTGGGACAGGAAACAAGTTTTTGCAGCAGGGAGTTGCAGGTAGTTCACACGGAACATTCCTTCCACCCTTCGATTGAGCGAAAGCCCATTGCCACCGTGGCATCAGGCCCAGGTTCACACTCACCTTGAACTTAGTTCGCTCCCCAAGGAGAGCACTCCGGATTTGGTATACCGCTCGAGGCTTGTCGAACTCCGTTCGCGGTTCGATAATACCATATTTATTTACACTGATGGTTCCAAGAGCACTGCCGGTGTCGGATCTGCCTTCGTCGTCGGGGACAACCGTTTCCAATACAAGCTCCCTGACCGGTGCTCGAACTTCACGGCTGAGCTTTTTGCCCTCCACCAGGCCGTTTTGTATACCTGCTGCCACCGCGAACCTTTCTATGCCATATGTTCGGACTCCCTTACTGCCCTGCAGAGTCTTAAGGACCTTTTCTCGAACCATCCTCTCGTGTATCGGATCCAACGCTCCCTCCAGTTGCTAGCAGATGACAGCTGTCACGTTTCTTTCCTGTTGGTTCCTGGCCACGTGGGTGTGCCCGGGAATGAGGCCGCCGACATAGCAGCCAAGACCGCAGCTCTTTTGCCTCGCATGGCTACCTTTTGCATCCCACCGGACGATGTTCAACGGGTTCTTCGCCGGAGTATCGTGTCGTCATGGCACAGTGCGTGGCTTTCACTGTACAACAATAAATTGCGAACTGTCAAACCGATCCCGAGCGCTTGGAGGACCTCGTCACGCCCCTCTCGGCGGGAGGAGGTCATCCTGGCCCGGTTGCGGATCGGTCACTGCCGTTTCAGCCACCGTCATTTGCTAACCGCCGATCCTGCACCGCTGTGCTCCTGCGGTGAATTGCTGACGGTGCGACACGTTTTATTGTCTTGCGTAATTTTTAATCATCTCCGTGTAGCCCTTCACTTTCCGTCTACACTGGAAGAAATTTTAGCTGATGACACACGAGCAGCTGCTCGAGTTTTGCGTTTTATCAACTTGGCCAACTTATCGAAGGATATTTAACCCTTTTCATTGTCCTTTATCTTTCGTTTTCAGCCTCTTCTTGATTTTCTGACAGTCACAAATTTTTTTTTTTTTCTTTGAGATCTAGTGAATCTAAGTTCTTGTCTGGGCGCTAATTACCGTAGAAGTTGTGCGCCCTAAAACCACAAAAAAAAAAAAAAAACCACACACACACACACACACGGAACATCTGCTAATTTTACTGCTAAAATTAAGCTTTTTATATAACAGTAAATTCTTATCTGGGTACCTCCTACCAGAATTAAGCTTTTATCTCGTACAGTGGCCTACTTTTAAGTTTAATTGATGCAGAAGATATAGTCTAGTGAAGCGAGATGGGTCCGCTTGCAGCAGCATCCAGTGCATTAAACGAATGGACTGTGGAGTGCATTAGGCGGCGTCTCGTCCCCTCTGTGTTGCGCATGGCCAGGCTTTGGCACGCCGCGGTGCACAGTAATTAACCGGGGGAGGGGGGGGCGGACCGTACCGTCAAATTAGTAGTGAGGCAGGCGTCCGCAAGCGGCGCTGGGAACTCGACCCATTCACACGGGCTTCCGATGCAGACAGTTCCATCCTCTGCTACATTAACTACGCAGGTTTTTTCTCCTTTCCTTCGTAAATGCAGCCACTGTCGTCGAAAGTATTAGGGTACCAATTGAGATATATATATCTTCTGAAGTAATGTCACCGACAGACTGAACTAAAATGGTTCGACGTCTGTCTCTCGGTTCAGCGGACTGCAGACAACAACATTACGGCAACTGAGATAGTTGTAATAACAGAAAGTTGCTGCTGGAGGATGGGCATCCTCCGCACTCTGAGTACATGGGGTTTTCGGGGTCGTCTGCCAATTTTTATCCGGGAATTTTTAACAGACCGTCTGTTTAAATTGCGTGTTGGTCCGGTTTTATCGAGTACTTTTATTCAGGAGAACGAGGTCCCCTAGCGCTCGGTCCTGAGTGTCGTTTTATTTGCAGTGGCAATCAATTCTATAGCCGACACCTTCCACCGGGAATGTCGGCGTCCCTCTTTGTCGACGACTTCGCGATCTACAGCAGCTCTGAGCAAACGGGTCGCGTGGAGCGGCGCCTTCGGCGGTGCCCAGACACTCTCCACACGTGGAGTATGCACTGGCTTTCGATTCTCGGCTGACAAGACAGTCTGCATGAACTTCTGGCGGCGGAAGGAGTTCCTTCTCCCGTCCCTTCGTTGGAGCCCCATAGTACTTCCATTTGTGGAGACCACGACGGACATGGGACCCTCTCGTCGAGAGGAAATTGTCCTGGCCTGGATTCGTATTGGCCACTGCCGTTATAGCCACCAGTATTTACTACGTGGTGATCGTGTTCCCTTATGTGAGCACTGTGCTCAAATGTTCAAATATTTGTATCTATCGGACCAAACTGCGTGGTCATCAGTCCGTAGCTTACAAACTACTTAACCTAGGCAAGCTAACCTAATGACAAAAACACACACCTATGCCTCAGGAAGGACTCGAACCTCCACGGCGAACAACCGCGCGCTCCGCAGCGAGGCGCTTTAGACCGCTCGGCTACTACACCGCGGCTGAGCACTGTGCTGAACCTTTCACTGTGTACCACCTTTTAGTGCAATGTCTGTTTTTTAATCACCTCCGTCATGATCTATGTTTACCATTTGAAATGTCTGATATTTTAGCTGATGATCCGCATTCTGCTAACAGTTTTACTTTTTATACATCGTGTAACTATGGCGAAAGCCATTTAAGTTCTAACCCCGGTTCGATTTTGCTATGGGAAGTGTTGGGCGCTAATGACCTCAGCAGTTGTGCGCCCTAAAACCACAATTAAAAACAAAGTTGCTGCAGGTTGGTATAGACTTGTATTCACACTACCAAACGACTTAAACAAACAGTTGGGTACAGATGCCGTGCTGAGCAGCTAGTTCAATGGAACAAAAACGTGACCTACCCTAAGCCATGACAGGGGGAGCTATAGGAAGGTTCGAAGCGGGACAGACACATGAGGTGACTACCGATTTTGGAGTGTTACAAAGTGGAATTTTGAGAAACTTGACACGATTTTCAGACAACAAGAACCAATAACAGAAAGCAAGGTGAAGGTCGTCCACAGGTAACATCAGAAAGAAGTGACCTTTATCTCCGGTTAACAGCCCGTCGAGACAGGACGGTGAATACAACTCAGCTGCAACGCACCCTCAATGCGGCAACAAAACGTGCAATATATATATATATATATATATATATATATATATATATATAACAGTCCGAAATCGCCTTCGAAAAAGTGGTCTCTACGCACGGAGGCCTATGGTGTGTGTGTGTGTGTGTGTGTCCCATTGAAACCACGACCCTGTTTGGCGTGTAGCCCACAACAACTGGGCGGAGGAACATCAGGATTGGAATCATACCGAATTGCACAGAGTTCTGTTGACAGATGTGTCAAAATTTTGTGTTCAGCAGGACAATCGTCGTTCCCTCATCTGGTGAGAACGTGGCACAAGTAACAATCCTGCTAATGTGCAGGAAACGTCGACAGAAAATTGTTGGTAAGCTAATAGTGTGGCAGGAGTCATCATTAGCGGACACAAGGAACTGCCTGACGTTTTGTCTGCTAAGAGGTATAGAGACGAGATCCTTCCACTTGTTGTGCCCTACGCTGGTGCCATATGAGATGGTGAAACGATACTGTAGTATCATTCCATTTGACTTACTTGAATTTATACTTGTTTCATGTTTTGTGTTCACATTACTTTCTAATTTTATTTTTGTATTTGACCTTTCGTGCCATCTTAATCATTCATTTCGGGGCTAGTGTTAGCAGTGGAGACAAGAATGCATGATGATTACTATTGCTATGTCTGTGTGTGTGTGTGTGTGTGTGTGTGTGTGTGTTCGTTCGTATGTGGGAGACTGTAGCTGCGAAGTCAGAGATGCTCATAGTTAGGTCAGCTAACTTTATGTCTGTATTGGACAGAGACGTCTCCTGGGGGGACGTGGTCGACAGGTGAATGTGATTTGCGATTCCTCCACGATTCGCAAGTTGGCAGGATGGTCCCGTTAGGTGACTGGCCAATTGCAGCACGGCTCCAGCCATATTGAACGGGAAGGGCGGTTACGCTAGAGGGCAGCCATATTGCCGGTCGCGGTGGCCGAGGGGGCTGAGGCGCTCCAGTCACGGTCTGCACGGCCACTACGGTCGGGGGTTCGAATCCCCCCTCGGGCATGAATATTTGTACCGTCCTAGTTCGTAAGTAGTTCATAAGTAGTTTGTAAGTTTAGGGACTGATAACCCCATAAAGTCAAGTCCCATAAGCTATACAAACGTTTAAACGTTTTTTTGGCAGCCATATTTCGGCAGAATGTTTCCTGCACTGGCAGAGGACGGTCGAAAGTATGTTGGTCTCAGAGGGTAATGTATTTGGATGTGGGTGTAATTGGTGACAATTTTGGAATAGATTAGCAGGGAAATGGTTCAGTAATTGCACAATATTAGAAGTCCATTTTCTAAATTTTTGGGAGCGTTTTCACTGAATTAGGACGAGTTCTGTTCTTTGCGTATTAGGCTTAGTTCATGTGGGGATTTTCTTCGTGGCACTTTGAATTTAGTGTCGCCACGTGGGTAATACATCATGGTACTAAGATTGTGGAATCCAGCCAGTAGACAGTGTGAAAGCTTATAGTCGCTTTTTTAATCCCTCCACGAAATATTGTTTTAACTGAAATGTCCCTTAATATTTCTTGCTTAATTGAGTAACTACAAGATCTGTGAATAAATATAAATATGTTAAAAGGTAAACTGCTTTCTTTATACTTATTCCCCGTTCTTGTTTGTATGCTTCCTATTCAGATAGGAAATCATGTTAGGCACATCCCTTGAGATAAGCTACTGGCACCGCTATCCAATTAGTTGCCATAGTTTCCGCAGTTAGGCGAATTCCGTTGCGCGTCATTTATTTAATCAGGGCACTAAGATCTGCCTTAACATCTTTTATACCCGGAACTGGCTATCAACTGATAGGAAAGCGGAGGGTGGTAAGCTTACAATGGGTTCCTTCTGGTGGACCATAACGCTCGTCCCCACTGAGCTTGCACTAGTGAGCAACATGCTTGAAGCTGAGGGAATTTGACAAATGGAGTGGTCAGAATTTTTCACCGTACTTAAATTTTGAGCATCTCTGGCATGTACCTGGAAGGCGCATTGCAGCAAACCAGCACTTCGCAAAACGCTTGCAGAGCTGAATATTGCACTCACGGAAAAATGACCAAATATCCCTACAGAGCTGATTTATAACTTCATACTGTCCATGCCACACGTGTGCAGCTTTACTGGGGGTTGGAGGTGATCACACACCAATCAGAGGACAAAGAGATTTTTTCACTATTATGGATAGATCCATGATGCGTCACTCTAAATACATTCCATTCAAACTTCAAACAACTGGGACAGAAAATATTGGACTGTTTCACACAATTGTGACCAATATCTGAGGGTTGGGTTGTTTGGTTGGT
This sequence comes from Locusta migratoria, assembly GCA_026315105.1. Taxonomy (NCBI): domain Eukaryota; kingdom Metazoa; phylum Arthropoda; class Insecta; order Orthoptera; family Acrididae; genus Locusta; species Locusta migratoria. The sequence continues at coordinate 123,660,696 of CM048745.1, read as the reverse complement.
ATTTGGGTGCTAAACTGCTGAAATTATCAGTCCCCCGGTGGGTACTCAAGCTATCTATATATATTTATATAAAAATGAATGTCTGTCTGTCCTCTGTGTGTTCAGAAACCATTCATTCGATTGCAATGAAACTTTGGTGAACTGTTCACCGTACTCCCGCGAAGGTTCCTGACCTGAAAACAAAAGTGAACAGCACATAGCGCAGGAGATATGACGTCATAAATAATGAGACCATCGCGTGAGACTACCCAGATTTATGCGTAAATTATTGGAAAATGAGTAGTTAGGGACCTGCAACAAAGTTTGCATGTACTTTCGGACGTTTATGAACCGTTTTGTAACTGACACCTCCCCCCTTCCCCCTCCCTTCCCGTCCCAACCCCGCCCAAAAAAAAAAAAAAAAAAAAAAAAAAAAAAAAAAAAAAAAATCTGAAGAAATGGAAAGAACACTACCGCTCACAAGATTCTCTCTATATGGCGTAGAACCGTCGCATCAGGCATGACCTTGCATCAAGAAAAGTTAGCATTACAGATTTGCATTTTCCTATTTTTGTCTGCAAGTCTCCCTTCATTCTCTTCCATCGAAAATTAAGCAATCTGTAATCTTTATATAAAAGGGAAGGACACTCACTCACTTACTCCCTCACTAAACACGAAATCTCGAAAACTGCTTCACCTATGAACGTGAAATTTGGCAGGAATGTAGTTTATAGTTAGAAAACGTCAGATAAGAAAGTATTTTGTGATAGGTTCATGGCGGAACATATTTCTCCTACAGACTCACGTAATCTACAGTTTCATTCCGATCTTCAAGAAATTTCGAACGCTTGACCTTTAAAAAAAAGAGGAAGGTCACCATCTGCCTTTTCATACGGTGCATGGGGGAGGGTATTTTCCGACATAAAAATGGATCCCTAAATACCTTGGTCGCGCCATAACTTGAGGACGGCTGGACCAATTTCATAGATCCTTTTTTTCTGTTGTTGTTTTAGTTACTCTCAGAACAAGGGTTGTATGAAATAAAACTGGAATATTTGAGAAAAATGTGACCCTGCGTTTCTATTGCATAGAAAACTATAGTTTTGTTCCGTATTGTTGAAATTTTGCACACTCAACCTTAACAATAAGAGGAATGTCACTGTCTGTATAAAATTTCGTTCGGTGCATGGTGGAGGGTACTTAACTTACGGAATTAACAAAATACATCGTTTTGTTCCAATCTTTATGCATTTTTGCTCACATGACCTTAAACCAAGAGGAAGATCACTGGGTACGTAAATGTTTGTGGTACATGACGGGGGTATGTTGGCGATAGAGGGAAATGTGGAAACGAACAGTTGGGAGGGAAAGAGGTGGATGCAGCGAGAGGGGGGAGGGGGAGGGGATGTGGTCTACGAGAGTGTAGGCTAAATAAACACCCAGGCAACGCAAATTTTACAGCTAGTATCTGAATAAAATACATTAAAATAGGTATATACTGTGTATGATCTCACCCGATCACCTAACTGTTCTTTTTCATCATACGCGTTTCATCTTCAGTGATCTGATTTATCAATAAATTTGTTTTGTTTCTTTAGATCGAAAAACATTCCGTTACAATATGTGTTTGTGTGAGTGGTAAGCTCTCAGAAGTTTGACTGTAGGACGTACATTGATATAGAATGTCCCTCTGGCAGCGCCTGCCACTGGAGTTTCCTATGTAGAGGTATGGATATATGTTAATTTTAGTAAGCAACAAGTTATATCGTGATTTTCGCAAGTACATGTTCTAGCGGCAGAAGACGACAGAAGCGGAAGGTGTAAAAACAAGTCTGCTGATGGCAGCAATCCGGAAACTGGGACGACGCGGTTGTCGCCCTGAGGCCATCAACCGACGGTATGCAGAGCCTCGGAGTTCGGTGTACGCCAAGTGGGACAACACCTCAGCAGAAAAGCAGCATTTAAGCGTGCTGTACTGGGCAGTGGGCGAGCGTTGACGCAGAATGCCGTGACGGGAACGTCTCTACGCCGGAGGTTGCCGCCGCGGGCAGCAAGCCACCGACAGGGGTGTCGAAGTGAGGACCTTCAGCGGCGCGGCTCTGGCCACCATTCGGCTCCTCCGACGTCATCATGCGGGCTGGGGCAGAGGGGGTTCCCTCAGCGGGCGCCGCCAGACACCACGACGCCGGTAGGCAACCAGACGTCATCTTCCTACATCTGGGCGGGGTCGGTGCTCCTGGGTCGTACAGCAAAGCGGCGCGTCTCCAACGGCAGAGTCGTGCGGCGCGATGGGGCGAGGTCCGTCTTCCTTTCTTTATTTATTTTTTTAATTATTAAAGACCGGGACAGCGCGTACGCAGTCTCGACTTCCAAATATTATGCGCCCGAGTTACTCACATTAAGAGTAATCGCAGGGGTTTGTTTCTTTTTCCTCAACACCTCCCCTTTTACCGTTCCTAACTCCGCCATAGCAAACAAACAAAATTGAACTTCTGTGAAACATAAAGGCACTTCTACCAATAAAAAACGAAACGCCAGTGCAGCATTGGCCCTCCTCTAACAAAGAAACAAAATAGAATATACCGGCGCAATAACCAATAGTGAATAATATTGGTAAAACACTAAAAGTTGAGAATGTAGAAAACAAGAGTGCTTCCGGAACTGGATTACAGCAAGTGTAAACAAATCCTAGACACCCACAAGGGAAAGAGAATAATAATGAAAATTAAAGTTATGTTTAAAAGTAAAATTAAAACTTCGACTTCCCACGGCGACGTCACTACGAACGTAGGGACGAATTAAAAAATAACAAACGGAAAAAAAATTCTGAGCTCAGGATGTGTATTCAATACCCTTCAAAAATGTTCAAATGTTTGTTAAGCTTATGGGACTTAACTACAGGGTCATCAGTCCCTAAACTTACAAACTACTTATGAACTACCTTGTACTAAAGACGGCACAAATATCCATGCCCGAGGGGGATTCGAACCCCCGACCGTAGTGGCCGTGCAGACCGTGACTGAAGCGCCTCAGTCTAATCGGCCACCGCGGCCGGCTTCAATACCCTCTAATACGTTTTCGTTCAGTCATGATTCGTAGTTTAAACAGTGAAGAGTTAAGAAAGCGAGGTGTGAAATGTCCTCCGCAAAGCTCCTTTCAAGGAGCCGGAGAACGTGTTGCGGTACTTCAGTTTCTCCTGTTCTGTGTCGTTCTCCATCCACAAATAGTTAAATCGTTCAAAAAATCAATTTTGGTCGTCAACTGCAGTGTAAATATAGCATGCAAAGCATGTCTTATGATCCAAAGTAAGGCATTTTTCAGTGTCAGGGGATATAGGTTCAAGTCCGGTAAAGTTGCGTCCGGCACTGTTATCTCGCGCACAACCAACGATGTGGTGTAGCACTTCCTTAGCGGTTCCCCACACTTCGCCCGTCTTGCGGCACACAAAACGGTGCTCGATACTGTCTTCCGTTCTGCACTCTGGACAGTCACTCGTTCGCAATAGGCAAATGGAGTGCAGCTTGGAATTGCTCTGGACGGCGCGATTCACGACCTTATACCACGACGCTTGGAGAGCCGCCGGGAGGAACAGCGAACAGATGTTCTTCTAGATGCGCTTGGAGTTCCTCTCTGGTATCCGCCCCCTCCAGGGGCTCCATCAGCGCGTCCAGCGAAGCTGCTCTCAGGCGAGTAAATAACGCTGCAGTTGGACCGATGGGATGCTTGACGAGGACTGTCATCGTTCTCCGAAGGAATAGAGCTGTGCATCGCGTCGGGAAATCCACTAACCCGAGGCCTCCTTGCTCGCGACTCAGCGTACATGTCTCCAAGGTTACTTTGAAGAGGCAAACCCCTCAAAAGCATCCAGTAGATATCCCTGTTTATGAACCTGGCGATGGTCAAGTACCACGCCTTGGCCAGGATACGGGTGTTCAACAGTTTCACTCTGTCTGGCAGCTCTAAAAGGCGCAAACAGTGATTCCGCGCCAGGGACCTCCAGTTTAACGCCTCCATCCGCTGTTCGTTATTGGAGAATGTGACGCCAAATGTTCGAATGTTTGTATAGGTTATGGGACTTAACTACGGGGTCATCAACCCCTAAACTTACAAACTGCTTATGAACTACTTACGAACTAGGACGGTACATATATCCATGCCCGAGGGGGGATTCGAACCCCCGACCGTAGTGGTCGTGTAGACCGTGACTGAAACGCCTCAGTCCCCTCGGCTGGGGCCGGCGTTAGACCGTTTCCTCACAAGTGACTGTTTCCCTCGTTTGTGCGCACGCCGGTGACGTGCGAGGGAGAGTCCATTTGCTCAGAGGTAAGGTATGTACAGTGGCGGCTGGTGCTTCAGATTACTGGGGGTTCACTTGTTTGCATGCCGGATCTCGGTAGTGGCGTCGTCTCCCCCCGCGCTCGGGGCCCGTCTTAAGTCGGCTACTTTGCGCTTGCTTCAACTCTAGCTGAGTTGTCGGCCTACCCAGCTACTTTATTTCACACTTTCTAAAAAGTACTGAACGTTCATCACTTTTGTTTGATAATAAACACCAATAACATACGAATATGCACATCAGCTTTAAAATATAGTAACTGATTACACTGTTAAGTGACTAACAAAATGAATTTGTTTCGATGAAGAGAAAAGCTACCTTGTCACCTTACACATGCGCAAAGGCTGCTCTCCCCCACTTCTCTTCAAACAGCTGAATATTTATAGTTAAGTGGCATACTGTGCATATGGAGAGAGGTCAAAATTTATATAAAAGACAGTATCACTAGTTTATTTTACCGGTTTCGATGGACTGTCATCTTCAGAATTTTTTCTTTTCCTTTATTTTTTTAATTTTTTTTAACAATTTTCTCCTATTTTCAATAAAATAAACAGTTACTTGTGAAAATGAAATATAAGAAAAAGAACATTGTCAAACGATTAAAATTTTCTAATATTTCATTTTCACAAGTTACTATTTATTTTACTGAAAATAGGAGAACACTGTAAAAAAAAAAAAAAAAAAAAAAAAAAAAAAAAAAAAAAAAAAAAAAAAAAAAAAAATTCTTGAGATGACATAGTTCATCGAAATCGGTAAAATAATCAACAAATAAAGTAGCGATCTTGACTAAAATGTGTTTTATATAGTTGAATATTTGTTACAACAAATAGTTTAAATGTCATTTACCCTCAAAATCGAGACATATTTGCTAAAACGTCCAAAGATGTGTGACAAGTAACAATACAGAAGTCATAGTTGTTCCCATGTTTGTTAAAAAGATTGGGTTTCAAAAAAATTGCTTCCAGTCAGTCTCGAACCCACTACCTTCGCCGGCGCAATGCGATGCCGCTAACCACACGGCTATTCTTGCTACGTGGAGAGCAGGGATTTCATTATTAGCAATGACGGAATCTTTTGAAGGCTTTTACAATTGCTGCGTCTATATAGCTATAAGATATTTTACGAAATATGAGGTTTTTGATGAATCGTAAATGCGCCAGATACATATATGCAGGGCAGAGGTTGCCTTAATATAGGATTTGCCCACGCGCAAGTTGAGATCTGCAGTAGCTGCATTGTCTTTTCTTCGGGACCATTCATGAGTAACCACCAGAGGTAGAGTGGCCAGGAGCCGGCGTCTCTACCAGCTCCAAAACAAACGTTAGAAGCGGCGTTTTCACTCGCACCTTCCTGCCGCGGAAGCGCCCATATGCTGCCTCCAGTAGAACCTGTATAGGGATAGTGGCCATGCGTGAAACTGTTCCTGATTGGCTAACAGCCCAGGACGCCATGTTTTTACCAGATATGGCGGGCTTCGTATATGTGTGAATAACTACAGTGTGCGTTTCTGTACTGTGGAGTGTCTCAAAAGGTTCTGACGACGATTTCATAGTTACATACAGTTTGCATTACGGTAGCCACTGCTTCCCTTTTGCACGTCTTCTGTTGGTTCTATTTACGTAAATTAACGTGTTGTTAGTCGGCCGTTGACGATAACCTTAGAAATTCGTGGCAGTTTTTAAGATTAAATGTTGATTTCAAATTATTGAGTGTAATTACTAATGCATATTACATAATCATTAAGGACAGTCGAGAAATACCTCGTTGTTCCTCTGTTGGCTGTAAAAACCTAAGTGAAGATTGTTAAATTGTGATTGTGTTCGCAAGGAATGTGGAGAGAGGAAACATTTGGCAGTGAAAGTTAACCGACCAAGTGGTAACTGTAAAGGCGACTTAAGCAAACCAACGAATTATTCTGGTGTGTTTGATGTAAATATTTTCTGCTACCCTCCGCCCAATGCAAGAAAGGCATTGACGAAAATAAGTATTAGAACAACTGCCTGTGCAATTCCCGCGTGATTTAGTGGTCGCGTGCTAAATTCTTAATCTCAAAGTCGTGAGTTCGAATCTGGTAAGCGGTAAAGTTTTTAAACAATACATTCTTAGTCTTCGTTAGTTTATGGTTTTGGTGTTTGACATGTCGTACTACAATGTATCTTTTAACATGGCTACAGTACCACCCCCCCCCCTTGGTTATATTGGTTATATTATTGCCAATTCTGAATCCTATAATTGGTTACGAGATGTAACATGAAAATTGTAGGGGACGGGAGTATTTACTCGTTGTAGATATTAAGTTACCTATTTTGAGTCTGTTTCTACTGTTTCAGTAGATATAGTATTGGTAGGTATTTCTCTGATTTTCCGTAGTATTGTGTTCCTAAAAGTACATACAGAATGTTTTTGGTATTTCCTAATGTAGCAAAAGTTATAAAATCAACAGGACACACTTAAAATGCATTTTATCAGGGTGCAAAGCGATCATAATGAACTAATTTCAGACATCGATATGCAGAAGAAAAATTCTGAAATAGCATCACTTTCTTTGAGGTACATATAATACCACTCTTTCTTATTAACTGCCAACTGTCGAAGTTATCATAACATCGTAAAATATGGTATTAACATTCGATAGTCATAGAAGTTGTTTCTAGATATTTATTTGTTGACAAATTTATTAGGCCACTATAAACATGGATAAATGGCGTTTATTTAATTACCTGCCGATCAGTAAGTAGAAAATGTGATTTGGTCTCATGGGTGGAACTGATGTCTTATTTCAATCGTTAAGAGGCTGAATTTCTGCCTGGGTCGCTGTCTAAATGCACATCCTGCGCGCAGTCTGGTAAAACATGGCAGACACCGGCCGGTTGCCCACCCTTTTCCTATACAGGCTCTCTAGCCTCCAGGGGGTTCAGAAGACACTTTGCACCTCAGCCGCGCATGCGCATTGCAACGCTGCGGCCACTGCCGCCTATACTAAGCGGCCGCGCTACGACTCGTATGCGAGCTGTCTCCGTAACGTAAAACGTTTTTCAAGCGATATAAAGCAGAGTGTCCTTATGTTTGTTTGTGTGTAAGTGTTGCGTAAAAATCTACGGTTTTGTTCCAATCTTTATGAAATTTTGTACACGTAAGCTTCAATCCATGAGGACGATCGCCGTAACTGTAAGAATCACGTAAGATAGATGGTTCACGAGATATGACGTCATAAACAATGAGATGCGCGAAAAACTGCTGCATTTAGCGACAATGCTACTCATTTCCTCCTAAACCACTTGGCCGATTTCTACCGAATTTCCTATACACATCCCTTACCGTAAGGTAACAGTTGCTGCTGGGTTAAGAATCACATACGACACATGATTCAGAAGATACGACGTCGTAAAAAATAGGAATCGCAAACAACTGCCACATAATGCGACAAGACTTTATAAATACGCTATATGGAAATGAGAGTACTTAGGGACTTGCAACAAACTTTAAACATATTTTCAAACGTTTCTTAAACTTTTCCTCACTGACAACCACAGCAAAATGAAGAAAGGGAAAAAGTTTCTCGCTTACTACTTTTCCGCTGCTTATGGAGTAAAACTACGGCATTCGGTATGACGTTACAGTTTATAATTTACACAATACAAATTGTAGCCGCAGGAAATTTTAGGCAGTATACACGCATATAGTTGAGTGTACCTTCTCAATTGTATCACAGTACAACACGTAGTTCATGAGATATGAGCGCATGAACAGTAACTTTCGTGCAAAACCGCCCCATCACGCACTAAGTTTTAATCTTTTACTTCTTTACTACTAATTGTATTCGCAAGCGATTTTATTGACATAGAGCCCTTATACAAATGAGTATGAACCTGAAAAATGGCAGGAATATATAAATACCCGGGCAACGCTGGGTTTCCAGCTAGTGTGCATATAAGATAATATAATGGAAGAACGAAACGAAGAATGATAGTTTAAATATACTATTCATTTTGAAACTTCCTGGCAGATTAAAATTGCGTGCCGGAACCGGGACTCGAACCTGGGACCTTTGCCTTTCGCGGGAAAGCGCACTACCGACTGTGCTATCCCGACACGACTCACGATACCGCCTCACAACTTTACTTCCGCCAGTACCTCGCCTCCTACTTTCCAAACTTCACAGAAGCTCTCCTGTGAACCATGCAAGAGTAGCACTCCTGGAAGAAAGGATATGGCGGAGACATGGCTTAGCCACAACCTAAGGGACGTTTCTGGAAAACAAATATTGCCGTGCTAGTTGTGTAACTGTCTTGTATTCATTGGTAATTTATTACTTTTCATATAATTAAATTATGTTTTCAGTGTCAATTAAACATATTATGCCACAGGTGACTATATAAGATAATGTATTTTTACAAGAAAATTCAAATGACCCCTCACTCATCTCTGTATTACGCGTAGTTTAAATCTAACCATATACATTTGTTTAAGATTTGTTGTATGCCTAAGTTTTAGCTTGTACCACAGACATATTGGGCATGAAATTGTTTATTTGTCAACAGCCTATTTTGTGGTGAGGGCCTTAAAGATTCCTAAATGCATCGTATTACTTCAAATGCAAGTAGTATTAGAATATTTTATTTCGCGCTGTGCACTGCACTGCGCGTAGCACTCGCCATTGTCCCTCTCTCCCCTCACCGGAAACGAGCCTGAAAAATCGTAAGCTGGAACAAGCCACCAACGTCGGCCTGCTCGCCGGCCTCCCCTGAGCTACAAACACACGGAAAATCTCAACATGGAGAATTTCTACCCATGGACTATGTGAGGGGGGCTGATATGGAGCCGTTTATTTCGCACATCAATATATTAGGTGTTTAAGAAGTTTTCTTGGTTGGAGAATCGGGTGAGAGAGAGAGATAGTAGATGAGCTTGTATCCCGTGGGAAATCTCCGCCCCTATTGCAAGATGAGATCTGATTGGCTCTCGCCTATACTAGTTGTCCGCCTAAACTTTAAGCTTCTTTTATTAATATTTAACTTTCCTGTGTCTATTAAAATCATCTGTATACTTTCTGTAATGCTTTTGTGCTAATCTATTTTTTGGTTAATTCAAAGATTTAATTATTTGTATATTTTCTAATAAGTTGAACAATGTTAGTCTAGAAGTTTCGCTTGGCGCCAAAACGGTGGCTTGTGGCGCGCAGCGAGAGACGGCGGCAGTCAGTCGAGCGCCGACCGCGATACCTTGCACATTCATGTCAGTTCAGTGCGGGCCAGGGACAGTTTATACGTTATGCAACGTTTATATTTGTAACATTACTCAGTCTGTATATTTGTGCTTGGATATACACTCGCATTTCTTCAATAAAAACAAGCACTGGCATCCTACAATAGCAAAAGTTATTCGTAGTGCAGTACTTCCTAGCCACATCTCAACACCTCTTTTAGCATCACTTCAAGTACAACGGATGTGCGACCTGTGTGCTTCACCTGCGCAATGGGACATCAACTACGACAGAAGACACAAGGTTAGTAAAAGAGTGAATTCAGACATGCAGACTGCGGCACCTCGAGTGCAGTGCTGCCCCGTTTACAAACCAGGGCACTGGCACAAAGTGTGATAGTAATATCGCCGAGGGAAGGCATTAAAGAGGGGAGGTGTTTTAGGAACTTTGTCAACTATGCACTGACCTTCCCTCCCTGTCTTTTAAAATAAGAAGCCCCGCTGTAACTAATTATAAATGTTGTCACCCAGCTGTGTACATACATTGCTACCATAATTAATAAGATTAAAATTGTGTAACATTTAGTGCATAGGCATGGTCGATGTTTGCAGTGAACTTCATACTGTTTAATTATCAAATGATATTAATTACCAATATTTCTAATGGGCGGTAATCTCACACACTGAACCAGCGAACACGTACGACGCGCTGCCACTGGTCAGATACGTCAACAACGTGCGTTATCAGCGACAATAGTAGCTCCCATTGCCCAGTGTCTCCACAGCAGTGTTGCCACTATTTAAGTTCCAACCGTCATATTTCACGGGTGGCGTGCTTGAGTAATCCTTGCAGCTGTGGTGATGGCTGTCCCCCCAGTGTTCTAGGGGCCAGCGCATGAAGCTAGCAAGCAGGAGAGCCGGGTCCGAATCTGGGCTGGGTACACAAACTTCTCCCATTCGCGATTAATGTCGTACATTCCGTGAATATGCATAGAGTTTTAGTTCATCAGTGTAGGAACTCTGTGCTTGTTTGTTCTTTCCGCCTCAGGTCCTGGATGAGGGTAAACAGTGTAATGTTGACGTGGAGGCACGCTTGCAAGAACCGGCGTGGTAGCCCTGCCGCTCGGCCAGATTGCTGCTGCAGCGGCTACGGCGTGTAGGCGGGTCCTCGCGACGCGGGCGGTCTGCGGCGGTGGCGGTGAGGACGGAGGACGGAGATCTCATTAATGCAGCCAGCACCGCGCGGCATTGGATTTTCCGATAAAAAAACCACCGCACCGCAGCCGCGGCGGCCATATCCGGCGGTGGATAGCAGCGCACCTAGCGGCCACTTGATTAAACAGCCGCCACCGCCTCGGATTCCTTCAAACACCTCGCATCCCCCTAAAGAAGAGGACACTTCATTCACTGCGAAGGGAAAAATTTCCCTTCTCTTCCCTTCGTTACCATTCTACAAGGTATTACAAAAAGGTACGGCCAAACTTTCAGGAAACATTCCTCACACACCTGTCCGGAAACGCTTAATTTCCATGTTAGAGCTCATTTTCTTATTTCTCTTCAAATCACATTAATCATGGAATGGAAACACACAGCAACAGAACGTACCAGCGTGACTTCACACTTTGTTACAGGAAATGTTCAAAATGTCCTCCCTTAGCGAGGATACATGCATCTACCCTCCGTCGCATGGAATCCCTGATGCGCTGATGCAGCCTTGGAGAATGGCGTATTGTATCACAGCCGTCCACAATACAAGCAAGAAGAGTCTCTACATTTGGTACCGGGGTTGCGTAGACAAGAGCTTTCAAATGCCCCCATAAATGAATGTTAAGAGGGTTGAGGTCAGGAGACCGTGGAGGCCATGGAATTGGTCCGCCTCTACCAATCCATCGGTCACCCAATCTGTTGCTGAGAAGCGCACGAACACGTCGACTGAAATGTGCAGGAGCTCCATCGTGCATGAACTACATGTTGTAAAGGCACATGTTGTAGCAGCACAGGTAGAGTATTCCGTATGAAATCATAACGTGCTCCAGTGATCGTAGGTGGAAAAACACGAGGCCCATGTCAACACAAGCACTGAAGTCAACATTACCTTCCTTCAATTGGGCCAACTGGCGGTGAATCGAGGAAGTACAGTACATACTAATGAAACAGTTGGGTATTTTTGACAATTGTCTGCACCAATTTTTTATTTTTTCCTTTTAAAGAGAAATACTAATATGAGCTCTAACGTGGAAATTAAGCGTTTGCGGGCACATGTCCACATATTTTCTTTCTTTGTGTGTGTGAGGAATGTTTCCTGAAAGTTTGGCCGCACCTTTTTGTAACACCCTGTATATAGTGCACGGGAAAAAGGAACACACAGGCAAACCTTTCCGTTTTCTATCTTACTTACATCGCTGTAACTCTGTGTGTCTACATAGTTGGAGCATCAAAAATACTTGGCCTGTTCCAATGAAAAGGTATGAGCAACATTGTGGGCAAAAGTGAAGTCTTTATTCTTGGTATGTGTAGTTTTTTCCATTTTTTCTGTAGTCATACAGCTTGCCACGCTCCACAATAACGAAACGAAACTGAACATTCTCGAAAGGAAGTGACTTAATGCAAAAACAAAACGAATAGACTCCCAAGACGATTGCAGCAAAATGAGAATAACTCCTTCCAGGTACGAGGGATAAAAACGAGTAGTGTGTTGGATATGTGGAAGGCTCGACAACGGCCGACCATAATGAAGACGGGCGTGACGAAGCATTGAGAAAGTCCATGTTCCAAAAAAGGGGATGGGGAGAGAGAACCATAAAAAATAAAATATGGGACTTTACATGGGAGGCCCAATGACCAGAAGACTGCTGCGCTAACCACAGTGGAGAAAGGGGGAGGCGAAACTTAAGTGTGACTCCTATACTGGGTCACTTAGACATTTGTACTCTCAAAGGAAAAAGTGACCCGTCCTCAAGGCCAAGAAAACCAGAGATAGGAAAGGTAGCTAAAAATCGAATCACACATAGAATCAATTGACACGAAACTCTTAACCAATAAGCGCTTTCTGAAAACCGTGTAAAAGTGCTGCCGTCAGCAGGTTATAAAACAGTGTCTGGTAGTTCCGAAGTGTCTTTGTCCGTTGATGGGCACTCTTACAGGTAGGCCATGAACTCCATCCCATCAGCGAGCTGGAGTTCTAGAATGGCATAAGCTGAGTGTCCTGCTAACCAAACAGTGGTGCAATGTCTCGTATTGGGAGTGAACTTCATTTGAGGTTTGGTGAACCAGTCCACGGTGATTTATTCTGGGGTCACTCTATGCTCCGATGCGTGAGGCAGTCCCCGTCGGGGTTTCGAATCCCCCCCCCCTCGGGCATGGATGTTTGTGTCGTCTTTAGTATCAGGTAGTTCATAGTTGGTTTGTAAGTTTAGGGTCTGATGACACCGCAGTTAAGTCCCTTAAGCTTAACAAACTTTTGAAATTTTTTGGGGTCGCGTTATTCACCTGAGCAATCATACCAGGCGAGAGTGACTATACAGTGGTCATTTTGCGGCACTGGAAACGGTGTTCCCTGGTGTCCGGGGTTACACATTTGGAGCAATTTCCAGAGTCAAGTTTGTGTATATCAGCCAGTTTCTGATTCTTCCGCAGGACGATGTTCGAGTCTATACCATAGACTGCTGACATATGATGGTAGGAGCTGGTGAAAAACCTTGCCCCACACCTGCTACCAGTTAGTGAACGAACTAGTTCAATAGAACTGTGCGGTGAACAGTAGTCCATTTTAATTTTCGTGAAATATACTTCTTTTACTCCTTGTTTTCCGGTTTTCTAGAAATTAGAAGGCACTTGCTGAAATATCACACCCACAGGACCTAAAAGTATGAATTTCAGAAGTCCTAACTTATAACTGCGTAAAGAGCATCAGATCGGAAGACAGGAACAGTTCACTCGTTCCGAACTGCGCGAACTATGTCGTATAGAAAGACCGGAACAGTTCAGTTGATGGACTCACAAAACAGCGCGTACTACGTCAGATCGAAAGGCCGGAACAGTTCATTTAATTGACTTACAAGGAAAGTGTGTCAGTCGGATATTATGACTAATCTTCATTTATAAATGGGATTAAAATTATTGGTATTAATGCAATTTTGCATCTAGCACTAAAAAATTGTATATGGATATGGATTTCAACTCCGATGTTCATTTGACTTATTATTATTACAGGATTAATCAATACAAAGATCAATTAATAACATCTTGTGGTATTCCTGTTATCCTTCGCCAATCCTCTTTCTCCAGCGCTTCTTTCTTGTCGATGCCGCGATGTTCCATCACTCCATTTATCTGGTCTGTCCAAGAGCGTCGTGGTTTCCGCGCTTAAGTCTGCCGGGTGGTTTCCATTCATAAACTTTCTTTGACCACCGATGATCTGGCATTCTTATCATCTGTCCGTACCATTTCAGTGATTTTCTTTCAATTCTGTCTATCACTATATCATTTGCCTTCATTGTATTTCTTACTTCATTGGTTTTTCTTTCGATTTTTGATATGCTGGCTCTCCTACGCAATAGTCCATTTCCACAGTTATTAGTCTTCTTTTGAGATCCGCATTTAATATCCATAGTTCTGATCCATAGCATAGCCATTATCTTACTTACTCTTTTCTATTGTTGCAAATATTCTTATCCCACCAAAAAGAATTCAAACACGCTAACACATTTCTGCTTTGCTTTATTCTGTATTTTACTTCTGTGTGGCCCAATCCATTTTTATCAATATGTGCACCGAGATATTTAAATTTCTCTACCTGTCTCATAACTGCTTTGTCATTGATGTTTACTTCAAATTTAGCATCACTATTCACCATCAGATACTGTTTTTGTTAGACTCATTTGTAGCCCCCATTTGTTGTATTCGTGATGTAATCGTCGTATTATGAATCAAGGTCATAATCATCTTGTGCTATAATGGCTTGATCATCAGCAGAACTTAATGAAAATATCTGTACATTGTTGACTATGATTCCCAGTCCTCTGTAGCTGTTCTTCCAATTTCGGAGAGCCACTTCTACATACAAATTGAAGAAGATGGGTGACATACTGGAACCTTGTCTCAAACATGTAATAACATTAATAGGTTCTGATAACTTCGAACATCATTTAAAGTTATCAGAACCTATCAATGTTGTTAATTTGACTTCAGAGACTAAATAGTCAAAATTTATTTTCTACATTTCATTCAAGTTAGTCCTCTTTACACAATTCTGGAGGTTTTTTTAAATAATTTGGAAATCGGAGTAAATACATTAAGTGGTCGATTGCGGGTCAGCCACACCTATCCTTTGATATCAAGTGAACAAACCATTTGCATACTTCATTTGCATACTGTCCTCTCTCCCCGTTCCTTGCCATTATTTGCACCACGCCCTTCATTTGCATACTGACAGAAACCACATCCTCAACCCTCCACCGTTATTCTTCCCAACAGACATTTATCTTTCAACCCTGCATGAAGACCTGAAGATCTCACACTTCCACCCTGACCAGGCACAAGACTGTAAAAAGAGGCGTCAACGAACCCTGCCAACAGGCGGGACAAAAGCTGAGGAACATGAAGTTTGTAGAGCTGGCCTCAGTTTCATTGTTTCGAAACTGTTGTGATAGGCAAAACCGTTTCAGTGTTTCAAAATCCGCACGCAAGTCACCGAAGTGGCGTCCAGTTGAAAGATTTGCACCAGACCAATGAGCCACACGAAATTATTATTACTAGTATTGCCTGTGGTCGAAAATCGACCAATTGTGTTAACAATGGTCACTGGGGGTAAAATTTTACGTTTAAAGTAGACGGTCTCGCGTGATGTTTGCAACATCAACAACACGATAGAAAATCTTTGCCCATTTGTTCGAACCAGATAGAATGACTCGATTAGTGTATCGTACAGACCATGAAATAAACAAATAATGCTGCTCCTGCTTTATGGTTGACAGTTTCTTGTATACAGCCTCGTCCGCTCGTAAAAACAATTGCCCTCGTAAAGCGAAGATTCCATGAGAATCAAGCGATTGGCTAAAATGAAGACTCACAGGATTCTCACTATTCAGCATCTGTTGCCAAAATTATCATAGGAGACCGCTGGGATATTTGGTAAAATTTAACCGTCACTGGGAGGTATGAGACGGTATCTTCTACGTGTTAAGGAAAATACCAGACACAATAACAACAAATAAAAACGATAGTATATACTTCTCATGCCATTTTCGAGTTATATAACTTTCATTAGTCCAATATTTGAAATGGAACTACAATTTCGGTGTTCGTATATTTTATACAATGCCAAGAAATAGTTATTTCGATACTGCGATATTCAGAATTCCAGAGCTGACAACATGTCGACTTCGTAGTTCCACTCGTGCACCGCTACAAGCCTCTCCCGGCGCATCATCATTTATATCGGCATTCTCGACTTCGTAGTTCCACTAGATGCTTCTCCCGGCGTATCGTCCTTTATATCGGCATTTATATGAAAATATCCATTTCCTTTAACCACTCTTAATCATTGCAAAAATGAAGCATTTGAACGGCACAAGAAAGTGAGATGGGAGCACTCCATGTTTCGATATGCACTTATTTTAATACATTGTTTTAATACTACCGATGCGCTGCATTACATCGTCTTTGGTCGAGGCGAATAGCCAATCAGTGAGCTGATTGTTGGAGAATGTAGAAGTTGATCCAAGCTGTAGATAGAAAAATTTCTACTTCCTTTTACCACTTTTAATGGCTAAATGCACACATAATATTTATATTCGTGAAATCTACGACAAACAATCTTTCGAATTATGTAACTTTCATTGGCCTTCTTGTACGAATAAATTAGTAATCTGTACCACATTTTTCGTGTTAGCGTATTTATATTATTATTATTACTTTTATTTTTATTATTATTACTATTATTACTATTCTGCTCTGTTTCAGGGCATATTTGCGGTTGATACTGAAAAAATGTTTCGTCCTGTCGGTTTTACTGTATCAAAATAGCTGTGCTTCAGATCACAAATGAGGAATGCGGAACAGAAGAATTGTATTGAAACAGTGACGGTTAAGTTTGCTGTAGCACGACAAAGATAAAAGTTTAGCTTACTAGCACATAATGTCAAAAACTAATTGACTGACTGGAGTCTGCAGCTTCGGATTGCTGCAGTATCCCGAATAACAACGTATCTGCTTTTTAAACGCAAGTGAACAGTAAAACAACGCTCTATATTTACTTCGAATAATGCAGGTTTATCTTTCCATTTACTGTCATCACATTAAAAACACACGACTAAACCTACAACGTTTTTAATGAGAAACAACATAAAGCCCGAAATGACAGCTTCTATACTAACAAAGAGAGAGCGCAAATTTAATCTTGTGTTACAGAGTTCGGAATTTTTCCCATAACGTTAGTTTCTTGCGGGCGAAAACGAAGTTACCTACCATCGTCATACTGTTGCCCGTAGACTCATGTAAAAGAAAAGATGGTTTTTTTAAACATATAAATCTAACAAATTCTGCCGTATTTGACGAATTTCATATTTATACTTGCATATTATGAGATTTAGGACGGTTATTGAAACTCCGCTTAGTTAAATTTTACTTACCGTCCTGGCGGTCTCGTGTGATATTGTTGGCAATAATGTGACGTCGGCATTAGCCAATCGCGTGACAACGCAAATGTTATGTCATGAAATCTCTGTTTTAAGATGGCATTTGCTTTTAGTGAGCGGACAAGAGTGTATACAAGAACCTGTCAACCATAGAGCAGGAACTGTATTATTCATTTACTTCATAGTCTCTACGAAACTATCAAATCTTTCTCTGTGGATTTGTAAGAATATATATATATATATATATATATATATATATATATATATATATATATATATATATATATATATATATATATATATATATCTTTTTTTGTGTGTGTGTTAAGTACCCAGTAGTGCGAAAGCTCTGTCTAAAAACTCTCATCAAAAGTTAGCTCAATAAATTTTATGTAATAATATGCCTTATCAATATCACATCTACGTTATCACACACATAATCTATAAAAATTAGGCACTAGAATAAAGGTATTTGGTAGAATTGACGACCTTAAGGTTTGACTGATTTATCGCATAATTGAAGTTCAGCGGATTTCTTTTAGTGATCATGTGTGTTACTTCACAGTTTTCTTTATTGAGTGTCAATTGACAATTTTCGCACCATGTAGAAATTTGGTCTAAATCGTTTTGCAATTGCTTTTGATCCACTGTTGACTTCACTAACCGATAAACGACAGCATCATCCGTGAACGGTCTAAGGGAGCTATTCAGATTGTCTCCTAAATCGTTTATGAACACAAGGAGGAGTAGGGGACCTAGAACGCTTCCCTGGGGAACGCCAGATATCACTTCTGTTTAACTCGTTTCTGTTTTACCGTCAATTACAACGAACTGTGTCCTTTCTGAAAGGAAATCGTGAATCCAATCGCACAATTGGGGAGATATTCCATAAGCACGCAATTTCATTAGAAGCCGCTTGTGGGGTAGTGTCAAAAGCCTTCCGAAAATCCAAAACTATGGAATCGATTTAAGATCCCTTGTCGATGGCACTTAACACTTCATGTGAATAAAGGGCAAGCTGTGTCTCGCAAGAGCGATAATTTCTGAATCCGTGTTGACTATTGGTTAATAAGTTGTTCTCTTCGAGGTAGTTCATAATGTTCGAACAAAGTATATGTTCCAAAATCCTACTGCAAATCGACGTCAATGAGCCGGCCCGGCTTTACACTGTAGAAATCGCAGCAGAAAACTTATGGGAATGTATCCAATAAATATATGACGTAGCACGCAAGAATACCCTGAGATGAAGAAGTTGGAGCAGGAGAGGCGGGGCAGTATCAACACGTTCATGACGGTTCACGCCACTGTGGCGTGAGGGTCTCCTTGCCTCCCGGACGGCGTACACCTGTGTGACGTCACCCAACCCTCACGTGACCAAGGCTCATAGGCTCGTTCCGGCTTGTAGGTTAAAATGAATACTCTGGCCAGGCCCTCGGTAGACAGTTTGCTGTCATTGAGGCTGGTTCGTCCGTGAGTTAGTGTCAACTTATTTTATCCAACTCTTCGAATATTCATCTTCATTACTCCATCATTTGTATACTTTTCGTTCTATAAGTTAAATTATCTCATAAGATCAATTTCCCATGGACATATCGCAGATTTTGGCCCACATTAGGTTACGGTAGTAATGTTGTTGTAAATCTATCGGACCAAACTGCGTGGTCATCAGTCCGTAGCTTACAAACTACTTAAACCTAGGTAAACTAACCTAAGGACAACACTCACACCCATGCCCCAGGGAGGACTCGAACCTTCACGGCGAGCAACCGCGCGCTCTGCAGCGAGACGCTTTAGACCGCTCCGCTACTCCACCGCGGCTTACGGTAGTAACACTAAAAGAGGGCCTTTGCGATCCTATTTTGACAGCTCGAAATTTAAATAAAAATAACGGCTTAACCATTCAGATGACACGAAAATTGAATAACCGAATTTGTAGAGGAGAAAATTATCTACAACTTTGCTCTGTTATGTTTTTTCATATCTCATATCGTTGCAGAGATATCTGCAAAAATAACGACGATTTGACGATGTCTGTCTGGCTGTAACGTGTTCCAACTTTTTAGGTCGAACCATTCAACCGACAGCACCAAATTTTACGGACATAATTGTTGGCTACCAGAGACCAGAACCTCGCTTTTTAAAATATTTCGGACACGAAATACGTTAGTAAAGCGAAAAAAGTCATTTTTGATGTAATTTTAATTGCATATAAACCGTTCATCTGACGCTAAAATTGAATAACCGAATTTGTAGAGGAGAAGATTCTCCACAGCTTTGTTCCCTTATCTTTTGACAGATATTTGCAAAAATAACAGAGTTTTGACACCCTCCACTGAATTAACGAAAACCAGCCGTTCGCAGATGACACGTGACATTCCTCGCCTAGATCTCTCTAGCTTACGCCATCTTGTGTTGCATATTTGATGAATTTCATATTTTAACTTACACGTTGTAATTTCAAAGCAATAACGCACCGAAGAATTAACAAAAACACGTCGTTCTTCGTACGATAAATGAAAATCTAGTGTCTACAAATGCCATATTAGCATCAGTTAACAACGACCATGAATAGTATCAGATTAAAGAACGCAACTTTCAAGAGTTGGCCGTAGTCAGTTGGCCTTGGGCCGTGCTAGCGTGCGCACCTGCGCCGCGCGCCGCTTAACGCTCCGCTCCGGGGTTTGTTTAGTTCCGCGTCGCGGTATTTGTGTGTATTGAGTCCCGCATTCACGAACCTCATGGCGCACGCTTACCGCCGTGCGACGATCAAAGCAACGTTTCAGGCTGAACATCCACGACCAAGAGCTTTTGAAGTCGAACAGTTCATACGAGAAGATCTTCGTTTGAACCCACAAGACGTGATCGGAATACACTTTTCAATCACGGGAAGCATCGTCTATATCAAGATGACGACGGAAGCGCTATGCACTGAAGTTGTACAACGACATAACACCGGACTGAAGTTCAAGCACTCTGATGGACACATCGGTGCCGTAACGGTCGATCATGTAGGATTCGGATTACGTACTCTACGGGTGTTTGAGCTACCGTTTGAAGTACCTCAAGAAACGGTCATTGCAGCCTTCCAACCGTATGGTAACGTCGTGGGTCACCTCGCAGAAAAGTGGCAAACATTTACGACTTACCAGGTACAGATACAGATTGAGCTGAAGAAACACGTTCCGTCGTACCTGATGATTGGTGGTGTGCGGGCCATCGTTATGTACGATGGCCAGCGACGAACATGTTCAGGATGTGGCCAGGAAGGCCATGTCCGGTCCGAATGTATGCGCCGACGTTTGGTACAGACACCACTAGGTGAGGTGGCCTCAGCAACGACGCTCACGTCCCTACCCGTCACCTACGCTGCAGTTGCACAGAACCACGTAATACAACTCCAGGCTACACCTAAACCTACGTTGCCTGTACCCAACGCAGAAGAAAATACCGACGACACAAGCACAGCACCGCCTCCAGCGCCCTCACCAGAGCCGGCAACAATAGAGACAACTCCGAATGACTCTGCTGGTACCATGGACATCGACCTAAGTGTGGTGCCGACGTCCGCTTTCGTACAGACGGGTGCGGCGATAGAAGAGGAGCAACCACATTCTGATTCAGAACAACACATCCGAAAACAGCGGTCACCTCGGAGGCGTAAGAAACGCCGTCGAACACCCTCCGCTGACGGCCTCCATCAGACGACCTTTTCAGATAACGAACGAATGTCTGACAGTGACGTACCATTTTCCGACCAGCAGCAGGATGATACTGCCACCCTGGACAGTCCTACGGTGACGCACCATACCTCAAATCAGGACATACCATCCTTGAAGTCAGCACCTAAGAACGACCTTTCCCTCACAGCACCGCTTGGAGCATGCGCCTCGTCCGTTACAGAACAACGCCAGCACACGTCATCGACATCCAAATCATGGGCCGACGATGTTGGAGAAGGAGCGGATCAGACAGCTAACGTGGCCGAGCGGGTGCATCCCATGGAGGCACCAGATTTGGTACCCAACTAAGAATTGCGGCAACTGTGGGAGACCCTGCAAGTCAGCGACTTTCAGGAGCCGCTGCAACGCCTTCTGTAAACCTTGCAAGTGTCCATCCGCAGCAATATCTTATCGCCACGATGAATATGGCCACCATTCGCGCCCCACACAAACTGGCGATGTTTCGAGACACCATCTACTCAAGTGATGTTGTTATTGCGCTCCTGCAGGAGGTGTTTGTCGCTGATTTTCTCATCCCTACCGGTTACACTGGCTATGTTTCACACGCCTCCGACACCGGCAGCGGCGTCGCCATCCTCCTACGCGATGGCATTCCAGCAGAGGACGTCGTTTACCTCCACACTGCTCGGGGAATGGCTCTTATTGTATTTGGCGTGCGTATTATTAACATCTAAGCACCATCCGGCTCCAGCCACCGTCGAGACCGCAATAAATTCTTCGCCGAGGATATCACGCCGCTATTTATGTGTCCACAGGATGACTTGGTATTTGGCGGGGATATCAACTCGACACAAGGGCCCACGACCAACTGCCACAACATTCACCCTGTGCGGCTCTCTCTGTGGTCATCGACAGACAACAACTCGTTGACACCTGGACAAAGCTCTACGGAACTCGCCCGGGCTTTACGTTTTACACCGCCCATTCCTCGAGCCGCCTGGATCGCATATACCTCACCCGCTCTCTCGCAGGTGGAACCCGCCACGCGGAAGTCTGGCTCTTAGTCTTTTCAGATCATGAGGCATATATCTGCGACGTTAGTCTCGTCCGACAGCGTGTGTGGCATAGTCGTGGCCTGTGGAAACTAAACGTGTCTCACCTGACCGCTCCAGACTGTCGACATATGATCGAAAGTGCGTGGGCACAGTGTTTACGCCGTCTTAACGCCTATAACTCCACTCTATCTTGGCGGCTCTCCTGTGCAAAGCCAACACTGCGCAAGTCTCTGATGAATTACGGCCGGGACATCAAGACATGGCGAAACAACACTTTGAATTTTTATTATTCCATTCTTCGAGAATGTGTGACGATGCCTTTCTCACCAGCCAGGCAGACGATGGTTCACCGTACAAAGGCCCAAATCTCTTTGATAATGCGCCGCCACCTGGAAGGGACTGTAATCCGATCTCTTACAAATGATAGAATAGCTGAAGAACATCCGTCGATGTACCATCTCATCCAGGAAAGACAAAAACGACGCCGGGCTCTGATACACGCCCTGATTGACGCGGAAGGTCACCGGCACGATACCCAAGACGCCATCAGTCAGGCGTTTCATGCCCATTTCACAAGACTATATGAAGCTGTTCCGCATTCGCCAGAACTGATTTCAGAAGTCGCACAACTTATTCCAAGTACTCTCCCAGTGGAGGTGGAACGTGAACTCCAGGAAGGCGTGACCACGGATGAAGTACTAGAAGCAATTAAAATGGGTCATAACAATAGGTCTCCTGGGCCCGACGGTATACCCGTTGAATTTTATAAAAGTTTTGACTATTTGTTAGCACCTACATGGACGACGATCGCTCAAGAACTAATGTCCCCAGCGACTGAGGTCCCTAAAACCTTCCTTGAAGGCATAATTATTCCTGTACACAAACCGAACGGGTCATCCAGAATACAAGATTATCGACCTATAACTCTGCTTAACAGCGATATGAAAATATTTACACGGTTGTTGGCCTCACGACTCAAGAAAGTTGCACGGTACGTCACATCCTGCGACCAGACGTCCTTCGGAGGAGACAACACTATCCATACGGCTCTTTGCCGCTATCGAGACATGATAGCACTTGCCCGATATCAACGACTTCCTGGTGCCCTGGCTTCACTTTAGCCAGGCCTTCGACCGTGTTGATCACTCCTACTTACAGACAGTTCTCCAGCACATGGGTTTCCCTGGCGATATTATTGCAGTAGTTATGCGCCTTCTGACTGGCGCGACCTCCAAAATCATGTTCAACGGTCGCCTCACCCCACCCGTGGTTATAACACGATCCGTCCGACAAGGCTGCCCACTTTCAACTATATTATACGCCTTTGCTTTAGAACCATTGCTCCAGCGACTACGCCAACGTTTGGACGGTATGAGTTTACATGGGAACCGCTTCTGTTGTACAGCTTACGCCGATGACATCGTCCTTTACCTACGCACTGAGAACGACGTACGGGAAGCCCTGACGTAGGTGGCCACCTATGGCGAGGCATCAGGCAGCTTGCTCAACGTCTCAAAATCCAAGGTCTTGCTCATCGGCGAGGGCCTACCAGAGAGAAGCATCGCTCCTCTAAGTGTAGCCACCACCGTCAGATGTCTTGGCATAGATTTTTCAGCCGATCTCCGCCGCTCAGCAGCGATCAACGGTCGGCGATTGCTTCAGAGAATCAGGGGAAGTATGGCAGATCACCGGCTACGATCCCTCGGAATAGTTCAACGTACACAATATGTGAACATCTATCATGCCTCTCGCATACCCCATGTTGCTCAAGTGCTACCGATCCCAACTCTCCTGGCACGGCGTATATTGGCTGCGTTAGGCTCCTACGTCAGCTCCGGATTGATATTCAAAGTGCAATACGACGCCCTTGCACTCCCTCGGGAACGTGGTGGGGTGGGACTAACACATGTGCCGACCAGAGTCACGGCGCTCTACGTCAGCTCTCAATTAAAAATCTGGCGACGTTGCCCACAGAGTCTCACCGGTATACTATTCAATGCCTTTGCCCCGGACTCTTTGGTAGCCCCAGTGATGATTGCAGCCATTCCAGTTGCCTTCCATCATATCCGACGATTCTTCTTGGACCTTAGTTATGTATACAAATCTTTACCACCTGCTCGTTTGTCTCAGACTAAAACAGTATATGATCTGCTACAACAGTGTGGACCATCCAACCCGATCGAAATTAAGCATCCACAGTATGTGTGGCGGCATATATGGAAAGCTATTTCCGAACGTTTTCTCGAATCAAACGTCCAGTCAGCCTGGTATCTCACTGTGAACGGAAAACAAGTAAACCGACATCGCCTGCATCGGATCCATCTCGCCGATTCGCCCCTCTGCATTCACTGCGGAGTGGACGACACAGACGGCCACAGGTTCCACTGTGGTCAGGCGAACGATGTCTGGACGCTCGCTCGGCGAATTTTGGCGTTCCTTACTCGCCAAACACCCGCCCAGATCGACATCAACATGCTCCTATTTCCGGAGGAGACTTTCTACCCCACCACCAAAACACACTCGGTAAATTGGATTCGTGGCTACACGATCCGATACCTCTTTGATCCTGGCGAGAAATCAGTACTTGGATACTGAAACTTTCTTAATGAACGACACTGCGTCCTAACCCGTAACCCAAAGTAACAGAAATATTTTTCCAACTTTTTACGGAGTGCCTTTCACGACCCGCCTCGCAGCTGGAACGTCCAAGCGATGAGAAGATAAATCTTAACGCAACCAACCTGAACTGAACAGAACCCACAACGGAACATAATAATCAACGAGAAGACACGTTTGGACGATTCTAAGTATGCCGGCGGCATCACTACGTCGCACCTCTTGTCATATATTAAAAAATATATATATACATAAAGAATTTTAAAAAAATAAAAAAAAAAAATAAAAAAAAAAAAAAAAATTGAAAAAAAAAATAAAATAGAAAAAAATAGTGTAGTGTGTAATACGTTGGACTGTGACTCTGAAGGTCAGTGGTTCAAAACCGGCCACCACTTAATTTTTTTTTCCTAAAATGATTTCAGACACTCTTATTAATAAATTTTTTTTTACATTAATATATTGGTCCAAAATGTTTGCAAATCTTATAAAACTACAAATCTAACGTGGGCCGTAAAACACGTCAGTGCGATTTTTTTTTCAGAGGTACCACGGACTTTTTGTCGAAATTGGAGAGGGGTCGAAACACCTCTGCCTACATCCTGGACTTGTATGTCCTATAGTATAATTATGTATAGATGGTCAACACGTTTTCATTCTTGCGTATATTCATTGAAGTTTTGATATGCAGATTTGTTTTGAATACAGATGTATATACATAAGCGGAAGTAATTTCCTTTCAATTACTGTTTTCTCTTCATGTATTTACAATTTTTTAAATAATTTTAAACATGGCTGCAGTTCAGCAACGGTGGAACACTACACAAGACTCAACACAGTTCCAGCCGACCAATTGCATAAAAATGGTTTACATGCATAAATCTTGACCTAGGTTTCGGCAAAAGTAATTTTGCCTTCTTCAATTTGTGTGCTCACTCGATCTGTGTGTGGACCTGCTCCACAATTTTATGATGTAGACATTGTTTTAAATTTTACTTTTTATTCTATTGACATGGAGTCAGCCACATTTTATTTAACAACTATTTTAATGTGAGCTTTATGTAATACTTCTGAAGAAGGCAAAATTACTGTTGCCGAAACCTAGGACAAGGTTTATGCATGTAAACCATTTTTATGCAACTGGTCGGCTGAAACTGTGTAGACTTTTGGATTGTTTTTATACATAACTATTTTTCTGTACAATAGATTCTTTACATCGATTATTACTTCTCCCCAACTTTCTGAAACTCACGCGTCTAAATGTGAATGTGAAATATGCCATGAAAATAAAAAATAAAATTTAGTAACGTTACAAAATAGATCAGAATATAAAATATACCGTTGAAGCTATGAATTCAAACTGGAAAACAACAATTTGCAATAGAAATGGAGGTTAGTTGCTGGTTGTTTGTTATGCGGGTTTGTCTAACATAAACGCCACTATCTATCCTAGCGACCTGCGAACGCCACTGTGGCCTTATTAATTTCGAGGTAAAGATCTTGTCTACTCCACTCACATATACAAACTGACGAAGACATGCGATCCTTTACGACATAACAAATTACTTATCTCCTTGTTATATGCTAGACACGTCGTACTTCTGGGAAAAGCTAAGAAAATCGACGAGATTACCTCACTAAAAATGTCGTTTGAGAATCACACATTCTGCAGTTTAGTACCGGTAATCAAAATGATTATTTACTTGTGCTGGCAAATAAAGTACTTGTTGCTTTGAAAGGAGCTGAGCTGCTACAAACTCACCACTAGGGACATTTTCTAGCAGTCAAATTCATCTTCTGTTTCCGACTGTGAAATCCAATTACCTGCAAGACAGAAGAAATACTTGAGAAACCAAATATTACAAAGCGTTTAAACATTGAAAATTTCATTATATTGAGATACGAGTGAACAATTTGTGCAACCTCTAAATATTATCCAACCTATTTGAAAATTCATAGATCTGCGTCATCACTGAGACTGGGACTGTTCGGTAACGTCATATGAAAGTGACATTTTTGAAATATTGGCACATAACTATACACATATATTCGAAAGAATTGGGCGCATGATATTCAATTCACTACTTTGTACTGAACTGAGTACAGAAAATAATCTCATGTCTCATTTCACAACAGAGATTAGTAGTAGAGAAACTCATCGTCAGTAATAATAGTAAGAGCAACACATATTACAAAGTACTACAGTTATTTCTTTGAAATACATGTGAAAAGTTAAGTAAAAATAACAGAAAATATGAATTGCATATGTTTACTTTACTCAAAATGTTTTACTTACTGATATTGCGTACTTTATGAAAATTCTTTGTTTACTGGTTTGGCAATATGTACCTGTTTGTTGTGCAGTGAAGTAATCTAACTGGAAGAAATCGGAACTTAACTTTATATGAGGCCTATCTGAAATCTGAACTGTTCGCAACAAGGAAAAATAAAATTGTAAACCTGTTGCCATTGGATCACGCCTTACCCGTGCCTCTGCTCTTTGATTATAAAACTGCTAGTCTTGCTGTTGCTACTGCCGCTATAAATTAGTCCCAGTCGATGTAGACAAATATGAAAAGCGTACTCGAAGTTAAACAAATATTAAAGCTGTAAAAGAACTAATTACTTACTTATTTTCAGCATTCTGTGTGATCCGGAGAGCAGCTTGATTCTTTGACTAATTTTCTTCTATTACCAGTCGAAGTTAAAGTTTTTTGTCAGCCACATTAAGTCCTACAGTATCATCGTTGGGCACATGGTTTGTGGATTGACAGGTTCTTAAGTGTACACCTAACTCTGCCAATACACAAAAAAGAACTATGTGGCCAGGAGGGCTGAACTTGTTTGATTTCGACGTGGGCTGAAAGTCCGAAGTAGATAATCAAACATAAAAAAAACCTTACTTCTGGGCAACTTCGATTGGTAATTAGAAGAAACTGGAAGTAATTGCTATCGAGAGATGACAATATGCAATTTACTATCAAGCAACAGGCAAAATAAGCTGTGTATTCATGGTTGGATTAACTACCAAAATTTAAGTACCAGTTGACGGAACAACGAGAAAAGAGATTGAAATAAGATAAACAGATACACGATGTAATTTTCAGTTTATGATAGGTATTTTAAAAACGAAGATAATTCATTTTATTTACACGTAAACAGTTGTCAGTTGTAAAACCATTTGCATTAATAGCTGTTTCATTAAATTAACACTTGAACATCTATATAATCATTCGCCTGTTTTTAAATACCAGGGTTGGTACTTTAATAGTGGCAACACTGCTGTGCAGAATCTATACCGTGCAAGGAGGTTAGAATAAAGGGAGATGGCATTATCTATGCCTAGCACTTAAGTCAGTTGAAGCCTGTCAGCCATCTTGGTCACTTTTGGAATGCTATTTCTCCGCTAGAACTATGCGTTAAGTCGACCCTCTTACTGTTAACGCATTGAACTAACAATAACTGAAAAGTACGTACGCTGAAAAATATACTTTCTTGAATAAATAGTAATAAATACTCATCATAAAATAATTGAAAACGTAATTTTTATCGGGTAATTTGCACTCTTTTAACACGTTGTGTATCACGACAAAACCGTCGAACGTTTTACTCCTGTTTAAGTGACATAAAACATTAACT
Organism: Locusta migratoria; assembly: GCA_026315105.1. NCBI lineage: Eukaryota > Metazoa > Arthropoda > Insecta > Orthoptera > Acrididae > Locusta > Locusta migratoria. The sequence continues at coordinate 123,632,558 of CM048745.1, read as the reverse complement.
TTACTGTATGAGCACTTCTCCAAATCTTAGCAATATGGCGGAGGTAGGCTTCACTTTTTCGGCCTATCCCTGTATTCTAACCTCCTTGATACCATGCAATCTGCTATTGTCGCTGATGGCACACACCTACCTTACCTCCGAGCAAATGGACTCGCTCGTCCCACGTCACCGGCGTACGCACTAGCGAGGGAAACAGTCACTTGTGTGCGAATGGTCTAACGTAACCGTGTCACTGTATTCGAAACAGGAACAAGATTGAATGTGCCAGAGGTCGTACAGCACGATAGGTCTTCAAGAAGAGCACGGAGAATCGGCATTGCCATACAGAAAAGTGGCACGTTGGGTAAAGGCTTTCAACGAAGGTCGGCAAACAGTGGCACATATGCATCGGGCGCGTTGTTCAAAATGTTCAAATGTTTGTATAGCTTATGGGACTTAACTACGGGGTCATCAGTCCCTAAACTTACAAACTAGTTATGAACTAGCTAACACTAAGGACGGCACAAATATCCATGCCCGAGGGGGGATTCGAACCCCCGACCGTAGTGGCCGTGCAGACCGTGACTGGCGCGCCGCAGTCCCCTCGGCCACCGGGCGCGTTGTCCTAGCGTCTCTGAAGAAGTGCATACTTTTGCTACGTTAGTGGACAGTGATAGATGTCAGACGATTCGTCAGCTCTTTCTAACGAGCCGAAAAGGGTGTGGTGCAAATTGAACAGCCACCATAATCACCGGATCTCAATGCTCCAGACTTCTTCCTCGTTTCTCGACTCAAACTCGCTTTGAAAGAGATTTGACGATATTCCTGGCGTTCAACGAAGCGTGACGATGCTTTTGAACACCTTCCTAAAGAAAGACATCGTGTCAAGTTTCCTGGACATTTATCACAGAGCTCCGGTGCATAGTTATAGTAGGTGATTATTTCGAAGGACAGTAAGGTACTTGTAGTTCATAGTTCACCCAAGGTAATGTTACAAGAGTATTCACCAAACTTTTATATGAGATTTTATTATGTAGGCATTGATGTTTCTCTTCTTTTGAAGGTCATGTGGGCAAATTTTTATCCCAATTGGATGAATTTTGTGCAAGCGCATAATATACGAATCTAATCCGAACTGTCGATGCCTATACAAAATTACCAATTCTGATTTTCCTGCTGTTCCTATTTTTATTTTTTTTTTTAAGCTGTCCATGTATTAAAGCAAACAAAAGAAAAAGGAATTACTGAAATCGGTCAAGTCATTTCTGTTGTTTGCGAGACTAAAGCACAGCAATTAATATTTTCAACCTGTGGTGGTTACCTCACACGTCTAATGACAAATCGATTTTAATGACAATCTGTGAACATTGAAAATGGCGGTAGATTTTGATTGAATTTGCTCAGAAACTTAAAATTTTACATCCCCGAAGGACCGTGGACCACAGATGTGTAATAGATTCCAATTGATAGTCTATTCGTTACTGAGAAAAATGTGTGAACAGTCGGTCACTCAGAGAGAGAGAGAGAGAGAGAGAGACGAACAGATCCTTAAGGGTCTCATGTTTAAAGATACAAACATAAAAGTCTAAAACAGAAACCTAAATAAAATATACTATACGGAAAAAGAAATAAACTTCCCCAAGACGATATACTACAGCAAATTATGTTCTATAACACTTCATCTAAAATTTTGGTAGGTGATGTACGACAAGGCGTCTGTAGATATACACAGGTGCATCCTGGTGATAAATTTGAAGAGGATTATGTACACTCCTAGCGTACACTGTTCAAGTGCGACCACATTTTCATTCAATCTGCATGTTGGTCCCGTGGTTTTGCCTTCTCAGGTTCAGTCGCCTAGTACGGTTGTGGATGGCAGTGTTAAAGCTATTTATGCCGATGCGATCTTGACATAATACAGGGTGTTCCAAAAAGAATGACCCGATTTTAAATTGAATTATTTATTAGGAAGAAGGGCTTAACACGAACAAATTGCATAGTAAATTACAAAAAACAGAAGTTTATAAAAATGCATCATCAATGTTCAATATGTCCTCTATTGGCTGCACGGGCGACATCTAGCCGATGGCCGAATTCATCCCAAACTGAGCGTAAGGTGTCTTCTGTCATTGGAGGTAAGGGAGGAACGTAAACACATTGTTTAACATATCCCCACAGGAAGAAATCATATCGTGTTAATTCAGGGGACCCAGAAGGCCAAGAGTGTAAAGCGTGGTCCCGCGGTCCTGAACGCCCTATGCAACGTTGAGGCCCGTTGGCATTGACGAAACAGTGCACGTTGTTGTGCCAGTGTGGTGGTGCTCCATCTTGCTGATAGATGAAACTGTCAGCCAAGTTGTGCGAATAACCAGTTCCGTAGCATTGCAAGACATGATTGTTCTGTTAAGATTTCTTCCTCAAACTCTAGAGTCTAGACCATGCTTATTACATCTAGCGCTGTTTGTTACCCAGTGACATTTATCTTAATATTATCTCAATATTATTACAAGTTAAAACCGGGTCATTCGTTTTGGGCCGGCCGCGGTGGCCGAGGAGACTGAGGCGCTCCATTCACGGTCTGCACGGCCACTATGGTCGGGGGTTCGAATCCCCCCTCGGGCATGGATATTTGTGCCGTCCTAGTTCGTAAGTAGTTCATAAGTAGTTTGTACGTTTAGGGACTGATGACCCCGTAGTTAAGTCCCATAAACTATACAAACATTTGAACAAACATACAAACATTCGTTTTGGGCCACCCTGTATTAAGTTAAAACCAATAACAGGCACCCGTTTTGCTAACTGTCGCCCTCAAAATGCTTTTTCGTGTTGTGTCGCCATTGTACCCAAAAGACTACTAACATGACAAGTAAAAGCTACACTGCTGCTGTGGAAGACAAGTAACAGTGGCCAGTACGGTCGTGACTGGAAGGTCTATCCGGATGGTTCACAATTCACACTGTATACTGTCCAGGAAAGATGGAATTCTGTTTTTATCTTTTGCAGACTGAAAGATATAAATGTTTTAAATCTGGTCCTTCATTCTTTGAATAATCGTGTATGCGTCTCCGTATAAGAAGAGAGAGAGAGAGGAAAAAAAAAAAAAAAAAAAAAAAAAAAGGAAAGGGAAAAAAACTGTTCAATCAACACTGTTAGCTGTGGACGTGAACTGCTGCTTCTTTTCACACAGCAGTAATCCGTTAAAGCTTATTTTATTTCGATAAATGAAAGACTTTTCGCCTGCGGTACTGATAATCGCCTTTTCCGCTACAGGGAGTCGTGTTAACCAGGCGCCGTATTTGTTCGGCGACGCTTTCAGGTTCGCCTGCTGCTTCTAACGACCGACTTAAATCCCGAAGGCCCGGCAAAACGAGACATAATTAACGCCATTACGGAGCCGCGGAAACCCTGCGAATGTTCGCTTTCAGGACGTTTCGCCTCCATTGTAAGTCAACACGCCGCTCGGCTATCGCTCATTAACTGCACTGCGCTGCCTTGCCACCAATTTTCCAGCCGTTCCTGTTGAACCGCGTTTACACAGCGTTTAAAACAGGTTTCTGTTCGCAAGATTGTTTCAGAGTTTCAGACCGTAGTCCGCGCGACGTTTGCAGCAATGTTTGTCGTTCGTATCAACGTACCACATAACGTCAAATATTACAACACCGTACGTGTATTTGAATTGAGTATGCTACCGAATTAAGATTTAAGATTTTTATTATTACTGTTTTCCTTTTGCTGTGTAAGTGGAAGAGGATGACTTAACGATATATAAAGGGTGAGGAATACCGGTACTTGAAAAAAATACAAGGCGTGTTTTTTTTTAAGTAAGTACCGTTTTGAAATTAAAAAAAGACATTCTAAGATATCTCAATTTTATGCGCAGTGGGTACCTACATCGCCGGCCGATGTGGCCGAGGGTCTGCGGCGCGCCAGTCATAATCTACACGGCCGCTACGGTCGGGGGTTCGAATCCCTTTTCGGGCATGGATGTTTGTGCCGTCTTTAATGTAAGGTAGTTCATAAGCAGTTTGTAAGTTTAGGGACTTATGACCCCGTAGTTAAGTCCCATAATCTTAACAAACATTTGAACATTTTTTGATAATCGTGAGTCCCGCCGACTGTGAAGTTCGGTATATTATAAGATTTCATAGTGCTGAAGGCCTAAAAGCGATCGATATTCATCGTGGGATCTGAACAGTTTACGGATAAAACGTTGTGTGTGATGGAATGGTACGACAATGGGTGAGAGCATTAACAGATGGCCGCACAAATGTGCATGATGAACAACGGAGTGGGCGTCCTTCGGTCGTTAATGAAAGTTTGATGCAGGAATTGGACAATAAGGTAAAAGAAAACAGATGCTTTACAATTTCTTCCTTGTGGGATGACTTTCCTAATGTTTCTCGTATGGCATTGTGACCGAGCAAGACGATGACGAAGTCAAAACAGTTGTGATGCAGTGGTTAACAAGTCATGAGTCATGACTTTCCTAATGTTTCTCGTATGGCACTGTGACCGAGCAAGACGATGACGAAGTCAAAACAGTTGTGATGCAGTGGTTAACAAGTCATGCAGCAGGCTTCTATGAGGAGGATATTCAAAGACAGGTACAGCGCTATGAGAAGTGCCTCAATATTGATGAATATTATGTAGAAAAGTAGATTAAGTTACAGGCTTTCATGTAAAAATAAAATTGAGATATCTTAGGACGTCATTTTTAATTTCAAAACGATACTTAAAAATAATGTGCAATAACATAAAACTCGACCTCCTGAACCAGCCACGGGCGTGGGATGGGGGTGACTTTTATATCGTAACGAGAAACCCCTATTATTTTTTCATTGCAGATTTGGATTTTCCGTCAAAAAATGTAACCTTCGTGTTAAACATGTTTTTCGTTTCATGATGTCGCAGTAATCGGGAAAAACAGTTGAACATTGTTGATAAACGGTAATTTCTTCAACAATACTTGTCAGATTAGGAAAATCAAAGTATAGTTTTTGGTATTGTTTATAATGCTATCATGTAATCGAAAGAAACACGGACTGTGACCACGCTTTCAGTCTATGGTCAGACTTTTCATTGTACTTCATTGATTCACACTGTACACATATCTGTACAATTGTTAAAAGATGGTCTGCACGGCCACTACGGTCGGGGGTTCGAATCCCCCCTTCGGGCATGGATATTTGTGACGTCCTTAGTATTAGCTACTTCATAAGTAGTTTGTAAGTTTAGGGACTGATGACCCCATAGTTAAGTCCCACAAGTTCTACAAACATTTGAACATTTTCTTTGCAACGAGTTTTCGCAGTATTTGTAAAATAAAACTTCAAGGCTAAACTGCCGTGATCGATTGGTAAAACTTCTTCCCCCTGACGTTTCGTTATCATCTTCCGAGGTGAGTCGATGACTGGCTTCTAGGCGGTGGAGATGCTAGTTATATAAAGCAGAGTGCACCACCACACGTCACGTGCTGCCGACTATGCAGCTACCTGTCATTATCGTCACTTCTCCCGATTACAGATAATAGATTGTCACTTGAATGGTTCAAAGTCGATCGCCATATCTTGTACAATTTTAAACTTTCTTCTTTTCTATTAAAATGTGGATTTCAATAGCCTCTATGTACATACGTGTATAATAGTGCGAAGTCCTTGCTAGCACGCTCGTATCACCAAATTTTATTTCATGATCTCGGTTTTGAAATACTTATTATGCTACAGCTGTTTTGTTGATATGTCCCAAACAACAATTCCTTTTGTGTTCCGTTAAGCGTGTATTGACGCTTCTTTTTGTTGTCCCTATATTCACTATGCCACAACTACACGGAATTTTATATACCCCTGGTGTTGATAGGGGATGTGGAGCATCTTTCGCTGATCTTAAAAATTAATTTATTTTGTTAGTGGTCTGAAAATAGTTTCCACTTGAAACTTGGGCAGTACTTTGCCATTACGGTCCGCGATGTTATGGATGAATGGAAGGAATTTCCAGACATTTGTTTTTACTTCGATGGAGTGCTCGGTCGATCTCGTTATCATTTTTCTTAAACGCCGTCTGCAATAGATTCAGTTGCTGTTGCAAATAGATTAGCTCACAGATATTGTTAGCTCTGTTCACTAATGTTTTTATGACACATCTCTTCTGCCTAGGGTGGTGATTAGAGTTCTTATGCTGGTAACGGTCGATGTGTGTATCTTTTCTTTAGATCTGCTGCCCTAATGTCCCATCCGCCCGTTTAATTGCTGATAAATCAAGGAAATTAAGTTGTCCATTACTCTCATTCTCCGTGGTGAATTTTATCTTCGGATTAATACAATTTAGGTGCACCTGGAAATCATTTAAATCCTATTGACCGTGGTTCGACTCACCTTGGAAGATGATGTCCGCAGATGACAACGAAACATCAGGGGGAAGACGTTTTACCAATCGACCACGGAAAATTTTGCCCGGAAGTTTTATTTGACAACAACGCCGGCCATGAAAGCCTACATGTTAATTTTCGCAGTACTGTCCAGTTTTTGCTGAACTGCAAGTGTTAAGTATAGAGTCCGGTGTCACGGAGAATCCAAATCTGCTATAAAAATAGGGGTTCCTATTTAGGATTTCAGTCATCCCCTTTATCCTGCCCCCAGTGGTGGTTTAAGGGATTGAGCTTTGTGTTAATGAATGGACTCCTTCGAGATTAACAATTTTTATTACAATTTTTTTAAAATCTAATTCGTATTTTTTCTAAATATTCATAAAAACAGTTTTAAATGCTTCATTCTGCATATTAATATTAGACAGTATACGCAGTCAAAGACAATTTGAATGTTGTGTTGGACCCAAACATATCACAGGATATGTGGTGAGAGTGGCTTATTGCGCAACTTAAATGTTGATAATACTAGGTGACAATAAAGTAATGAGACTGGTGTGAAAAAAAAATTTGCTTACCGTTTTGTTCAAGTTTAGTGTTGTCTCCTTCAAAGTAATTCCCTTCTGATTGCACACACTTTTTACAGCGCTTCTGCTATTGATGGTAACATCTTCTGTAATATCCTCCAAGACCCTCGTCACAGCTTTTTGAACATCTTGTGTTGTTTGAAAATGGCGTCCCTTGACCGCCGTTTTGACTCTTGGAAATAGAAAAAAGTCGCACGGAGCAATATCGGGTGAGTAAAGTGTCTGTGATATTACTTTGTTTTGAGGTTAAAAATTGCTGTACTGACAGAGCAGTATCGGATGGCGCATTATCGTGATGCAGAATCCAGTCATCAGCAATGTTGACACGGACACAGAGAACTCTCTTACGCAGTCTTTCTGAAATTTCTTTGTATTAATATTGGTTAACTCTTTGTCCAGGAGGCACAAACTCTTTATGAATACTAGCATGTATTTCTCTGTTGACTTTGAGTCACCGAGGAACAGATTCGTAACGTGTCTCTATAGTTTCTACCTGAATGTTCCCCTTAACCTTCGATTACTTAGACGAAGCTGCAACTATAAATCTGGTCCTCAGTTTCTTCTCTAACACTCCCCATAACGGTTGAGTTATGTTGAGACATGGAGCTTTTGCTGTCCAGGGTGCTGTACAAATCACTATTCGACGTATTTTGCTCTCTCTCTCTCTCTCTCTCTCCCTCTGCACGCGCGCGCGCGCGCGCGCGCGCGTGTGTGTGTGTGTGTGTGTGTGTGTGTGTGTGTGTGCGCGCGCGCGCATTATTTTGTACTATGTCCTTATTCTTTTGAACATGTCACAAAGAGACACAACATATGTAAAGGGCGTACAGCTCAACTCTCTGGACGTTATGGCTAGCTTGTTTAGCGGACTTAAACCAGTTTGAACATCTATAGGATGTTGTTTTGAATATTTTAGGGGGACAAAACTGAGAAGGTCATCAGTTCCCATTACATCAATGGGCGTCACAAGCAGATGCATTAATATAGAAAAGAGCACAGAAGATATAAGAGACAACATAAAATGAGACAATCACACAAACACCGAACAACAAGAAATGGAACGAAAAAATTGCCGATGTCAGTGGGTGACCGACCGTAACTTTAAAAAGAGGAAAAGTCAACCACACGACATCATATAGAAATCTCCAATCAGAGGACATTAGACAGGAGGAACCCCGACAGTGTACGGAAGCAAAGCTGTTACAGAGAGTGCTAAAAACCACTGTTACGAATAAAACTTAAAATGGAAGCAGTCATTTTGGCATCGTCACTTAAAACATCTGATAAAAGTGCAGGAAAATTGAAACTCCGCCGAAGGTCGGCTAAAATTGGACACTCCAGCAAGATGTGGGCAACTATCAGGCGGGATCCACAGCGACACTCGGCTGGGCCCTCACCATGGAGAAAATGGCCATGTGTCAGCCAAATATGGACAACGCGGAGAGGGCACAGAACTACAGAGCCCCGGGGATATGCCCGCATGGAGGAACGCCACACATCTATGGTCTCCTTCACAGTCCGTAGTTTGTTGGGCATGGTCAGGGTACACCGCTCACTATCCCAAATCTCAGAAACCCGACGGCGCAACACAAGAACTCACCTGAGTAGGAATGCATATGCTGGAGAACTTGGCTAAATGGCCACCAGCTCCGCAGTATAGATACTGCCTTTAGATATTGCCAATCGAGGGACGCGACAGAGGATTGTTGTGTCTCTGACAGAGGAATAGGGAATGCTCCCAGAGCAGTAGCCTTGGGAGCAGCAGAAGGAAGAGAGCCCCTAACTCCTGTGGGGGAGATGGAGGTTGGTGGGCCCATGGGACCCTCATAAAAGTATGGAGTAGGCAACTGCTGCAAAATAGTCATTGGTATGGGGTGCAACCACTCAAATTTCTTCCTTGAATCAGTATATGTCATCCGGTCCAGGGTCTTGTATTCTGTTTCCGCTCCCGATGAAGAATGGTGCACGCCGATGAGCACGGAGGATGGTTCTGGCCACAATTCACGGAGATGGAAGGCGGTGTACATGAAGCATTCGGGTGTACTGGACGCCCGCAGTCCCTACATGTAGTGCTGGAAGTACAGCGAGATAACATGTGGCTTAATTTCCAGCATTAGAAGCGCCTCATACGGGGAGGAACATAGGGTTCCACATCACCACGGTAAACCATCATTTTGACCTTTTCGGCAATATATCACCCTCAAAGGCCAAGATGAAGGACAGGGTTGCAGCCCTGTTATCCTTTGGACCCCTATGTAAGCACCGTATAAAATGAACCCCTCGCTGTTCAAGATGGGCACGTAGCTCATAGTCAGTCTGGAGCAGCAAATACGTTGGAAAATAACACCTTGGCCAATATTTAGAGATTTATGGGGAGTAATGGTCACTGCAACGTCACCTAGCTTGTCACAGGCGAGGAACGTCCACGGCTAGGCAGGGGATACTGTGCAGATGAACACACAACCGTTTCGCATCTAAGACAGTGACTCCACTTCCCGAAACTTATCCTCGAGGTTCTCTCCGAAAACCTGAGGTTTGCTCGCCAAGAAAGAGTCCCCATCAGTCCTGCTACACACGAGATACCTCGGAGCATTTGGTTCAGACTGGATTGTGGTCCTACGTCCATCCCAAACAATGGCAAGTGAGGGAAACGATTGGGGTTCGTACACAGAGGCATTAAAGTTTCCTCGATTTGAGATGGCGGTTGTACGTCTGCCAAAGTAACCCATCTGCGACGCCTTCATTGCGGGTTATCCACCTCAATGTCACCCACTCTGATCAGGGGCTCTTCTCATAGGCGCCACCCAGTCGCAGCAAACGTCACCTGGCAGGATGACTATTGCCGGGAGTCCTGATGCCCCACAGATACAAGCACCTATTCCTTGGCTTGCATGAGGAGTTTTCAGCTCTGGCATCAGTAGAGCGATCCCTGGGTTGTCAGGGGGGCTACAGCCAAGAGGGTACATGACGACCCCATCACAACAGACAGGCTACCATGCTGGCTTTCTGGTGCTGTATAGGCCATTATGACGAGGTGTGCACGGTTATCAGTGCACAACAGACATGACTTGCGCTGAAAGGAGGTAACCTGCCCAACGGCTGAATAGAAGCTGTAGTCATAAGTCCGTCCGTTCAATAAAGGGTGCATTCGATAGCATTGCACGAAAAATACACATTGCACCATGTAAGGTATCCTTCCCCAAATGGTTCGCTCTTCGGAACAGTTTTGAAAATGGTAGGTCAAACCCACAGAGGGGACCGTAGATGTATGGTCAAAACGTGTGAAAACTCCGTTTAGTCGCCTCTTAACGACAGGCAGGAATACCGCGGACCTATTCTTACTCCCGAACCCACAAGGAGTGTCTGGAATGCATTTGGCAGACCAGCACCTACCACAACGGTTGCAGAGATGGATATTACAGTCGAGGATAAGTGGCCAAATATCTCTCAAGAGCTGATTTATACCTTATACTGTCCATGCGACGTAGGTGTGCAACTGCACTGGGCGTCGGAAGTGACCACACACCATTTTAGAGGGCAACGAGAATGGCTTTCTTTCCCATGGTTCCTTGCTCTAAGTCCATGAAAATCTCAAGTAAAGAGAGAAAACTATCATTATGCATCACATGTTACTATCTGTATGTTGTGTATGGTACCTCACCCAATCTCCTAACTATTTTGATCAGTGTACGCTCCTGCCTGGAAACCGCTTGTGTACGTGTAGCGAGCGTGTGCAGGCACCAGCGGCCATCTGGAGGCGTGTCACGGAGCCATTAAGGCTGCAGCTCGCTGGTCGGCGCAGCCCAGATGGCCAGATGTCCAGATGGTCAGGTGGTCGGAGCGGCCAGACGGCCGGCCTCCGGTGCAGGCGGCGGCCAAATGGGAAGTCGATAGCCGCGCCAGACTGCGGGCTGCGGCCCACACTCACCGGCCGTCCATCAATAAAACGCGCCGCTGGCCGCTGGCGAGTGCAGGTGCAGGTGTGTGCACTCTAGCGTGGAAGCCGGGCGTTGCAGCAGCCAGCACTTCACCTGCGTTCCACTGCACTGGGTCGAGAACAAATTAAGCCAGGCGAGCACGAGGGCTCTGCTGGCCCTGTTCGGACTGCGACAGTAAAAACTGTGAAATCAGACTTTCGATTATTTGAAACTCCCTTTTTTTCCTCTCCATTTCATTACAGGCATGAGTGAAAATTACAGATCTAGCATTTTAATAAGTCTTGGATGCAAAATACTAAGACGAATTACAGGCTTAGGTAGGACACAAATACGTGGGTGCCTCTATTCAAGTAACAGAAACCACTGTGGTCCACGATAAAATATCCTCAGGGGTGCCCCAGGGAAGTGGCATAGGACCCATATTATTGTTTATATAAATGATATGACGGACAGAGTGAGTTGCAATCCGCGGATGTTTGCTGATTCTGCTGAGGTATACAGGAAGGTATCGTCATTGAATGACTGTAGTTGGATACAGGATGACTTGAACGAAATTTTTTGGTGGAGGAATGGCAGCTATTTATCATAGAGAGTATCTTTTTATCTTTGGAAACCTAATGTAAATGTTCAAATCAAATGTACAAGTGTATATATTTTATTTGCAATTTTGAAACATTTTACTGTCCAAAACAGTAACAAAAACACAAAAATCCAGAAAAGATGCCAAGCAAAATTGAAGCACGTCTGGTTTAAGTCTACAGAGCCGTTGTTAGTCACTATCTGAGTCCTCACACCCATCACACATAAAATACACACTATCTAAAACTTTGTCACTTCACTTGATGCCAGACATTACAAAACTGCCACTCGAGCCATTCGGATCCATTTTCCTACTTGACGTCATCTGCATATCAGCCACGACATGCACCATATCCGCTATCATCATTTTTCTGTGGTCTGGATACTAAGCTAGTAGCCTTGTTTACTGTTATTTCGATATTTCGGATCCTGATGTGGATAGCTTGTTGTGGATAGGTGAGATCATTTTTGCAGAAGGATCACGTCTTACTTCTTTATGCTCTTTTTAGCCTACTGTTGTTATTTGTAGTATGTCTTCCACAATAACTGTCTTTGTCAGATAACCCCTGTTTCTGTAACAAAGGAAGGGGGCAAGAGCATCGTCAGAAACTACATCTCTGTTGTAGTGGATAATACCCCAGTCTTTGGAAAGCTGTTGCAGATAATGATGGTCTGGAAGGCTTCATGGTAAGCTTCAGCGAGAAGTTCAGATGGCATAACGAACGGCTTTCGAATTTTCGAAAGAGTTGCACTATATGGATCAGATGAAAATTTCACGTGATAATCCTTAAGTGTACTCCATGGGATCCCAAAACATTTGCTAGCCTTGTAAACTGTCTATCCTTCATTCTTCATCATGCGCAAAGCTTCATTAAGAGTTTCAGCTGTGCACGAATGCGCCGCTTTTTCAGCTTTGGTGCCATTTCAGCGTCAAAACTTTAATAACTAAATAAAAAATATAAAAAAGAGAAAGCAACCAGTTGCTAAGGTCACACAGCGGTAACGCGTGGCCTGACTTATAAGCACTATTTTGCACGTGAATGATACATATCGTATTTTATACTGGTGTTAAAATGGAACTTATACACTAGAACACCTGCATGTACGAAATTGATATGTTCACTAGCTTCTTCACTGTCTGTGCATGACCCGCTCTCACGAAAACACTGAAAGAACACATGTCTACCTTGAACGCCCGAAAGATAGCGCGTGAGGGCTTCATAGAGTCCTGCATACTTGTCTCAGTCTGGCAACATCTTGGAATCTTTGGAGTTGAGGTACGTCATGATACAAGACATACTGTTTATCACGGAGTTACTTGTTATCTCGGAGTAACATTACCCTGTGTGAAGAAGTCGAGCAGGAGTGGAATAATGTATTTCAATATAGTATTCACCAACAGTATGAGAGAATGAATGCTAGAATCAGCGCCTGCATTGCCGCCCGTGGGGCTACACCACATACTAACATGTGTTTTTAAGCATGGTTACACACTTGGTACGTCAGTACCGTTTGAGGTCTTGATCCGTAAAGGTAAACATTTCAAGTACGCCATATGCACATTTTCAACAGTAAATCATGGGTAAACTGGAGAATTCGAAGATGGTGGAGTAATGTTTATTGCCGCAGAGTATTTGGAAGTGGAACAGAGGACAAATGACTATAGTCCGATTAAAATTATTCGCTAGTTGACGTTTGTCCGTGGCGCTACAGTGTTACCACGTAGGCAGCCGGCTGCCGCTCCGATATAACCAACACACAAACACGCCGGGTCACTTCACAAACGCTATTAATATGCTTTACATCGTGGATCATTGATGGAAGTGGTCCCCAGGAGTTAATGGCGGCAATGCGAATATTGCTGTCGACAACTAATTTTAACTGCTCAGTGATTGAACGGCAGCAGGAGACGTGTTTTGTAGCCGGCAATTTAAGACCGTGTTGTAAACTAACTACACGTGATGTACTGTGTAGCCATCAAAACGACCGTCATACACCTCAAACACTCAAACAGAAATAAAATCATGTTTACTTCGTTCACGGCGATTAAAACTTACCTTTACGAGCAAACTCGGAGAAAACTTTCAGATACAGCGATAAATGTCGATACTATTATCAAACAGACATAACAAGGAATTACAACATAAAAATTCAATTACACTAATAAAAAACAATGAAGGTGATTTTGAATCACTTGCGACAGGTTTCTAACAGATGATCTTCCGCAGGTGACGCTTTTACTCGACGAAAACGCTGCGTAATTACAGATGTATGACCAATAACAGTACTGAATTGTAGCCTTCGAAAAACTCGTTTTCACTTGAATCATTTGAAGCCCATCTAACGTAAGCTGATATTTATAATATTATACTTTCATACATGACATTAAATCACGACTTGTACGAAATGATCCTGTAGCGTGTTCTTAGTACTGTGCGTATTTCGTTCGTTCCCCATGTCTTATTTTTCGTATGTTTATCATTAAGAGATTAAATCTTCATCCATAAAGGAGTGTGTCCGTATGTTTGTGTGTACGTGTTGCATAGAAATCCACAGTTTTGTTCCAATCTTTATCAAATTTTGTACACGTAAGCTTCAATCAATAAGGACGGTCGCCATAAGTGTAAGAATTACGTACAACACACAGTTCACGAGATATGACGTCATAAACAATGAGATGCGCGGAAAACTGCTGCATTAAGCGACAATGCTGCTCATTTTCTCCTAAACCAATGGACCGATTTCAACGAAATTTGGTATCCGGCCGCGGTGGCCGAGGGGACTAAGGCGCTCCAGTCACGGTCTGCACGGCCGCTACGGTCGGGGTTTCGAATCCCCCCTCGGGCATGGATATTTGTGCCGTCCTAGTTCGTAAGTAGTTCATAAGTAGTTTGTAAGTTTAGGGACTGATGACCCCGTAGTTAAGTCCCATAGACTTACAAACATTTGAATTTGAAATTTGGTACACATATTCCTTACGTGGGATAACAATAGTTGTAGGTACATGGTTCAGGCGATATGACGTCATAAATAATAGGAATCACAGAAACAGCGACATAATCCGACGAGACTTTATAAATACACTTACTTAAATACTTAGCGACTTGCAACCAACTTGAAACATAATTTCAAACCTTTATTAAACTTTTTTCGTTGACAACCAGATCATAATAAAGAAAGGAAAAAAAGTTTCTCGCTTACTACTTTTCCGCTGTTCATGGACTAAAACAAGGCATTCGGTATGACGTTACAATTTATAATTTCTACACTACAAATAGGAGATTTTATGGAGTGTATACACACAAATAGCTGAATGTACCTTCGAAACTGTATCACAATACGACACGTACTTGAAGAGGTATGAGCAGATAAACAGTAACTTTTACAGAAAATGTTCCATTACTTCTTTACTACTAATTGTATTAGCGAAGAATTTAGACATAAGAACTTTTACATATGAATACATACCTGGAAAATTATACAATTGTACAACATATAACTCAATAAGCATTTTATATGTCATTTGTATTTTGATTACTATCTTTCATTGTTTGGATACTGCACTTATAATTTTGTACATTATGCGAGACAGCCTTATTTCTTATTTATTCTCCAATAAATATAGCATGTTTTTAGAAAAAAAAAGATGGACAGCGAGAGAAGGGATAGAAGTACTAATTCAAGGGAGGAGTAAGTAAATAAATACCTGGGCAAAGTCGGGTTTTCAGCTAGTGCCAAATAAAAAGGGCAGAGGTACAAATCGGGAAGAAAACGAATCAAAATCAAGAAAGAGAAGCAGGTAATGAAATGGAAGTGAACTGACCAGTTGTGGCAATGTGGGAATGGGGAACGCTTCGTGTGTGAAGTTGAACGCTCTTATTGGAGGAAAGCAGGTCCAACGCGTGAAGAGACAGCAAGCAAGTATTTTTAATCGGACTATAATAGTGGTACGAGGTACCCTCAGATACGCAGCGTACGGTGGTTTTCGGAGTCTGTAAGTACACCGGTCAAAAGAATTAGGGGAGCAGTTGAGATATCTAGGTTCCGAAACACTGTCATCGGCAGAATCAACTAAAATGGTTCGACGTCTTTCTGTCGGTTCTACAGAGTGAAGACAGCATTACGGCAGCGGAGACGGTGAGAATACTGAACATTACTGCAGAGGGGGTATGTATTGACTTGTATTTACTCTAGCAAACTAATTACTCAAGCAGTTGGGTTCAGATAGTGTAGTGCAATGCAGCAACAACGTGCCTTACCCGAAGCTATGGCATGCAGAGCCATAGGAGGGGTGGAAGTGGGACGGACACAGAGGGAAGTGGCAGAAGCACTATGAAGTGTGCCAAAGTGTAATTCATGTATGAAAAAATTGTTGAAATGTCTTGGTCGCAGTTAGCTTTATTTCATGACGCGTTTCGAGACATCATCATCAGTGGTACAAAAGAAGAAAATTACATTTTTTGGATGTATATAGAACGTAATAATGATATCTATAAGGAGTAAATACCATATTAATACATGTATACTTACAAAATATTTTAAAAAACGATGGGAATTACACCATCTTGGTATAGATTCATGAATACAAATTTAAAATACCATCATGGATGTCTGGTGAAGGTGTTCAACCAGACTTACATGCTCAACTGTGGTGAGAGGGGGAAACACCGTAACAGGTAACCTAGGCCCCATTCGCCACCAGATGGCGCAGGGTTGGCATAGGAAGTTACGTGAATAAAGTATACATAAAACATTTTGGGCATACTATACTGTGTGCAGTCATAGAAACTGTGAAAGTTGCGTGAAAAAAACTACACATAAAACAATATACTGTGAGCACTCATAAAAAATGTGAAAGACATTTCAACGAAAATGTGTTAAGTCATATAAAAATATATATAACCGTGAACGACATTTCTACAAAATGATTTAAGTCATATAAAATTATACAAAACGCCAATTCAAGCACATCAAAAACCATTAACGGGACAGGGCGCACGACAAGGGAGGCGTGGGAGGGCCAAAGAATAGGATTTGGCGTTGCCAAATACGGCACAGAACATATGACAAATGTTAAAAAATACGCATCCCGGCCACTGCGACGTTACAGTGACACAGCCGCTCATCACAGGCTACAAGCTGAGATTGCAGAATAATCTTTCACAATTACCAGATAGAAAATTATATGAAGGGGCAATATGTCATATAACATTTGTGCCATGATGTCGAGACAACTAACAAAGTCCGACAATATGAGTACAATCAAGGTTTAAAATCGAAACTAATGACAAAATAGGCATTATACAAGTACCATTGAATCACAACAATTTTCGTATAAGTGGTAGGTGGATGAGGTGTGGTGATTTTTTTTTTTTAGTTTTTTACAAAAAATATTACATGTTACATAAAACATAATATATGCTGTAAGATACAATGAACAATAGGACACATGAGACTTGTCCAGTGGACAGCTGTGTTGAGGCATACATTAGAATAAGGTACAATTTTAAAGACTATAGTAGTCTGACATATTAGATGAAACATATGTTGTAAGATACAATGACCAATAGGAAATGTGACATATCTAGTGGACAGTTGTGTTGAGGCATAAATTTGAATAAGGTACAATTTTTTCATACATGCCAACGTAAGGTCGCGTGTCCAACAAAAATGGATGTTTTTATGAACCAAGTGATAAAGTGTAATTCGCAAGACATAGAAGCGATTTGAGACAACAGGAACCGTGAGAAGAACGTTAGTTAAAGGTCATACACAGGTACATCAGCAAGAGATGACCGTCATCTCCAGTTAACAGCCCGTCGAGACAGGAGGCTGAATGCAAATCAATAGCAATTCGTCTTCCAAGCAGCAATAGGACGCGAAATATCAACACAAACAGTCCGAAATCGCCTTCGGGGATGTAGCCTCTGCGCAGGGAAGCCTATGCTGTGTGACCCGTTAAAACTACGACACCGGTTAGCCCTTAGAAACTGGGCGGAGGAACACTAGGATTGGAGTCGTAACGAATGGTGCCGGATTCTATTAACAGATAAGTCAAGATTTTATGTTCAGCCGGACAACCGTCGTTCCTTCATCTCCAGAGAAAGTGTAACTTGCAACAATCAAATGTTTGTAATCCAGTGGGACCAAACTACGTTCACTATTATGGTAGCCCAACGGTGCCTCGCTGTAAGTATACGCCATGTACAATGTACAAAGACAGAAAAATATCGTACATCACACTCAAATTACAATTGTAACCAATATCTCTCTCTCTCTCTCTCTCTCTATATATATATATATATATATATATATATATATATATATATATATATATATATATATATATATATATATATATATGAATGTGTGTCTGTATGTCCCCTATGTGTTCATAAGCCATTCATTCGATTGCAATGAAACTTTGGTGAACTGTTCACCGTACGCCCACGAAGGTTCCTGACCCAAAAACAAAAGAGCACGACACATAGCTCAGGAGATATGACGTCATAAATAATGGGGCCACCGCGTGAGAATACCCAGACTTAAGCATCGATTATTGGAAAATGAGAGTAGTTAGGGACCTGCAACAAACTTTGCATGTAATTTCGGATGTTTATGAAGCGTTTTGTAACTAAACCCCCCCCCCCCCATACACACACAAAATGGTGAAACGAAAAGAATTGTAACACAAACAACAGTTTCGCTGTAGTCGTGAAACGGTCGCATCATGCATGACCTTGTATCATGTAAACATGGGACAATAAAAGTGGCCGCGCTGATTCGCTCTACGTCCAGCTATCTGCACAACCTGGCAACATTGCAGACTGCGGGAGTTCATACAGCACTTCTTGTGTGCAGTTAGAAGACTACTGGCTCAGCTCCTACCTTGGTCTTGCGGTAAAGTGCGCGACTTGCATGTTCAGTATTAGCGATCGAAACCGACTGTTGACAAAAATTTTAAATTCACGTCACTCGTTCATGCTGATGCCACATGTGTAAGGGGAGCATATGCGTAACGTATATCATTTTTTGATACACTGGTAATAACATTTGGGCCCAATAACATCGCTGCCTCTGGCCGCAGCACTTGGCAGAGCTCTCCGCGGCCCACTCGCCGGCAGCAGCGGTGGCGGCGCTACACAGCGCTGCCTCGCTCTCTGCCCACAGCGCCTGCCGCCGCTCATCGCCCTGGATACGTAAAATGCTGTAGTGTTGCTAAGTGGTGATCCACAAAAAAGGTTGCGATTCGTATTTCACACAGGATATAACGAAGCAGACCACCTATTTTGAATGATGAGCATATAATACATTAGAGAGGCAAAAAATTGTCATTGTCCAATCCAATGGCACTCTCCGATGGTTAACACTTATTTGTGGTTTAAATCTCGATCCTTTTCCTTTCAGAAAAGCCTTTCATGTAATTTGTTATTGTCATCAGTTCATGTGTTTTCATCAAGACACAATATGAAACTCACTAAAATGTTTTAGTGTCGTTGTTTCACTCCATACGGTAAATGTATGAGCTAAATTATGTGAATGCGTTTCAGTGCACGTTCTAAAGCAATAAAGGCACTCTGCAAGGTTCGTGTCTTCATGTCTTACTTCTACAGGAGATATTTCACATCAATGGAGGTGAATTCGAATTTCTTCGAAGGCGTTTGTATGGTGAAGCAAAGAAGACATCTAATACTATTTCCATAATTTGAAGTCGACCTTTCTGAAAGACTTATTGCATAAAGTTTTTCTTATGATTCCGTTAAAGAGTTTCTTCTTGCAATCTGCAGCGTATAAAGTAAAATAAAATGAAATTAAATTCCATCCCCAAACGCGCTTTCTCCAACCAGGATTAGAACTGCCGCCTCACACCAAGCTTGTATCACAAGACACAAACAGAACCACACAGCCAACCACACACTGCCAGAGATTGCCCTCAGTCTCTCATATATTCAATGCTTAGCCTCTAACGCATCGTGAAAGAACCTGAAAGTCACCTACACAAATAACTACATTCCTTGACTGCAAAAGTTAAATTTCTGTCTCTCATTTCACGTCGGCATTACAAATCATTAGTCATGAAAGTAGAAAAGGAATGTCAAGTGAACTTAGTGAGACAATTCAGTACCACTTGAGGAAGTAACTGCACTGTCACAGTGTTGCCAAATATCAGCAACGATGTTGCCAGTTCTTAGCTGTACTAGGAAGACCTGCGTAGCGATAAGCGACGCGAAATCGGGCTAGTCTCATGCGGGCTTCTAGAGAGGAGTCGCGCATTTCGGTTAATATGCGGCGCTATCTCCTGATAGATTCCGTCGTCACATTTACGATGCAGATATTAAATTCGTCCAATGAGGCCGAAACTAGCGTTTACGTTTTTTGAAGTTTTACAGCATTATGATATTTCAGCAAATGACTAGAGAAGTTAAAAATACAGCAGCATACTGCAGGTCAAAGTCTGAGATATATAAACTTCCATCACGATTTCAGTTTCACCCCCCTCCCCCCCCAGAAATGACTAAAACAATTACTTTTTTAGATATCTGCAAAACCAATTTTTTATGAGTTACTGGAAATGAACGTTGCATTATCCGTCACTAAACAGTAAGGTATCAAACACTTCGCATCTTGAAAGTGACAGTCCACAATATTCTCAATCCTACTAACATCTGGCCTCAATTGGCTGTTAGCCATGCATTGAGAAGAAATGATGATGATTTGATAACTTACCCTCATCAGCGAACCATCATTTTCTCCAATGATACTGGGCACTGTTTTCCGAAGATGGACTGTATCTACGTTGAGTTTTGTCAAAAGCGTCTCACGTTCAAGGAATATTACGTAAATGAATTTAGTCCTCATGAAGCTGTAACAAAACAGAGAATCTGGGAGGTTGCGCATATTCGTATTACCTTGCCGTAATACTTGATGCAAAGATGAGCAAAATACAAATTCTTTGGACAGTTTTCTTTGGTTTGTACTCCTTCACTTCGTTGGCTATCTACTGGTTTAATTGAAAATACAGTAATCAAAATTACGCGACTATTTGTCCTACATTTTAATGTCCTTGGTTTTTATTCTGAATGACAGTGATGATTTCTGTTGGAGTGGTTCCATATATCTGCTCCTAATTAATGAAATTTTATTCCCATGACAGATGAAAACAATTAGAACCTTGTGTCTCTATAATGAATTTTCATATGAAAAAAAATTAACACCTGAAGATGGGCCTTTAAAAACGTAATAACGGTCTTGGACCAGTAAAGCAACATTCTTAATAAAAAAAGCCGCTGACACGGCTTCAGAATTTATTATTAACTTCATGGGATGACTACATTTGAAGTGATTTCCAAATAAGTTGTTCTATCTATATTTAAAATTTTACCATCATTTTAGAATAATTGATAAATTCATTTAAGAACATGTTCTTTCGTTTTGTTTCTGATGTCACTTGATATTCTTGAAGTAGGTGGCTGCAGCATCTGCTATGAGGTTTCCAGGAGACAGTTGGCACGGATGAATTTGTTTGACAGTAAGCGGATAAATTAAAGACGTAACGAGACGAAATGATGAGATCCAGGTTTTGCAACAAAACGGCCCCGATTTCTACATTGGCTAGGTTTTCAGAAAGTGACTATTATACAGCTAGACATTACTGCTATAAACCCTACCTCATTTATTTACTCACAGCTGAGTCAGATTGCTCGCAACGTGAAAGAGAGTAGGAGTAGTTAATGTATGAAACGACCTTCTTGAACACAAATTCAGTTAACTACTACAATGAGCATATTATGATGTTAATTTTTCAAAATATTTCATGTAGGTGACAAGAAAAAATCAACTGACTGCAGAATTACATATCAGACACACATCTACACGATACCGAAGTCGCGAAACAATAGGCCCTACTGTGACGTTGGAAAATCTTGATTACATTGGTGGCCTGATGAACGAGTTTTTGTAGCTGGCGTCCTGCATGTTAGGATCCGGATCCGTAATTCCATTCAGGTTCGAGATACTGTGCTCTCCAAATTGCACATATGTCACGTGGCCAGCTATTACAAAAAAAAAAAAAAAAAAAAAAAAAAAAAAAAAAAAAAAAAAAAAAAAAAAAAAAATCAGTCAATACCTCATTGAGCATATTACCAGTTTTATTTCTCGGTTTATGGTTGATTCATATGCAGGACTTATCGTTATGTTTACTGCACTCCATTAACTAACTGGCCGAGGGGACTGAGGCGCTCCAGTCACAGTCTGTACGGCCACTACGGTCGGGGGTTCTAATCCCCCCTCGAGCATGGATATTTTTGCCGTCCTTAGTCTTAGCTAGTTCATAAGTAGTTTGTAAGCTTAGGGACTGATTACCCTGAAGTTAAGTCCCATAAGTTCTACAAACATTTGAACATTAACTAACAATAAGACTCACAATTTGTCGCAGAAAAGTCTTCCTAAATACCCAAATTTGTCCAGTTTCCTTCGAGTTTGCTTCCTAATAAAATAAAATGTCCACAGGCCAATATGGAAATTACAAGCGACCTGTTATTGACAGAACATCTTGCTACGATAAATAGCGTTCGATTTGAATTTTTTGAGCACGTTCCTTGATGAGGTGCTCAATGGATTCCGGACCTGTCTTTGTTGCCTGCCTCGTTGATTTCATAAAATGTTACGTAGTCTCATGACCGGATGCGATTTAAACATAGTTTTAATTGCAACGTGTTCATTACAGCGCGGTGATAGGTTCCAAAGTACAAACTTAATGGCGACTTTTAGGTGCCAGGTATCTCACGTCGATAGATTATCATTCGATCGGTGTCGTCGAAGATAGCGGACGACATTAATTTACTATACATTGCAATGTTCAATGCAATTCGTGAATTTCATTTATTTTTTATCTTAAAGTCAAAACGCGTACGTTCCAAGAGGTCTACCGAATATCTGTTAGGCTCCTTTTGATGGCTTCCTCTGTTCAGAACGAAAACTATTCCTCCAGCAGGCGCGCTCCGCCTTCTCCGTTTCCAACGCGCGCGCCTTCGCTCACTCGTTGTGCCGCATTTACCAAAACGACCGTGGCTGCCCCCACCGCGTCATACCTCATATCGACTTCAGAAAGGTAATGAAATGAATTACCCTTCACGTTGGTGGCCACTAAACGCTACTGTTAGCATTACTCATGATGCAAGAACACTTTATGTTCCAGTGTTACTATGATGTCTGACATAGCTATTAAAAATTCAAAAATTTATTGGAACTATCCTTAACGCGGTACCAATTATCGAGTGGACAAAAGTTACATTATACGTCTTAGTCTATTTTAAAACCACGTTTCTATGCATTTTCCATCTGAATGATTATTTTACACTTTTCAAATTTTGTATGTGTGAAATTTTTCATTCAGTTTCAACCGTTTTTATGAGAATACAACAGTGACATTCGATACATTTGTTTTATTTCTATTTCACTTGACCCCTCTTATGTATTAGTCACGAAAAGATCGCGAAGGTAAAAGATAGGGCGATATGAACTCACACTAAGTCTTACCAGAAATAGTTTTAACTGCAAGCCATTCACGACTGGAAGAGAAACAGGCGAAAACAGCAGGTTGTATAAAAATTACCCTCCACCACACACCAATTAAGAAATGGCGTTAATGAAGCAGTGTCATCCAGTTCTAAGTTAAGTTGAAAGTTCACGGTCTCTTGTTCAGAGGGAAGTTGGTTTGAAATTAACTGCAAAATTTGTACCAACACACGGAAACATGAACAAAGTAAGCTCTATTGCACACGAGACACGAAAGAAAGAAGGAAGGTTACGATTTAACGTCCCCTCGACAAGGGGATCATTAGAGCGAAGCAGAAGTTCGGATTGTCATGATAAGGATGTGGAAGGAAATCGTCCGTGCCCTGCCGCAGGGACCATTCCGGCATTTGCCGAGACTGATTTAGGAAAATCATGGAAAACTCAAATCGAAATGGACGACGGCCAGTTCGATGCGCCGTGCAGCCGAATATGAGCCCAACTCGCTCCGTAGCAAAAACGAATGCGAGTAAATACTGCATTGTCACACGGTTATGAGTTACGTTAATTAAGTTTCTGGCCTATCGTTAGTATAAAATCAATTGTGAAATGTGTACAAAAACACAATAGACAATAAAGCAACCTAATAATCACGTGTTACAACGATTAAAATTCATCGATGAAATGTGCCATGGATTAGAACAATATTAGGGAAAGCAATTGCACTGTTGCTTGTTAAAAGATAGTAAATAAAAGTATTGACGTATCTCTTATTCATTGATTTTGAACAGATGCCCTAGGTTGCGCAAGGCTGTAATTTTAGCGCTATCATAAAAATTAAATGGACTGAGTACAAAATTTGTAAATAAATTTGATCCAAATTATCATTATGAATGAAGTTAATAAATGAGCAATCCTTGAAGGTCCTCTGCCTACGTATGGTTTTCAAATTAAGGGTGTTAAAAGAAGAGTTCCAGATTTTCAGAGGAACTTTTACGGATGAAACAAGACTAAAATTAACGTTATACATTAGCTCTAAGTCGCTTATATTAATGGATATGAGAACTTGTTGATCTTCAATATTGTGAAACATATTGAACAAACAAATATAACGGTAATACAAAATACAAATTCAGAGATCAACTTGAAATAAAAACTAATGGTACTAACAATAATAAAGCACAGCAGTTCAAACACTTCACGAGGAGAGTTATAGGGAAAATATGTGTTTAATAATATTAAGGAGATGAACAGCAAGAGGAAACTGTTTACGGTTACGAACAATATTCGTACAAGTAAATATACCAACGGTGGAAATACGACCGCCTACTGCGAAATGAATTATGTGGAGCACATGTTTTCTTTCGACGTGAAATCTGGGATCTGCAGAGACAAAGTATTATCCATCTAGAGTCAACGGCAAATGTAATGCGGTCGGAAACGACCAAAGGTAGCTACTAGCAGAGAAAAATATATCTCGTTATTTTGTGAGAAATAAAGGCGCATATAAACTGAAAGAATGTAAATACACGAGAAAAATAAAATATGCAAGTTTCTTAGATATGACTTCTTTCTACAACATATAATTCCATCTCTTCTGCACAGAGGACTAGCTACGCGAGCCTAACTCTACTATGACAGAGAACCGTCCGCTTCTCTGCCTTTCGTGGAGATATTTCAGATGAAAGTGTTCTGCCCATATACGAATGACTTAAGATAACCAAACGGTTTGGTTTATAGGACAATTTCACTTTTGGCGGTTGCAATTACTTTACAAATAACAGATCGAATGAATGGAGTAATTCGAAGGGAAACTAATTATTACAATTACTTTGAATCACCTGCAAATATAAAAATATTTAAGACAAAAAGTACTCCTGAAGCAACATTAAACACTAACATTATAATGCACCTAAACAGGGGCATCACTATACGAAGAAAACAGTTTCTTATTGGGAAAGGTTATGCGGATGTAATAGAAGTCACTATATTCTGCAGCAAAAGCCGTCTTGTCAATTTTATGATTATCGGTAAAAACTTGCGTAACAGCTGCTCTAGGACGGTACCTGCCAGATGCTCATTTTGGTGATATTCATGGAATGTGAGCCGCGTATGACAAGACTGAACGTATATACGTCCAATTTGGGACAAAAGTCCGTAGGAACTTTGGAGAAAGTAGTCATTTCACACACATTTGAAAGAAACTCTCCCCGGATGTTGATGAACGTAAGTCATCTATTCATCAGCATTTTCAATTATGTTGTATGCTTTCGGACTCAAGCCTTACTTAGAATGGGCGTTGGCAGCGCAGCATGGATAAAAGCCAGTTGAAGCAGGCTGTTGGTAGGAATGAGGGTATTGTGGAATGGCCAAGAAATTCTTCCTATAGCTTAGCAGTATTGCTTATGATGCTAGGAAACTCTGATCGTTCCCTTAGTTCCACAATTCGGGGTATTTTCCAATATTCATGAGGATATGAGATTAGTCATTGCATTTAAATGACTCTGTTATCCTGAATTAAATTTTCGACTGCAGAAAGGTCTACCCCTCCTTAAATTGCAAACAATTTTGTGTTTTATGTCGGGACTGTCTGTATTAACTGCCAATAAATGTCAGATAACTGAACGAGTAATCTCATTTTAGCTCAGTGGCGCAGTTCTCGTTTTCTCATCTACAGCAAGCATAGTTGATTAGTGAGGTATCGTTGTACTAGTGATGTGTGTGGCTTCAGGTCTATTTTTCTCCTCTGAAAAATATCCTAAATGGCATTCAGCAACTAAATACCAAAACTCATTGCAGTGTGTCAACCAAGAGATCGTCATTTTCTATTGTTATTGTAATCTTTATCATTCTGTTGTAATGCCGTAACCATCATTGATTATTATCATTATTACCATCATTATTATCATTAATTCAGTTGCAAAAGCTTTCATTCCCATGTGGCCAAGAGACCAGAAAGAATGTGTGGTTTGACGAAAAATAGGACAATAGGAGAAAGTAGGTAAAATGTTTGTAAAATTTTCTGTTGATTTAACATCGTGACGACAGATACTAAGCCACAACACATGCAAGTCATAGGTTTCAACGTTCGAAAAATCCATCAGACACATGGGTTCAGATTCTCATCATCATTTGTTGGCCCATCAAGGCTGTAACACTACGAAATCAATAAGCTGCTTAGTAGTCTATAGATTATATGTATATGTTTGCAAAGGAAAGACATCAGAATTGCACGTTTCCCACATATACAGTTTCGTTTCTGTGTTCATGGCCGTAATTTTAAATATCCAGTCTTCTGAATACTTAAGTGAAATAATTACTGTGTTGCACAAATAATCAGTTAACTATGTTTCTTCTGGCTTTCAAGTAAACCAACACGTGGAAGACATGAAATATTACTTGTACAGTCGTAAGTCTGCATTTTGAAACGCAGTCGCTTTCAAGTTGCGAAGTTTTTCGAGACGGATGGGGCATCATTGACTTCCAGTAACTATTAATAAAAAAATTAGCTTTTGTCGAAATGTATCAAAGCAATTGTTTCAGTCTTTTTTTTTGGGGGGGGGGGATAAAATTGTTATCGTGATGCATGTTTACATATCTCTGTCTTTGATTTGCCGTATGTTGCAAGCACAATATCAGTATTTTTAACTTCTCTAGTCATATCATAATGCAGTAAAGCTTCAAAAAATTTAAACGATAGTTTCGGCCTCATTGGACGAATTTAATATCTGCATCGTAAATGTGACGACGGAATCTATCAGGAGATAGCGCCGCATATTAACCGAAATGCGCGACTCCTCTCTAGAAGCCCGCATGAGACTAGCCCGATTTCGCGTCGCTTATCGCTACGCAGGTCTTCCTAGTACAGCTAAGAACTGGCAACATCGTTGCTGATATTTGGCAACACTGTGACAGTGCAGTTACTTCCTCAAGTGGTACTGAATTGTCTCACTAAGTTCACTTGACATTCCTTTTCTACTTTCATGACTAATGATTTGTAATGCCGACGTGAAATGAGAGACAGAAATTTAACTTTTGCAGTCAAGGAATGTAGTTATTTGTGTAGGTGACTTTCAGGTTCTTTCACGATGCGTTAGAGGCTAAGCATTGAATATATGAGAGACTGAGGGCAATCTCTGGCAGTGTGTGGTTGGCTGTGTGGTTCTGTTTGTGTCTTGTGATACAAGCTTGGTGTGAGGCGGCAGTTCTAATCCTGGTTGGAGAAAGCGCGTTTGGGGATGGAATTTAATTTCATTTTATTTTACTTTATACGCTGCAGATTGCAAGAAGAAACTCTTTAACGGAATCATAAGAAAAACTTTATGCAATAAGTCTTTCAGAAAGGTCGACTTCAAATTATGGAAATAGTATTAGATGTCTTCTTTGCTTCACCATACAAACGCCTTCGAAGAAATTCGAATTCACCTCCATTGATGTGAAATATCTCCTGTAGAAGTAAGACATGAAGACACGAACCTTGCAGAGTGCCTTTATTGCTTTAGAACGTGCACTGAAACGCATTCACATAATTTAGCTCATACATTTACCGTATGGAGTGAAACAACGACACTAAAACATTTTAGTGAGTTTCATATTGTGTCTTGATGAAAACACATGAACTGATGACAATAACAAATTACATGAAAGGCTTTTCTGAAAGGAAAAGGATCGAGATTTAAACCACAAATAAGTGTTAACCATCGGAGAGTGCCATTGGATTGGACAATGACAATTTTTTGCCTCTCTAATGTATTATATGCTCATCATTCAAAATAGGTGGTCTGCTTCGTTATATCCTGTGTGAAATACGAATCGCAACCTTTTTTGTGGATCACCACTTAGCAACACTACAGCATTTTACGTATCCAGGGCGATGAGCGGCGGCAGGCGCTGTGGGCAGAGAGCGAGGCAGCGCTGTGTAGCGCCGCCACCGCTGCTGCCGGCGAGTGGGCCGCGGAGAGCTCTGCCAAGTGCTGCGGCCAGAGGCAGCGATGTTATTGGGCCCAAATGTTATTACCAGTGTATCAAAAAATGATATACGTTACGCATATGCTCCCCTTACACATGTGGCATCAGCATGAACGAGTGACGTGAATTTAAAATTTTTGTCAACAGTCGGTTTCGATCGCTAATACTGAACATGCAAGTCGCGCACTTTACCGCAAGACCAAGGTAGGAGCTGAGCCAGTAGTCTTCTAACTGCACACAAGAAGTGCTGTATGAACTCCCGCAGTCTGCAATGTTGCCAGGTTGTGCAGATAGCTGGACGTAGAGCGAATCAGCGCGGCCACTTTTATTGTCCCATGTCGCGATCGGCTCGGACTTAGGCTCAGCGGCGGCCGGCCGGCGGCCAGGTTTTTTGTCAAAGAGTGTACCTTGCATAAAACTTTGCCGAGGGAGGCAGTAGCGGACTAAGGCTCTTGGAGGCCCTGGGCGGCGGCGAAACAAAAGGAGCCCCCCCCCCCGCCCACTTGGAAATAGTCTTGTGTAGTTTGCGAACGAACTAGTTCGGACGAGCGCTCCCACAGGCGAACTACGCGAACTAGTTCGCAGATCCATCGCCTCTTAGTTCGTCCGCTCCTTTTCCCAAGACTGACGGGCAACAGCGAGAGGACGCGAGAGCGCGCAGAATCGCGTGATTCCCTTCTGCCAGTTGCCGTCCTTTCGAGCTGAGATTCAGCTCAGCTGTAGTTTTAGTAGCGGTAGAAAAAGCCAAAACGAGCGGATGAACTATAAGGAGCGACTACTTCGCGGCCGAGATGCGAACTAAATGATGCGCGGTAGGTCGCGAACTAAAATATGCGCTGTAGGTCGCGAACAGAATTAAAAATCATGTGCTTGCCTTCTGCTGATGAGAGCCATTTCGAGGTTAGCGTCTGCCTGCTAGATTACATAGTTTATTGCTACAAAATTTCTGTTTTGTAGTATTCTGCATTCTGCAATATCTAATAAATTTCATAATGCCAAGATATAGAGATAACTCTAAACTTAAACGCGACAAATTATCCACAAAGCTGTTCTTTTGGTTTGTGTGATATCGTTAGCGGCTCAAGCAGCAAGCGCATGAAGCAGCTAGGTGGGGGAACTTCTCCCTCCACCTGCATGCGCAGACCACGCCGCTCAGCCGTCACTGGGGGCGGACGAACTAAAAGAACGAACTATTTCGCGGCAGAGCCGCGAACTAAAATGGGCGCTCTCAATCGCAAAATATTATGCGCAAGTCTAGTTTCATTGTACCGCAAGGTTAAGATGCGACACGAGCGTTCCACAAATTTGAAAAATTGCTACAGTCACGTTTCTTTACAGCATGGATTACTAGTACAGAAAAAGAAATTGAATTAAGTCCTTTGTAACACATTTACTACTGCTTGCAATGATTTGACTGCATAAGAAATATGCGGACGAGGCAAGAAATGAAAATTCAGGTATTACTAAAAAAATTCTTTATTGGCGCGTGTCAGTCCTTTCAAAGAAGTAAAGAAAAGACATTAAATAATTAGTGTTGTTTGATATTCAGTCCAAGCTGGTTGTACAGGTGCAGGGCACTTGCTAAACTGACTTTGTATTAGTTTCAAGAAGAATAAATATTTGTTAATATTGAAAAGTATCTTGCATTTATGAAGAGTTATTTATAATCAAGAATATATTATAGCAAGTGTAATTTGATTTTTCTGAAGAACGTCTACTTATTTCAGAAAACAATATAAATTCTGGTTGAAATAATTACTGACTAGCTCCGAATATAACATTATATTGGTATCGCGTGTGAATATGGAGAAACAGTGTACATCAGGCGGTGGAATATTAATTTTTTCAGTACAAGTTGGCGACAGCAAACAGTAGTGCCTGTGTTTGACTTCCATAAAATTTTGGTAACAGCCACAGACTAGTTTCCTTGCCCCGCTCGTATAGAACCTTATTTATTCTTTGTGAACTATTTGAAGGAGTTATTCCTATATTTTCTGATTTATATTCTGGTGCGGGTCACTTCGGTCGAAGTCTTGAAATTTTGGACGGTTAGATTGTGACAGTTGGTGTTGCTAGCGGACTGTAAATAATTAATCAACAACGTCCTAGAAACTGATAAAACCTTACTAGTATACAAATACTCTCATGATTAGCGACTAAAGATGAACATGACTAACTGTACTAACCATCGCAGTTATCCCATCCCTGATCCACCACAGCATCTGAATAAAATACGTTGCCATGTGTATATTGCGTGTTATGTCACCTCATCCTCTAAATGTTTTGAGTAATGCAGATGTAGATCGCATTTACCGATTTACGTCCCATTTGAGAAATTTAGTCGTTGTGTTTTTGGTTGACTGCAGTTCACACCTTTCTTAACACCTTTTATATGCAGCTAAACTGACCAATACCTACTGATTGTCGTTGCACAGTTTTATGAAGTAGCTAGTGAGCTACGATTCTCGTGCGGCACCCGATCAATTTCCCCGCGACTACGACTGAATAAACCATCGACTCGGACATTCATGCTTGGAGTATGACGCGGTGCGGAGCGAACGGAAGAGGCTCTTGGCGGTAGCTGATGGCCGCGGAGAGCGCTTTATCTCGCCAGTCCTGCCACCTTAACGGCGCCATAAAAAGCCGGCGCCGGTCCTTCGTTATACGCTGTCTCTGGCCGCAATAACCAATAGCAGTTGGCAGCCCCTGTGTGATACTTGCCCCCATTTGCGTCACGCAGCACGCTCTCCGCTGATACGAACACTACGTCACGCCCTCCCGTAACATCTGGGAGGTTTCAGACACACAACAGTGGTAAAAGCGTCAAGAAATGTCTGCGGAAGACACGTGCGGTATAACAGAGCCACCAACCTTGCGCCTGTCTCGCTTCTTAATATTTTTGCCTTGCTTTAGCGGCGTCCAGAAACGCCGTGTTGTAGTTTTGGCCCACTGTAGGTTACGGTAGTAACATTAAAAGTGGGCCATCTTTTGACAGCTCGAAATTTAAATGAAAATAGCGGCTTAACCATTCATCTGACACGAAAATTAAATAACCGAATTTGTAGAGGAGAAAATTCTCTACAACTTCACTTTATTATGTTTTTTTTCTCATATCTTGCATCATTGTAAAGATATTTGAAAAAATAACGGCGATTTGATGATGTCTGTCTGGCTGTAACGTGTTCCCACTTTTTAGGTCGAACCGTTTAACAGATCTGCACCAAATTTTATAGACATAATCGTTGGCTACCATAGACCAGAACCTCGACTTTTCAAATGTTTCGGACATGAAATACGATAGTAATACCAAAAAAAGCCGTTTGTAATGTAATTACGAAGCGAGGTGCCCTTCTTTGGACTCTTTCGATGTCTTCCGTCAAACACACCTGATAAGAATCCCACACTGGACAGCAATACTTCAAAAATGGACGGACAAGCGTAATGTATGCAGTTTCTTTAGTAATTCTATTGCATCTTTTAAGGGTTCTGTCAATAAAAGGCAGTCTCTGGTTCGTCTTTCCCACGACATTATCTACGTGTTCTTTCCAGGTTAAGTCTGAAGTAATAGTAATTTCTAGGTATTTTGTGGACGCCGTCATTTACCGTCTAGTAAAATCATCTGAAGATCAAAATCAACTACAGAACTATCTGAAGAAGATATCACTATGGTGTAAAAATTGGCAATTGACTCCAAATAATGAGAAGTGTGAAATCGTTCACATGAGTACGAAAAGAAATCAGTTAAACTTTGTATACATGATAAATCAATCAAAAGTGAAGACCCTGAAAACCACAAAATACCTAGGAATTACTATTACTTCAGACTTAAATTGGAATGAACACGTAGATAATGTCGTGGGAAAGGCGAAAAAGAGACTGCGTTTTATTGGATGAACCCTTAAAAGATGCAACAGAACTACTGAAGAAACTGCATACACTACGCTTGTCCGTCCCGTTTTGGAGTATTGCTGCTCAGTGTGGGATCCTTATCAGGTGTGTTTGAGGGAGGACATCGATAGAGTCCAAAGAAGGGCACCTCGCTTCGTATTGTAACGGTGGTTCGATGAACCCTCTGCCAGGCACTTAAATGTGATTTGCATAGTATCCCATGTAGATGTTGATGTAGATAATAAGTGACATCCACGACCAGTCTACACCCTATCGTTCTGGTTTCATCCTGGGCGAGTACTTCAGTTGAACTTGATCTCCTTCCTGAACGCTGTTACTGGTGACAAGATTCTTCCATCTTTAACTATCTCTGCCGGTGTCTTATCATGACTGAAACTCCAACTTCTGCTACTGCTGCTGCTACTGCCAATCTGACGATACTCTCTCTCTCTATATATATAATGTCTATCACTCTGGCGGCGTCGTCGTCTTCTTGGCTGCGGCATTTATTTGATGGACCTGGTTGAGGTGAAAGCCTTCGGTGTCGTTGTCTTCTGTTGTCAAGTTGTACAATTTCTAGAAAGATCGATCGTCACTTTGCTCTGGTTGTCAATACACTAAGTTATTGGCTCCTGGTCACGTTGCTTCGAGAAGTAAGAGCTGGTCACGCTTGACAGTCAGTGCTTTCACGTGATGTGGTCGGTGGATGGCCTGATCGCTGAATCATCGGCTTCCGCTTGTGGAGAGAGCAATGTACTCCTTGCCGCGTTCCACCACACGTGAACAGTTGATGAGACAATGACCTTCCTGAACCTGCAGCGTTAGGTGATCGACGAACTCTCGTAATTCAGTCGCAGGTTTTTACTCACTTGTGCCTCTGAACTGAACTGAACTACCATTTTTACTTAACGTATTATTCACTTTTCATTTATTACCGCATTTTATTTCACTAATTTATTTACACATTTTACTGCACTCAACACTATGGATTAGTATGGTTGTTTCAAATGTTCAAATGTTTGTATAGTCTATGGGAATTAACTACGGGGTCATCAGTCCCTAAACTTACAAACTACTTATGAACTACCTGAGACTAAGGACGGAACAAATATCCATGCCCGACGGGGGATTCGAACCCCCGACCGTAGTGGTCGTGCAGACCGTGACTGAAGCGCCTCAGTCCCCTGGCCACCGCGGCCGGCTATGGTTGTTTATACACGTGTTACCTCAGTACCTCTAGAGCTATTGAACTACAAGTGTAATTATTTGACAACTTTTTCCACAAGAAATCTACAGTAAGAAACTGTAAGAGGGTCTAAAAATTTCTTATTTTCGGCATTGTATTTCCGTCCCCGATTTGCGTATATTATACTTCGCGTAATAATCGCCCATAAATATGCGCTTTATTTTTATCGTGAACACCAATTTTTGTTCCGTACAATTGGACCTCTTACTGAATAAAATCTAATATTACAGAATCGTACCGCGCAAGAACGTTCGTGAAATGCGCAAACACGGACTTGCGCCAGTAACGGATTGATGTAGTAGTTGGCATGGGGTGCCGAAATTTTCTGAGACTCTCTTTCATCGTTAACGAGGGTCAACGCCGGCTTACCATTTAAAAATTTTTCAGGTTTATTTTTAATTTTTCTATTCCTACTTTCCTCAGCAAGATACAGTTCGGTTAAGTTTCTCGAAAGGCCAGTTCGTCTACTGGATTTCCACGTGATGCAGAACAGACACTGAAGTATATTGTGATACAGCGGAGGAAGGCGGAAGGAGGAGGATTTACTGCGGGTGGCTGGATGGATTACAAGTGGAGTTGGCTAAGCCGCTGTTCACTTTTTTTTTATTTTCTAAGAAGCCACTTCCAGGCCACAAATCTTAAAAGTTCTTCCCAAGAGGAGACACGGCACAGTGTAAAGCTACCGCAGAAGGAACGGCTCAGAAAGAAAATCTTCTTAACTGCATGGCCTTTCTATAGCTGTGCCGCAACAGGGCGTCTTCTTTGGTTTGAGAGCTGTAGAAGCTACAGTAACTACGACGAAAGGAAACGGAAGTTACGCAGTGTTTCGGTGACGTAGAACGTATATTACACGCACAGGCGAGCGCGTGCGCGCGCACACACACACTCGCGCGCGCGCACACACACACACACACACACACACACACACACACACACACACACACACACACACGTACCACCGAACGGTGAATGTAACACTGTGAATGATTGTCTCATTGAAGCGTCGTAACATGTTATCAGCATGGTATATGCATACGACGTCTGTTGCAAAAAATTGTGAATTGTTCATCACTAGCTGTAAACCCGGCGTTGCCCGGGTGTTTATTCATCCTACACATACCCTCCCCCCTCTCTCTGCATCCACCTCTTTCTATCCCATCTCTTGTTCGTTTCCACCTTTCTCTCTCTCGACAAAGTATTCTGTAAGGTACCCAGTAGTCTTCCTCTTGGTGTAAGGTCATGTGAGCAAAAATTCATAAATATTGGAGCAAAACTACACATTTTGTAAAATTCCGTAAGTTAAGTGCCCTCCATCCTACTCCGAACGAAATTTTATACAGACAGTGGCATTCCTCTTGTTTTTAAGGTAGAGTTTGCAAAATTTCATTATTATCGGAACAAAACTATAGATTTCTATGCAATAGAAACGCAGGGTCACATTGAAAAACGAACTTTGTTGTTCTCAAATATTCCAGTTTTTTCATACAACCTTTGTTCTGAGAATAAAGAAAACAAAAAGAAAAAGTATCTGTGAAATCGGTCGATCCGTTCTCAAGTTATGGTGCGATCAAGGTACTTAGGGATCCATTGTTATCTTGCAAAGTACGCTCCCGCATGCACCGTTGAAACTTAAGGTAGACGGTGACCTTCCTCTTTTTTTAAAGGTCAAGCGTGCGAAATTTCTTTAAGATCGGAATAAAACTGTAGATTTCTATAGTCTATAGGAGAAGTATGTTCCGACATTCACCAATCAAAAATACTTCCTTAGCTGACGTTTTCTACCTGTAAACTACATTCCTGCCAAATTTCCGCTTCTTAGGTGAAGTAGTTTTTGAGATTTCGAGTTTTATATAGTTAGAGGTTAAGAAAACAGATTACTTAATTTTGGATGCAAGAGAATTAAGGGGGCCTGCAGACAAAAATAAATAGTAACATGCAAATCTGTAATGATAACTTGATTTGATACAAGGTCATGCCTGATGCGACAGTTTTACTGCATCTACAGCAAAACTACTGTGAGCGGTGGACTTCTTTTCGTTTCATCATTTTGAGGGAGGGGGAAGGGAGCCAGGCAGTTACAAAACGCTTCATAAACGTCAGAAATTACATGGAAACTCTGTTGCATGTTCCTAAATACTCCAATTTTGCAATAACTGGCGCATAAACCTGGGTATTATCACGCAGTGTCCTCTCATTATTTATATCGTCGCATCTCCTGAATTATGTGTCGCGCTCTTTTGTTTTTGGGTCAGGAACCTTCGTGGGTGTACGGTGAACAGTTCAGCAAAGTTTCATTGCAATCGAATGAACGGTTTATGAACTAATAGAGGACATAAACACATTCATTTTTATATATAAAGATTTCGAGCTGATGTAGTGTTGACGAGAAATTTTAAACACACAGATTGTGACTTTAGGGTTCAGAAAAACTACAAGATAAGAACAAAACGTGTTATTGAACATCCTATTGTTACAGCGCAAAATTGTGACAAAGAAACTTGTTAAAATCTTAGGTTGCTAAGGCGATCGCCAGCCAAGCTAGGTGCAACCTCTGTCGTAAAACTGTCACCAGTCGTTCGTGACGACAGCAGACGCTGCGTCGGCGAATTGAAAGACTACCGTCATCAGACTGTTGACTGCGACGGACGAACAGGAGAGGGAGAGGGTAAATTCGTCACCTTGTAAACATTGCATAAATATACGTAACTGCTAAAAGAGTGAATAAGACCGAGGGTACGTCAGCGATTAAAGGGCTCATTGAGTGAACGCTGCACTCACAAGTAGAACACATTCGGTTATTACGAACCGTCCTATACGGCATAGCTACAGCGGAATCTGTACATAAACTTCCGCATTTAGAAGTGTAGTCTCTTCGTCTTTGGAATCAAAGATGCTCAGGAGTCGCCGATCCAATGACCTAATGTATGTATCCAGCTTATGTCTGATAAAACAGGACAGATCAGTAGCCACTAATCGCAACTAGGAGATGAGTCCGGAGACAACTACTACGCCTTTAACTGACCTTCATCCGGGGAGATGGTGAACCGTCTTCACAACGCTGAATATGGTCGCTGCCTACAGCCAGCTTAGTCTTCATTGGCTAGTTTCCTAAAGGCCAATGATGCTGCCGACGCGTTAGCACTCTGGTGCTGACGCTACCGCTGCCAGTGGTATCCAGAGGTCAACTGTCCCCACGGCATCCGACTCCAGTGGTTCCAAGCCTGGACAAGCACTTGCCCAGACAGAAGGAGGGACAGAGTCCTCCACCTGGCAGTCTTCGCTTCGAACCCCAGACGTCGCGGCGCGGGAACCTCCGCCCGAGCAGTGTAGTGGCCCGCCCGTAGAAGACGCGGCGAGACGGCGAGCTTAACGCGGCCGAAAGAGACGTCACCCGCTAATCTAGCTGCTGCCGAGCTAGCACCTACACCACGGAATCTCGTATTCAGTTGTATAAACTTGAAAACTCTAGTACTGTTTTACTGGCGTCCTCTGGCGCTCCACTAGGTTTCACGCCTCATCCTGACGTAAGGCTCGGCCCCAGGACTATTCACAGTAAAATGCTTTAATAAACATCTTAGCTTACACGCATCCGTCAACATCCAACTCTAGGACAAAATTATCAGCTTAAGCTATTGAACTCTATCTCCAAACAATAAGGATGGTGTCCATTAAAATTATCCGGGCTGTTATGCCGTGATGGGTTGAATTTGTTTTAAAAACCCAATGTTTCGTCCCCGATGGGGAAGGACATCTTCACGGGAGCCTGTAGGACTGCAGGTCCAACACACACACTCTGGCTCGCTACTGACTGCCGCCAAGTTCGGTGTCCGCGCGTTCCCACGCCGACGCGTGACGTCACGTGTTTTGGAGACGTCAGTGCAATTGGCCGTCGTCCGCTTTAGTGGAAGGGTGGCACATCTCTTCTTCAGCACTGGCATCCATATACCGTTGTAGTGTTACATGCGTCTTCACATACAAAACAATATTTATTTGCCCATATTTAAATTAATTATGCTTATAGTTGTACATTTTTTCTTGTAATTTCGTGTCATTTTCAGTGTGTCACTAAATTCTTAAAGACGCAGTATTCTTTGAAAAACTTTTTTCCTAAGGAAGGAGTAGTGACGCCATTTCTTTCTTTCTGTGTTTCTGTGTTATGCTCTCGTCTAGTAAATTACTCTTCCATATTACGCTTGTATACGCCCTGATGAATTGTGAAAATGTCTGTACGATATATGAGAAAGTTGTAATTGAAATGATGTATTGAATTTATGACATGATCTCGACTGTATGAAGTTAATGAGATTTCACAAAGGTAACTGAACTTTGAATGTGATGTATATGTAGACTTGCTTCATTTATTAGAATAATAATTGTTTCGTGAGTTTACCGAAATTTGTCCGAGTATTTATTTGTAGTGAGATTGGAATCTTATTTTTTCCTTTCACATTTTTCATTTAACTGTGATGCAATTTATGTTTCAGGAAAAAAAATGAATTACACTGATTTAAGAATCTAACTGTTGGAGATGTGTACAACAGGACCCATTTTTATCACGTTCTTTTATTAAATAATTATTCTAACTGCGACCCTGAGATTATGAACGACTTACCATTTTCGATTAGTAACAGATCAATTAGCCGGGAACTTAGTTTAAAAGTCAGCTATAGTGATAAAATCTCCAAAAGTTAGATTCACGTTGCTTATCAGTATCAGGCAGGTTAGAAAAGGATTTTTCTTGGTGCGTAGCTCATTAATTTCTCTAAAAGTACAGTATAGTAGATTCATTTCAATAGATATCTGGTTTTGCTACGTAACCAGTATTCAAATATTTCTCCCAACCACTCTTTACAGTTATTCTATTTCGTGCTAACATTTACTTGCAAAAATTTATACTGATTTAAAAATTAAAATTAAAATACAACAATTAAGGGAGGAAAGTTTCACCGTTTAGTTTCATGACCTCTTCCTTAGGATTGAAATTGTTCGGATGTTTGGCTGTTTCAATTGCCTCCCTGTAGCGTCTTTCATAGTATCCGCTTGTGGCCACAGTACTTGCGTCTCGTCGAAGTGAATGCGGTGACGCGAGGTCACCGAGCTTGGCAACATTCCGTAGCGAGCCAGTGTGTGTGTTGGACCTGCAATATTATAGGCCCCCGTGAAGATGTTCTCCGCAGACGAGGACCAAAAACTTTGGGTTTTGAAAACAAATTCAACCGACCACGGCATAACAGTCCGGATAATTTTAATGGACATTATATTTCCGGCCGTAAAAGTATACATTTTACAATAAGGATAGCAATAGAAAAGTATTTCCATTCCAAAACACTTCATATAGTCTCTTTAAATCTCATTTGAAGTGTTCATCATAAATATTGTTCATTAAGATTGTAAAACTATTAGTTTTTATAATTATATTTTGTAAATAATGAAATGCCAAGATTGCGCTATTTCGTCTTTATTTGTGACAGACGACTAGTTTCATTGTACACAGATATCATCTGCTCTCTGCACTAAATAGTAACTTATTACATAAATGCATATTGTAGCCAATTGGATTGTACAGTTGAGTTGTCACACATTACAATACGCAGTTTGGTTGTCTGTACAATATGGTGGTTCTTCATTTATATATGACTGTACGAGTTTTATATCTGACAACCAAACGGCATATTTTAATGTGTGACAACTCACCAGTACAATCCAACTGACTGCAATAGGCATTTATGTAATAATGTTACTGTTTAGTGCAGAGACCAGAATATGTCTGAGTACGTCGAAACCGGTCGTCTGTCATAAATAAAGACGAAATATCGCGATCTTGGCATTTCATTATTTACAAATTACATTTATAAGATCGCTCCCTGTCATGAGCAAATTGTATTCTTGTAATTATACAAATTTAAGTCTCTTTTTTAGGACGTGGTTATGTCAGTTATTGCTGAATGCTGTATTAAGGAGAACGGTGTGTCACATAGTTAGCAAATTTGGAGATAGCGGAGTCAGAGAGGAACGCCTCTAAACTTAATTTTTCGCGAAAGTCAAGATAATTTCTGCGGAAACTCGCCAAATTATGCAGGAAGCGTACAGTGATAATTGCTTAACCTGTACAGGTATTACGAATGGGACTCACGGTTGAAAGCCTTCGAGACGGAAGTAAAAGACGACGGGAAGTGCGACAATGACATTCAGTGACATTCTCACCCAACCAAAAATCTGTGACACTTTCACCCAGTCTGAATGGATACTACTTGCTCACTATGTCACGGCCTACCTGCAGCACATATTCCCTTGTGGCTTCGGTAGTTAAATGCCACCTTCACCCCGAGAATCCTCGCTCACCGGAAACGCTCTCTCGATACGGTCTGACTACAGTCCCAAAGTTCAAAATGTTCAAATGTTTGTAGAGTCTATGGGACTTAACTACCGGGTCATCAGTCCCTAAAACAAACTATTTATGAACTAGCTTCAACTAAGGAGGGCACAAATATCCATGCCCGAGGGGGGATTCGAACCCCTCGACCGTAGTGGCCGTGCAGACCGTGACTGAAGCGCCTCAGTCCCCTCGGCCACCGCGGCCGGCAGTCCCAAAGTCATTGTACACCTCAGCTGCTGACCGCTGACTCTGAATATCGTAGTGTTCAGGTCGCGCGCATTGTGTGATTGTCTGCTTATGGGTTCAATATGGAGTTATCAACGACCAACCGAGGTAAAGGATGTGGCCATTGTGAAGGTTACCTTTACATCATAAAGAGAACAAAAACAGACAGAATGGAGATTTGGCGCTGTTCAGAAATAAGGACAATATATTTGCCAGGAATCCCTAAGAACCAATCACTGTATAGTGCTTAGTGTGTAGCACCGGATTATGCTCATTGACTTACAAACGACTTCCTGCGAGGCGAAGAAGAGTTCACGACAAGTGGAGACTTCGAGTTCAAATTTATAAACCTAATAATTAGGTGATATGCACAATTCAGTATATGATTTTGTGACTGAAATGCCTCAACAATAGGCATCAAAGAGGTCATATACTACAACCGAGCCAAAACTCATACAACTCAGAAAGAAGCAAAAAAGAGAATAAATTGCTCTTTAAGCCGTGTTATAACTGTGAATGCTAGAACCAGTTTTCTTTTAAGTGGCGACAACTTTAGAGACAGAACAATAGTTTCAGTGGGAAAGCTTTGAGAGAGGCTCTCAGGAGTAAAGAAGACGTTTTTATGGATGGAACAATGGAACGCTGTAGCAAACAGTTTTATCAGGTATACCCTATTCATGCAGACTTCGGGAGTTCGATGTATGAAACACACATCTACCAATCCACTGGCCTTTGCGTTCTTACCAGAAAAATGCAAAGAGAGGAACGTCCGTATTTTTCCCAACCTTATCTATAAAGTGCGTGGATAGAGCCGAAAGAGTGTCACTGTTTATTTCGAGTCGGCTGCGATTTCTACGCATCGGTTGACGTGCGTGGCTGCCACTTCCACATGAAGACTGTCCGTAGGAAAGTACAGGAGTTGGGATTGACTTCTGAAGAGACAAAGTGAAGAACTAAGGCTGTAAATTCGTATATTTGCTGCTCTGGGATGTTTCTTCGACCTGAAGATGTCTGCTAGGGATAGCTCGGATGTCGCCAAACTTTCTCAGTTCATCAACTATTTTGCAGACAGATGGTTGGAAAAAGACCACATTCCGATCAGATGTTATAGACGGTGCCTTCGTACCACCAACGCAGTAGAAGGCTGGCAGAACAAAATTAATAATTTTCTAGGCAGACTGAACCTAAAAATAAAACACGTGATCGACTATACGTAGACAGAGTCCGAGAACTCGGCGTGTGAGTTAATGAGGTCAGACTTAGGTATGCAAGGCAAACGAAAGAAAACAAACTACAGGAAGGTAGACGAAAGGTTGCGAAAATTTCTAAGGAAGTGCGAAGTAGATGGTGATATCACAACTTGTCTGAAAGCAGTATCCTACCTCTAAAAACTTTTGCCATTCACCCAGTATAAAGCCTGGCTAAAGGTGTGATGGGAGTCTGTTACGAAAAATCGGTAGACAAAATATGGCCACTTGCCAGGAAAACAATGTGATTGGCTGACAATGTTTTCTTTCATTTGTTCTATGATGCAGTCACAAATTGTTATTTGTAAACACTTTCAAGATACATCAGTCATCTCAGGAAACGATACAAGATATTTTCTGAGTCATCAGTCTTCTGACTGGTTTGATGCGCCCCCCCCCCCCCAAAAAAAAAAAGAAAAAAAAAAAAAAAAAAAAAAACCTCCTGTGCCAACCTTTTCATCTCAGACTACCACTTGCGACTTTGTCTTCAGTTATTTCCTGCGCGTGTTCAAATCTGTCACACCCTTCACACCCTACAGTTTTTAATCCTCTACAGGTTTTGATGCGTGATTTTACGGCTCTGACCTTTTTCCGGCCAACTTATATCGGAGAACGCCTTTCAATGCTTTGCCATTTCGTTTCAGGGCCGTGCCGCAGACAACAGGTTTCATTCTCAGTGACAATAGTGTTCCAAGAAATTGGGTGGCGCATCGACCGTTTCGACAAAATTCTGTGAAGCCTCTAAACGTGCCTTCTTCTGATCGTCATTAAAGTGAGATGTGGCCGGCGAGGACAGAATAACATAGATCGACTATACCGTCTACATCAGCCTATAGGCAGTGAATCCCGGCAGCCATCTTGGTTGGGTGTAGAAACGGAGTAGGTTAGATAAATGCGAAGTTCAACTGGCGCTCGCCTCAATTACATTGTCATTTGAACCCCTTAGGATAAGAAAAAAAAAACACCAAACTTTTCGCGTAGACAGGTGAGTTCTGAAGGAATGCAACAGTGTTCTTAGCAAGTACAATACGTATTGTGTTTGTATAAAAATAATAATTGAAACTATCATTTTTATAAGCAATAAAAATTGTGACATGAAAAAGTTAGTTGCCTGTCACTTTTTTGTTTTGCGGTCAGGAAATTTTCGTCAGCGAGAAAATGTGTTGTTGTGTGTTGTGGTCTTCAGTCCAGAGACTGGTTTGATGCAGCTCTCCACCCTACTCTATCCTGAGCAAGCCTTTTCATCTCATCATAAGAACGACAACCCACATCCACTTGAATCTGCTTACTATACGCGTCTCTTGGTCTCCCTCTGCGATTTTTACCCCACACACTTCCCTCCAACGCTAAATTCACAATTCCTTGATGTCTAAGAATGTGTCCTACCAATCTATCCCTTCTTTTAGTCAAGGTATGCCAGAAATTCCTTTTCTCCCCAATTCGGTTCAGTACCTCCTCATTAGTTACGCGATCCACCCACCTAATCTTCAGCATTCTTCTGTAGCACCACATTTCAAAAGCCTCTATCCTCTTTCTGTCCACACTGCTTATCGTCCATGTTTCACTCCCATACAAGGCAACACTCCATAC
Source organism: Locusta migratoria (assembly GCA_026315105.1). Taxonomy (NCBI): domain Eukaryota; kingdom Metazoa; phylum Arthropoda; class Insecta; order Orthoptera; family Acrididae; genus Locusta; species Locusta migratoria. The sequence goes on along the minus strand of CM048745.1, from coordinate 123,590,063 downwards.
AAATGCCTTCAGAAAAGACTTCCTTAGGCTTAAATCAATATTCGATGTTAACAAATTTCTCTTTTTCAAAAACGCCTTTCTACCCATACCCATTCTGCATTTTATATCTTCTGTACTGCGACCATCATTTGTTATTTTACTGCCCAAGTAACAAAACTCATCTACCTCCTTTATTGTTTCGTTACCTAACCTAATTCCTTCAGCATCACCTAATTTTCTTACACTGCACTCCATTACCCTAGTTTTACTCTTGTTAATGTTCATCTTATATGCACCTTTCAGCACACTGTCCATTCCGTTCAATTGGTCTTCCAGGTCCTTTGCTGTATCTGACAGAATTACTATGTCGTCGGCAAAACGCAATGTTTTTAATTCTTCACCCTGAACTTTAATTCCTTCTCCAAATTTCTCCTTGCTTTCCTTTATAGCTTGCTCAATGTACAAATTGAACAACATTGGGGAAAGGCTACAACCCTGTCTTACTCCCTTTCCAACCACTGCATCCCTTTCATGCCCTTCAACTCTGACAACCGCTGTCTGGTTTTTGTACAAGTTGTAAATAACCTTACGCTCCCTATATTTTACTCCTGCTTGCTTCAGAACTTGAAAGAGTTTATTCCAATCAACATTGTCAAAAGCCTTCTCCAAATCTACAAAAGCTAGAAATGTTGGTTTGCCTTTTCTTAATCTATCTTCTAGGATAAGCCGTAAAGTGAGTATTGCCTCCCGTGTTCCTACATTTCTCCTGAACCCAAACTGATCTTCCTCGAGGTCGGCTACTACCAGCTTTTCCATCCTTCTGTATATAATTCGCGTTAATATTTTGCAACCATGACTTATTAAACTGATGGTTCTGTAGTTTTCACACCTGTCTGCATCCGCTTTCTTTGGAATGGGGATTATAACATTTTTCTTAAAGTCTGAGGGTACTTCACCTGTCTCATACATCTTACACACAATGTGAAACAATTTTGTCATGGCTGGTTCTCCCAGAGACTTCAGTAGCTCTGACGGGATATCATCTACTCCAGGGGCCTTGTTTCGACTTAGATCTTTCAGTGCTCTGTCAAATTCATCTCTCAGTATAGTATCTCCTATTTCATCATCATCTACATCCTCTTCCCTTCCTACAATAGTGTCTCGAAGTTCATTTCCTTTGTAGAGCTCCTCTATATACTTTTTCCACCTTTCAGCTTTCCCTTCTTTGCTGAGAACTGGTTTTCCATCAGTGTCCTTGATATTCATAGAGCTGTTTTTCTTATCGCCAAATGTTTCTTTTATTTTTCGGTAGGCTGTATCTATTTTTCCCCTTTTTATACATTCTTCTACATCCTTGCATTTGCCTTCTAGCCATTCCTGCTTAGCCGTTTTGCACTCCCTGTCAATCTCATTTCTTAGTCGTCTGTACTCCATTTTGCCTGTTTCATTTACTGCATTTTTATATTTTCTCCTTTCATCGATTAAATTTAGTATCTCCTGTGATATCCAAGGATTCTTTGTAGGTCTTGCCTTCCTACCTATTTTGTCCTCTGCTGCCTTCACTATTTCATCTCTCAATTTTACCCATTCTTCCTCAACTGTTTTATTTTCCCCTGTTTCTGTCAATTGTTGCCTGAAGCTCCCTCTGAAATTCTTAAGAACTTCAGGTTCCTTCAATTTATCTAGATCCCATCTCCTTATTTTCCTACCTTTTGTAGTTTCTTCAGTTTCAGCCTACAGTTCACAACCAACAAGTTATGGTCAGAGTCTGTATCTGCCCCTGGGTATGTCCTACACTTCAAAACCTGGTTCCGAAATCTATGTCTTACCATTATAAAATCTATCTGGTATCTTCCGGTGTCTCCTGGTCTCTTCCACGTATACAACCTTCTTTTGTGATTCTTAAACCAGGTGTTTGTTATAACTAAATTATGTTCCGTGCAAAATTCTACCAGGCGGCTTCCTCTTTCATTCCTTTTGCCCAGACCAAATTCACCTACTATCTTCCCTTCCCTTCCTTGTCCTACTACCGAATTCCAGTCTCCCATAACAATTAAGTTTTCCTCTCCCTTAATTGTCTGAATAATTTCCTTTAGCTCCTCATATATTTCTTCAATCTCCTCATCATTGGCAGAGCTAGTTGGCATATAAACCTGTACTACTGTTGTCGGTGTTGGCTTCGTATCTATCTTGACAATGATAATGCGATCGCTGTGCTGGTCATAGTAGTTTACCCGCATTCCTATTTTCTTATTCATTATCAATCCTACTCCTGTGATACCCCCAATTGATTTTGTATTTATAATCCTGTACTCACCTGACCAGAAATCCTGTTCATCCTGCCACCGAACTTCACTAATCCCCACTATATCTAACTTCAACCTATCCATTTCCCTTTTTAAATTTTCTAATTTTCCTACTCGATTAAGGGATCTAACATTCCACGCTCCGACCCGTAGAATGCCAGTATTGTCTTTCCTGATGATCACATCCTCCTGAGTAGTCCCCGCCCGGAGATCCGAATGGGGGACTATTTTACCTCCGGAATATTTTACCCTAGAGGATGCCATCATCATATGTTCATACAGTAGAGCTGCATGTCCTCGGGAAAGGTAACGGCTGTAGTTTCCCCTTGCTTTCAGCCGTTCGCAGTAACTGTGTGGCAAAGCCACATTAGCTGATGTTACAAGGCCAGCTCAGTCAATCATCCAGACTGTTGCCCCTGTAACTACTGAAAAGGCTGCTGCCCCTCTTCAGGAACCACACGTTTGTCTGGCCTCTCCACAGATACCCCTCCGCTGTGGTTGCACCTACGGTACGGCTATCTGTATCGTTGAGGCACGCAAGCCACCCCACCTCGGCAATGTCTGTGGTTCATGGGAGTGGTAATGAAATGAACTTTTCTTTTTATTTAAACAACTTTTTTATACCTCCCCTGGTTTTCTCACAAATTTTGATACAATAGAACGGTGGAACTTTTCAAATTCTACTCGTTACTTTCAGCGAGCTTGTCCACCAGCGAGCACAGATTCGGTTGCTCACTCACCTTTGTAATTAAACATTTGTAATTTAGGATACAATTTTCGGTATCCAATAATTATGACTTAACAATTTTTATTTTATCACTAACTAGCTGAGCCGTTCCGGCTTTGCACGGGTAATCCTTAAACTACTTTTGTAAGAAGATTGCCAGTTGGAGGTCGTCAAAAAAATATGTCAAAAATCATAATGCGTAATAATATACTCTAGTAATGATAATTTCGTTACTGAATGTTGCAGCAAATCACAACTAATGGGTCGCAACGACACTTTCACAGTGAAAGTTAAAATTTTGAATAAATAAAAAATGATATTAATTAACTTGAAACAGTCACTGTGGTAATTAATTAAGCTTGGCCCTATCTGACTTAGCATTGACTGCAGCCTCCAACTAGCACCTCTTACGATTCACGAACTGCACAACTTCACTAATAAACGTGTCAGAATTCATGTAGTGGTGATGGCGTGTTCGTGTTATAATCAAAATTGTAATAGCAGATAGACTCTGATTGCAATGATAATAGCTCAGTACAGTGAAACTGCGTGGTGCAATGAGCTTCACAAATACTACAGTCAAAGTTCCCAATAATTTTGATAATATTCTTCAACGCATTCAAGTTCCTTATAAAACTTTATGTAAATTTATTTATTTATTTATTTTTTAATTGGTTCCAGGGCCTGGGTAGCGTACGTGTGTAACTGGCTGAGCAGAGTCTGGCATTTAACGTATTTCATAAAAAAATTACTTCCGTCAAGTATGGTTAATCAACTGTAATACTTTGACTACTGTTAGCCTGGTTACCTTCTACATAAATGAAACCAACTTTACTTTACGTGCAAACTCTCTTGCAAGTTAAAATCTTTTGCTTAATCATTGATTGCAAAACTTAACAGCACTGCACTTTAATTACTAGTCTCTGTGTTGTAACACGTTTAGCAATTCTGTAACTCGTCTAGCAATTTATTTAAAACTGATCGTAATTACTTTGAAAATGATTGAACTTGTTAGTAAAAGTACAGGCTTGCATAATCAACATAATCTAATAATGGAGATAATGGGGTGCCTACAACTATTTACAAAATTAAGACTGGTTTCAAAATAAGTCATGTATAATTGAACCAAAATTCTGATTGGGTTGACACTACATTTACATGCATACAAAATAAAATGTTACAAAAGTACTCATCTGTTTTCGTCGTCTTCGTCGTGAAGTCCATACAAGACAGATATGATTACAATAGGTACTCTTACTGCTGGTTCAAAAATATTTTTATTGACAACTCTTTGTTCAGCTCGTCTGGCTGAAATCTCCATGCATTGATATCACCTCGATACACCTTCTATTCTCCGTAATTACAACAACGATCACACTCGGTGACAATAGACTTGATAACCAAACAATTACTTTTCTTGCACACATGAAAAAACATTACTCTGATCACTTTCGAGTATAAATAAACTTATTTCGCACTTCGTTCAATACATTAAACAGTACGTCTCTCAGGCTTATTGCAATTGCATTAAACTCGCGCCACACTGCGCCTACCGTGCCTCTGCACCATCAACAAAACATTTATGTGTTTACTATAGCGAGTCCGCTCCGCGACTGCTTCAGCAGCGCGACACTCACAGCTACTACTTCTATACCAAAGACAGTCTTTACAACAGTTCAACATTTTCTCTGGCGCATTGCTAACTTACAGCATAAGAATGTCCGTGCATTCATGCGTGTTGACACATATAGTACATGTTTACACTAAATGATTCAATATAGAAAATGACGTTTCATAAGAAATATATCTAGCATACAAGAAATGAAAAATACATGAAATAAAAAAATTTAAGACAATATATACATTACGTTAAATCAAACTGTAAGATACAGCGACAGGTGTGGACCTCTGTGGACCTCTGATACAGAGCCGAGTGGAGGGTCTGAATCAGAGGCTCAGACGGTTCTGCGACCGTGTAGGCAGCAGATTCCTTGACTTGCGCCATCGGGTGGTGGGTTTCCGGGTTCTGCTGAATAGGTCAGGAGTCCACTACACGCAGGAAGCGGCTACACGGGTAGCGGGGGCTGTGTGGCGTGGACTGGGCGGTTTTTTAGGATAAAGAGCTTCGGGGAAATAGAAAATGGGCAATCTCAAAGGGTTCAGGTGGATCACAGGAGAAATGCAGATCCGGAAACTATCGGTATAACAGTTGTAAATTGTCGTAGCTGTGTCGGGAAAGTTCCAGAACTGCAAGCATTAATAGAAAGCACCGAAACACACATCATTATAGGCAGCGAAAGTTGGCTCAAGCCGGAAATAAGTTCAGAAGAAGTATTTTCAAAAGATCTATCGGTATTCAGAAAGGATAGATTAAACAAAATAGGTGGGGGCGTGTTTGTCGCCGTCAAAAGTAGTATTTCATGTAGCGAAGTTGAAGTTGATAGTTCGTGCGAGCTATTATGGGTAGAGGTTGTACCCGAAAATCGTAAGAAGTTAAAAATCGGTGATTTTAATTTACCCTCGATCTGTTGGCGAAATTATATTTTCAAATCACGAGGTAGGCATAAAACATCGTCCGAAATTGTACTCAATCCATTCTCTGAGAATTACTTCGACCAATTAGTTCATGAGCCAACTAGAATTGTAAATGGATGTGAAAACACACTTGATCTCTTAGCAACAAATAATCCTGAGCTCATAACGAGCATCAAAACGGATACAGGTATTAGTGAACACAGAGCTGTAGTAGCGAAATTGAATATCGAAAGTCCCAAAGTTACCAAAAATAAACGCAAAGTATATTTGTTCAGGAAAGCAAATAGAAACAAAATACATTGCTTCTTGAAAGACAGCTTCCACTCGTTTCTAACACTAAACGTAGGTGTAGACCAGATGTGGCTCAAATTAAAAGAAGTGGTATCCACAGCAATTGAAAGTTTTATACCTAATAAATTAATAAAAGAAGGAGGCGATCCCCCTTGGTACACAAAACAGGTTAGGACACTGTTGCAAAAGCAAAGGAAAAGGCCTACTAAATTTAAACGAACACGAAATCCCCAGGATTTGCGATTGTACTCAGAAGCTCGAAATTTAGCGAGGATTTCAATGCGAGATGCCTACAACATTTATCACAACGAAACTCTTTCTCGTAATTTGACTGAAAACCCAAAGAGATTTTGGTCATATGTTAAATATACTCGGGGAAAGTCACAAACAATACCTTCACTGCGTGATAGTAATGGCGATCCTGCCGATGACAGCGCTACTAAAGCAGAGTTACTAAATTTAGCTTTTAGAAACTCATTCACTAAAGAAGACGAAACCAATATTCCTGATTTCGAATTACGAACAGATGCCGTAATGAGTAACATAGAAGTAGATATCATCGGAGTAGTGCAGCAACTAAAATCACTTAATAAGAACAAGTGTTCTGGTCCGGATTGTATACCCATTAGATTTCTATCTGATTATGCTGAAGCGATAGCTCCTTACTTAACAGTCATATACAACCGCTCTCTCATAGAAGGATCTGTACCAAAAGATTGGAAAGTTGCACAGGTCACACCTATATTCAAGAAAGGCAGTAGGAGTAACCCACTAAACTACAGGTCTATTTCATTGACGTCAATTTGCAGCAGGGTTTTGGAACATATCCTGTATTCAAATATTATGAATTATCTCGAACAGAACAATCTATTGACCCAAGGTCAACACGGATTTAGAAAATATCGTTCATGCGAAACACAACTAGCTCTTTATTCACACGAAGTGATGAGTGCTATCGACAAAGGTTCGCAAATCGATTCCGTATTTCTTGATTTCCAGAAAGCTTTTGACACCGTACCTCACAAACAGCTTTTAATCAAATTGCGTGGTTATGGTATATCGCCCCAAATTTGCGATTGGATAGGGGATTTCTTGTCAGAGAGGACACAGTTCGTAGTAATCGATGCTAAGGCAGAGGTGATATCGGGCGTTCCACAGGGTAGTGTTATTGGTCCTCTGCTATTCCTTATTTACATAAACGATTTAGGGGAAAATCTAAGTAGCTCTCTTAGGTTGTTTGCAGATGACGCCGTCATTTACCGTCTAGTAAAATCATCTGAAGATCAAATCCAACTGCAGAACGATCTGAATAAGATATCAGTATGGTGTAAAAATTGGCAATTGACTCTAAATAATGAGAAGTGTGAAGTCGTCCACATGAGTACGAAAAGAAATCCGTTAAACTCGTGGAAAAGGCGAACCACAGACTGCGTTTTATTGGCAGAACCCTTAAAAGATGCAACAGAACTACTAAAGGAACTGCATACACTGCGCTTGTCCGTCCATTTTTGGAGTATTGCAGCCCAGTGTGGGATCCTTATCACGTGGGTTTGACGGAGGACATCGAAAGAGTCCAAAGAAGGGCAGCTCGTTTCGTATTGTCACGATACAGGGGAGACAGCGTTACGGAAATGATACAGGATCTGGGATGGGAATCATTACAACAACGGCGCTTATCGCTGAGGCGTGGGTTACTTGCGAAACTCCAATCGCCAACATTCTCCTCCGAATGTGAAAATATATTGTTGACTGCCACTTACATAGGTAGAAATGATCATCAGAATAAAATAAGAGAAATCAGAGCTCGAACAGAGAGATTCAGGTGTTCTTTCTTCCCGCGCGCTATTCGAGAATGGAATGGGAGATAAATAGTATAATTGTGGTTCGACGAACCCTCTGCCAGGGCCCTTAAACGTGATTTGCAGAGTATCCCATGTAGATGTAGATGTGTACTTTTTTGTTTTGTGGTCATGAAATTTTCGTCAGCGACAAGTTGTAAACAATGAAATGAACTTTTATTTTTATTTAAACAACTTTTTTATAGCTTCCCTGGTTTCCTCACAAATTTGAATACAGTAGAGCGGTGGAACTTTTCAAATTCTACTGGTTACTTTCAGCGAGCTTGCCCACCAGCGAGCACCCTCCCCTCACTTTTTGACTAATATTGATAAACATTCGTAATTTGGGATACAATTTTTGGTATCTAATAATTATGACTTAACACTTTTTATTTATTTTATTACTAACTAGCTGAGCAGCTTCGGCTTTTCACGGGTAATTTTAAACTACTTTAACTCGAGAACTGCGGAACTTATCGTGATGCGGTTTCTTTCAATTACTTCGGTATAATCCTGTGTTCGACTAGGCTATATTAAATGCCAATACGAAATTGAGAAATAATTGAAATAAGAATAAACGTAGAATGGTTTACCACTTCCGCACTTTCGTGACCTTTGTAACGTATACTGAGACCTGCTCCAAAGTACATAGTATAGAATTATAGAACTCACGACGATAATATATATATATATATATATATATATATATATATATATATATATATATATATATATATATATATAAAGGTAAAGCAGTCAACAATCCGAAGATTGGTTTGAACACCACAGTGCTTTACTAGGCATGGTCCTGTTTGGAGGTGGTATGCCGTTGCTTTCCTCCGACCTTCGAACTGGCTTACCCAGCCAGTTATAGGGGGACCTACAGTTTAACGATATATATATATATATATATATATATATATATATATATATATATATATATATATATATATATATATATATATAATATTAATAAAAACCGCGATATCATATGTTTAACTTTTACAGATCTCCCGCAATTACTATATCTGTAGTTTGAAGCCATCTGACGCTAGCGCTTTAGAAAAGAAAAATGTTAAATGTGATTTATTTTGTGTAGATATTTGTGAATTCTGCAAGTTTATACTTTCTCTTACAGTTTAGGCTCCAGAGGTGAGTAAAGTGCAGAAGTGGTAAACAATTCTACGTTATGGTTCCTATTTTAGTTTTTTCGTATATTGGTATTGACATTAAATATAGTCACAGATTATCCCAGTATTCTAAAGAAGAAATTAAATGAAACTGCATGACGATACGTTCGATACTCTTCGAGTTATAAAAGGTTAAAGGGACAGACAAAGGAGAAATGTGCTATATAATAGTATGATTTGCTATCACTACCTGAAATTTGTAATTATTTATGGCTAAAATAGATTGTCAAAAAGGAACGCCTTAAAATATATGAAATTGGAAGTAACAGACAGCGAACTCTATGAACTACCCTGTGCTCACAGCTGTGGTCTGCTAGCACTCGGCCGCCATGATGGTTGGGTGTTGCGCTATCGGCCGGCTTCATTTCACTGCCATTGTAAGGCTTCATAAATGTTCAAATGTTTGTTAAGCTGATGGGACTTAATTACGGGGTCATCAGTCCCTAAACTTACAAACTACTTATGAACTACTCCTAAATAGGACGGCACAAATATCCATGCCCGAGGGGGGTATCGAACCCCCGACCGTAGTGGCCGTGTAGACCGTGACTGGAGCGCCTCAGTCCCCTCGGTGCTCTGTGCTCGCTGGATGTGGCACAAGACGACAACACGGTTTCCAAACTTCTGGGTAAGGATTTGTCGCACGGTTTCTCGGTTAATGTGCAGTTCATCCGCTATGTTGTGCACAGTTAATCGACATTCGTTCGTGATTAATGTTCTCACTCTGTCAATGTTTTCGTCACTGACGGCGGTCGCCGGTCTTTTGCTACGGGGTTTATCAGAAGCATTTTCCCAGCCTCCTCGAAAACGGGCGAAGCATTCGCGCACACACGTCATAGACAATGGTTGATCTCCATAAACACGATTCTTCAGGTGTCTTGACAAGCTAAAAACAAAACTTTAAATTGATCCCTTACTGAGTCACGGTCTGTACGGTCACTACGGTTGGGGGTTCGAATCCCCCTTCGGGCATGGATATTTGTGCCTTCCTAGTTCAAAAAAAAATGTTTGTTAAGCTTATGGGACTGAACTACGGGGTCATCAGTCCCTAAACTTACAAACTACTTATGAACTACTTACGAACTAGGACGGCACAAATATCCATGCCCGAGGGGGGATTCGAACCCCAGACCGTAGTGGCCATGCAGACCGCTACGGTCTGGGGTTCGAATCCCCCCTCGGGCATGGATATTTGTGCCGTCCTAGTTCGTAAGTAGTTCATAAGTAGTTTGTAAGTTTAGGGACTGATGACCCCGTAGTTAAGTCCCATAAACAATACAAACATCAAACATTTGATCCCTTACTCGTTCATTGTTGTGTTTACAGTTCAGAAAGAACGCACCAAACTAACACTTCGTACAAAAGGTCTAACACGGAAGACGCACGATGGTTAACTGAACTCCAGTGGACGCAGGTTGTCAACACCAGTCGGTAAACAGGTGCAACGTTGTGATTCACCTGTGTGACACGATCGACCGTTCTGATTTCATTAACCGAACCCTTATTGTCAAGGCTTGTATTCTGTTGGAAACTATCAAGACATATTACTAATCTGTTCTTCGAATATTAGCCAATGGTGGGCTAAGTCCTTATAACACATTGTCTCCCTTTGGTGTTAATATTATTTTGTGCACACCCTGTGCCTACACCACTTTAAATCCGCCCTATCGTAGATGGACGAGAGTCTGTAGAGGTGCTACGATCTTATACCACTAATGAACCGATACGGCGGTTGAGGGATACGCACAATCACAATTTCGGGAATGGAAACAAGAAATGTAAATAAAAAATATGTGGATGCAGGAATCCTCTTTCCTGTACTTTCATGTGCATTGGCAACATCTGAAGATGAGACGTCAAGTGCCGAATTATATCATGTAAAATAAATAAGAAAAAAAGAAACACAAGCACACCTGAGGTTATTTTATGTAAAGTTAGTATTTAGGTATGCCCAACAGGACGGTGTGAAGTACAATCAGTCACTCTTGTTTTGGTGGTTGGAATTCCTTTCTGGCCAGAGATGTTTCTTCCTTTCAGAATAAAGTCTCTTTCTTTCATCAGATCATGATGGTTCAGTCAGTTTTCTAATTTCCTTCTTATCAACTATTCAATTAAATACCTTTTGTTGTTTGTTAAGCTTAAGGGACTTAACTGCGGAGTCATCAGCCCCTAAACTTACAAGCTACTTATACCAAAGACGACACAAACATCCATGCCCGTGGGGAGATTCCAACCCCCGACCGTAGCGGCCGTGCAGACTATGAAAAAATAACTTTTGTCTGTCTTTCTATCAGCTACTTTAAGATCCTCCTGAAACACATCGATCAATTTAATCAGCTCAGTTTTGGCGTTACATCTGCTTTCGTAGAATTCTGGTATTCGTTTTGTCACTTTTGTAATTTCCCTCTGATCAACTTCATTTTCAAGAACTTTGGTGCTTCTTTGTTGCATTCCACTTATTACATTTTTTCGAATGGTATTTGTATTCCTACCTGTTCCGCAACTTCTTTGAGACCTTCAATTTCGTTTTGATCTGTGGTAAGATTCCTAGTAAAAATTTACAGATCATCAACAATCTACTCTATCTCTATCTATATAAAAGCGAAGGGACACTCATTCAGACACTCACTGACTGACTAAACACGAAATCTTGAAAACTACTTCACCTATGAAGCTGAAATTTGGCAGGAATGTAGTTCATCTGTAGAAGACGTCAGCTAAGAAAGGATTTTGCCATAGGGCCTACAGTTCAGAAGATCTGACGTCATAAACAGTGAAAAATTCCCCGTATTGCGGCACGTCTAATGTGATTATATAAGTCCACTATTTGAAGAGGAGAGGACTTGGCGACTTGCAACAAATTTCAAACCTTTAGTAAACTTTTTCTCGCTGACATTCCAAGCAAAATGATGATAGGAAAAAAGTTTTTCGCTTAATAGTTTTTCGACGCTCATGAAGTAAAATTACGGCATTTGGCAAGACGTTACAATTTATTACTCGTAAACTATTAATTGTATTCGCGAGAAATGTTACAGACAGTATACAAACCTACCACTGAACGTCCGTTCGAAATTTTATCATAGTACGACACACAGTTCATGATATATGAAGTAATAAACGATTACGTTAATGAAAAACCGCCACATCACGCATGACGTTTTGATTTGTTACGTCTTTCCTAATAACTCTATTCGCGACGTATTTTGCAAACGTTTTACATATGCACCACTGGATGTACCTTCGAAATAATATCCTATTACGACATATAGTTCAGGTTCTGTGACGTCATTGAAATATATGAAACTTCGCCCTAAAAAGCATGAGGTTGTAATTTACAACGTCTTTACTACCTAATCAATTTACAACACATTTCGCAGACAGTTTCCTAATATTCCTCTCTACGAACCTGGTAAATAATGTCTTTGTAGGACCCATAATTCAGGAGTTATCTCTATATATGTATATAAAAGCTAAAGGTCACTCACTCACTTACTCACTGACGATACACGAATTTTTTTAAACTACAGCATCTATGAAGCTGAAATTTTGCCGGTATTTAGTTTAAAGGTAGAACTTGTTACCTAAGACAGTATTTACGATAGGGCGGAATGAAGGTGCATGGCAGAGGACACGATTCCTACACACTGGCGAAATCTACAGTTTCATACGGTGGATGGGGGAGAGTATCTTGCAAGATAAAAAAGGATCCCTAATTATGTTGGTCGCTCCATAACTTGAGAATGGCTCGACCGAGTTCACAGTTCCTTTTTTGTTTTTTCGCTATTCGCAGAACACAGGTTGTATGAAATAAAACTGTAAAATTTGAGAACAAGACAGTGCGTTTTTCAATGTGACTGTCTTTCTATTGCACAAAAATCTATAGTTTTGTTCCGATATTTATGAAATTTTGCACACTTCACCATAAAAACAAGAGAATTGTCACTGACTGTATAAAATTTCGTTCGGTGCACGGTGGAAGGTACTTAACATACGAACTATGACAAAATGAATAGGTTTTCTCAGATCTTGATGAATTTTGGTACAAGGTCACAAGATACATACATTTTCGTATGGTACATGACAGAGGGTTCCTTGCAAAAAACGTTGCCGAGAAAGGGAAAGGTGGAAGCGAACAGAGGCAGAAAGAGATGAATGGAGATAGAGGAGGGAAGGGGAGGTGAACTACGAGATTGTAGAATAAAAGAACACCCGGGCAACGCCGGGTTTACAGCTAGTTATTAGGGTAAGGTGGTACAAATTCGATATAGGTACAATTCCGATCAACATAAGTTTTCAGTCTCGTAGTGTTGGTAGCACTTGCCTTTGTGTGGCGTGGTAGTGTAGCAGGTTTTGTACTGCTTCTTCGACTTTTCCAAGAATACACCACTTTGTGCTACGGAGATATAATTTATTTCCTGTAAAGATGTATCTGGATCTACTTCGTCGAACGCGCTCTTATAAATTTTCTAGTTTCCGCGCGCTTGCAAATTCATTATTGTGCAACGTTTGGTACCACGAAGTATGCGTTGTTGCCCGAAGGAAAAAGTTATTTTCATGTGGAAAAAGTCAGTGATCATAATTGTTCGAGGAAGTGATCATAATTGTATCTAGTGTGGTACATTTTCGATCGATTTTTCTCAATTCTGTAACCTTTTTTTGTGGTCCTACCAACATTTGTAATTGTCTAACATTTATGTTACATATTCATTAAATGCAGAATGGCAATGGGTAGAAAAGCGTTCTTGAAAAAGAGAAATTTGTTAACATCGAATATTGATTTAAGCCTAAGGAAGTCCTTTCTGAAGGCATTTGTATGCAGTGTTGCCTTGTATGGGAGTGAGACATGGACGATAAACAGTACGGACAGGAAGAGGATTGAGGCTTTTGAAATATGGTGCTACAGAAGAATGCTGAAGATTAGGTGGGTGCATCGCGTAACTAATGAGGAGGTACTGAACAGATTTGGGGAGAAAAGAAATTTCTGGCATACCTTGACTAAAAGAAGGGATAGATTGGTAGGGAATATTCGTAGACATCAAGGAATTGTGAATTTAGCGTTGGAGGGAAGTGTGTGGGGTAAAAACCGCAGAGGAAGACCAAGAGATGGATACAGTAAGCAGATTCAGACAGATGTAGGTTGCCGTTCTTATGTTGAGATAAAGAGGCTTGCTCAGGATAAGGTATTGTGGAGAGCTGCATCAAACCAGTCTCCGGACTGAAGACAACAACAACAACAACAGTAAAATCAGAAAAAAAAACGCAAGCATACCTGAGGTTATTTTATGAAATGTTAGTATTTACGTATGAGCGCAACAGGTCCATGTGAAGTACAATCAGTCACTCTTGTTTTGGTGGTTGACTTCCTTTCTGGCCAGAGTGTTTCATCTTTCAGAATGAAGTCTCTTTCATCAGATCACGATAGATCAGTCAGTTTTCTAATTTCCTTCTGATCAACTATTCAATTAAATAACTTTTGTCTTTCTATCGGCTACTTTAAGATCCTCCTGAATCACACCGATCAATTTAATTAGCTAAGTTCTGACCTTACTTCTGTTTTCGTATAATTCTGGTATTCGTTTTGTCATTTTTCTAATTTCCCTCCGAACAACGTTTTAATCAAATACCTTTTGTCTGTTTTGGCCCACTTTAGGTTACGGTAGTAACACTAAAAGTGGGCCTTTGCGATCGTTTTTTGACAGCTCGAAATGTAGATGAAAATAACGGCTTAACCATTCATCTGATACGAAAATTGAATAACCTAATTCGTAATTCTCTACAACTTTTCTCTCTTATGTTTTTTTCATATCTCGTATCGTTTGGGAGATATTTGCAAAAATAACTGAGTTTTGACACCCTCCATTGAATTAACGAAAACCAGCCGTTCGCAGATGTCACGTGACATTTCTCGCACAGAACTCTCTCTGGCATACGCCATCTTGCGTTGCGTATTTGATGATTTTCTTATTGTAAGTTACACGTTGTCATTTCAAAGCCACTGAAGAATTAACAAAACCACGTCGTTTTCCGTACGATAAATGATAATCTAGTGTATACAAATGTCATATTAGCATCAGTAAACAGTGGACATCAAAAGTATCCGTAGCCTAGTAGGCAATGCGTTGGACTATGACGCTGAAGGTCAGCGATTCGAAACCCACCACTACCTAATTCTTTTTCCTAAAAGGGTTTCAGACGCTCTTATCAATTAATTTTTTATTATTTAGATTATTATTTTTGTCAAAATGTTTCCAAAAACTTATAAATCTACATGTCTAAAGTGGGCCGTAAAACACGTCAGTGCGATTTTTTCTATCGGTTACTTTAAGATCCTCCCGAAACACACCGATCAATTTAATTAGCTCAGTTTTGGCGTTACTTCTGCTTTCGTAGAATTGTGCTATTCGTTTTGTCACTTTTCTAATTTCCCTTTGATCAACTTCATTTTCAAGAACTTTGGTGCTTATTTGTTGCATTCCACATATTACATTTTTTTCGAATGGTATTTGCAGTGCTACTTGTTACGCAACTTCTTTGAGACCTTCAATTTCGTTTTGAGCTGTGGTAACATTCCTAGTTAAATTTGCCAGATCATGAACTAAGGCGGGGCAATCTACTCTATTATTAGATTAGATTAATACTTGTTCCATAGATCACATATATGACATTTCGTAATGATGTGGAACGTGTCAATTTGGTACATTTTATCTATACTTGACAATCAATATTTTAAGGATTTTTTTATTCTTTTATTTTTTTTATCTAAAAATTCATCTACATTGTAGGAGTGGCCATTCAGAAATTCCTTTAATTTCTTTTTAAATACTAGTTGGCTATCAGTCAGACTTTTGATGCTACTTGGTAAGTGACCAAGACTTTTGTGGCAGCATAATTCACCCCTTTTTGAGACAAAGTTAGATTTAACCTTGAATAGTGAATATCATCCTTTCTCCTAGTGTTGTAGCTGTGCACACTGCTATTACTTTTGAATTGGGTCGGATTGTTAATAACAAATTTCATGAGTGAATATATGTATTGTGAAGCTACAGTGAGTATCCCTAGATTCCTAAATAAATGTCTGCAGGATGCTCTTTGGTGGGCTCCAGCAATTATTCTGATTACACGCTTTTGTGCAATGAGTACTTTTTTACTCACTGTTGAATTGCCCGAGAATATGATCCCATATGAAAGCAGTGAATTAAAATAGGCGTAGTAAGCTATTTTACTGAGATTTATATCACCAAATTTTGCAATGACTCTGATAGCATAAGTAGCTGAACTCAGACGTTTCAGGAGATCTTCAATATGTTTCTTCCAATTCAGTCCCTCGTCAATGCAAACACTTAAAAATTTTGAATATTCTACCTTAGCTACAGATTTAAGTTCAAAGTCTAAATTTATTAATGGTGTCATGACATTTACTGTATGAAACTGTATATACTGGGTTTTATCAAAGTTTAATGAGAGTACATTTGTAGAGAACCACTTAATGACTTTCTGGAAAATATCATTTACAATTCCATCAGTTAATTCCTGTTTGTCAGGTGTGATAGCTATACTTGTATCATCAGCAAAAAGTACTAGCTTAGCATCTTCGTGTATGTAGAATGGCAAGTCATTAATATATATTAAGAACAGCAAAGGACCCAAGACCGAACCTTGTGGGACCCCATTTTTGATAACTCCCCAAGTAAAAGAAGTAATTGTCTCATCTACATCATGTGAACTGCTTATTTCAACATCCTGCACTCTTCCAGTTAAGTATGATTTAAACCATTTGTACACTGTCCCACTCATACCAAAATACTTAAGCTTATCTAGAAGAATCCCATGATTTACACAATCAAAAGCCTTTGAGAGATCACATTATATACCGCTGCAATCCCTCCATCCGCGGTGATGGATAACGAAGATAACCAATGTTCATTTCTTGCTCGTTCGTGGGGTGTTCATCAAACTTGCTGGAATAGGCTGGTCTAATTTTATGCGGACCACGCAGGCCATGCCTGGGCGGCGCAGCTGATAAGCAGCCCCTGCGGTGTTTGTCGAGCGGTCCGCCCACAGAGCTCGGCAGAGCGGGGCCTCCGAGGCGATGCAGGCCCCGGGACCAAGTTGTGGTACCAGCCGCAGCGCAGCGCAGCGCCGCAATAAGCCACTAGTTTGCCCAGCAGCCGCCGACGTACAAGTTTGCGTTGCGGAGGACGCCCCTGGTGTGTCAGGGCCTACACACACACACACACACACACACACACACACACACACACACGAGCGCGCGATAGTGCATGCAGCATGGCTTACTCTGACCCGCAGATGCCGGCGTGCAGTGCTACTACAGCCACTGTGTTGAGTTCTACATCTACATGCACATCTGCATCTGCACGTATTTAGTCTGGAAATCATATTTAACACAGGTCTTTTGGACCGGGGCGACCCCCTTCTCCCCCCTCCCCTTCTCTCTGAGAGCGTGTCAGCACTCTGCCCTCCACAGTAGCCTCAAGGCAGTTGAAGAGGAAGTCGAGGTAAGTCTTTTCTTCGTCGTGCATCTGTCCGAAGTTCTGTAATTAACGAATTGCATTCTCCGCTCCCGGTCAAAAAAGGTCGATGTCTACACTGAATGTCCTTACTTTCTCCGGTCCAATGTACCCCACTTACCGTCAAGTTGTGTGTTTTTCCTGTCACAATCAACTGCAAGTCTATAAAATCTACACATCAAGTGTGTGAGAAAACTATTGGGGGGTGTATGCTGGGAAGGGGGTGACCGAATGGTGCACTACATGCATTTTTAGACAATTAGATGCAAAAAAAAAAAAAAAAAAAAAAAAAAAAAAAAAAAAAAAAAAATGCCGAAAGAAACTGAAAGAAACGGCACCGCGATCTTAAAGACCAAGTGTACGCTTTGTGTGCCATAAGGGGGTGTACGGGCTGAAGGTTAAGTGCTTGGCAGAGGGTTCATCAAATAGGGAAATCTGGGAGAGATGACGCACATTTTCAAAATTATTCATACAAAATCCCATGATGCACTTAGGTCAAGATAATTTCTTTTACAAGTAAACAAACCAGTTTTCCATAAAATATAATTTTTTGAGAATTTTACATACACTCATTCGTCATGATATTTGATCATTCAGAAAACCTTACAGTGCGGCATCCATCCCTCAGGCTAAGGGTGAGAGCCGCGCCCTTATAGTTGACATGCCTCATGATGATATTTGTTGAAATTTGTATTTTTTTAAACAAAATGTCCAATGAGCCACATGAAATTATTATAGCACCATCTACTAACTAACCGCAACACTAAAAAGATTTCCATGCAAAATACAGAGACTTACCTTGTTTATTGACACTAACTCGGTTAAAACTACCACTATTGAAACAAACGCAGTTGCTTCGTGCGCAGCGTCTACTGCGCAGATGCAAAGCGCCTACACACGCACTGTAGAGGCTTTTACAAAAGCTATGAGAGGGCAGGCAGTCTTTAATGCATGCGGCAACTCTCCCGGACGTAAGTACGAGGTGTGCCTGTTTCTTACTATCATATTATTTACTGATTCCATATTTAATTCCTTTCTAGTATCATTTCATGTCCTATTCATCCTCTTACAACCTTTAAATCCCAAAAAAATTAATTTCTGCCGATTGTAGTTTCCTTAGTTGTTTGACATAGCACCCACGTCTCGTTGTCACTAAGCCATGTAGGCAAATCCAGTACTTTATAAAATTTCACTTTCAATTTCTTGTATTGGGGGTCCGCAGCACGAATGATGCCTTTTATAGACATGATAAATAAATCCAGGTAGCTGCTTTACAGATGTTATATTTTATTGTGCAATAGATCAAAAACACAAGCAGTTCATCGAAAACTTTTTTAGTCATCTACAACTGGACGCTGGTTAAAAAATTATGTACTCTGAAATTACAGCTATAAAAATTATAGCTAAGGTACTAACATCTGAAAATACTCCATTATATGTCAGCTGTAATCATAATACATCATCTTAGTTGCGCTGTCAAATTTGTCACATTAAATACGTATACAAATACGAACTCTTAATCCACAATTAAACAGTGTACGATTTTAAAAAACGTTCACAACATCACGGTGGAAACGTCTTAACAAAGATTTTTCGACGTTTTTCTTACGACGGTGACAGCACCAGATGAATTATGTACATTACATCAGAACATAATGTAAGTAAAAAAAAAAATTAAACATTATAAAACCATCACAGTAGGCTATAATAGGACTGTAACCAGATAAATAACATTTCTGTTCATTATAATTCGCAGGAGCTTCAAAATGACAGTATGCCGAAATAGATCTATTGTTAAATAAAATATAATAATATCAGTAAAGCAGCTACCTGGTTATATTATCTCATTTTCGTTTTTCTCCGGACTTTGCTTTTAAAAGTAATTTACATTGTCCCACATACGGTTTGAAATTTATTTACCTTAGACCTCGAAGAACGCAGGGTACCGCTCGAAAAGATGCTTGTAATAACAGAAAATCATAAACACGACATTGGTGTGAATAATATCCATGGAAAAACGTTTCATTGAATCTTAGATAACACCTTAACAGAGAGAAACAAAGTAACAAGGTATCAATATCACAGGAAAGAAATTATTTGTAATTCAATGTCGTCAGAGTATCATAACATATTCAATCAGATGCGCCAAAACCTCTATGCTTAAAGTACTTATAAAGGCGAAAAGCACACTCGTACAGGACTATAACACACCTGAAAGTGCTTATATTAGTCCTCAAAGTGCAGATGCGGGATTTCGAAGAGAACAATGCGCAAAGCTCACTAAAACCACGTTATCACATTCCAATTCACTTTCGCATTCACGCAGTCCAATATGAAAAGTCAAATGATGATGTTGGTGTGTGAATGTCATATCCTGGCTTTAGCCAAGCATATTATAGCATAGGCTTATACGTAGGTGCAACAATTTGATTGTAAATCACAGAGTGAAGTTTCAAATTGAAATAACGATCATGTGACTTCACTTATGGTTTGGCAACTTGTAGTCTTACGAAATTTGTAACCTTTCTGATACAGAGTTTACACTGCCGAAAGAAGTAATCAAGGAGTTAGCAATATTTTTATGTTTCTGTTGGCAATATTTGTTGGGAAAACTGACCAGGATTCACGCCACCATCTAGTGGCGCTAACAAGCAAGTGCGGCTTTTTGGAAATGTCACACACTACTATTTTGTTTATGATTGCTTCTAATTCTAAGCATGGTTTCGTGTGGTTCGTGCGTTAGAGGTCAAAGGTATCCCTTGTAAGATTCTGCTCAATGTCTTTGTCATAAATAAAACTAATGTCATAACCAATGTATTTAAAACTTGATACTTGTTTTAAATATTGTTTTCTATCATAATTTTTATCGAACTGGTTCCTTTCCTCTAAAAGCCATTGTTTTCATTTAATTAACATAAATATTAAAATTATTATTTTCATAAACTATTCTAAAGATAAATGGATTTTTGTAAGTGCGTCCCATTATCTTGTATCAATATTTGATCGTTTGCAAATAAAAGGGCGTAACACTGTGTCAACACTTGGATCTGCTTCCAATGTCCATTTCTCCTGTTGGAGATTCGAATCCTCCCTCGGGTATGAGTGTAATCATAAGTTAAGTAGTTTCTAAGTTTATGGGCCGATTATTGTGGCAATTTGGTACCTCGGAATTACATAGATTTCAACATTTTTGAACTTAGTTTTTAAGCTTACACATACTCTTAATTTTATGCACTCTTTTTTAACTTTCTTCGTAGCAACAATATTTTGTTCTAATAAATCTTTTAAATTCTTCGCATCAATGTTAAAGTTCTTAATGTATTGCATTTTTTCTTTAGTTTCACCACGTTTCAGGAACAATTTCTCAATAGTTTTTGCATGTAGTTCTCTTGAGAGATAAAAATTACAGTTTTTTAGGAGTCCTGTCCCTATTTCTCTGATGTTAGCTTCGACATTCTCTTCGTGTTACGTCGTTTTTTGCATTGTCTGTATCTAAAGCACTAGGATGTATTTCCCATAAAATGTCGGTATTTTTTAAGGTTCGACTGCATTTGATTTCAGCAACCTTTTGAAGGCAGACCTAACAACTAATTTTGCATGTTTCTATTTGTAATTCTTTGAACGAAAATGTTCGTAACATATCCTTGCCTTTTCATTGTTGGTCTCGTCTTCTCGTTTCCAATTAGATAACTTTCACTTTGGTTTTCTAATGCTAGAACGGCTGTTCAATAAAGAGTGATCTTTTTCTTTTGAAAACATCTTTACCCATCCTTCTAACCGAACTCTACATTTTAATAAAAAGTACACAAAACGCTTGAAACTCTTATCGCCGGCCGCGGTGGCCGAGGGGACTGAGGCGCTCCAGTCACGGTCTGCACGGCCACTACGGTCGGGGGTTCGAATCCCCCCTCGGGAATGGATATTTGTGCCGTCCTTAGTCTTAGCTAGTTCATAAGTAGTTTGTAAGCTTAGGGACTGATGACCCCGTAGTTAAGTCCCATAAGTTCTACAAACATTTGAACATTTGAAACACTTATCATTTGTAATGGCAACTGCTTGTTAGAGAAAAGTAAATTTTTATGATTATTGTTTTGTGATTTGGAGTGTTGCTTTTTGCGTGTTTTTTTTTTCCGTTGGTATGTCCGCGAAATGGATTGTACTGATCTTTTTCATAATGCAAATGTTGGTGGCGCATATATTAGTGTGGCAGATAAATGGTACTGAAAAGTACGAAATTTTAAAAACTTAGTTGTGGTAATGGGCCAGACGGAGGCTCCGTTGAGAGGTTTGCTTGTGAGCTTATGAAGCCAAGGAATGAAAGATTATAGAATCTAGTTGTGGTTAAGTACATTATGTCAAAATCCTGTACTTTAAAACGAAATATTAGCGACACAAATAAGTTGTTCCACCTTAGATTTACATCACCACTCTTTCACTCCTTTCCTATTCTCTGCAAACCCAGCTTGTGACATTCTCAACATGCAAATATAGCTCTTCAGTAAACACGAATTCTGTATTTAGGTTTAATCGTATAAATTTTTGAAGATTAACAATAAATACTATTATGAGATACTCACCTAACCTACATTCACGTCTTTTATTGCAGAATCATGAGTTAACTCTCTGTAAATACATAAAGGCATAAGCCTCAACCTGGTAATTTGCATCTGACAGGAAGTGAGCTCTTTAAAAAGAATAAGCTATAAAACATGTCTTGTAGTATGCACGTGTACGACCTACAATGGCAACGCTGTCTTGCTACTAATTAAACTATGTGACTTAAATGTTGTGAACATAGAACTTGTCATTCAAAATATGCCTTCATGACATGATAAATTTGCCTTACACAGCCTATTTTCTAAGTGTGAATACACCATTGTAGCGTTTTTGTGTGTAACAGTGATGTGCTCATTACAGTAGAAAATGTTAAGTCTATGATCAAAAAGTAATTACCATGTGTAACCCATGTATACTACTTAAAAAGGCACTGTTACTGTTTCTCTAACAGAACAAAGTATCACTTATCAATCACATAAGTGTGTTGTACTCTGTACATTGTACACAATGCATACCAGTATTCTTTACAGTACCTCATAGTTATGTAGGCCTACTACATAGGTGATAATACACTTCATGATATTCCTCACAGTTATATCAAGATATCAATCACATTTTTCAAATTGAGATGTACCATGTTGCCTCTTTTCCCTACCATCCCAAAATGATTAACACATTATATTCTGACATAAATATCAGAGCTATACAATATCTCTTTGTTTAAAGTAAGAAAAAATGTCGTTCTTCCTCCTATTTTAATGAGAACAGTTAATAAAGACAATTCAGAATAGGGGGGGAGGCGGCAAGTCGCAATGCATGATAATATAATCTGCTACTTGGTGGTTTCAAAAAATTGCTTAACAGAGTGCAGTAAAAAGTAAAATGCGCGCTTAAAATAAATACGAGATACAATTAAAAAAAGTATATGTTCAATTCCTTTTTGTAGCTTGACTGTGCTACACGGTAATACTGACAATTTCTTAACACATTGCAGTATAAGGAAGGAATAAATAAATAACATCTCAATACAGTCTGAGCACAAACTCATATTGAACACTAATGGAGAAAAATGTATGTATTAAAGAGATTTGACTATGATTTAGTATTATTATTATTATTAACACCACAAGTTATCTGTTTCAATGCTCACTAATATAATCATAGCCGTGACGTCTATAGCATTACCTTATTGTCGAAAACGTAATGAAAACGGATCGTGAAACGCTAAGATTGGCCACACACTGTATGACAATTCATTGGTAAGATTTTTAAACTACACTTAAAATGATGCACTCACAATCTAATACGACACGAATTCTATTCTACAATAATGTACAATTTTACTTATGGCAGCAGCAGTAGTGTGGTGTGCTGATGTTGACAACGATCTTCAAAAGCTCAAACATATAGAATATGGGTTAATTATTAATGCTGTATCTTCTCCATAAATAATGACAGGTTCTTGCATGCATCCTTGTCCGGTTAGAAAACTAATTATCCTTGCAGAGCGAACACTTCGTTGCCAACATTAGTACACTACCCCTGCGAAGCGGTAAGTAAAATTTAGCCCATCTGATAGGTGAAGATTTTTCTCTTTGCTGACATCTACAGTACAAGCTAAAGGGAGCATGTCCCGTTAATTCCTCATAGCACACATTTATGGAGTAATAAACAGAAAGTAGCTAGGTAGGTATTTATTTTTAAATTTTACGATAGTGAACATTAAGTATGTTGAGCAAATGAGATAAAAAAAGTGCTAATAAGACTCACAAACAAGAAGCAAACCACTTCTAGAAAAACCGTATTAAAAAGCTTTTGTGTCCCAACTTCGTCGCCGCTTTTGTGTCCCAGCCTCGTCGTAGGTGTCGGTGGCCGAGTGGAATGAGACCGACACGCTGGTGCAGATACAGAGGGGAGCAGCCAGAAACTACAAACACTAGAGTAAATTAGAAAGATATATATATTGCACAGAATGTAACAATACTTAACTTTTACATAGTACTGCAGAATGTTGATACATAGTTGTTAGAGGCCTGCCTAGTGCCTGTACAATAGCAAAGTCTTCACTGGTGCCTATCTGATTCCGAACTCTTTACTCGTTGCTATCTCAGTCCGAAGTGAACGAAGTTCAGTGGTGGCCACGAGCGGAGTTGTAGCAGAGGGCGCTCGTGGCCTTCGTCGTAAGAACGCCGCGCCGTGCGTGCATGACGGCGCGCGGCGAAAGTAAGTGGCGCGCACTTTGTACTTGTGCGACACCACAAAAGCCATATGTGTATTATTTTATTAACATAAACAAACTAACATTTAGTATTTAAAACTAGCTGTTGGTACGCTATAATAGTCTGTTTGAGCAAATTCCTAACTCCTAATAATGATGGCAGAAACTAACTGCAATGGTTAATTCTCTTCAATTAGTACTGAGTAAAGAGTATGGCTGTTAACGTTATGCTGGTATCCCTATAACTGGCACTGATATTTCTAGTACTGGTTTCCAATACTCAATACTCCTTTCAGTGGCTACGGTTATCATAGTATCACGAATTCCGAATGAACACACTATGTAGTTGGATACATTTTTCCACGAGATCGCAGTACACACTTTCACCGACAGATGGATAATCCGTTAAACAGTTATTACCCATGATTCTTATGCTATTAATTCAAGAAGGTTAAAATCAGGGGAGACGGCGCTACTATGAAAAGCTTATCTGTCGATTGAAGCCAGTCCGTCACCTTGTGCAGTCAACGAAATATGATATTCTAACCTCCTTGTATGATTCAGATTAAAGCACTGTGTGGTTTTTGTCCTATTGACTTTCACACATTTAAATAACTGTTATTTCTGGTATATGTTTGACATATTACAGACATTCCAAATAGGTAAACTGTGATTTAATAACACAACATTATTGGCTCCACAATATGGCGTCAACGGCTCACTTCCGTAGTGTTAAGGGTGTCTCCCCCTATTCCAACATCATTGTGTTAATTCATTGGAATCTATAAGTGACAACTATTTGGACAGGGCCTCTGCTCGATACTATAGTCGAATCACTGATTAGTACCCACTAGACTTGCGCATAATAGTTCGCGATCGGTAGCGCTCACTTTTAGTTCGTCCGCTCCCAGTGACGACTGAGCGGCGTGGTCTGCGCATGCAGGTGGAGGGAGAAGTTCCCCCACCTAGCTGCTTCATGCTCTTGCTGCTTGAGCCGCTAACGGTATCACGCAAACCAAAAGAAACAGTTTGTGGATAATTTCTCGCGTTTATGTTTAGAGTTATCTCTATATCTTGGCATTATGGAATTTATTAGTCAGATTGTGCAGAGTGCAGAATACTTCAAAACAGTAATTTTGTAGCACTGAACTATGTAATCTAGCAGGCAGACGCTCACCTCGAAATGGCTCTCATCAGCAGAAGGTAACTTTTAATTCTGCTGCGCGCCCTCTCGCTATTGCCCGTCGATCTTCGGAAAAGAATCCAACGAACTAAGAAGCGAGATACGTTTGGCATAATAGTTCGCGACCGGTAAAGCATATTTTAGTTCGCGACCTGTAAAGCCTGTTTTAGTTCGCAGCTGGGCCGTGAAATAGGTCGCACTTTTTAGTTCGTCCGCTCTTTTTGGCTTTTGCTTCCGCTACTAAAAGAGCTCTTTCTTTTGTTTTGACAGCTTTTTTATATAACGATCAGTGTTGCCCAAACGTGTGCTATTACCAGTATTTTGGGCAATTAGACAGCAAATACTTAAGCAAATAAACCAGTTATTATTTAGACACTGCTGAATACCTTAGAGAAGAAAATTTGTGGCAGTGATCTATGAAACTACAGGCTACAGCTGAGCTGCATTTCAGCTCGAAATGACGATCAACTGGCAGAAGGGAATCGCGATTCTGCGCGCTCTCGCGTTCTTTCGCTGTTCCCCGTCAGTCTTCGGAAAAGAAGCGGACGAACTAGTTCGCATAGTTCACCTGTGGGAGCGCTCTTGCGAACTAGTTTGTTCGCGAACTACACAAGACTAGTACGCGCTTCTGTGAACAATGGCGCTACGCACAGTTATTTCGATAGCTGTCAGTATTTGATGAGCGGTTATTACAAAGCGCCTCCTTATAAATTACCAGTTATCAGTTATCGTTATTTTTGACCAGCTCTAACAGGAGACCACAGGATAAAATTTTAGCGCGTGAAATTGACCGTAAAAATTATTACTGAACAGCCCTTGTGTATGGAAATGATGGTACAGAACTCTCATCGTTCTATGCTCAGAGAAACGTAAGCACAAAACGATGGGCTTCTTTCTTTCTTTTTTACTTTTTACTTGCAAATTAATGCGAACGACTCACGAGATTACAAAATCATACCTGAAGGGCGCTGAACACCAGCTGCGGTGTTTTTTCGGCGCCAGCTTTCATCTTTCCCGATATTTTTCTATCGTCAGCGGAGTTGGCTCTGTGGCTGCCTGGGGAATAGGCGACCTGAGTAAAGGGATGTTCCGCGAGCGCCACTATAGACGGTGAGGGACGGTCGCGGGGAAAATCTCTTTATCTGGCCGGGACATATTGGCGGCGCAGGGCCGCTATGCACGTGTTTTTTATTACTTTCCAATACCTGCGCGCAGGGCTGCCACCACAGCCGCCTGCTCGCAGACCGCGCTCCCGAGGGGCGCTCCAGTTACGTCGCCGTAAGTTGATCGCTGAAAACTTGCATTGCTGTTGCAAGATGTCGACAGTGAAGTGGAAACTGCTTCAAGCTGAAGCTTTAATAAGAACATGAACATGAACAAAACTGAATAGCACTACTGGTGATAGACGGTAGGTACGTGAAGCTGTCGCGACCGACATCCTGCAACTGTCCGATCAATCTTGAGCGACTTAACTACAGATATGTTCGCATACAACCTCTACTTTATTCTGCTGCTGTGAGCATGAATCATATATCCGAGTTAAAGCTTACGCCTGGCTTGGTTTTACTCGATAGTAAAATTGCATCCATCATCTCTTGTCTGCGCCTCCGTTGCACAGTGGTAGAGTGCCAGGGGACAAATCTAAAGGTCGTGGGTTCGATCCCCACCAGGTTCTGGGATATTTATCTGTCACTTTCCACTTCTATCACCTCTGGCAGTATTGTTCATGTGAAAACTACCGAGTAGCACCGTGGTTCGGAACCCACGTTAAACTGTAGGTCCCCCTATAACTGGCTGGGTAAGTCAGTTCGAAGGTCGGAGGAAGGCAACGGCATACCACCTCCAAATAGGACCATGCATAGTAAAGCGCTGTGGTGTTCAAACCAATCTTCGAATTGTTGACTGCTTTACGTTTTTACCATTTCTTGTACGTAAATCGTTTCGATTACACTGGGGAACAATTTGTAACTTAATTTCTGTTAACTTCGATTTTTAGTATAAAAATGGCATCAAAATGGCTGTTGGGCTGCAGAAAAGAAGAAAATCCCGGTAGAAGTGGATTCTTTATTTTTCTTATATTTCTTACTCGTTTCGGGCTGGGCCCATCATCAGAGAATCTGTATAAAACGTTTACAAATTATGTAACAGATGTGACGTGTTACAAGCGTTAAAAAGCTGATATTTTAAAGTGAACAGGTACAACTAAACTTCATATTACATACTTTACATTATAAAGATCAATACAAACTAGGGCATTGAAGCCCATATACAATATTTTACTAACAACATCTAGTATTACAGAGTCATGTGGGATACAAGACAGTATGTAGATAAATGCAACTGGTTAAATGCCAGCTTGTCTCAAGAAGGTAACGGTACAGGGCAGCACATGGAACATACGTAATCGTCACGTAAGATTTGTAGTGACAAAATAAACAAAAGCAAAAGACAATCTAAATTTTATTAAAACAGATTTATAGTAATTTACATAAGCAAAACAGTTGAGAGAGCCAAAGACAAGAAGTTGTGATAAGTGTAATGCATCATGTTTACTCATTGGATATGTCATACATGAATTGTGGAGGGTGAGGGCAGCCCATGGCTTCGCGTCACTGTAGCATGTTGTATGTAACAGGACGTCTTTGATCATAAAATATAATATAGAAAACCATTCTAAAATATTATAAAATATTTTTTAATTAATTTCATACAATATGTATCATCAATGATTGTCATACATGCTTATGGAGCGGTGGGGGAGGGGGCTACACTGCAGACTAGCGTATAGTAGGACGTCACAGAGACGTAACAAATTATGGTATTAGAATTTCGTAAAAATAAATAAAAAAAAAACCACTTTCAGCTACCCGCGAGTTGTTCATTCATCACGAGGTCGGGATTTCCTCTAAAATGTCCAGAAATGATCCCTTATTAGAGAAATGTAAAACTGACACACTATTGTTGATACTTTCTAAAGAGTGTTGACACCCTCTCAAGTGTTCGCCCAAAGCACTGTTACTACTGGCACACTTGTGTTCACGGAATCTGATACGGAACTCTCTTCCTGTTTGCCCTATGTAGAAACGGTCACAGGACCCACATTGGATTGTGTAAACCCCTGCTCTACTAAAAGTGTCGGACTTTGGCTCTGTACTATGCCGAAGTCTCATTCCCAATTTATTTGTTTTGAAACCAATCCTAACATTCAACTTACGGAATGCATTCTCAAACTTATCAGAAGGTTTACCGAAGTAGGTTAGCGGAATGTATCTAACGGCTTCTTTACTAGTAACCGGTCTTTTTTAACCTTCCCAGAATGTTTTTACCTTTTTTCCTTATGGTATTTTCGATTAAGCCGTTAGCCAATCCAACTTGTACAATGTTTCTAGTTTCGTTTTCGATTGCGTCGATTTTTAGGCTGTTTTAGAGGTAAATTGACATGCTGATTCCAAAACTGTAATTAGTTTTTTCCTATCACGTCAAGGTATTTTCTACAGTTGTTGCAAATGCGATTTAGATTCTGACAGGTAACTTGTTTGTTACAGAAAGCGGCGCTGCACTCTGTCGGTGAACCTTAAACCAGTGGCGCCTAGAGGGGTAGTCATCCAAACACTGTAAATCATCCACCTGTCGACAGAAAAGAAAAACATATTTCCGCCTTTGCATATAAAACTAGGACTCATGAAGCATATAAAACTAGGTATCATGAAGCAATTCGTTGAAGCTATGTCAACTGAATACTGTTTCAAGTATATTATTTCGGCATTTCCTAGCTTATCATATGAGAAGATATTAGCTGGTTATTTATGGATTTTTCTGTGTAATTTTGTGAAGCTGTATCTATATTTTCCTTACGGCTTTAAATGTATGTAACATTCATCTATTATATGCTTCGATAATCTTATTTGATGTTTGTAACCACTGCACACCATAACATCTTTGTAACTGCGATGTAGCATCTGCGCTACAGCATCTTTGCCCGATGAGGCGGGCAGTGAAGAGTAGGCTAGTAAAAGGGTCGAGTGGAAGAAAGTGCAGTCAGTCGCATGGTAGTCACCGTATTGTACGGTTCAGTTGATCGGCTATGATTCACGTCCCGAATTTGTTTTCGCTGATTGGTTTATGTACCTATGAATGTATCCCGTTAGAGGGTGATATTGGATGATGATTTTTGTATTAAGGGGACGAGAATATTTGTATGGAACGGTATTGTACAAACCCACTGTAATCACCATTATTGACAAGTCAACAACAAAGGTATGTTTCTTTAGCAACAATAAATAATTTAATGATTACTAATTTTATTTCAGCTCAACCTAGTCCCTCATCTTCCTGATTGTGGCATTTTTATATTCTTGTTGCATGTTACGAGTCGAGTTTGAGATTTTCTTTAAATGTAAATGTTCACGTGCCAGTAAAGTAATCAATTCTAGCCACTGAAATCTAATTTCCAAACTAGGACCCATTTTCAATTAGTCACTACAAATTAGAAACTTCCACCTAAATAGGCGTTGCGCTTTCAATCAGTTAAAACGCACTGTTTCTTAATTAACTGTGCAAGTATTAATATTAGGACCATAACTAAACAGAGTTCTTGCCACTTAAATCTAATTTCCAAACTAGTGCTTGCTCATTTTCAATTTGTCGCTATAAATGAGATAATTTTAAGTATGACGGCTAATAACTTTTGAATGAATTAAATATTCTAATATATTTGGTTAGTTACCACTTTATTCTCCTTTGTAAGCCCAGTTTGTATGACTTTTAGGGTAAAGTGACGGAATCCTGTAGTTTAAAAACTTAACGTGATAGAGAAAAACTACTAACAGTTTTGAATTCAGAGACCAAAAATTAGTTAAGAACAAGTCACAGATCTACGACAACAAAATGGCTGTTCCCAGTGTTATTAATGGCGCACTTGTTGACAGCGTGTTAATTTGCAAGTGGGAAGAGCTGTTGTATTTGTCAACGACAATACGATGCTGACCCCATAAAATGTAACACCCTGAAGGAAGAATCCAAATCGTTGATGTTAATGCATCTTCTCGTGTGGACAGTGGGATTTAACTGGTGTAAATCTTGTAGAAAAACACCCAGAAGCCGATTTTTCAAGTTTCTGTATCACAATCATGCCATATTTGCTAGTACGTGTTTGCGCTGATAACACGTATAAAAAGTACCAATGAACGACAGTGACAAAATGTTCAACATATGACTGATGTTGAAGTGTGTGACCGAACCAGCTAGCACAGAATAACAGAGAGGCTATACCGCCTACATCAGCATACAGGCAGTGAAGCCTGGCAGCCATCTTGGTTGGGTGTAGAAACGGAGCTGGTCCGATAAAAACGTAGTTCTTAAAGTGGTGCTCGCCTCGATTACATTGTCATTTGAACCCCTTAGGATAGGAAAAAATTACCAAAACATTCACGCAGACAGGTGACACTGAAGGAATGCAACAGTGTTATTAGCAACTACAATGCGTATTGAGATTGTTTAAAAATAATTGAAACTATTACTTTTATATGAAATAAAAATTACGACATGAAAACGTTAGTCGCCTGCCACATTTATTGTTTTGTGGTCAGGAAATTTTCGTCAGTGAGAAAGTTGTAGATAATGAAATGAACTTTTCTTTTTATTTAAAGAACTTTTTTTCTAGTTCCCCTAGTTTTCTCACGAATTTGGATAGAGTAGATCGGTGGAACCTTTCAAATTCTACTCGTTACTTTCAGCAAGCTTGCCCACCAGCACGAACAGATTCTGTTCTCCACTCACTTTGTACTTTGTGACCAATATCGACAAACATTTGTAATTTGGGATACAATTTTCGGTGTACAATAATCATGACTTAACACTTTTTATTTATTTCATTACTAACTAGCTGAGTCGCTCCGGCTTTGCACGGGTAATCTTTAAACTACTTTAACTCGAGAACTGCAGAACGAGTCGTAATGCGGTTTCTTTCAAATTCTTCGGTATAATCCTGTGTTCGAAGTAGGCTATAATAAATGCCAACATGAAAATGAGAAATAATTAAAATAAGAATAATGACGTAGAATTGTTTACTACTTCCGCCTTAAAGTGACCTTTGTAGCGTAAACTATGAGACCTGCAGCAAAGTACATAGTATATAATTATAGAACTCACGGCGATTAAAATAAAAGGCCACGAGATCATATCTCTAACTATTACAGATGTCCCGCAATCACTGTATTTGTAGTCTGAAGCCATCTGGCACCAGCACTTTAGAAGAGAAAAATGATAAATGTGGTTCACTCGTAAAAGTTTGTCACATACTCTCTCGTATTTTATTTATTTGAATCGTTATGAGTTCTGAAATTCTAAACTATGTACACCGACCTAGCTCATAGTTTAGACTCCAGAGCTGAGAAAAGTGCAAAAGCGGTAAACGATTCTACGTTATGATTCTTATTTTAGCTGTTTCAAATATTAATATTGACATTAAATATAGCCTAAGATTAACCCAGGATTCTAAAGAAGAAATTGAAAGAAACCGCACGACGATACGTTCAGTACTCCTCGAGTTATAAAAGGTTAAAGCGACAGACAGAGGAAAAAGGTGCTTCTATTTTATATAATAGTATGATTTGTTATCCCTGTAATCTGAAATCTGTAATCATTTATGGCAAAAATAGACTGTCAACCAAGAAACGCCTTAAAATATATGAAAAAGGAATTAACAGACAGCAAACTCAGTGAACTACCCTGTGCTCGCCTGGCAGCCATCTTGGTTGGGTGTAGAAAAAGAGTTGACCCGATAAATGCGTCGTTCTTCAAGTGGCGCTCGCTTTAATTACAATGTCATTTGAACCACTTAGGATAGGAAAGAACTAACCAAATTTTTCACGCAGGCAGGTGAATACTGAAGGAATGCAACAGTGTTCTTAGCAAGTACAATACGTATTGTGTATAAATAAAAGTAATAACGGAAACTATAACTTTTATATGAAATAAAAATTGTGATATGAAAAAGTTAGTCGCCTGACACTTTTTTGTTTTGTGGTCATGAAACTTTCGTCAGCGACAAGTTGTAAACAATGAAATGAACTTTTATTTTTATTTAAACAACTTTTTTATAGCTTTCCTGGTTTCCTCACAAATTTGAATACAGTAGAGCGGTGGAACTTTTCAAATTCTACTGATTACTTTCAGCGAGCTTGCCCACCAGCGAGCACCCTCCCCTCACTTTGTGACTAATATTGATAAACATTCGTAATTTGGGATACAATTTTTGGTATCTAATAATTATGACTTAACACTTTTTATTTATTTTATTACTAACTAGATGAGCAGCTTCGGCTTTTCACGGGTAATTTTAAACTACTTTAATTCGAGAACTGTAGAACGTATCGCGATGCGGTTTCTTTCAATTTCTTTGGTATAATCCTGTGTTCAACGTATGCTATATTGAATGCCAATACGAAAATGAGAAATAATTGAAATAAGAATATTAACGTAGCATGGCTTACCACAACCGCACTTTCGTGACCTTTGTAGCGTAGCTATGAGACCTGCGCTAAAGTACATAATATAGAATTATAGAACTCACAACAATTTAAGAAAAAAAAGTCCGCGAGATCATATATCTAACTTGTACAGATCTCCCGCAATCACTGTATCTGAAGCCACATGGCGCCAGCGCTTTGCAAAAGAAAAATGACAAATGTGGTTCACTCGTAAAAATTAGACATATGCTCTCGTGTATTTTTTTCTTCTTTAGATTTTTGTGAGTTCTGCAAGTTTATACTATGTACACTGGCCTAGCTCTTATAGTTTAGGTTCCAGAGCTGAATAAAGTGCAGAAGCGGTAAACGATTCTACATTTTTTTTTTTTTTTTTTTTTTTACATTCTCGTATTGGCGTTAAATATAGCCTAAGATTATCCCAGGATTCTAAAGAAGAAATTAAAAGAAACCTCTTGACGATACGTTCGGCACGTTAAAGGGACAAGAAGAGGAAAAATTAGCTTCTATTTTATATAATAGGATGATTTTCTATTCAAAGCTGAAACTTGTCATTATTTATGGCAAAAATAGATTTTCAAAACAGGAACGCCTTAAAATATATGAAAAAGGAATTAAGAGAGCGAGCTCGATGAACTACCCTGTCCTTGTAGCTGTGGCCGGCTCGGCCGCCATGATGGTTGGGTGTCGCGCTCTCAAGCGGCTCATTTCACTGTCATTGTAAGGCATCTCTGTTATTCTGTGCTCGCTGGCAATATTGCAACAGAATATTGGACGACCACATGAGTCACGCAGTGTTCAGGACTTCTTTGTCGTCCATGTCTGCACCTGTTTATTAGTGGTCACTATCGATTTTTTTATCTTTGGTTGTGTTAACACACAGTACATGTCACTATAGTCATCATCCTTGTTTAACTTTGGACACCGAGGTATTAAATACGCTTGTACATTGCTTCAAAACGTTCAAATGTTTGTAAATCTATGTAGTTTGCTAAATTCTCAACAGATAGCAGGAGCATATTGTGATTGTAATTGAAATATCGACCACAGAATGTTGCCGAACGCGTCAGGAAAATTTATCACATTTGTCACTTTGCAGTCAAGCGATTGTTGTTGTTACGTTAGTTTTACCCATTGTAGTCATTCTCAGAAATTTTGTCTTGGGATAAATTTCGATAGTGTCTTGAAATCGAAAGTTAGTAGTCTACAAAGAAACTTTTCAGCTAGCTCTTCATTACTGCCATTCTGCCGAAATACAAGATTGTCTGTTTTTGTAAACTGTGGCGGAGGATGGTGTAGTCGTCATTTTCATACATAATTTTTGGTAATTGAAATGTTCAAAGAAGATCACAAAACGTGACACACGATCAGTAAGTTTTCCGCTGAGATGTTATTTTCAAGTATTGTGCACTTTCGGCATGCTGCAGTGCAGTTGGATAATCCTACATTTTCTTGTGCTTGGCGTCAATACCATTTGCTTTGAAGTAATTCTTATTAACGAAATCTGTCTTAGCTGCTTGTACTATGTACTACATGAAAGTTCAGTGTTTTTTGTGGCTATTATTTTCTTGTTTGATCAATAATAGGTGCATTAGCGTAATTTATGCAGTGAAATGGCTAGACAAAGACTGAACGAAGCAAAGATACTGCAGATTCTTGAAAATTCAAGCTCTGTTGTTTCTTTGGATGATTCTGAGTATGCGGGTGATACAGATGTAGAAGATTCGTCCTGAATCCAGGCCCAGTCAGTGCCTTCCTGATACAGTTCATCCTATGCAGGGTGGCGGTTCAACAGAGGAAAATTGTTTTGAAAATGTGAATTTTGTTGATAGTATTTGTTTTAGAGTCATTGAGAGGAACAAAATTGTTTACCTTTCTCAAGAGATGACGTTATATTAATACATTAGTTCAACATTAATTCTATGGATTGTGGTCGAAAAATCAACCACAAAACCTGCAAGTAATGTATGGGGTGATGAAAAAGTCAGTGTAAATGTGAAAACTTAATAAATCACGGAATAATGTAGATAGAGAGGTAAAAACTGACACACATGCTTGGAATGACATGGGGTTTTATTAGGACAAAAAAAAATAGTTCAAAAATATCCGACAGATGGCGCTTCATCTGATAAGTAAGGCAATAATTAGCATAACAAATTAAGACAAAGCAAAGATGACGTACTTTACAGGAAATGCTCAATATGTTCATCATTCCTCAACAATAGCTGTAGTCGAAGAATAATGTTGGAAACAGCACTGTAAAGCATGACCGGAGTTACGGTGAGGCATTGGCGTCGGATGTTGTCTTTCACCGAGGGGACTGAGGCGCTTCAGTCACGGTCTGCACGGCCACTACGGTCGGAGGTTCCAATCCCCCCTCGGGCATGGTTTGTGCCGTTCTTAGTCTTAGCTAGTTCATAAGTAGTTTGTAAGCTTAGGGACTGATGACCTCGTAGTTAAGTCCCATAAGTGCTACAAACATTTGAACATTTTGTTGTCTTTCAGCATCGCTAGAGATGGTCGATCACGATTCACTTGCGACTTCAGGTGACCCCCAAGCCAATAATCGCACGGACTGAGGTCTGGGGACCTGGGAGATCTCTCTATCTACATTAATCCGTGATTTATTAACCCATAACTGGTGAGGTGATAATTTTGTAAGGCAACTCGTGAGGTCGATTTATTTATACCCATTAATTTTCACGGCCCTCATAATTTAATGGTGAAGGAGAAATAAAACGTTTCTACTTACATTTCAAAAGTGACCTTTATTGTTTTCACTGACCAACTTTTTTCGCAGAAAATTATTTAAAGTTAACAGAGTAGACAACTTTTCAAATATATGTAAGGCCATAAGAATTGCATCGTTTTACATAATCCAAATATCTGCTAATTTTTGTAAACAAATACATCAAATTTTAGTATTACAGTATAAAGAAACAACGAACCTTTGTAGAAACACACTATTCTTTGACAAATTATTACACGCACAAGAATTTGCAAGCCATTACTCTACGCAATCTCAGCATACCGGCATTGCAGTGGTTACAGATGTCTTTTGTTTTTCTGTCAGAGGCTGGTAGTTACTTCTTACACCTCACTTCTTTGCCCAAGTCTCGTCTGATTTCGTATGTAACAGGTATCTGGAGTTTTCTACTGAAATTTAGCCGCAATTCACGGGGAAATGGTTGATTTGAAGCTGACGAATGAGATGAGGCTCTACAAGTTATTTGGCAAGATTTTTTATATATTCCAATCTGGTTAGCTCTGGATTGCATGGAATACATGGTAGATAATATAGGTGTCAACTAGGCTACTGTACATGAGGGTGAAAAATATGGCTGGGAACAGACGTGTTTTTCAGAAAGTTTCCAGTAATAATGAATCAAATAAACTCACTGCTTGGATGAGAACTGCGCCCAGGGTTATTAGTTATCATAGGAAACCTGCCAGATGCCATACTACGTATAAAATAGCACACGAGAATATTCCAAAAAAGTTCCGCAACAGGTGAGGTTGGATTAAAAGTACCCAATAATTTAAAAAACCGTGTACAAAATCAAACAATTGACGAGTATGTTGAGTACCACGCATCACACCGACTCACAACGAACTAACATGAAGGTATAGCAACCAACAATGATGTACTCACAACAATAGGGTAATAATGCGGTTTCAAAGGTTTAGTTGGGTATTTGACACCCAGCATCACCAGTCACGGGTTAAGTTTTCAAATTTATACTGACTTCTTGATCACCCAGTATGTGTCCTTAAATGGATTGTGGTCTATTTTTTTTTTTTTTTTTTTTTTTTTTGCCAAGCAAAAAAATTCGTAAAAATACAATTTTTGTTTGTCAGTGTAAAAAGCCATATTTTCTTGTATCCAGAATAGAAAATAAGTAATCTTCTAGTCTGCTGTTTTGAAGGAAAGAACTTCTATGCCCTTTAAAGGGTTAGACGCTGTTTTTATAAAGCAGCTCTCGCGACAAATTCTGAGCCCCTTCTGATAAGCGCCGGTGGAGCACCTCTTTTCTCAGCTTACACACTCTGGGAACACGCGGCCCGTATCGGTGCTAACAAAGCGGACGCTGAGCAGGTTTCCATTAGGGCCCCAGCAGAGACCGCCAGACACGACGCCCACCACGAGATAAGCGCCGGAGCTCACGGACCTAATCTCCACAGCCAGAGGGGCAGGGGAGGGGGAACAGGGCACGCTAATATGGCACTTACCGCCGTGCCCTCGCAAAGCGATTACCGCAGACCCCGCACCGATTTTTGCTTGCGGTATAACCCACGGTGATTGGCCAGCAATCTGAGTGCTTGTGAGCGTAAAAGCGCGAGCGACGCGTAAATAGACAAAAACACCATAAAAGTTACAAAGTTTAGTAATAACCTCTGCTGTTCAGCGAAATACTTACGCACGCTTAAAAGAACTAGCACGTTTTTCACTTAACTTTTAAACAAGTTAAGAAATTAAGACAAGCAATGTAATTTATGTTATTGGTTT
The DNA here is from genome assembly GCA_026315105.1 of Locusta migratoria. Lineage (NCBI taxonomy): Eukaryota > Metazoa > Arthropoda > Insecta > Orthoptera > Acrididae > Locusta > Locusta migratoria. The sequence goes on along the minus strand of CM048745.1, from coordinate 123,552,717 downwards.
ATTACTTACAACAGTAACGTTTCCGCCATGTGTAAAACAGCTCCAATAGAAAATGTTCAAATGTTTGTACAGTCTATGGGACTTAACTACGGGGTCATCAGTCCCTAAACTTACAAACTACTTATCAACTACTTACAACTAAGGACGGCACAAATATCCATGCCCGAGGGGGGATTCGAACCCCCGACCGTAGTGGCCGTGCGGACCGTGACTGGAGCGCCTCAATCCCCTCGGCCACCGCGGCCAGCTCTCCAATAGACGGATTACTTTGCGAATTACACTGATCAATGCAATTAGGGGATCAGGTGAGATATCTTACTACCGGGTGATCAAAAAGTCAGTATAAATTTGAAAACTTAATAAATCACGGAATAATGTAGATAGAGGTGTAACAACAAAGTTCAAAAAATGTCCGACAGATGGCGCTGGACAGCAAAACGTTAGACTTACAAAATCCATCGGCAACATGAACTGCTACCTGGCGATTTTTGTGAAGCGGAGGGCATTTGCGGTGTGGGCGTTTCAAAAGATGGCGGAAGGTGACGATTGGTTGAGTAACGTGTTATGGACCGACGAAGCTTATTTCACGCTCCGAAGGTCTGTCAACGCCCACAATTGGGCTACAGAAAATGCTAGAAATGTCTTGGAAACTCCATTGCACGACGAGAAAGTCACGGGTTTGCTTGGATTTACCACATCTACCGTTATCGGGCCTGTTTTCTTCGAGGAACTGCGTGATTCTGGTTTTGTAACTGCTACCGTGACGGGTGAGAGGTACGCCGATATGTTACAGAATCGCATCATCGCCAGCCTGGCTGATAAACACCTGCTGGAACGTACGATTTTTATGCGGGATGACGCTCCACTCCATATTGCTAGACGCGTGAAAGATCTTTTGCGCGCGTCGTTTGGTGGTGATCGTGTGCTCAGCCGCCACTTTCGTCATGCTTGGCCTCCCAGGTCCCCAGACCTCATTCCGTGCGATTATTGGCTTTGGGGTTACCTGAAGTCGCAAGTGTATCGTGATCGATCGACATCTCTAAGGAGCTGAAAGACAACATCCGACGCCAGTGCCTCATCATAGCTCCGGACATGCTTTACAGTGCTGTTCACAACATTATTCCCCGACTACAGCTATTGTTGAGGAATGATGGTGAACATATTGAGCATTTCCTGTAAAGAACATCATCTTTGCTTTGTCTTAATTTTTTTATGCTAATTATTGCTTTTCTGATCAGATGAAGTGCCATCTGTCGGATATTTTTTGACCTTTTGTTTTTCTTTGGTTCTAATAAAACCGCATGTCATTCCAAGTATGTGTGTCAATTTTTACCTCTCTATCTACATTATTCCGTGATTCATTAAGTTTTCAAATTTAAACTGACTTCTTGATCACTCGTTAGATTTATATACGAGGTTCAAAACCCATGTTAAACTGTAGGTCTCCCTGGCTGGGTAAGTCAGTTCGACGGTCGGAGGAAGGCAACGGCATACCATCTCCAAACATGATCATGCCTAGTAAACCACTGTGGTGTTCAAACCAATCTTCGGATTGTTGACTGCTTTATCTTTATCTTATCGTATTTTACTCAGATATTGGTTATAATTATACCTTTTGTGTGATACAGTACGATATTTTGTTGTCTCAATTCTATATTTGAGATTTACATGCCGTTTAATTAGGAGCTACTATGATAGTCAGAAAGACATTCCCATTCCCCTCTAATAACTTGTGGGATATTTGACCTTTCTTCTATGAGTGCAATATCCAGTTCTGCAACCCTTGTCAGAGGTGCTGGTGTGGCAGCAGTGCGTCTGCCAAGTGCATCCCGGACATGTTCAATGGGGTTTAAATCTGGCGAACAAGCCGGACACTACATAAATTCAATTTCATCAACTTCAATTATCTTGTGTACCTGTGCAGCTCTGTGGGGACGAGCGTTATCGTCCTCCAGAAGGAAAACATCTCCGATAGCACCAGCTTAGGGCACAAAATAGATCGAAGGATCACGTCTCTATACCTCTGAGCAGTCAAAGTGCTATTCTGAACGACAAAGAGGTCCGTACGTCCGCCAATACTGACTCCTGCCCACACCATTCGTCCACCGTCATGATATGGTGATGTTTCCTCCAAATACGTGGGTCTCTTTAAAGTTCAACGTTCCCTCCCGATGAGGCAACGACGATTGTCCAGCTTAATACAAAATCTTGACTTATCTGTGAACAGAACACGGGCCATTTCTTACGACTCCATATCCTGATGTTCCTACGACAAGTTTCGGCGGACTAAACGGTGTCGTGGTCTTTATGGGACACACACCATAGGCCTCCGTGCTTAGGGGCCACATTCCCGAAGGCGGTGTCGAACTGTTTGTGTTGACATTGCGCCTGCTGTTGCTGCCTGGAGGGTGCCTTTTAGCTTAGTTTTATTCAGCCTCCTGTTTCGACGGCCTGTTAACAGGCTATAATAGTCATCTGTTGAAACGGTACTGTCGTTCCGCTTCACGATTTTAAATAGTTTTAAAATCAAATTTGTTCACTTACCATTGACAGTGGCGCCTATTTAGGTGATCAGTCGGCCGTGGGGCCTTTCACTTTAACTTATTTCATTCACCCAAGGATATGAAAATGGAATCTGATTGATTTTATTTCTCCATCATATTTTCTGACCTGCATCCTACCTTTCCTAGGACGAGAGGAGGAGGGCATGCTGGATTGCACTGTGATGGTGGGGGTGGTGGTGGTAAGTGTCAATCAACTGGCACTGGAGAGCTCAGAGATAGGTTAGTTTGAGAACTCGAACAGCTAATGCCTGTTGCAGACGATAGCTAGTTCGTTGGGTGCAACTTTGGCGCTGAGCTTTGGCAGGAAGGCCTTCAACCAAGAGGAGCACTCGGCGCGAAAACCAGATTCGGTTGGCATGCGAACAAGTGCGCCCGGGAGACCATGATGGCACCTCGGAGGTCACGGATGTGACGGGAGAGTGCTGCAGATGTTGGTTCCGCTGTGGTACAATACGGAGGTTTTCATCGTAATTAGGCCCGTCAGTTCAAACTCTGCTGCAACGGTTTAGGAAATTCAAGTTCCTGCAAATTTAGCAGTATTTTGGTTGACTAAATTAATTATTTTAAGATGTTTGCTGCCGAACAAAAGCGTAACGGTTTTCTTGTAGACTAATACTCGTTTGATCTCTAAGGAGTCCCTTTATTGCAATATTTTGGAAGGGATGCTAATTTAACAAATCTCAGCATGTCATCCTTTTCACTAGGTATCAACCTGTTTTCCAGCTAACACATCTCTATACCAGATCTATTGTAGCAAAGTACGTTAAATTTTGCATGTGATTGGTTGCTAGCCTACGAATTATTGAAATATCCTCCCTTCCCTTTATAGTAGGGACACAAGTCCTACCTTATGCGTAAGAGATCTTGTAGGCTTAAGTTTCTGAATCTGTAATTTTGCTGTTTGTAATTAAATTTAACTACAGAGCCAAATGTCAGGATCTGAAATCCAACACAAATTGTTACATTTTCTTACTTAATTGTTGTTTAACTGTTGCACCGTTCCGTGACTTTCTGAACCAATAAATATGGTTAAAGAGGCTACCTAACTGTTGTTATTTCAAGTCTGTTAAGTTTCTATGGGCGCATTGCTTCCTGAATAGTAGCTTCAGTAGCTGCAGCCACATCCCTCCGAGTCTGTCCCGCTTCAAATATTCCTATAGCTCTCCATGCCATAGCATCGGATAAGTCTTGTTGCATTGCACTACCTGCTCACTACACTGTATGAACCTAACTTCTTGTGTAATTCGTTTGGTGAACACACGTCAACATCAACACTAAATGCAGCAACTTTATTACCAACATCACGGTTGCCTTAATGTTGTTGTCTCCACTCCGTAGAACCGGCAAAAACATGTCTAATCATTTTAGTTCATTCTGCCGATGACAATACTTCATAACCTAGATATCGCAACTGATAGTTGTTTTGACCAGTCTAGTTTGTTCAAAAAATTTCGTAACTTTGTCCACAAAACGTTTCTACGTTTACTTTGTAAATATTGTGCATAATATTCTTCAAAAATAGTTTCCTCCACAACCGATACACTCCCAACATCGTTTTGATTTGCGGAAGCAGTCTTGGTACACATTTTGCTGGATCGTTCAAAGCAGTCAGCGAATTTATTTTTATTTCTTCTGTTGTATATAAGTCATACATTTCCAACGTAAGTTGTTGAAAATATGTAATTTAGAAATAAGTATTGTTCCTTTTTTCTCTCAACGAAAATAAAAACCTGGTATTCAGCAGTCTTGAGATTCTTACACTACTAGCGACAAAAAGTAACTATGCTTTCATTGAATCGTTAATCGATAAAAATAACTTAGTTACAGTTAAAGTTACTTTACTCAAACAGTAACGCCGTTACCGTCCGATATCTTTGAAAAGTAACTGTTACTACTATCGGCGTTATAAGTAACGCGTTACTTCCCAACCCTGGCTGCGAGAAAGTGGATGCAGTGGGCAGGGGGAATTACCATTGTAATGTGCTGTAAGTTGAGAGTTTGGGTTGCCGCGGCAGAATAGTCGTGCGCATTGAGGCGCGTAGCTGCGGTGCGTGCGGCCTTTCGCTGTCGAGTGTTCGAGTCCTCCCTTGTGCGCTTAGCATCAGTAAGTTAGAGGTAAGGTGGTAGGTTGGTTGATGGATGATGATGATTGGCGTTTTAGGGCGCTCAACAGCGAGGTCATTAGCGCCCGTATGCTAACGTAAACAGATGGGAAGAAAAATAGTTCCAGTCGTATGGACGTAAATTTTTTATTTATTTATTTACCTTTTTTTTTTTTTTTTTTTTTTTTTTTTTTTTTTTTTTTTTTTTTTTTTTTTTTTGTGCCGTAGCACAGAGGACTCGAGCTAACTGAAGGAAATAAAGGAAATAACTAATAAAAGTGTCACCTTTCCCAGAATAGTGTGATTCTCCCTAGTCTGTGTTTGTAAATTCCGTGAGTAAGCTCGCATACTCCAAATCATTCGTCTTTTCTTCAAGTGACTTCACACTACCATTCAATATCAATGTTATTTACTATGGGAAACTTACATTTTATCTGTTTTGTCATGTGTTTTTTATTGTAAATCTTTTATTTAACGTATTTTGTACGTGTAACTTTTCTATGTAATATATTAATTGTAATTATTTTGTAACTCATGTCGGATTGAGAACAGACAGTGAGTAAAATATCATGTGAAAAAAAAAATAATAAAATAAAATAAAATAAAAGACAGAAGTGAGTGCAGTCTGCTGCGCGCCTAAACAAATCGCATTGCTGCACCAGCAGTCTGTGAGTGGACATCGCCGTGATCGAATTTAGCGCTTCAGTCGGTATGACAAGGCTAGTTTACACGACGACACTGCGGTTCATGAAACTGCACTACGAGCCAGTGCGCATGCGCGGCGGGCGTTCGCGCATCTCGTTGGCGAAACTAAACAGTTCGGCACCTTCCAACTTTGGTGAAACATTTGGCGCAACTTTTTACGTTAGGTGATAACCAAAACGTGTCGTTCCTGAAAAGGGGGGTGGGGGTGCAGCAGTCTCTTCAGTAGTTGCAGGGGCTACAGTCTGAATGATTGACTGAGCTGGCCTTGTAACATCAACAGTTACTGCGAACGGCTGAAAGCAAGGGGAAACTGCAGTCGTTACTTTTCCCGAGAACATGCAGCTCTACTGTATGAATATATGATGGCGTCTTCTTGGGTAAAATATTCCGGAGGTAAATCAGTCCCCCATTCGGATCTCCGGGAGGGGATTACTCAAGAGCTTGTCGTCATCAAGAGAAACAAAACAGGCATTCTACGGGTCGGAGTGTGAAATGTTCTAACACTTAATCGCTTAGGTAACTGAGAAAATTTGAAAATAGAAATGGCTAGGTTTAAGTTAGATATGGTAGGGATTAATGAAGTTCGGTGGCAAGAGGAACAGGCTTTCTGATCAGGTGAGTACAGGGTTATAAATACAAAATCAGTTGGTGGTAAGGTAGGAGTAGGTCTGATAATCATTAATAAAATAGGAATGTGGGTAAGTTATTAGGAACAGCATATTGAATGCATTAACGTAGCAAAGATAGACACTAAACCAACACTGACCACAGTAGTGCAAGTTATAACGTAGCGCCACCAGGGTTCGGGTTCAAAAACTTTAACAAATCGAACTGAAAAGATCGTGCCTGCACAAAAAAATCCAAATTAATTGTCACAACATCAATTTTGTAATATGTAAACCTTCTACACACGAGCTTCCCAATGGCTAGCTCTGTTCCCAGATGCCACAACAGGAATATATATTAATCTTTGATGGGGAGTAAACAAAGTTACGCTTCCGGGAACTATGTTATTACTTCAAGAGGGAAATTTCTGTAATAGAAAATTATTTAAAAGAAAATCAGAAGAGCTCTACAACCGAATGCTATCTGTAGAGTTATCATACGTGAGGCAACCTGACTTTAAATGGCAATTTTGAGAAACGTTGCACAATGTACATAGTTTAAATTTTTTGTTTAAAATCATACACAATTTATCTTTAGTTTTTATGATTATTAATTTAATGTTGCCAAATACTAGAGGCTACTGGCACTGTTTATGAATTTTATTAATCTTTACTTTGTGGTACTTGTTAGCCACAAATGATATCAAAGACTACAGGTGATTGATCTTGTAGATTGGATTTAAAACAAATAAAATTAATTGGAGAATCACGTGGAAGACGTATTCTCTTTTACAGGATCTATTCAAAATTTATTGGGAGGTGGAGGATATCCAACTCTACTAAAGGAAATAGTTTAAACTGTTAATTCAATATATTCTTTTAAGGTTTTGATACAAAACTAAGAAGGGCTCAATCTTTTAGTATGTCAAAACTTATCTTTAAACTGCTCTCAGCTGGCGTGTCCAATTCAGGTCCGTTAGAGGTCACGTTGCACAACCCTGGTACAAAACTAATATTTTCACAACACACTTCAGAGGAGCATAGGCTTTGCTATACGTCTGATGATAAACTGTTAGATTAATTTTTGGAACAACAGCGACGGCTGCGCGTCCCAGCAAAAATCTCGTAATATAAAAGGGCTCCGTGGCCGTAAGTGCGAGCCATCAGGCAACCTGGTCTTCACGTGACTGACCATATTTCGCGTCGCCCTGCTCCTTCGGCAGCGCGCACCAAAGTCCTTATTTAAAAGAGTCTATCTGCTGAAGGCACAGCGACTCTTTGGCGTCGTGGAGGAGGGTGGATTCCAGTCCTCTTACAATGTTTATATGCCAACTAGCACGGCCGATGATGATATCGAAGAAATTTATGAAGAGATAAAAGAAATTATTCACAAAGTTAAGGAAGACGAAAACTTGATTGTGATATGGGACTGGTACTCTAGTAGGAAAGGGAATAGAAGGAAATGTAGTAGGTGAATATGGATTGGGGAAAAAGGAATGAAAGAGGAGATAGATTGGTAGGATTTTGTGTAGAGCACAATTTAATGATCACCAATACTTGGTTTAATCATCATGAAAGTAGGCTGTATACGTGGAAGAGACCAGGAGATACTGGAAGATACCAGATTGACTTTACAATAGTAAGGAATAGATTTAGAAATCAGGTTTTAAACTGTGAAACACGTCCAGGGGCAGATATTGACTCTGACCATTGGTAATGAGCTGTAGATTAAAACTTAAAAAACTGCAGAAAGGTAGAAAAGTTATAAGATGGCACCTGGACAAACTGAAGGAACCAGAGGTGGTTGAGGATTTCAAAGGGAGCATTAGGTAAGAATTGGCTGAAACGGGGAAATATAATACTATAGAAGAAGAATGGGTAGCTCTGAGAGATAGGGTAGTGAAAGCAGCAGAGGATGATATAGGCAGAAGGACAACGCATAACAGAAATCCCTGGACAACACAGGATATATTGGACTTAATTGATGGGAGGAGAAAATATAAAAATTCAGCAAGTGAAGCAAGCAAAAGGACGTACAAACGTCTGAAAATTGAGACTGACAGGAAGTGCAGACTGCCTAAGCAGAAGTGGCTAGAGGACAAGTACAGAACCGTAAAAGAATGTATTACTAGGGAAAGATAGATACCACCTACAGAAAAATAAAACAGATATTTGGAGACAAGAAAAGCAGCTGTATGAATATCAAGAACTCAGACGGAAAACCAGTACTAAGCAAAGAGGGGAAAGCGGAACTGTCGAAGGAATATATACAGGGAATAAACAAAGGAAATAAAAACTCCAAGGCAGTATTCTAGAAATAGAAGACGAAGTGGAGGAAGATGAGACAGGTGATATGATACTTCGAGAAGAATTCGACAGAGCGCTGAAGGATTTGAGTCGAAACAAGGCCCCTGGAGAAGATGATATTCCGTCTGAACTGCTCATATAGTTAGGAGAGCCATTCATGAAAAAATTGTTCCACCTGTTATGCAAGAGACATGGGAAATACCCTCAGACTTCAAGAAGAATATAGTAATTCGAATTACAAAGAAAGCAAGTGCAGACAAATGTGACAATTACAGAACTATCAGTTTAATAAGTCATGGTTGCAAAATATTTAATGGAATTATTTACAGACGAATGGAAAAACTTGTGGAAATATAGGAAATACTGACATTACAACTTATCTTAGAAGATAGGCTAAGGAAAGGCAAACCCACGTTTTTAGCGTTTGTAGATTTGGAGAAAGCTTTTGACTATGTCGACTGTAATACTCTTCCAAATTCTGAAGGTAGCAGGGGTAGGAGCGAAGAGTTATATTCTACATCTACATCTACATACATACTCCGCAATTCACTGTAAGGTGCATGGCGGAGGGTACACTGTACCACTACTAGGCATTTCCTTTCCTATTCCACTCCCAAACAGAACCATAGAACCATAGAAAAACCAGACAGCAGTTATTAGACTCGAAGGGCAAGAAAGGGACGCAGAGGTTGGGAAGGGAGTGAGACAGGGTTGTAGCCTTTCCCCAATGTTGTTCAATCTGTATATTGAGTAAGCAGTGAAGGAATGCAAGGAGAAATTTGGAGGGGGAATTAAAGTTCAGGGAGAAGAAATAAAAACTTTGCGGTTTGCCGATGACATAGTGACTTTGTCAGATACTGCAAATGATCTGGAAGAGCAATTGAATGGAATGGGCAGTGTCTTGAAAGGAAGATATAAGATAACCATTAACAAGAGTAAAACGAGGGTAATGGAATCTAATGTCAGAAAATCAGGTGATGCTGAAGGAATTAGATTAGGTATAGAGAGAATAAAAGTAGTAGGTGAGTTTTGTTATTTGGGTAGCAAGATAACTTCTGATGGCCGAAGTAAAGAAGTTATAAAATGCAGAATGGCCATGGGAAGAAAAGCGTTACTGAAGAAGCGAAATTTGTTAATGTCCTATATTAATTTAAATGTTAGGAAGCTCTTTCTGAAAGCATTTGTCTGGAGTGTAGCATTAGTGAAACGTGGACGATAAGGAGTTCAGACAAAAATATGATAGAAGCTTTCGAAATGTGGTGTTACAGACGAATGATAAAAATTAAATGGGTAGATCAAACAACGAATGAGGAGGAGAATAGGAGTTTCTGGCATATTCTGACTAAGAGAAGGGATAGAATGAAAAATTCACTCTGCAGCGGAGTGTACGCTGATATGAAACTTCCTGGCAGATTTAAATTGTGTGCCGGAACCGGGACACGAACCTGGGACCCAGGTTTAAGTCCCGCTTCCGGCACACAGTTTTAATCTGCCAGGAGGTTTCAAGAGCAGGGATAGATTGGAGGGACACATTCTGAGACTTGTCAAGTTAGCATTAGAAGGAAGTCTGTGGGGTAAAAATCGAAGAGGGAGACCGAGGGACGAATACAGTAAGCAGATTCAAAACGATGTAGATTGCCGTTCGTGTTCTCAGATGAAGAGGCTTGCACAGGACAGGGTAGTGTGGAGAGCTGCATCAAACCAGTCTGCGGACTGAAAATGTTGTTTGTTAAGCTTATGGGACTTAACTATGGGGTCATCAGTCCCTAAACTTACAAACTACTTACGAACTACCTGATACTAAGGACGGCACAAATATCCATGCCCGAGGGGGGATTCGAACCCCCGACCGTAGTGGCCCTGCAGACTGTGACTGGAGCGCCTCAGTCCCCGCGGCCACCGCGTTCGGCGCGGAATGAAGACCACAACAACAAGAATCGAATCGTGGTGCGGACGAATCGTCGTTCAAAAGAATCGTGTGTCTCGTCACAATTCTAAGTTCCCACGATTCGTGCTCCGGATAAAGGAACGCTCTGGTAGTAAGAATGGTCCTTAGTCATTTTGTGACAATAGTACCATGGCAGACTAGATAAATATCGTGAGAATCGATTCCCGACGTAAGGTTCAACCGAACAAATCAACCTCTAAAGAGATTTATTTTTCATTTTTTGGGATCTCGTAGCGTCCCTTCAACCCCGCCTAACTCACACGAACGAAGAAAAAATAAAAGGGGAAACAAGTCATGCCTCGTTGCATCCAAGAAACCCCCATTGGCACCACGCAAAACGTTGCGCGACTGTTAAAGCGATTCGTCTTGCTGAACTCCTACACGAAATCTTCCGCCGTATCGTCGAGACAAGGACCGTAAAACAAATAAGGTTGAGCAATAAGCGATCTGTGCCGCTTTTGGCTGAGCCTGTGACGTCACGCATGAACATCGACTGCCTCAGAACTGCACTACAGTATGCGGCCCGCGCATTCGAGTGGCCCGTTTGTGGTGTATTTCACTTTCTATTGAAACAATAAGTAGATTTGCTGTTCTGTTATTGCTCGAATGCTATTGCTAAATTCTGTAGCTTTTCTATCCTTCAGACAGACACTACTGACTTCGAAAGTTGAAGCATCTACTGAATCTGAACATACAAAACAAACGCAGAGTGTAGCCTGTTTTTGCAGTTGCCTGCCAAACTAAATGTTGTAAATGAGCATTCCGTTAGCTGACTTGGCTCCGAGAAGATGTTGACTAGCCGGCCGCGGTGTCCGAGGAGACTGAGGCGCTCCAGTCACGGTCAGCACGGCCACTACGGTCGGGGGTTCGAATCCCCCCTCGGGCATGGATATTTGTGCCGTCCTAGTTCGTAAGTAGTTGATAAGTAGTTTGTAAGTTTAGGGACTGATGACCCCGTAGTTAAGTCCCATAAGCTATAAAAACATTTGAACATTTCATTTGATGTTGACTACTATACGAGGTCTACGGACACTGTCGTTATCACCCGAGTAATTCTTTCACTCTGTTTTTAAGCCTGCGTTTTCGTCATCACTAAAACGTCATTTAAAATACCTCAGTTGTCACAGAAACTGCGTTTTCCCACAATATAGCAAGACTAACTCTGCATGTAAAGGTTATTAGAGTTTTCCCTAGAAAATTATAGATTTTCTGCGAAACGTCGTTTAAAGTGGTCGAATTTGCAAATATACTTCGTTTGAAATGTGTGTAGGGCTACTGATTTGATCCGGTAAAAAGATTTTGCCTGGTACATGATTAATTTCACGAGCCAAAACTCTTTTGTTAGTTTCGTCTTCGTCCAGACGTCGTTTCGTTGATAACAACTGACTTCTAAGATATTATTTTACGTGCTCGCGATTTCATGCACACGTTTTAAAATGAAAATTACTCTTGCGTGACGAAGGGACTTCATCTGAATCATTACAAGCATCTTCATCCGTAAAAGTACATTTGTCAACATTCTTCTCCGGATTTCACTTTTGTTGAAACGTTCTTTCCTACCTTCAACATTTCCTACATCCATGGAAAGCGAAATTTTTTGCAGACTTGCATCACGTGGGAAACAGTGCACTACAGCAATTCCTTTTATATGTCAGTAAGTTATATATCAGTAGTTTGTATGTCTGTGGATCGATAACCTCAGCAGTTTCGTCCCATAGGATTAGAAATATTTCAACTTTTTTTTTTTTTTTTTATTTCGACTGTGAGAATTATTTACACCTCATAAAAACAGTAAAGCACTTTTTCAGGCAAATCGCTCACTGAAGAACGGTAAGTTAGCGATGTAATTAGTATTCATCCAGCACGGAATTACGAAGCCTCGAATAGAGAGGTCTGAGCAGACGGAAGTGTTCATTCGTGACGTCATGCGCACGACAGCAATGCCTTTACTTCCGTGTAGTAGTTGCTGTGCCTACGTCCAGAAAGCTACGACCTTCCCACAAGAAGTTAGCATATACTTACATACAACACAGATATAAATCAGGAAAATCTTATTATAATACGTAGAGAGCTAAAGCGACTGCGAGAGAAATCCTTAATCGGTCTCTGTGATGAATAGAAGCCGGCAAAAGAACGAATCTTTAATAGCAATGAGATTGAATACGTTCTACCGGTTGAGATTAATTCGTTAAAAACGGTCTTCCACGTTTTACCTAAATAATAGTGACATTGCAATGAGGGTGTGAGGGGTGCGGTTCGCACGGTAAACCATCTTCGTGACGGGTGGGAAGGGGAGCAGCGTGGAAAAAACTTGCTAGTTTCGTGCCCCGTCTTTAAAATATTCTTAACAGCTACATTTATGAGCCTAACAATGTATACGCAGTCAATGTTACGACAATATTTCTACGATGGTTGGAGTGTACCACGAGTCCCAGGAAAGAACTTGTGTTTTTTATCTTAGGACTTTTTTGTATTCTGCAGAAACCACTGTTTCAATCTGCGACAATTAGACACGTATGCAATTAATAATAGTATGAACTTTATGCAACATTATCGATTCAGTTGAGACGTTAAGATAGACATTGGAGTGCTCACTACGCAATAAGGAATTTTCAATAATGTGTGTCACAAAAATTAAAACTGACTTATGTTAACAACATTTTTTAAATTAGGTACTGACCTGTTAGTTAGTTTTAGAATTTGAAGAAACACACTCAACACTGTCGGTTCACTTTTTACAATGTACGCTACTGAGCGATGGAGAGAGGTGGTGTGCTTTAGGAACACTACAAAGAAAAAATACATTTTGTATTCTGTTAAAAAGGGCATGACGAAATTTAAAACATACATGTCATTATAATAAAACGAGAAAATTCATAAATTACATTCATAAGAGAATTATTTCTAACTATTTTGTAATCTGTGCAACACAACAAATATTCTTCTTTGACCCCTTCGAATGCCCCCCCCCCCCCCCCAAATTTCCGTACCATGAAAACATACAATGCTATTTAACCTCTTTGTTGTTTTAACATTACATTAGTTTGTTCTGCCATCTGGCGCCGTTTTCTCATGCCTTTTACTTGTTTAATATACCTGTATCTACTGTCACAGTGCAGTGATAGGTACAATTTCATTACAATGACATAGTGCACCTATTCACTTTAAATTATTTTATACAACAACTGTTCACATTACACCGGTAAGTCTCTTTTCTAAATCTAAACAGTCTTTCTCTTATGAATGTAATTGATGTATCTTGTAATGTCTCGTGAAGTGTGGACCCCCTCAGCAGGGTAAAGTGAACCACGGGGTACCCAGACTCTCGAATACCGACGGCGGTATCGGACATTTCGATTTTACTTAAATTGTAATTAAAGGACAGTGTAAAAGGAGAAAATGGGGTGTGCGTCGATTATAAAGCGTACTTACAGACATTATTTTAATGATAAAGAAGAGTAATTGTGGCGTTCTTAAGAAAAATGTTGGGCCGAACATTCGAGAAATGATCATAGTAAATAAAGAAATAAAAATGATATCAATTGAAATTCACTCGCAGATGTGACTATTTTCGACTGTGTAAAACAGCATCACTTACATTGTAATTAGGGTGTCTGTAATTAATAACGAAATTTCGTGTAAGATACTAATTGTTCGATTTTGTGTTTGTATATTTTGGAATGACAAAGATAAAAACTATTATGATAAAAATTTACCGGTATTCCTACAGAAACTGTGTAAATGTTAGTAAAGTTATTCATGCAGTATTTAATTAGGTAACCACGTCTTAAAGCATTTGATTGTTTGTAAATATAATAGAATAGAATACAGTAGTAATAATTGTATAAATATAATGTACTTTCTATTCACTGTTACATTACATTGTATGTTTTAATTAATACTAACTTTTAAATTGTAAATCAACATCTGTACCAGCACCACGACAGTGCAGTGCATTGCAGTTCACCTCAGTTATTTCAAGTTTTCTGTTATGTATCGACGCAAAGTCTGTGCTGAATGAGATTCTGTACGTCGAAGTGCTGTGGGCATTCGAGAAAGTTCGATTATGTAATCGATTACTGGGAAAATTTGTCAAACAGATTGTTGTTGTAAATATTGAGTTACATCCGTGAGAATAAATTCAGAAAAGGAGTTTTTCTTACATTTAAATCAATCTACCTCTTCTCCCACGTCAATACTAGACCCAGGCAGACTTAAAATTTTTAAATGTTATTCACTCTACCTCACATTTTTAGTGACAATTTAGTCATTAGGTACGAGTGGTAACTTAATAGGTTGTTGGTTGGTTTTTGGAAGGGACTAAACAGCGACGGTTATCGGTCCGACCAAAATATATACCAGCGATCTTGGCTGCACCATTGTTTGAACATATCAAAAAATTACAGTCGCTCATTTTCTTAATGGTTGTTTACTTTTACTCATAACATACTTTCCAATGTGTTGCCTTGCTTTGGGTTTAAATACGATATCCCCTTGTTAATCAATTGAACCACTGTGTAAGTCCGTGCATTTGCGACTGATGTTGAAGGGTATTTGCAATTGTGATAGCATTTCTTGTATTTTATGGAATCCAGCAGAGGATTTTATTAAAAACAAAATATATAGTGTTCAAAATTTGAAACGTCTGTTACCTGGCTACTTAACGACATTTTCAAGAGGTGACCGTAAAGCGCATCCGGATGTGCAGCTACATACGTTCACGCCAATCCACAACGAGGTGCGTGACGGAGGGTACCCGTAACCTCAGGGGCCGGCCTTAACCATCCTGGAGCCCCAGGCTATTCGCCTGCTTGGCGCCCTTTATTATATAAACAGTGAACCTGGCAGTGCTTTGCAACAGGTATTTGAATGTTTTTTTAGAAATCGTCTTAAATGGTTAATTACGTCAACTTATAGTTTTTCATCGTGAATTTGAGGATTTCATAAAATAAAAGAAAGAAACTATAAAACGGAAATGACCCGGTTCGATTCCTGGTCCGGGACAAATTTTTCGGTGTTACAGATCGACTGTCCATCTCTAGAAGGACAACAGAAGTTGGAAAATTTAGCAATTTGCGACAGTTTCCCAGAACTTCATGCGTTTATTTCAGGTCAATTTGATGTTGTTTTAGTTCACTGTTAATAATCATGCACTGCAATTGCACTACAAATTGGCGAGGAGATGTTTACATTTGCGAAACAGATGTTCACGGTATGGCACGCCAACGACTTGTGTCTAAACTTTTTCTTTAATGTACTGGGTGATCAAAAACTCAGTATAAATTTGAAAACTTAATAAATCACGGAATAATGTAGATAGAGAGGTAAAAACTGACACACATGCTTGGAATGAAATGGGGTTTTATTAGAAAAAAAAAAAGGTTCAAGAAATGTCCGACAGATGACGCAGGATAGCAAAACGTCAGTGACTGCTACCGTGATGGGTGAGAGCTACGCCGATATGTTACAGAATCGCATCATCCCCAGCCCGGCTGATAAACACCTGTTGGAACGCACCATTTTTATGCAGGATGGCGCTCCACGCCATATTGCTAGACGCGTGAAAGATCTCTTGCGTGCGTCGTTTGGTGCTCAGCCGCCACTTTCGTCATGCTTTGCCTCCCAGTCCTTAGACTTCAGTCCGTGCGATTATTCACTTTGGGTTACCTGGAGTCGCAATTGTATCGTGATCGACCGACATCTCTAGGGATGCTGAAAGACAACATCCGACGCCAATGCCTCACCATAGCTCCGGACATGCTTTACAGTGCTATTCACAGCATTATTCCTCGCTATTGTTGAGGAATGATGGTGAACATATTTAGCATTTCCTCTAAAGAATATCGTTTTTGCTTTGTCGTAATTTGTTATGCTAATTATTGCTTCTCTGATCAGATGAAGCGCCGACTGCATACATTTCTTGAACTTTTTTGTTTTAATAAAACCCCATTTCATTCCAAGCATGTGTGTCAATTTTTACCTATCTACATTATTCCGTCATTTATTAAGTTTTAAAATTTATACTGACTTTTTGATCACCCGGTATTTGCTGAAGCTGCAGATTTCATGTTGGACTCCAGTTTTAATGTTTACACTAGTGGTGCAGTCCTTATATATACAGGGTGTTTTATTTATATTACGGCTACACGCGCAGGTTGTGTTTCTCCGTCACCGGAGCCACGCATGCCGTACGAATGGGTACCGCATCTCCCTGCTAATAAAGCACTGCAAGCCTTTTCCGTTAGTGTGAAAGGACGGATGTTGAATGAGACTGATCAGTGTTTTAATTTAGAAAAGTTTGTGATTGTATACTGTAATACTCATTTTATAGTAGCGGTGTTTATATTTATTTAGCCACGTGTTGGCGCCCGTGGATTTCGGCGCCCGGGTCACACCACACCTAAAGCCGGCGCTGCTCGTACCACTGCTGCCCATTTGCTATTCTGTACCACTACCAGGTAGAATGAGGGAAAAACGATTGCTTCTATGTATTAGGGACGAGTACTAATTTCTCTTACCTTGTGGTCCTTACCAGCGAGCACAGAATAACATAGGCTATACGGCCTACTTCAGCGCATAGGCATAAGGCACGGCAGCCATCTCGGATGGGTGTAGAAACGGAGATTGGGCCGAAACATGCGTCGTTCTTCAAGTGGCGATCGCCTCAATAACATTGTCATTTGAAGCCCTTAGCATAGAAAAAGAAAATAATAAATTTTTCGCGCACACAGGTGAATACTGAAGGAATGCAACAATGTTCTTAGCAAGTACAATACGTATTATGTTTGTATGAAAATAATAATTGAAACTATAAATTTTATTTGAAATTAAAATTACGACATGAAAAAATTAGTCGGCTGCCACTGTTTTTTTATTTTTATTTTTTTTTTTTTTTTTTTTAATTTTTTTTTTTTTATTTTTTTTATTTTTTTATTTTTTTTTTTTTTTTTTTGGATCAGGAAAAATTCGTCAGCGAGAAATTGGTAGATAATGAATTTTCCTTTTTATTTAAACAACTTTTGGATACAGAATGAAACTTTCACTCTGCAGCGGAGTGTGCGCTGATATGAAACTTCCTGGCAGATTAAAATTGTGTGCCGGAACCGGGACTCGAAGATGGGACCTTTGCCTTTCGCGGGCAGGCGCACTACTGACTGTGCATCCCGACACGACTCACGATGCAGCCTCACAACTTCCGCCAGTACCTCGCCTCCTACTTTCCAAACTTCACAGAAGCTCTCCTGCGAACCATGCAAGACTAGCACTCCTGGAAGAAAGGATATGGTGGAGACATGGCTTAGCCACAGCCTAAGGGATGTTTCCAGATTGAAACTTTCCCGGTTCTGGCACACAATTTTAATCTGCCAGGAAGCTTCAACTTTTGTATAGCTCACCTAGTTTCCTCACAAACTTTGGTAGAATAGAGCAGTGGAACCTTTCAAATTCTAGATTGAAACTTCACTCTGCAGCGGAGTGTGCGCTGATATGAAACTTCCTGGCAGATTAAAATTGTGTGCCGGAACCGGGACTCGAACCTGGGACCTTTGCCTTCCGCGGGCAAGCGCACTACCGCCTGTGCTATCCCGACACGACTCACGATGCCGTCTCACAACTTTACTTCCGCCAGTACCTCGTCTCCTACTTTCCAAACTTCACAGAAGCTCTCTTGCCATGTCTCCACCAAATCCTTTCTTCCAGGAGTGCTAGTCTTGCGTGTTTGCAAGAGAGCTTCTATGAAGTTTGGAAAGTAGGAGACGAGGTACTGGCGGAAGTAAAGTTGTGAGGCGGCATCGTGAGTCGTGTCGGGATAGCACAGTCGGTAGTGCGCTTGCCCGCGAAAGGCAAAGGTCCCAGGTTCGAGTCCCGGTTCCGGCACACAATTTTAATCTGCCAGGAAGTTTCTTTCAAATTCTACTCGTTACTTGCTCACCAGCACGTACAGATTCTGTTGCCCACTCGCCTTGTACTTTGTGACCAATTTCGATAAACATTTTTTAATGTGGGTTACAAATTTCGGTATTAAATAGTTTTGACTTAATACTTTCTATTTCTCTTATTATAACTAGCTGAACCCGCTCCTACTTCTCACGGTTAATATTTTAAGTTCTTTAATTCGAGAATTGCAGAACATAACATCATTGTTTCAATTTCTTCCTTTTAATTCTGAGATCAAAGTAGGTTATATTAATGTCAAAACGAAAATGTGAAATATCTCAAATAAAAATAATAACGTAAAATGGTTTACCACTTCGCACTTGCGTGACCTATATAGCGTAATCTATGACACCTGTGCCAAAGTACATAGTATGAAATTGTAGAAGTCAGGACGATTTTTTATAAACGCCACGGGATCATTCGTCTAACTTGTATAGATCCTCCACAATCAGTATATCTGTAACCTAAGCCGTTTGGCGCCAGTGCTTTAGAAGAAGAAAAAATCGCACTGACTTGTTTTATGGCCCACTTTAGTTTTGTAGTTTTATAATTTTTTGTAAACATTTCGGACCAAAATAATAATTTAAATAATAAAAAATTATGGGGCTACGATTACGACTACTGATAATATCTAAGCACCCAACACGTAATACTCTTTCTGGCCGTATTTTAACAAACAACCAAATTACATCATATTTAAGTTTATCTTTGAGAAACACACTCTTTTGAAATTTTACCTCTTGGAACTATAATTTTAATATCTCTCCCACATTTTAAATATATTTTCAAATATTATCACCTGCCTTGACTTAGTAATTCAAAGTTTGTTTTCTTTGTCTGCACTGGTTACGAATGACTATAGTCATATAGCTATAGACTATAACGAACGTAGCGAACATTTGGCGTTCGTCCGAGAGACAATAGCCTGGATGGAACACAGCGTACATTTGACGTCCATAAATCAGTCACGTGACATCCCTCGCCCGAAAATCTCTTTTGCGTACGGCAACTTGCTTTCTCTACCTGATGATTTTGTAATTATGATGGAAGCGTCGTCATTACAAAGCAATGGCGTACTGAAAATGATCAAAAACACGTCTTTCTTAGAACAATTAATTATAATGTAATGTTAGTTAGTTAACGCCTGCCATCGATGGTACGAGAATTGCGGATCACACTCGCAGCTTTTCGCCATAGCGTAATAGGTGAGGAATTAGTTTGTGATGTACGAACATGTTAGATGGTGGTCCGAAACTTGCTAGGGCGCGGTGGCTCAGCGCGCTCGGTCGGAGGGTTACCAGCATGTTAGCTCGACGCCTTCTGTAACGAGAAAAATGATTTATCCGCACCGATCAAAATAGAACAAAACAAACCAACGTCGACAAAGTACGTATCAAACCGAAGAACCAATGAAAAGAGCGAAAAAGAAAGACGGTTCAACTAACACCGTCTGAAGAGAAGGCCTGTGCTCTGCCTTGCCACGTCACGTCAAGTAGATCACGATCGCGTAGCCAGCCAGTTAGCTTGACATGACGTGGCAGCACACAGGCCTTCTCTTCAAATCGTGATGGTTCACCCCATCTCTAATTAAAAAAAAAAAAAACGGAGTAAAATTCTCAACGAACAACCCAGAACGAACATTAACAAAGGACAGCAAAGCATCGATCTCCTTGGAGAATATATACTACTGGCCATTAAAATTGCCACACCAAGAAGAAATGCAGATGATGAACAGGTATTCATTGGACAAATATATTATACTAGAACTGACACGTGATTACATTTTCACGCATTTTAGGTGCACAGACCCTGAGAAATCAGTTCCCAGAACAACCACCTCTGGCCATAATAACGGCCTTGAGTCAAACAGAGCTTGCATGGCTTGTAAAGGTACAGATGCCCATGCAGCTTCAACACGATGCCACATTTCACCAAGAGTAGTGTCTGGCGTATTGTGAAGAGCCAGTTGCTTGGCCACCATTGAACAGACGTTTTCAATTGGTGAGAGATCTGGAGAATGTGCTGGCCAGGACAGCAGTCGAACATTTTCCGTTTCCAGAAAGGACCTGCAACATGCGGTCGTGCTTTATCCTGCTGAAATGTAGGGTTTCGCAAGGATCGAATGAAGGGTAGAACCACGGGTGGTAACACATCTGAAATGTAACGACCACTGTTCAAAGTGCCGTCGATGCGAACAATAGGTGACTGACACGTGTAACCAATGGCACCCCATTCCATCACGCTGGGTGATATGCCAGTATGGCGATGACGAATACACGCTTCCAACGTGCGTTCACCGCGATGTCGCCAAACACGGATGGATCATCACGATGCTGTAAACAGAAGCTGTATTCATCCGAAAAAAAATGACGTTTTGCCATTCGTGCACCCAGATTCGTCGTTGCGTACACCATCGCAGGCGCTCCTGTCTGTGATGCAGAAAAAATGAAATGTTTGTAATTCTATCGGACCAAACAGCGTGGTCATCAGTCCGTAGCTTACAAACTACTTAAACTAAACTAACCTATGGACAACACACACACCCATGCCCCAGGGAGGACTCGAACCTCCACGGCGAGCAACCGCGCGCTCCGTAGCGTGACGCTTTAGACCGCTCGGCTACTCCGCCACGGTTCTGTGATGCAGCGTCAGGGGTGAACGCAGCCATGGTCTACCAGCTGATAGTCCATGCTGCTGCAAACATCGTCGAACTGTTCGTCTTGCAAACGTCCCCATCTGTTGAGTCAGGGATCGATACGTGGCTGCACGATCCGTTACAGCCATGTGGATAAGATACCTGTCATCTCGACTGCTAGTGATACGAGGCCGTTGGGATAGAGCACGTCTTTCTGTATTGCTCTCCTGAACCCACTGATTCCATATTCTGCTAACAGCCATTGGAACGCGACCAACGCGAGCAGCAATGTTGCGATACGATAAACCGCAATCGCGATAGGCTACAATCCGAGCTTTATCAAAGTCTGAAACCTGATGGTATGCATTTCTTCTCCTTACACGAGGCATCACAACAACGTTTCACCAGGGAACGCCGGTCAACTGCTGTTTGGAAACTTTCCTATTGTCAGCGCGTTGTAGGTGTCGCCATCGGCTCCAACCTCGTGTGAATGCTCAATATTCTGCAAGATTCTGAGTTGTTCGAAGGTAACAACGATTTCTATGAAAAGTGCATTTGTTCTGTTTCGAGACTGTTACAATGACTGTTGTAAATGACGTAATGACAGTACTAACTCTGTGTATATATTAAGTACTAGAGTTATGTGGAATTCAGTATTACCACACTTATTCCGTTAGCTGTAAAGGAATACGTAATCACCGTTTGAAATATAATATTTGCTCTTAATTTTAGCGCAGAACAAAGTAACATGAACTAAGTCATATGTGAACTACAGGAAAGGTAAGATCATCTACGTTAATAGCGTCCATAGCAAACATGTCGAAGATAATCATTTTAGTGGATGCGTTGATTCTAATCAATAACTTGCAGTATTTTCCATAAACAGTGAATAAACGCTTAGAAACATAAATAATCAAGGTAATTTGTTGCAATGTATTCACTTCCCTTCCGTTTCATTAAGGAACTACACTTGCCACAGAAATCTAACACTTCCTTTATATACGAAACTACCTTCATCAGCACACTGTTCAGATTATTCATTATTGCAGTATCCTCCCACTTTACGTGCGTATGCTTCAGAAGACCACTGTTCAATTCGTTCTTACGTATTTCACGGTATGTTCACTAAATAGAACAAACACTCATTTTAGAGGGAGCATTCTTACATATGGACAAGTCTAAACATTGAGGAACATTACTCTATTTAATTAAGAAAAGTACCCGCTACCCTTTTAGGGAAAAAAATTGGGTAGTGCCGGTTTCCGAACCACTGATTATGAGGATTACACTCCAAAGTGCTGGCCAATACACTACGGCTAACAACTGGAACATGCGACCTTTACTCTCGTATTATTGATGGCAGTTGTCAACTGATGCTAATATGGCATTTTTACACACTAGATTATCATTTATCGTACGAAGAACGACATGTTCTTGTTAATTCGTCAGTGCGCCACTGCATTCAAATAACAACGTTTAAGTTACAATACGAAAAACATCAAATACGCAACGCAACATGGCGTATGCCAGAGAGAGTTGAGGATTGGCACGTGACATCTCCGAACGACTGATTTTCGTTAATTTAATGGAGGGTGTCAAATCACCGTTATTTTTGTAAATATCTCTCAAACGATACGAGATATGAAAGAAAAGAAAAAAAAATAAGAGAGCAAATTTGTAGAGTTATTCCATTTTCGTTTCAGATGAACGGTTTATTTGCAATTAAAATTACATTGTAATCGGCTTTTTTTGGTGTTACTAACGCAATTTTTGTCCGAAATATTTGAAAAAGCGAGATTCCGGTCTCTGGTGGCCACCAATTATGTCCGTTAAATTTGGTGCCGATCGGTTGAACTGTTCGCCCTAAAAAGTGGGAACACTTTACAGACAGACATCGTCAAATCGCCGTTATTTTTGCAAATAAATCTGCAACGATGCAAGATATGAAAAAAAAGAGAGCAAAGGTGGAGAAAAAGTCTCCTCTACAAACTCATGTATTCAATTTCCGTGTTAGATGAACGGTTTTGCCATTATTTTCATTTAAAATTCGAGCTGTCAAAACGCGATCGCAAAGGTCCACTTTTAGTGTTACTACCGTAACCTAAAGTGGGACAAAATGATAAATATGGTTCATAGACAAATGTTCTCACATATTTTATTTATTTATTTTATTTTAAATCTTTAATTTTATTTTAAATCTTTGTGAGTACTGCGATTCTATACTATGTACACCGGCCTAGCGCTTACAGTTTAGGCTTCAGAGCTGACTGAAGTGTAGAAGCGGTAAACGATTCCACGTTATTATTCTCAATTGTTTCACAAATTCGTATTGACATTACATATAGCCTAACGTTATCGTAGGATTCCAAAGAAGAAACTGAAAGAAATCGCATGGCGATACGTTCAGTACTCTTAGAGTTATAAAAGGTTAAAGGGACAGACAGAGCTTCTGTTTCATATAATACTATTATTTGCTATCCCTGGCAGAAATTTGTAATTATTTATGGTAAAAATAGACTGTGTAAAAAGCAACGCCTCAAAATATATGAAAAAAGTAATTAAGACATCAAATTTAATGAACTACCCAGTGGCGGACTAAGGGAGGGGCAGAGGGGGCGGACCGACCCTTGCCTGTCGCCTTGGGGGGGGGGGGGGGTTCCAAATGCCTCGAAAGGTTTTTTTTTTCTTCTTTTCTTTTTTTTTTTTAGAGCGTTTGATCGGCCTTTTCGTTCTGGGGCATACAAATCTCTAAAGCTGTTCTTTCCGCCACTGGAACTGCAGCTGTGGCCGGGTGGCGCATGGCCTCCATGTTGGTTGGGTATGGCGCTCTACTGTCATTGTAAGGCCTCTCTGTGCTTCTGGTTCTTACGCGAAATGTAAGCTGCCGGCAATAAAATCGTTGTGCAGTCTGTCTCAAATTCCGGCCCTCTGAATTTCCTCAACAGTTATTATAGTGTAGGTATTTCGGTTATGCAACAGATTTAATAAAATATTTTATTGCCATATGCATTTCGCCTTTATTTGGAAGACATAATCAGTGGCCTGCAATATATACATGATTATGTTTATGTGTGTGTGTGTGTGTGTGTGTGTGTGTGTGTGTATTATGTGATTGCATAGAGAACAGCACCAGATACTGATATATTAATTAATTATTTTTTTTCCTTTTTTTGTGACTCCTGATTGTGAAGAGATATAGAACACACACACACACACACACACACACACACACACACGCACACACACACTGACACAAAGCAAAGTTAGGACAAACACATACTCAACAGTTGGTAACACCAACAAAAACAAAAACACAACACAAACAAAAATGGCATGTGCCTAGTGGTGCTAGCTGTGAAGTGCTGGAACAACAAACACAGCAAAATGAACAGAACTGAAGTAGAACAGCCGGAAGCCACCAATGAGCACTAGATGTAAAGCAGTATCCATGAAATATTGTAAGTATAACATCCAGATATCAGTACCATAATTAAATAATGCATCGGAACTGTTCATAACCTAAAAATACTGAGAAATGTAAATATCAAATATTGTAAAACATAATCATGTATATATTGCAGGCCATTGACGATGCCTTCCAAATAAAGGCGAAATGCATATGGCAATAAAATATTTTATTAAATCAGTTGCATAGTCAGATAAATGAAATACCTACGCTATAATAATATAATGTAGCAACTGTGGGGAAAACAGGACAAAAGGAACTAAAATTGTCCCTCATCAGTGTTTCTCGAGAAGAACATTGCCTCCCCTCCACCAGGGCCGGCGCAAAATTGCCGCCCCACCATTAAAAAAAACTTGTTAATGTTAAAATCAGTTATTTTTATGACAGTTCTGCTTCACGTGTTTGGCAACAACAACCAAAAAATAAGTTTGATGGTTATATAAAATGGCTAAGCAGGAGTGGTTAGCACTGTTTATCGCCCATGTTTCACTCCCATACAAGGCAAACTCCACACAAATGCCTTCAGAAAGGACTTCCTTATGCTTAAATTAATATTCGATGTTAGAAAATTTCTCTTTTTCAAAAACGCTTTTGTTCCCATTGACATTAAGCATTTTTATATCCTCTGTACTGCGACCATCTTATGTTATTTTACTGCCCAAGTTACAAAGCTCATTTACCACTTGTAATGAATAGTTACCTAATTTAATTCCTTCAGCATCACCTGATTTTCTAAGACTGCATACCATTAAACTTGTATTGCTCTTTTTAACGTTCATCTTATATCCTCCTTTCAACACACTGTCCATTCCGTTCAACTGCTCCTCCTGGTATTTTGCTGTCTCTGAGAGAAATAAAATGCCATCAGAAAAACGTAAGGTTTTTATTTCATCACCCTGAACTTTAATTCCTTCTCCAAATTTCACCTTGCTTTCCTTTATAGATTGCTCAATGTACAAATTGAATAACATTGGGGAAAGGCTACAACCCTGTCTTACACCCTTCCCAGCCTCTGCAACTCTTTCATGCCCTTCAACTCTGATAACTGCTGTCTGGTTTTTGTAGAACTTGTCAATAACCTTCCATTCCCTATATTTTACTCCTACTGGTTTCAGAATTTGGAAGAGTGTATTACAATCAACATTGTCAATAGCTTTCTACAAATCTACAAAAGCTACGTTTGCCTTTCCTTAATGTATCTTCTAAGATAAGCTATCAAGTGAGGATTGTCTCCCGTGTTCCTACTTTTCTCCTGAATCCAAACTGGTCTTCCTCAAGGTCGGCATCTGCTTTTCTACCCTTCTGTAAATAATTCGTGTTAAAATTTTGCAACCATGACTTATTAAACTGATGCTTCTGGAAATTTCACATCTGTCTCCGCTTGCTTTCTTTGGAATAGGGATTATTACATTTTTCTTAAAGTCTGTCACATACATCTTACGCATCAGGTGAAATACTTTTGTCATGGTTGGCTCTCCAAGGGACTTCAGTAATTCTGAGGAAATGTCGTCCACTACAGGAGCCTTGTTTCGACTTAATGTGTTTCAATGCGCTGACAAATTCTTCTCTCAGTGTAGTATCTCCTAATTCATCTACATCCTCTTCCCTTCCTACCATATCGTCTCTAAGTTCATTTCCCTTGTAGAGCCCTTCTATATACTCTTTCCACCTTTCAAGTTTCCCTACTGAGCTGAGAACTGGTCTTCGATGTGAGATCTATACATTCATACAGCTGCTTTTCTCTTCCAAAATTTTTCTTTTATTTTCCTGTAGGCGGTATCTATTTTTCCCCTATTTATAAATTCTTCTACAGGCTTAAATTTTCCCTCTAGCCACTCCTGCTTAGCTATTTTACACTTCCTGTCAATCTCATTTCATGGTCGTCTTTACTTCATTTTGCCTGTTTCGTTTACTGCATTTTTATATTTTCCCCTTTCATCAATTAAATATAGTATTTCCTGTAATATCCAGGGATTTTTGGTAGATCTTGCCTTTCTTCCTATATTGTCTTCTGCTGCCTTCACTATTTCATGTCCCAATGCTGTCCATTCTTCTTCTACTGTTTTATTTCCCACCGTTTCTGTCAATTGTTGCCTAAAGCTCCCTCTGACGTTCTCGAGATGTTCGGGTTCCTTTAATTTATCTACGTCCCATCTCATTTTCCTACCTTTCTGCAGTTTTTTCCGTATCAGCCTACAGTTCATGACTAACAAGTTATGGTGAGAGTCTGTATCTTCCCTTGGACATGTTTCATAATTTAAAACCCGGTTCCGAAATCTATGTCTGACCACTATAAAATCTATCTGGTACCTTCAGTATCACCTGGTCTATTTCAGGTATACAACCTTCTCAAGTGAGTCTTAAACCAAGTGTTTGTTATGATTAAATTATGTTCCGTGCAAAATACTACCAGGCTGTCTCCTCTTTCATTGTTTTTGGCCAGTTCATATTCATCTACTGTTTTTCTTTCGTTTCCTTTTCCTGCTAGCGAATTCCAGTCTCCCATCACAATTAACTTTTCCTCTCCGTTAATTGTCTGAATGATTTCCATTACCTCCTCATACATTTCTTCGATCTCATCGTCTGCAGAGCTAGTGGGCATAAATGTGTCTGAAGTAAACTGACTATTACAGTGGTAAAAATTTCTACCAGACTCAACACACAGAGAGTTCACAAACAGATGTAACTTATTATTATCTTTAACGACTTCTACCTTATATTATGCATCTATACAGTGATTTAATTTTGCTGCTGGACTGAAACTGGATATTATACGATTAAATGGAATGCCCATTGGATTTCTATTCGATTACGCCTAAGCGATAGCTCCTTACTTAACAGCCATTTACATCCGCTCCTCAAAGAAGGATCTGTACCAAAGGACTGGAAGGTTGCACAGGTCACAACTATATTCAAGAAATGCCGTAGGAGTAACCCACTACACTACAGCCCTCTTTCATTGACGTCAAATTGCAGCAGGGTTTTGGAACGTATCCTGTTTTGAAAAATTATGAATTCTCTTTAACAGAGTGATCTGTTGACCCAAGGTCAACACGGATTTAGAAAATATCGTTCATGCGAAACAGAACTACCTCTTTACTCACACAAAGCGATGAGTGATATCGATAAGGGATCTCAAATTGATTCCGTATTTCTTGATTTCCAGAAGGCTTTTGACACCGTACCTCACAAACGGTTTTTAATCAAATTGCGCGTTTATAGTATATCGCCCCAAACATGCGACTGGATAGGAAATTTTCTGTCAGAAGACACAGTTTGTAGTAATCGATGGTAAGGCATAGACTAAAACAGATGTGATGTCCGGCGTTCCACGGGGTAGTGTTATAGGTCCTCTGTTGTTCCTTATTTACATAAACGATTTGGGAGAAAATCTAAGCAGCTCTATTAGGTTGTTTACATATGACGCCTTCATTTACCTTCTAGTAAAATCATCTGACGATCAAAACCAACTGCAGAACGATGTAAATAAGAGATCACTATGGTCTAAAAATTGACAATTGACTCTAAATAATGAGAAGTGTGAAGTCGTCCACATGAGTACGAAAAGAAATCCGTAAAACTTCTTTACAAGATAAATCAATCAAATGTGAAGGTCGTAAACTCCACAAAATACCTAGGAATTACTATTACTTCAGACTTATACTGGAAAGAACACGTTGATAATGTTGTGGGAAATCCGAACCAGAGACTGCGCTTTATTGGCCGAACCCTTAAAAGATGCAACGGAACTACTAAAGAGACTGCATACTCTATGCCTGTCCGTCCTAATAGGAGTATTGCTGCCCAGTGTGGGATCCTTATCAGGTTGGTTTGACGGAGGACATCGAAAGAGTCCAGAGAAGGGCAGCTCGTTTCGTATTGTCACGATACAGGGGAGACAGCGTTACGGAAATGATACAGGATCTGGGATGGGAATCATTACAACAACAGCGCTTATCGCTGCGGCGTGGGCTACTTACGGAACTCCAATCGTCAACATTCTCCTCAGAATGCAAAAATATATTGTTGACTTCCACTTACATAGGTATAAATGATCATCAGAATAAAATCCGAGAAATCAGATCTCATACGGAGAGATTCAGATGTTCTTTCTTAACGCGTGCTATTCGAGATTGGAATTGGAGATAAAGAGAATAAAGGTGGTTCGATGAACCCTCTGTCAGGCACTTAAATGTGATTTGCAGAGGATCCCATGTAGGTGAAGATGTAGAAAAGCAGAAATTTAATTCTGTGGGTTAGCACAGTAATTAGCACATCCTGGGGGTCGAGTTCGAACCCTGGGCCGGCCATTCGTCGGTTTTGTACGAATCTTGCTGGACAGTTAGCTGATACTTTGATCAGAGTCTACCTGAAGGCCCGGGATAGCATCCCCTTAATCTCTCTCCACCCTCTCCCCCTTAATCCGGCCCTGGGGAACTCAACTGGGAGTCGCTGGAAGAGAGGCGACGCACTGTTAAAGAAATTAACAGGGACGGAATTTGTGGCGGACTATATAACGATTCTACTGCCGCTAACCTACATTTCGCGTAAAGATCAAAGGATGAGAGAGATTAGGGCTCGTACGGAACCATACAAGTTCCATGTGGGAGTGCGAGAAGGAAGCATATAACTAGTAGTGGTACTGAGTACCCTCAGCCACGCACTTTTGGTGATTTGCGGAGTAGAAATGATGTAGGAAATCTCGACATTCTGAAGTTTTTCGAGATATTTTACTCTTCCCATCAGACAAATCTAACTTGATTACTTAACATGTCTCTATCACAACAGTTATACATCACAAGCGTCTTTTAATCAAATCGCTTGCTTATGGAATATCGCCACAGTTGTGTGAGTAGATTCGTGATTTCCTGTCATAAAGGCCACAGTACGTAGTAACTGACAGTAATTCATCGAGTAGAAGTGATCTCTGGCGTTCCACAGGGATGTTGTATATGACTCCTACTGTTCCTAATTTTTATAAATGATCTGGCTAGCTGTCTTAGGTTGTTCGCGGATGATGCAGTCATTTATGGGTTAGTAAAGTCACCATAAGTTCAAAAGCAACTGCAATATGATTTATATATGATATCTGCATGGTGCAAAAATTGGCAATTGACTCTTACTAATGATAAACGTGAAGTCATCCACATGTCCACTTAAGGAAATCCGTTAAACTTCATTTATACGATAAATCAATCAAATTTACAGTCCGTCAATGGAAGTAAATACCTAGGCGTAACAATTAGGAGCAACTTAAATTGGAAAGTATACACAGAAAATATTATGGGGAAGGCAGACCGAAGAATAAATTTCATTGGCAGAACACTAAGAAGATGCAGCAGTTCTACTAAAGAAACACTACACTACACTTCGCTTGTGCTTCCTATTTTGGAGTATTGTTGCGCATTGTGGGATCCTTATCAAGTGGGACTGACTCAGGATTTAGAGAAAGTTCAGAGAAGGGCAGCTCGTTTTCTAGTACCGCGATGTAGAGGAGAGAGAGTCACGGAAATGGTGTAAAAGTTTGGGTGGAACTCATTAAAAGAAAGGAGTTTTTCATTGCGGCGAGATCTATTTGCGAAATTGCTTTCACCAACTTTATGTTCCGAATGCGAAGATATTTTTCCACATCCAACTATATAGGGAGACATGATCATCATCATAAAATAAGAGAAATTACAGCAGAAAGATTAATAAGTTCCTTTTTCCCCGCGCGCTGTTGCAGAATGGGATTGTAGAGAAATGTACAAGTGATTCGATGAGGCCTATACCATTCACTTCAATGTGACTTGTAGAGTATTTTTTAGAAGTAGATCACTTTTATCCTGTGATGCAATTACTTGTTTTCTTTCGTTTTTAATTTATGAAGTAATCATTATGTTAACGGTAACCTGTAACACACTACTCTGAGTTGAAATTTCCATCCGATGAAGACGCTCTTAGTAGTTAACGAAACCTATGTCAAGAATTTCAAAAGTGCCTGCAACTGATTGCATATAAGCTTATAATTCTGATAATTCATACAATTTCTGACAACAGCCGTGTTCAAGATTTTACAAGTAATTGTTCTTTGTTAATCAATGATCTGATTAATATTTTATGATTAGGTAGGCATTGCATAATACTTACTTGCCCAAAAATCAATCATTCGTACGCGTTTTAATAATCCGTTTACACAGTTCACGATATGTTTTTCTGGAGTTCTTTGTGTTTTACGGGGCATAAACAGACAATAGACATCCACATCTTCACCTTTAAATATCGGAACTCCCCAAATTGTCCTTATTTATAATTTAGTAAAACACTGGATTATTGAATAGAAGAAGAGGCATCGGATTAAAATTTGTGTCATGGCCTTCATTCGAACCCGAAACCTCCTTAGGCAATCGCTTTATTCATTCAGCCACCGTGGCGTTGTGGACTACGCGAGTGCACGGAATGCCCTAAAAGACGTCTCCCTCCACAGCACAAACTTCAGTTCTGCCTCGATGTTCCCCGGCGTAACACGTGTCAGTATTGCTGAGGCTGCTCAATATCGGAATATCACTGCACCATTAATCGTTATTCGAAACAATACTGCCTCGTGCCTCAGGCACAGGTGATATTAACATCAGACATTAATTCAATTTACAGAGACAATATTGTTCCAATATATCAAAGATATTAAATAGGAGAGACGCTGGATTAAAATTTGTGCAACAGCCGCGGGGTCCAGATTCAAACCCCTCCCGTGGAAATAATTTATTCAATGCCTCCGCTTCTACCCAATATCTTTGATACATTGAGTCAATATATGTTTCTGAAAATTGAATTATTGTTTGATATTAACTCTGGAGTATCTTACTGCAATCAGAGACATATCAGAATCTAACATAAGAGTCGGAAACTCCCAGTGAATTTCTGCAACTTCGCGACTGCAGCGCTGCCAAGCCGCTGGATCGTAAAAACACACCGCGAAACAATTGCCTAATGAATGTGTATTTGGAGTGAAGCAGAACATTCAAAATACCTTCGTATTTACGAGCTTTTGTGGCGCTATAAATTCAAAGATACAAAAAAAGATCGAAAATCTCTCATTTACTAAGGATACTCAGAAGTAAGAGAATAATGTTACGAATAACGAGTGTTCGTTTACGTGTTAGTCATACTTTTAGGCATAGAAGCAAATCTTTAAGAATTAATTCAGGTGCAAACTTCTGCTCTTAATCAGAATCACAAATCCGTGACCACTATTTCATAATATTACGGCTGTATAAAAGTAATGTTTGTATGTTCCAGTAGCAGTTAATTACCAGTTTCAGTAGAACCTGCTTAGCTTTGTACCTCAGTTTCAGAAAAATTATAAGCCTGTATACCAACATATTTTGGTGGTTACTGCTAGTTTGATAAAGTGAATAGGTAGCTACAAATAAGTAATATGCCTATATATAAACTGTTTAAATTAGCATGTCACATTCTTGAAGATATTGACTTTCATACCTGCCAAGTACCTAAAAAATTTGATAGGTACACGAAAGGCAAAGAACCAAGGACAAGGTGAAAAGAGCGTTTATAAGGCGATGTAGAGTCTAGTCTCCTATAATGTAAAAATCGTGTGTAGTTTTGAAATATTACGATGCCCGAAAGCAGCTAAAACTAAAATCGTGCAATATGTTAGTACGCACCGAGAACGCGAACATAATCAGTTTCTTTTATATTTGAGTACATAAGGGTGCAATTCATTTCTGCTTTCAATACGTTTTAGACGATATGAATACGATTCAGGCATTGTGAACTGTATGAATTACACTGCACTGACAATTTGTTATTACAGACTGCCATTAACAGAAGCAGTGATATTACATGAATGATATTTTCATATTTGTATTAGAAAGTTCACAACAACGTTCAGTGACTAGGAAATATGAAAGTAACAGCAATAAAAACGCAACTTCACAGTTTGTATCATGCCATTCCTCTGTTACTCCCTACTGGCCACTTGGAACGCTAGTATCGCTTCAGCTGCAATGTTTCACTACAGAGTTTTGCGACTGTCTGCGATAGATAGACTGTGGACATATATTACTAGACTGGCAATGCCGCATACAGTATCTTTGTTGTCATTGAAGTCTCGCTGCCATACTACAACGTAGAATCAATAGTGAGTGTAACTGCAGAAACCAGTCGTAAAAATACGGATGAAGTGACGTAACTACGCTGTCTTTGGAGTTTTGCAATAATGGTAAATTAGTGTGTTGTATATGGCTGTAAATTTGCGTACTGCAAACGGAAAATACGTACACTGATGAGTTACATTAATTTGCTGGTTTTATTAATCTGTTGCCAACTTCATTCATTTGCGGCCTTTATTTTGGTTTAATTGTCGTTATAAAAGTGCTATTTGTCGTAGATAACACGTATTTTTAGTCTTTTGAGTGTTCTTACGAAATCCACGGTCTGATTTGAAACATACAGTAATCTTTATTTCTCTTTCGCCATGTTCCCGCACATGCAGGGTCGACGTTGTTAGTAGGATTTGGCGTGTTAATATTTTCGGGGTGGCCGGATGCCCTTCCTGCCGCCACTCCATGCCCCCCGGTAGGAAAAGTGTACCCCAAATGTCTGCGTATAGTGTTCTATGTGTGTGAAAGTGTGAAGTGTTACGAAATGTTTGCGAATCGTGTAACTGAGGCGGGACTTCGGTACCAGCCCGGTATTCACCTAGGGGGATGTGTGAAAGCGGCTAAAAACCACCTCCAGGCTGGCCGGCACTCCCACCCCTTTTCGTTAATTCGGATTCGAACCGGGGCCGGTACGCCTCCCCGTCTCAGAAAGCGGTGCGTTAAACCACACGGCTAACCGAGCGGATCGCTAGAAACATACAATAATGAGTCGTCTTAATTTACTGGTTTCATTAATCTGGTATTAGTTTCAAATAACTTCGGCTTTCCTTTCAATAGTACGACCTTTTTAAATGTGCTGTTTGTCGTGGAGAGCACGTATCTTTATTCTTCTGAGTGTTTCTGATACGTACAGTTTGTTTGAGCTGTACGTAACATGTTGTTCCCACAACACGTTTCTACAACGTAGCGTTAAATTCACCTACTATGGAAGTATTGTCTCAAATTCAAGGCATGTTTAAACCAACTAGTGACGCACACAATGTTATTTTGTGTAAGAATATCATACTAGTACCATACGGAAACTTTATGTCGGGAGGTAAAGCAATATGGCGGCGTCAGGTTTCAGTCAGAGAGGCACGTTTACTAGTCTAGTAATGTATGTCTGTGGCTGCAATGGACTAACTAAGTCGGTGAGGCAATACTGTGTGAACCATGCTTTTTTATAATAAGAACCGAATTCTAAACACCGTAACGAGCCAAATGTTCATATTAATCATCAGTTACACCGATGACGTTTCTCTGGAAGTAAAAAAAGGAAAACGTTGTTTCGTCAGCCCACAATAAATCTTTCCTTTCGTTGTATTTTCTACGGTATAGCGTAAATCCAATGGTTGCCCGTGTGTGTTGCCAAGAAGCGTAGATAATGGTGGAGGGGGACTAAGAACCATATCCACGGAAGTAGTTTTGTTGTACTACCATTATTGTTGTTATTATTGCTTGTTACTGCCCATGAAACACCTTGTGAATCTATATTTCTGAACTGTTCCTTATCTTTAACATACAAGAATTTAATGTCTGAATCCGAATGTGGAATCATATTCTCAAAAATATGGCTCATCCAGCAAAGAGGTCGAGAAGTCGGAAAAAAAATGCTTGAATAGATAGCAACACGGCATGGGAATTTCAAAACGCTGTAAAATCTACTTTTGAAATAATAGCCTGTAAATGCGAATATAACATGTTAAAATGGTTATTGGTCTTAACTGCCGAGATTTACATCTCCTCCCGCTGCTTCATTAGGGTGAGCCTTTCACAATTTTCTCCTCGTGTGTCAGATATGAATCCGTACGTATACGTAGAGATAATGAAAGGATCTTTTGTTGTTGTAATTTTATTTTTTGTTTTGTGTACGTACATGTATATATATATATATATATATATATATATATATATATATATATATATATATATATATATATATTGTTGCTATGATGATTAAATTATTTTCCAAAACTTTTGCATATTCGATATTTGTTAAAAAATTATTATGCTTAAGTAGATTTTACAATATTTTGAGTCTCCAGTCTGGTTACTGTCTCTATATTAAAGAGATGAAACGGTTCAAAGATATAGATTCACAGGGTGTTTCATGGGCAGTAACAACGAGGGTTGCTTACTGCTGAAATTATAAATTTAAACAAAAAATGAGTGTTTATTAATTAGCCTCCCTTTTGAAGTTTTAATAGGTTCTACTTCGATTAAAACAAAACTAATTTTTGTATCACAAAACTTGTCTCTTTTGGGGTAGTTGGTCCTTAATTCCACTCCACCCTCCAATATACCTAATCCAATTTTTCGTCTTTTATGAAAAGATAGTCCAAAAAATATATATGAAATCGCTTTCTTTATTGCTAAGCTACCGCTCTTTTACCATTTTAGGGACCTTTTCATCATGTTAATATGTTTTACCGTCCCTAAAATTAACATACCTGTCCCTTAGTTTTTCGTGTAGGCCTATTGTAACATATCCAAATTTCAGAAAAATCGGAGAGTGACACTTCCGTAGGTTTACTTGTGAGTAAACCCCCTTGTACCTGAGTATGAAACTGCCTCCAGAAGACGACCGAATGCCACACTCCTCCCCCCAGAGTAGTAAATTATATGTGCCCTGGTGATGCCCCTTTAAACAACAACTGCATAGAGCTCACATTGGCTAAACCTGCTCTCACTGGCATTTGCTACCAAGGTAACTTCACACTCATTTGAGTGTCTCTGTCATTCACTTTTCAGTTTATCTTTTTTAGCGACTATGTCAGCACCTGAAACAGTTTGTTCACGTCCTTGTCTGAAATGTAACTACCACTGGCATCGACAAAGCTAATACCGCTGTATGAGTTACACACAAAAAATTAACCGTATCTATTACAAAAGTTACCAAATTAGATTCAACCCACCTGGCGGCTGATGTCACCTGCGACGTCCATTTACTGCAATAGTTTCATGCGTATCGCAAGCAATGGCAACCAACCTGTGAAGGAGAAAACTATGTTATATAATTTTACACATGAATATGTTTGTGATTAAGAAAGTAAATAATTAACATAAACCACCACCTGCACTCAACGAACCTAAACTTCATAGAGTAGCTAAGAGACGAATTACAGCCCTCCGCCGCCATATTTTTGGTGTGTGTGTGTGTGTGTGTGTGTTTTGTCAAATGTTCAAATGTTTGTAGAGCTTATGGGACTTAACTACGGGGTCATCAGTCCCTAAACTTACAAACTACCTATCAACTAGCTTATCCTAAGGACGGCACAAATATCCATGCCCGAGGGCGATTCGAACCCTCGACCTTAGTGGCCGTGCAGACCGTGACTGGAGCGCCTCACTCCCCTCGGCCACCGCGGCCGGCTGTGTGTTGTTCTTACGTTAGTTTTACGTAGCTAAAGGGCTAATAACCAAAGGAGTCCCCTAGCTTTACAAATATAAGCATCAGTCAGTTTAAGGGCCGTTGACCTCAGCAGTTTTGTCCCTTAGTTGTATAAATAATTGACTTTTTTCTGTTTTTTCCTTCTTAAAACTACGAGTATTCGGATCCTAATATAAGACCCATTTTACATGACAATAAAGGTTCGCCTAATATTGTGTCTTATGTATTTAATCTAATATAAATGATTTGCCCTACTGATTCCTACACGTTTTTCTGGCTGTTACTTCGCATTTATTTACAGAGTATTTTATATTTTACTTTCACCTTATTGAGTACCAGTTTATTATGTAGAAATTGTGGGCCTTTTTCGATTTATTTCATTCATTTCTTTCTTTCATACCAGTACTTACACGGCTCTCAACCTTGTTCGCCATTTGTGAGTAACCTGTAGCATTATTAATAATGTATGGAATTTGATTATATAATTATATATACTGCCCAGAATAAAATTCAGTAAACCTTCTTAGAGTTTAACAATTCAATCATCAAAGATAAACGTGAAGCAATGAAATAAAATTTGTGGTGCGGCCGGGAATCGAACCCGGACCTCTATGCTTACTAGACAGACGGCTTACCGTTAGACCACCGCACCTCTATCGACAAAGGCGTCTCGGAATAGCTTAAGTACGACTTCCCTCCATGTCACAATTTTTAATTCTGCTTCTGTGTTCCAAAGGTAATTGTAACTGCTGCCAAGGCTCTCCATGCAGCGGAATTACACCTCGGCAACGGACATAGAGGAGGGAAGTCGTACTTTGACTATTCCGAGGCACCTTAGTCGTTAGAGGTGCGGTGGTCTAACGGTAAGCCGTCTTCTAGTAAGCATGGCTGTCCGGGTTTGATTCCCGGCCGCACCACAAATTTTCATTCATGGCTTCATGTTTATCTTTAATGTCTTCGACATATTTGAGACGAAAAACCGTCTCATGGTTTCTCAATCTACAATTAAATTTAATCATCATTTTGTTGTGGCGTCGGCAGTCTACACAAGCCACCACGCAACAACCTGAAGAGGCGATAAGTCGCTTAATAGCACTTCGGCCGCTGGTGGCGCCCGCAGTCTCGCTACCTCTTTGCCTGCTTCGCGCGCCGGTCAATAGGAAGGCGGGGACTCTCTTACATAGTTCGACGCACCACAGCACCGAGAGAGAGTACGAAGCAGATCCACGAGATCGACAATTCCATGAAGTTCAACAGAAGAGCACCATCTACGAGAGCCATCACAATATATTTATTACTGGAACACTGCATAAGGAGTACATGAAATGATAATATTTATTGAGGTAGTAAGTGTCGATCCCTGCTGAAACACTGATCAGTGCGTGATACAACCACGAGAGGCTATGCAAGCACTGATCGTGTCATCCATTCGATCATATAGCTGGCAAATACTTTCTTGGGATATGTCTTGCTCGAGCTGTCCACTTAGATCTATAAGACGTATAACACGTTGAAACATACTCGTTTAAATATGGGAAGCATTACATGTGGTGTCCCACAAGGATCCATCTTAGGGCCATTGCTTTTTTTCTTGTGTATATTAATGAACTCTTATCAGTTACACTACCAGAAGCAGAGTTAGTTTTGTTTGCAGATGATACAAGTATTGCAATAAAAAGTATGTCAAGCATAGTTATAGAAAGGTCTGCTAATGATATTTTCTTGAATATTAATAAATGGTTTAAAGCCAACTCATTGACATTAAACTTTGAAAAGACTTACTACATGCAGTTCAGAACATGTAAGAGATTTCCTGCCAGCATATGCATTAAGTATGAAGAAGAGCAGATAGAAGAGGTTGACAGTTGTAAATTCCTGGGATTACAGCTTGATAATAAATTTAGTTTGGAGGAGAACACCACAGAACTGCAGAAACGACTCAACAAATCTGTATTTTCAATACGAGTGTTATCAGAGATAGGAGACATAAAACTAACAAAGCTTCCATACTTTGCTTACTTGCATACCATAATGTCATATGGTATAATATTTTGGGTTAACTCTTCAAGTCAGTCAAAAGTCTTCAGAGTCCAAAAGCGTGTAATACGTATTATTTGTGGAGTAAATTAACGGACGTCCTGTGGAAGCCTCTTCAAAGAAATGGATATATTAACTACTGCCTGTCAGTATATTTATTTCTTAATAAAATCTGTCATAAATAATATATGCCTTTTCCCAACAAACATCTTAGTTCATACATACAATACGAGGAATAAAAATGATCTACACAAGGACTTAAAAGCTCATACTTTAGTCCAAAAAGGGGTCCACTACTCAGGAACACACGTTTTCAATAATTTACCATCAAGTATAAAAAATTCAGTTACAAATAAAGATCAGAGGAACCTAAAAGATTTTCTAGTGGCCGACTCCTTCTACTCCATTAGTGAATTTCTAAATTGTACCATATGATGCATGTATTGGTATTCAAACTATATTATTATTATAATTATATTTATCAGCTAAAAAACACTTTAAAATGTATGTATCTGTATTTATATTATTAGTATTATCTATTATTCAGCTTGTAAATTTCGTTTCTTGACATGTTCCACATCCACAAGCATCTCCTCAACATGGATCTACGCAACGAAAAACTAATCTTATCTCTAATCAGTAAAATAATTGAAATAAGATAAAATTAATTTCTAAACTGATAACTATGGTTGAGTGTGTGTCTTAGTTTGAGATGTGTGACTAATGCGACAGCCTGTCGAGACAGTGGTCTGGTACTCCACTGTGAACATAATAATCGATCTGTATGGATTTAATGAAAATAAGATTAGATATTATGATTAATCAGACTGGACTCGACTGATAGCAAGGTGTACGTCCCTGTTAGTGCACTTAATTATCCGGAACATCAGTCTGGCTAAATGATAAACTCACCGAGTGGCAAGTCTGGCTGTAGCAGGAAATGGAAGTCGCTACTCTGATAATCAAGTAATTCATTAATTAAACCGATAATTCACTAATTTTCAACACAGAATATAAATGTGATTATGTGTGTGTGTGGAATGACAAACAATTTCTAACAGTGACTGATAACAACAGAATAGCTTGTACGGACATAACACAGAGTGGAAACGCTTAAGTGGACAATTACGTAATGCGTTAATCATTTAAAGTAAAGGTCAAGGTTTAGATTACAAATGCATAAACTGAGTATGGACTCTGTTGCGACATTAGCAATGATTACAGAGTGCTGTGACACTTTCTGAGAACAAGACAATTTCATTAGCAACCTAACTACCGCGTAATCGTCAAGTGGTGTAATTCATTTTAGTGTAGCAAGTGCTTTCCGCAAATTGGTAAGAAATACTGACAGTTGCCTGACAAGGTAATAGATTTCGTTACAGTGGCACAGAAACGAAAGCCCGAGAACAAGTAGCTAGTTAAAATTTTGTGAAACAAGTAAGTAAGAACACCAGTAAGCGATCTTTCCTACTGCGGACTTCAAACATAAATCAATTAAATGTCAGTTACATCTTTGCGTTGTCACCAAACACATGCAGATTATGTACATCAATAAAATATGATTTTTGTGAGAACAAAGTCGGCCTTTAACTCTGAATATATATATATAAGATGGTAACTGACTTTCTAACATAAATTTTAAATAAAAAAACCATGTCTAATTATAATTGTCAAAAATTGTTTGCTTGCATTTCACTGTGCACCAGTAACGCGTCTCTTGCATTTATTAATCCTATAAATTCTGCTCAAAACATTAATATACAATACATTATAGAAAGATGTATCTAAATTAATGTGCAACAGAATAAGGACAGAACGTAAGGTGCATTGTCTAACACAGGGGGCAGGAATAAGATATCTTTAAAGAATCTAACACTTAATTCAATTACTTTTTAAATAAGTCTTTAAGTTAGTCACATGATGACCTTTCTAGCTTCAAATAACAATGAGTAAAAAAAATCTTGTAATTACATGAATCGGTCATTCTACTTAACAATGCGCACTGCGGTGAAGGTATGACTGATGCACAACAACCTTTTTTGGATGCACGACACAATATAAATAACAGTTCCAAATCAACTTTATATTATAAAACTACATGATCTTCCAAAATTTAACCAAATATTGGGTTAAAATCGTCATGCTGCATACTACACTGCTCTCTCCGTCTTACACCTAACCACATCTCACTACTAACTACTACAACAGAGGCTGGCAACTGCCAGGAAACTTTTTATCGCTGACAACCATAGCAAAATGATGAAAGGAAAGAAGTTTCTCGCTTACTAATTTTCCTCTGTTCACGGAGTAAAACTACGGCATTCGGTATAACATTGAAATTTATAATTCCTACATATTGTACCTGCAGGAAATTTTACAAACAGTATATACACATATAGTTGAACGTTCCTTCTAAACTGTATCACAGTACGACAAGTAGTTTATTAGATACGAGCACATAAACAATAATGTTCACGGAAATCCGCCCCATCACGCACCAAGCTTTAATCTATTACTTATTTACTGCGAATTACATTCGAAATAGTTTTTTTTAGACATACAGCACTTATACAAATGAATATATACCTGAAAATTATACAATTGTATGACATATAACTCAGTAAATATGAGATCATATATAATGCGATGGGTAAAAGCTTTTCACATCAGGCATCACGTTTTATTACATTTCTTATTTGCTGCTAAGACACTCCTGTATTCCAGTGAGCTTACGGAAATTCCTGAAAGATGACAATGCTGTTGAAAACTTTGAAGTAACTTGGAACTGTAAAGCGCATACCGCTGAAGGATGAAGCAATAGAAATCTATAGAGCTACAAGGAAAGGAAGAGAATGAAACAGTACATCGAGTACATCCGACGAATACCCATTATTTCCGACAGATCTGGCTTTTAACTTTAAGAGACTGCAGTTTGCAGTGGGACCTGCGTTATCTATCATGATTTATTAAATCACAGGGCAATCTACTCAGTACTGTGGAGTGTATTTAAAATCTCCATGTTTCTTACATGGACAGCTTTACATCGCTTGTTTAGGCATGGGCTCTCCACAGAAAATATTCGTATTATATTCTGGAAAAGTCACAAGAAATATTGTTGATAATCAGGAAGGAAGGAATATTAGCGTTTAACGCCTCGTCGATAAAATGGTCATTACAGGCGGAGCCTACGCTCGGATTGTTTGGGTAAGGTTGGGAAAGGAAATCGAAATTTGAAGTTTTTGTGTATACTGTGATTATAAGTATGATATAGTGCAGGAGATCTCCAAGAGTACGATGTGAACTTTCATCGGGTTTCATAAGTCAACTGAGAGTACCTTGGGTCAACATATAAGCTTCATTTCATGAAACCGGAGCAGGGGAAGAAAAGATATCGTAATTTGTAGTTTCTGGTGTCTACTACGCTTGAGTTGCAGCGTAGTATAGCAAAGATCCGATACAGGCGCTGTTGGCGGTGTTACATAGTACACCAAATAAGTAATATTTTCCTTACGGCAGCGGTATTGATACTGAATCCTTTTTCAAAAATCAGTCACGTACAATGAGAGGAATAATTCATTCTGTTGATAAAGAAATAATTAATTTTGTTCCTATTAGTAAATTAATGATCCTCCTAAAGCGAATATTTCGTTGCCAACATTACATACTAAACCGCTGCCACTGCAAGTAAAATTTAACTCAGGTACGACACAAAAATATATTTTTTTTATTAGCTGTATCCCGGATGCCTTGCAATTCCATGGAAAGAAAAAAAGTGCGACTTTCTGAGGGTATCATTTGAATTTAAAACATAACGACGTCCTTTCGCGTCTTTCTTTGCAAGGAAACACGAATTTATGTAGATTCCTTTCTGATTTCGGTGTGTATTTATTACATCTCGAGTCCATTCTTATAACTCAAGATCCAGACAACCAAATAACGTGAAATTTGGTTCTTAAACAGGTTTAGTTCCATTTTGTGGAAAATCAACCAGAAAATTTGAGATAAGTGGAAGTGTGTTTTCAATGTGTCCGTATAAATCTATATCTTTGCACTAATCTTGATGAAACTTTCCACAATTGACTTTCAAAACAAGAGGAAGGGCTCTGTCCACATAAAATTTCGCTCAGTGCATGGTGGAAGGTACATATGGATGTCGCCCATATCCACAGTTTTGCTCCGACCTTGATGAAATTTTGTGTACGCTTCTACAGAAAACCTTATTTTAAACCCGGGCAAAGCCGAGTACTTGCAGCTAGTCGTTAATAAAAATACGAAAAATACGAAACAGTAAGGGGCCTAAAACACTTCCCTGTGGAACCCCAGATAGCTCTTCTGTTCTACTCGATGACTTACCGTCACTTACAACGTACTGTGTCCTGTCTGACAGGAAATCACGAATCCAATCGCACAATTGTGACGGTATTTCATAAGCACGCAGTTTGATTAGAGGACACTTGTACGGTACAGTGTCAAAAGCCTTCCGGAAATGTAGAAATACGGAAACTATTTGAAATCTCTTGTCGATGGTCCTCATCACATCATGTGAGTAAAGTGCTAGCTGTGTTTCACAGGAACAATACTTTCTGAATCCGTGTTAACTGTGTTCTAAAATCCTGCCGCGAACCGACGGCAATCCTGTAATTTTGCGGATCACTCCTATTGCCTTTCTTGAGTATTGGAGTGACCTGTTTACGAGTATGAAACGTTCGCTGTGCGAGCGGTTCTTTATAATAGTTCACACGGCATCTTCGTATTTAATTTACGGTGGCGAACTGAGCGATACCGATCGTATTTCTGTGTCCTAGGGAAGCTCTAGTTAACTCACGTCTACCTGATTTTTAATATAATATCTATACGCCGTCTTTGACAGAATAAAGAAATAACTGTTGAATTATACCAACTCATTTAATAACTTTCTTACAAAGCAATGGTTACATTACGGAGTAGTAGTACTATTGCATATGTGTCGTGTAGACTGACGGTTGTTATTGCGCATCGGTATCGTTCTTGCGTCCTGTAGAACACTGGAAAAAGATTTGCGTGGGTTCTATCCCTGCCGAGTGCTTCTATTTTTCCCTGTCGTTTTTTCCTTTTATCAGATACTGCTCTGATGCCGCCGGCCAAACGCCTGCCAGCTGGCATCCCTCACAACAGGACTGTCAAGCGGCCAACGCAACTGGACATGTGGCGCGAAACCAACCAGCGCCTGCCTGATACCAACGCAAGACCAGAACATACACAAACAGTAACTTCAAACAAACATATCTAATAGGGACTATTTCTTACAGGTGGCTCTGTGAACCGACTGAGTGTCCTTTCGCTGCCTCCTGATTGGCTCCAGGTATCTACTTAAGCCCGGCTCGCCAGCCGATGAGCCAGTGTTGGTGTGTTCGCTCTCGCCGCCAATCACCGTCTCCATTACACAAGACTCCTATCGACTTCGCCGACGACCTCCAGAACGGAAGCGGCTGGAACGTTACCTGGTGTATTGCGAGTGACGAACTAAACTGTGCTAGTGACTGTGCCTTTGATCTAGCAGACTATAATCTGTGTTTGGTTTTGGGATTTCTGTCTCTGTAGAAGAATTTAGTTTCGTTTCACTGGTTAACAAAAGCAAAGTGTACTTTCTTTGATTTAAATAAATTGTGTTGTGAAAACTTGAACCGTGGTGGTCACTACATATACATAACAGAGTAAACGATGTAAATCACGTACAATGGGAATTTTCATTTTTTCAGATATTTTCGCAAGACAGTTTAACAAAAAATGTGTTTGAGAGACAGCTATTTCACCTCCCTGCACGACATTTTTTTTTCACTCTTATCCCTCTTCCAGAAAAAAAAATGCCTCTGTGTCATGCCGTTAGGTGTAGCTCAACTCCAGATTGTTTACACAAACAATTCTACATCCCACAAGGAAAAAGCAATATGGAATGTCGCATCGCAGGATGTGTTTGCATAAATTTGCTTATGAGTCAGCTAAACTCTGTAAGCTAAGGCACTACACCTCTGTAACACTTATTACATCAAGGCATGATGTCACGTTCTGAAAACCGTGCTAACGGTTCATGTCAAAAACAAATGCTTCCCGTGCAGCTCTAGGTGGGCTGATACATACTTTCGAAGAGTTGGCATAATCGGCTTGGACGACAAAAATTATTACAATACAAGAGCAAGAGTACAAGCATGAGAAATGAGAAATGAGTTCGTAAATATTGTAAACATGATGTTAAGTCAGGTTCCATAATATTAAAATAATTATTTGGTTTCTGTTTCATTCTTTTTATTCATTTATTAGGAGTATGTAATGTAAACATAAAAATGACGTAATCTGGACCTTTCATAATGATCTCTACCTCGAAGAGAACGACATATTGTCCCATAGTCAGATAGTATCGTCCTTGTGACACACAGCAAGCTTTTTAATCACATGATGTGATGAGTGCTATCGACAAGGGATGTCAAATAGATTCCGTATTACTAGATTTCCGGATGGCTTTTGACGCTGTACCTCACAAGCGTCTTCTAATCAAATTGCATGATTATGGAATATAGCCGCAGTTGTGCGATTGGATTCGTGATTTCCCCTCATAAAGGAAACAGTACTTTGTAATTGACAGAAAGTTATCGAACAGAAAAGAAGTGATTTCTTGCATTCGCAAGGGAATTGGTATAGGGTTC
The DNA here is from genome assembly GCA_026315105.1 of Locusta migratoria. Classification (NCBI taxonomy): domain Eukaryota; kingdom Metazoa; phylum Arthropoda; class Insecta; order Orthoptera; family Acrididae; genus Locusta; species Locusta migratoria. Next base: position 123,508,201 of record CM048745.1, on the reverse strand, counting down.
CTACTGTTCTTTATTTTTATAAATGACTTAGAACACAATTTTAGTAGCTCCCTTAGACTGTTCGCGGATAATGCAGTCATTTATTGGTTACTAAAGTCACAAGAAGATCAAAATAAACAGCAAAATGATTTAATTAAGATATCAGCATGGCGCAAAAACTGACAAGTGACCCTTAAAAGTGATAAGTGTGAAGTCGTCCATATGGCCACTGAAAGAAATCCGTTTAACTTCATTTACTCGTAAATTCAACTTAATACCGGGGAGTATGAATTACGTACGAATAACTTAAATTGGAAAGAACACACAGAAAATATTGTAATATTGTAAGGAAAGCAACCAAAGACTATGTTTCATTGGCAGAACACTTAGAAGATGCAACAATTCTACTAAAGAAACTGCCTACTCCATGATTATACGTCCTATTTTGGAGTAATTCTGCGAATTGCGGGATCCACACCAGGTGGGACTGATGGTCGATTTAGAGAGAATTCAGAGAAGGGCAGCTCGTTTTGTACTATCGCTATATAGGGGGGAGAGTGTCACGGAAATGATGCACGAGTTGGGGTGGAAATCATTATAAGAAAGGCGTTATCTGTTGAAATGACATCTATTTGCGAAATTTCTTTCACCAATTTCTTCCGATTGCAAAGATATTTTGTTAGCCACCACCTACTTACGAAGACATGATTATCAAAATAAAATAAGAGAAATTAGATCAAAAACGGAAAGATTTAGGTGATCCTTTTTCACGCGAGCTATTAAAGAATGGAACTATAGAGAAATGTCATAAAAGCGGTTTGATGAACTTCAGTGTGACTTGCAGAGTGTTTATGTAGATGTTGATCTTTCACTGACGTATTTGTCATAAACCTAGTGTTATGCAAAGTTTATACTGACTTTATTTCGAGGTAACAATAGATGGTTGTTAAATATGTTTGACTTAAGGAAGCTACTGAATATTCATTCGAACAAAAATTTATATGATTTCATTCCTGGCAGCGGCAAATTAAAGCCTTTATCTACGAACTCGCTCTAGCAGACGAATTACAAATTCCGCCATGTTGACTTCTTGTATCTGTATCTCTAGAATTCATGGACGCAATAGTGTGCTTAAGTAAATATTGTTGCCTACGCTACCATTTGCACTTTTACTTCCGTCTTAAAACGATTATAAACTCGTTTTAATACAGCTGCCCTGTGGTGCGTATGGCCCAACCAGCGAGCACAGAATAACATAGGCCATACCGCAGTGGTGAACTAAGGCTTTTGGAGGCGAAACAAAATGAGCTCCCCCCCTCCCCATCCACTTGGAAATACATGTATTACTGTGAGAAAAGTAACTTTTGAGATTTGGAGATCCCACAGGAGGAGAGGAACGAGACAGTCTAAAGCAGTGTTTTTCAATCTATGGCTCGTGACCCTCGACCCTCAAGGGGGGGAGGGGGCGAAGTTTTGCTCGGGCGGTCGTCGGTCGCAGGACGACGCAGTACCATCGTGTTCGATGGTACGTTTCCTGACATTCAGTTTCTATGGCAGAAGTGCCACACGGACGTGACAGGATATTGTGACAGTCGCTTAACTAACAAGTCATCCTTAGGTGGAAAATTGGCTTTGTAGTGACACGTTTTGTGTGGCCCGTAATCAGACATAAAAAGTGTTACAGGTATAAGATGTACCAATGGCACTTTTGATTTCTAATGGCCGGCCGCGGTGGCCGAGGGGACTGAGGCGCTTCAGTCACGGTTTACACGGCCACTACGGTCGGGGGTTCGAATCCCCCCTCGGGCATGGATATTTGTGTTGTCCTTAGTTGTTGGTAGTTCATAAGTAGTTTGTAAGTTTAGGGACTGATGACTCCGTAGTTGTCCCTTAAGCTTAACAAACATTTGAACTTTTTTTTTTTAATGATGGTTCGGACGGAACCTGAAACAAAAAAGCCATTTTTCCACCTCTTGTTAATTAAGCGACTTAACCGTGTCTGTGCAATACTGTTCCAGTTTTCACGATGAACTGTCACATATTCAAATATTGTTATGTCGTGAAAAAATTAATAATCTTAATATTATTTTTAGCCAATACATAAAAATACCGTTTTACTACTGGATCATAGTAGTTTTCAGCTGGTAACGAGTTTTCAATACAATATTATTTGTACTGAACTAATAACAATATCATTTAATTACTGGATCATAGTAGTTTGTGCTATTTAAGGTTTTTCAGTATCCTTTAGAATAAATCCAAAGTTTATCATCCTCCTTGAAATATTAGGGTGTGATGCATCAGCTTCGATGAATTCATACTCTCGCGTTACAACACGTCGCAACAATATAGACACGGAAATTTATTATTCACCACAGTCTTTTCTTTCAGTTCTGATTCGTTTCAGCTACTGCAACTTTCACCAGACTCCGCGGTGTAGTCGAGCGGTCTAAGGCGCCTCGCTGCGGAGCACTCGGTTGCTCGCCGTCGGAGATTCGAGTCCTCCTTGGGGCATGTGTGTGTGTGTGTGTGTGTGTGTGTGTGTGTGTGTGTGTGTGTGTGTGTGTGTTGTCCTTAGGTTAGCTTAAGTAGTTTGTAAGCTACGGACTGATGACCACGCAGTTTGGTCCGATAGATTTACAAACATTTTAACATTTATTTCACCAGACAGACTGGCGGTGAAGATCTTACATCTAAAAGCTAAACTCCGTCCCACACAGTCCTCGAGGGCCCAACGGGTACCGACCGGCTGCCATGTCATCCTCCGCCGGATGTGGTATGGAGGGGGATTTGATCAGCGCTTCGCCCTCCCGGCAGTTGTCTCGGTTTTCCAGAACTGGTCTACGCAAGATAAATAAATACTTTGCCTTCGGAATCACTGACATGGCCTTATTATGGGCCTGGAGGGTCGCCGGACATATTTCCTCTTAAAGGGGGATCGCGGGTTCAAAAAGGTTGAAAACCACTGTTCTAAATAAATAGCTTTCGAGATTAGGAGGCCCCAGAACGAGAAGCCGAGGGTGCTCAGAAAAAAAAAAAAACTGCTTTCGGGGTATTTGGAGGCTCCCCAAGACGAAAGGCCTGGGGTGATACGCCAGTTCCGCCCCTCCCCCCCCCCTAGTCAGCCACTGCTATACCGCCTACATCAGCGAACAGGCAGTGAAGTAACGGCAGCCATCTTGGTTGGGTGTAGAAACGAAGTTGGGCCAAAAATGCCTAGCTCTTCAAATGGCGCTCGCCTTAATTATATTGTCATTTCAACCCCTTAGGATAGGGAAAAAATTACAAAATTTTTACACAGACAGGTGAATATTGAAGGAATGCAACAGTTTTCTTAGGATATATAGTACGTACTGTGTATGTATAAAAATGATAATTGAAACTATTACGTTTATGTGAAATTAAGATTCCGACATGAGTCGTCTGCCACTTTTTTTGTTTTATGGTCAGGAAATTTTTGTCAGTGAGAAAGTTATACATGATGAACTTATCTTTTTATTTAAACTTTTTATAGCTCTCCTACTTTGGCACAAATTTGGATGGAATAGAGCGATGGAAACTTTCAAATTCTACTCGTTAGTTTCAGCCAGCTTGCCGACCAGCAGCACTGATTCTGTTGCCCACTCACCTTGTGCTTTGTGATAAATTTCGATAAATATTTTTTAATGTGGGATACAATTTTCGGTATTAAATAATTTTGTCTTCTACTTTTTATTTATTTTATTACTAACTACATTTGCATGAGTAATCTTTAAATATCTTTAACTCGAGAACTGCAGAACGTATCGTGGTGCGGTTTGTTTCAATTTCTTCGTTATAATTCTGGGATCAACGTAGGCTATATTAAGTGTCAGTACGAAAATGTAAAATAATTGAAATAAAAATAACTTAGAATAAAATATGAGTCCTGCGGCGAAATACATAGAATAGAATTATATATCTCAGGACGATGTTTTTTTCTCTAAAGAAAAGGCCGCGAGATCAAATGTCTAACTTTTACAGATCTTCCACAATCACTATATCTTTAGTCTGAAGCCATCTGGGGTCAGCGCTTTAGAAGAGAAAAATGATAAAAGTTAGATACATGCTCTCGCGTATTTAATTAATGTATTTATTTTCTTAGATCTTTGTGAGTTCTGCAATTCTGTACTATGTACACTGGCCTAGCTCTTACAGTTTAGTCTCCAGAGATGACTAAAGTGCAGAAGAGGTCAACGATTCTGCGTTATTATTCTCATTTTAGTTGTTTCACAAGTTCCTATTGACATTAAATATAGACTAAGTTTATCGCAGGATTCTAAAGAAGAAATTAAAAGAAACCACATAACGATGTGTTCCATACTCCTCGATTTATAAAAGGTTAAATACACAGACAGAGAGAAAGTGTGCTTTTATATTATATCATACTATGATTTGCTACCCCTAGCTGGAATTTGTAATTATTTAAAAAAGGAACGCCATAAAATACATTAAAAAGGAATTACCAGTTGTAATTGTTAATTGCATTTGGGAAGATATTTATTTATTCCTTGCAACGCTACACGCTACTTTTATTTGTTCCTTTCTACTGTACGTGTTTTTTTCACCAAGAACAAGAACCACAGATACAATCAAGTATAGCAGTAATAATGTTATTCAAAAATGACGCGTCGAATTTCATGACTAACACAATAATTCTCACACTAATTAACCCCTGCGGCTTCGGGGGTAAGAATAGGCCCGCGGTATTCCTGCCTGTCGTAAGAGGCGACTAAAATGAGTCCTCATACTTTTAGGCTTTACATCTGTGGTCCCCTATGTGGGTTTGACTTTCCATTTTTCAAATCTTTTTCAGAAGAGCGAACCAATTGGGGAAGGACACCTTTCGTGGTGCAACATGTAATTCTCGTGCCATGCCATGGAATGGACTTGCGACTGCGGCTTCTATTCTGCCATTGGGCACGACATTTCTTTTTCCATGCAAGTCGCGTCCATTGTGCACTAATATCCCAGCACTCTCCTTTATAATGTTTCACATAGCGCCAGAAAGCCAGCACGGTAGCCAGTCCGTTGTGGTGGGGTCGTCATATACCCTCTTGGCTGTAGTCCCCTGACAATGCAGGGATCGCTCTACCGATGCCAGAGCTGTAAACTCCTCTTGCAGGCCCAGGAGTAGATGCTCGTCGCTGTGGAGCATCAGAACTCCCGGCAACGGTCATCCCGCCAGGTGACGTTGCTGTGGCTGGGTGGCGCCCCTGAGGAGAGCCCCTGCTCGCAGTGGGTGGCATCGGGGCGGATGATTCGCCATGAAGCGAAACAAATCAAACGATCAAAATCCTGGCGCAACAGGTGTCTCGAAGCTTGGGAAGTTCAACGTAGCCACTTATGACCCCTCGTCGTTCGCTCTCCTGACTTCTTCTTGGCGGGAACGTGGAGGTAGACAGAATGAGCCATATGCCCCGAAATTTCTAGTCTGTTCTAGGACGGATGGGGATCCTTCCAGGCAACTAAGCCCATGTTCTTTGTCGAACATATCGAAGACAAGTATGGTGAGGTTGCGGGTATGTCAAAAATGCGCGATGGATCAATTCTAATACAGGCAGAGTCCCCTGCACAGTCTCAGGCTCTGCTCACATGCACTAAACTTGGTGACGTGCCTGTATCCATAACAGCGCATAAGACGTTTTTCATCGCGACCTATTGCTGCAGTCTGATGAGGAGTTGCGTGCAAACTTGCAACGACGTGGTGTCCACTTTGTCTGCCATGTCTTACGGGATCCAAAAGACAACAGGGTGGCAACCGAGGCCTTCATCTTGGCCTTGGATGGTGATACCTTGCCAGAGAAGGATAAGGTGATGATATACAGTTGTGATGTCCGACCGTACATACCTCCTCCCATGCGCTGTTTAAAGTGCTGGCGGTTCAGCCACACGTCTTCCCGTTGCAATGCGGCCCCTACCTGTTGCGACTGTGGCTGTCCCATACATACCCCTTGTACCCCACCACCTTTCTGTATTAACTGCAGTGGCCACCATTCGCCTTGCTCACCGGACTGTCCCGCTTTCCAAAGGGAGAGCAAGATCGTAGAGTACAAGACCCTCAATCGTCTAACATATTCTGAGGCCCGTCGCAAGTACGAAATACTCCAACCAGTATCTATGATGCTGCTGCCACAGTGGCATCGCCTCCATTGAGGGAGGTTGCCTGATCCACTATCACACCTTCTGTGGGCCCTTTGGGCCATCAGCTAGTCTCGGCTCCCCAGACGCCGAGGGGCACCTCTTCTTCTGCGAGGCTTTTGCCTCCCCCATTAACGGGGTCTTTGAACCCAGTCTCTCCGCCGGAGCAATGTCCTCAGTCTCTGGCTCTTCCTTCAGGGAAAGGTTGTGCCCACTGTCCCTGACTCCCTGGATGTCGGTCAATCTCCTCCTGCATGAACAGGGTCTCTTGAGGCGACCCTTTCCATGGCTCCAGCTTCGACTCAGCCAGATGTCAGTCAGTGGCTAAAAACCCATGCACTCACTGGTAGCCGGGCCTCCCTGTCTGCCTCAACGTCCGACGTTCCTTCTGGGAAGTCCACTAGGGCGTCAAAGCCCAAACCCAAGCGGGAGCGGACGCGAAAGAAGGATGTACCACAGGAGAAAGAGCCGGCGGCAAAGGCAGCTTCCTCGCTGCCGTCTGCTGACAGTTCTGACTCCGACTAAGAGGTCGAAATCCTTGCATCTAAAGAGGACCTTGCTCTTACTGACAACCTGGACGCAATGGACTTGGACACCACAGACCGTCAGCCGGTGGTGGCAAGTGACACGGAGATGCATAGTGTCTCTTAATCACTTTCATGCCTCCTCAGTCAATAGGCAGCACTTTCCTTCAATGTAATTGCGGCGGCTATTTTTCCCACCTGGCAGAATTAAAACAACTTCTAAGAACCTCACATGTACTATGCGATGCCCTCCAGGAAACTTGGCTTCCGCCAACGTGAACTGCAGCCCTTCATGGCTATTGAGGCTTTTACAGGAATCGTCTTGCTTATGACATCCAGTGGTGTCACCATCCATGTTATTGACTCTGCCTACAGTGAAGCAGTGCCTCTTCAAACAACTTTGGAGGCTGTGGCTGTCTGGATCAGGACACCACTAGCTATTACCGCCTGCATTGTCTATCTTCCACCAGATGGTGATGTGCCCCAACATGTGTTAGCTGCACTGATTGCTCAGCTCCCCCCACCTTTCCTCACCATGGGCGATTTCAACGCCCATAACCTTCTGTGGGGTGGAAACGTGACTACTGGCTAAGGTAGGGAGGTTGAAAATCTTGCCTCCCAGCTCGACCTTTGTATTTTAAATACAGATGCTCCCACACATTACAGTGTGGCACACGGCACCTACTCCGCCGTCGATTTATATGTTTGCAGCCCTGGCCTCGTACCATCTCTTCGCTGGAGAGTGCATGATGACTTGTGTGGCAGTGACCACTTTCCGATTTTTCTGTCATTGCCCCAGCGTAATTGCCCTAGCCGTTTGCCCCTTTGGGCTCTTAACAAAGCTGACTGGGATGCGTTTATGACTGCTGCCACTGTTCGATCTTTGCCAGAAACTAATATTGATGTGGTGGTCGACAATTTCACAGACGTCTTTGTCTCTTCAGCTCAGTCTGCAATCCCCTCTTTTTCGGGTTCGTCCCAGCGAAGGACCATGCCCTGGTGGTAGCCGGAAATCGCAGACGCAATCAGAGAACGTAGGTGGTCTCTTCAGCGTCATAAACCGCACCCATCAGTGGCCAATCTCATCGCTTCCAAACGACTTTGTGCCAAGGCTCGGCAACTTATCAAAAGAGCCAAACAAGAATGTTAGGAGAGGTATGTCTCTACCTTAGGTTCTCGTGTCTATCTCAGGTGTGGACTAAGATCAGGCGCCTCTATGGCCACCAGACTCCTGTTGGCGTCCCTGGTCTTTCTATACATGGGGCTGTGTGTACAGACCCGAGTGTGATCGCTGAACGTCTTGCTGATCACTTCGTTCAGTGCTCTGCATCTGCTAACTACAGTGCAGCACTTCGCTCCCACATGGAGCGTGTGGAGCGACAGCGCCTGTCCTTTGCGACGCTCCGTCAGGAGGGCTACAACGCTGCATTCACCGAAAGTGAGCTGCTTAGTGCCTTGGCCAATTGCCCAGATACGGCTCCTGGTCCCGACCGTGTTCATGCACAGATGCTGAAACACCTCTCGCGGGATTCTCAGCACTATGTCCTTGACATCTTCAACCGCATTTGGGGTGGTGGCGAGTTTGTACCAGTGGCGGAAAACCGTCGTCATACCGGTGCTGAAGCCTGGCAGGGACGCACTGGAGGTTGATAGTTATCGCCCATCTGCCTGACCAACGTTCTGTGCAAGTTGCTCGAATGTGTGGTCGCATGTTGCTTGACTTGGGTGCTCGAGTCACGGGGCCTTCTGGCTCCGTCGCAGGGTGGATTTCGTTAGGGTCAATCTACGACAGATAATCTGGTGTGCTTAGAGTCAGGGGGTCGAACAACATTTTCCCATCGTCAGCACCTATTTGCGGTTTTCTTCGACCTTCAGAAGGCCTACAATACCACATGGTGGCATCACATCCTCGCTATGCTGCATGAGTGGGGCCTTCGGGGCTCACTTCCCATTTTTATTGAAAATTTCCTCCGACTCCGCACGTTTCGGGTCCGACTCGGTGTTGCCCATAGTTCGCCCCACGTCCAAGAAAATGGGGTCCCACAGGGGTCTGTTCTCAGTGTCATGGTGTTTTTGGTGGACATTAATGGCCTGGCTGCAGCTTTGGGAGCATCAGTTTCTCCTTCCTTGTACGCCGATGATTTTTGCATATCTTTCTGCTCCACCACAACAAGTGCTGCTGAACGCTGGATCCAAGTGACAAACCGCCAGGCTCACCTGTGGGCCCAGCATCATGGCTTCCAGTTTTCCGCCGGCAAAACAAGTGTGATGCACTTCTGTTGGCGTCGGACATTTCACTGCCACCCTGAACGCTACCTTGACGGCCAACTGCTTCCTGTTGTGGACACTCACTGATTCCTAGGACTAATCTTTGATGCCCGACTGACTTGGCTCCCTCATATTCGTTATCTGAAACGGGAGTGCGGGTGCCATCTCAACGCCCTTTGATGTCTGGGCCATACCACATGGGGGGGGGGGGCTGACTGCTCCACCCTGCTGCGGCTCTATACAGCCCTGGTGCAATCGCGATTAGATTTTGGGTGCCTCGTTTATGGCCCTGCATCACCTTCAGCGTTGCGCTTATTGGACCCTATTCACCACTGTGGGGGTTCCCATTGCGATGGGAGCCTTTCGAACCAGCCCTGTGGCCAGTCTACTAGCGGAGGCCAGGGTCCTACCATTATGGGTCCACCGCCAACAACTTTTGGCAGCATATGCAGCCTGAGTATATAGTTCACCAGGACATCCGAACTACCGCCTACTTTTTTCCACTTTGGCCGTCCGTCACCAGCACCAGCGACCCAGGTCAGGACACACAATAGCTATCCGTGTGCGGTCCCTCCTGGGAGAGCTTGAGTATGGTCCTCCCTTTCCTCCATTTCGGGCCTGTTCACACACACCTCCATGGTGACTGCCAAGGCTGTGACTTCATTTAGACTTGGCCCATGGATGCAAGGACTCGGTTCCCCCTGAGGCTCTCCATCGCCAGTTTCTTGCTGTCGTAGCTGAGCACCCTGGCTATGACATAGTCTATACGGATGGCTCATTGGTGAATGGCCGCGTTGGATTTGCCTATGTCCATGGTGACCACGTTGAGTAGCAGTCTCTGCCAAAGGGCTGCAGAACTGGTGGCCATCTTCCGTGCTCTTGAGCATATGAGTTCCTGCTCAGGTGAGTCCTTCCTTCTTTGTAGTGACTCCCTGAGCAGCTTACGCGCTCTGGACCAGTGCCACCCACGTTCGCCTTTGGTGATGGCCATCCGAGAGATTGTTCAGTCTGGCAGATCAGTGGTGTTTCTTTGGTCTCCAGGTCACGTCGGCATCTCAGGCAACGAACGTGCCGATGGGCTTGCCAAACAGGCGGTTAATGCCCCTATCTTAGAGATCGGCCTCCCAACTCCAGATCTCCGTACCTTGTTGCGCCGCCGGGTACATCAGCTTTGGGATGCTGAATGGCGTAACCTGAGCACGCCAAACAAGCTTTGGGGACTCAGTGGGACTCAGTGGTCTTGTGTCGCCTCGGCATTGGGCATACGTGGCTCACCCATGGACATCACCTTCGGGGTGAGGACCCGCCCCAATTTCGGTGTGGCTACCGTCTGACAATCGTCCACATATTGTTGGACTGACCCATTTTAGCCGCCTTGCGAAGAAATTTTAACCACCCTGCTGTTTTATCAGAAGTTTTAGGTGACGATGTTACAATGGCAGATTCCGTTTTACGTTCTATTCAAGCAGGGGTTTTTATCATTCTCTCTAACTAGAGATTTCCTTGTGCTGCCGAGTGTTTGACTTTTCCTATTTTATTTTTCTGGTCGGCCAACCACAGCCATCGGCTTCCTTGTTGTAAGCTGTCTTTGTGTGATGGTCTCCTTTCGTTTTGTTTCTTGTCGTTTTTGATGATGTTTTAAGGACTAAGTGGGATTCCCCTCCCACTTTACACATTAACTCTGGGCCATCTCTTTCACGCCCACAGTATTGTTTGAACGCTATGTGGTGAAATGGGGGACTGATGACCATTGTAGTTTTGTTCCCCTTAAACATCCAACAAACTCACACTAATTATACTGCACAGCAAAAAAAAAAAAAAAAAAAAAAAAAAAAAAAAAAAAAAAAAATTTGATAAATTAATACAAAAACGGAAATAAATATCTTATCAGTATTAAAATGTTCTAATGTTTGTTAAGCTTAAGACTCAACTGTGGGGCCTCAGTCACTAAACTTACAAATTACTTGTGAACTATCTTCCACTGAAGATAATACAAGCATCCACTCCCGAGGGGTATTCGAATCCCTGATAGGGAACGGCATCGGCATCATAACATGGCGCCTCAATGCTTTTGGATGCTCCGCCGCGGCATCAGTATTGAACTACACTACGGGTTAAGTAGAGTCAAATTACTCTGATGAAACTTAACTGCACCAAGATTTGTGATGTAGCCCTTTATAGCCACCACTGTAAACACCCTGTGCTCGCAGCTGTGGCCGGGTGGCCCTCTGCGGTGGTGCTCGGCACTAGGCAGCCGCCATATTAGTTGAGTCTCGCGCTCTCTGCGCAACTTCATTCCACTGTCATTATAAGGCCTCTCTGTGTTATTCTGTGCTCGCTGGGATCAGCAACGGCGGCCTGACTGAGTTGGCGCTACCTTAGTACCTGCTACTTGGCAAGCCGTGTGACTAGCCAGCCGTCTTTCCCACCGTCAAGGTAAAATCCATCCTTTGCTGAAATAACATCAACACCCAGAAATGCAAGGTTCTGACCACTCAAGGGATTTTCGCGTAATTGTTATTCATTCGATGCGAAATAAAGAAAGGTCGAATCAGAAGCTCATAAACAGAATAAGGTTGGCATACAAATCTGGGAATCAAAGCCTGAAAGCAGCATGCCACCTCACAAGTGGAGGAAAGCCGTCGACGCGGTGCAATATTCTCCGAGACCCCCTCCAGTCTACCGCTGCGCAAACACACGCGCTCCAGCCAGACTTCTCATTTCGGCCCTAACATTATGAAGCGCGACGCAGAGCAATCCAATTCCAGATTCTGGTTCGGAATGCGCGGCGGTCAGCGGTCAGGCAAATGAGGAGGTCTGCGAGCGCCACTACATCTGCCAGCCGCCTCGGAGCCTTCATTTGGATCCACGACACAGCGGGCCCCGCGTTCAAATTGCAAATGGGGCGCCACAGCCCCAGCCGGTCGACATGACGGGCGGCTCGCCGTGGGCTGGTCGATATGCAGGCCCCTGGCCAGCGCCGACCACCCAATTATTTATACAGCGGCCACTCCTAAGCAAACTAGCGGCAGGAGTGGGGCCAAGTGCGACGATACTCTATGACACTGACGTTCAAATGACTACTTTTAGGTTGAATTCGGCTGATAAGAAGTGTGTCACTATATCTGTTGTTGTTATGGTCTTCAGTCCGGAGACTGGTTTGATGCTGCTCTCCACCCTACTCTATCCTGAGCAAGCCTTTTCATCTGCTCATAAGAACGGCAACCCACATCCTCTTGAATCTGCTTACTATACGCGTCTCTTGGCCTCCCTCTGCGATTTTTACCCCACACACTTCCCTCCAATGCTAAATTTACGATTCTCCGATGTCTAAGAATGTGTCCTACCAAGCGATCCCTTCTTTTAGTCAGGGTATGCCAAAAATTCCCTTTCTCGCCAATTCTGTTCAGTACCTCTTCATTAGTTATGCGATCTACCCACCTAATCTTAAGCATTCTTCTGTAGCACCACATTTCAAAAGCCTCTATCCTCTTCCTGTCTACACAGCTTATCGTCCATGTTTCACTCCCATAGAAGGCAACACTCCACACAAATGCATTCAGAAAAGATTTCCTTACCCTTAAATTAATGTTCGATGTTAGCAAATTTCTCTTTTTCAAAAATGCTTTTCTTCCCATTGCCATTCTGCATTTTATATCCTCTGTACTGCGACCATCGCATGTTATTTTACTACCCAAGTAACAAAACTCATCAACCATCTTCATTGTTTCATTACCTAATCGAATTCCTTCAGCATCGCCTAATTTTCTAAGACCGCATTCCATTATTTTTGTTTTGCTCTTGTTAATGTTCATTTTATATGCTCTCCTCAACACGCTGTCCATTCCACTCAACTGATCTTTCAGGTCCTTTGCTGTCTCTGACAGAATTACAATGTCATCAGCAAAACGCAATGTTTTTATTTCTTCCCCCTGAACTTTAATCCCTATTCCAAATTTTTCCTTGCTTTCCTTCAACGCCTGCTCGATGTACAAATTGAACAACCCTGTCTTACTCCTTTCCCAACTGATGCTTCCCATTCATGCCCTTCGAGTCTAATAACTGCGGTCTGGCTTTTGTACAAGTTGTAAATAACTCTCCTTTCCCTGTATTTTACCCCTGCTGACTTCAGAATTTGAAAGAGTGTATTCCAGTCAACATAGGAAATAAATTCTGTTATAATATAGGGGAAAGGGTTCTACCTTGAGACATTTTTTACATTTTAATATTTTTATACTATAATTTTTTTTACAAGAAATTTGATAATTTACCCCACACAGGCACAAATTTTAGGTAATGTTGAACGAACAGCAGTTTAGGCTAGCTCCAATATTTACACAATTACTCATCAATAAATGCCTTTGTGACACTTGCCCCAAGGTACAACCTATGGTTTCACCTTGGGACAGTGGTGGTTTTACCTTGGGACACGTTGATGTATTTCAATTTCTTAATTTTATGACGTGCGCCTCGGTTGCACAGTGGCAGAGTGCCAGACTACAAATCCAGAGGTCGCGGGTTCGATCTCCGCCAGGTACTAGGATTTTTATCTGTCACTTTCCACTTCTTTCACCTCTGGCAGTATTGCTCATGAGAAAAATACCGAGTAGTACCGTGGTTCGGAACCCACGTTAAACTGTAGGTCCCCCTATAACTGGCTGGGTAAGTCAGTTCAAAGTTCGGAGGAAGGCAACGGCATACCATCTCCAAACAGGACCATGCCTTGTAGAGCACTGTGGTGTTCAAACCAATCTTCGGATTGTTGACTGCTTTACCTTAGTTTTATGAATGAAAAAATCGTATTGGAATTACGTAGTACATGTTTATTTGTTAGTGCAAATCCACAGTCACACTAAAGTTCCATAGCACAGCCTTTACTACATACGAAAGAAGTTGTTCCTCTTGCTCTGTGGTGAAGAGTTTTGTGTAACACTGCTGGTTGCATATTTGAAATGAGTTTAACCAGAAAATTTGCGTTTAGTTTTATCACGTTACGGGGGGGGGGGGGGGGGGAATCGTCACGTAAATGTTGCATGAATTGGGGTGGAAATCATTGAAACAAAGAAGTTATTCATTGCGGCGTGATGTGTTTGCGAAGTTTCAATCACCAACTTGCCTAGGAAAACTACTTTTCGACTCTCCATACATTTCAGCCACTTCTCGTATAGATAGTTTCTGTGTAGTAACCTCATTGGCAGCTGCCTCCATGCATTCCGCATCTGGTTTTTCTCTTTTCTAAAGAGATAAACGAACTTAAGCAAAACTGTAGACGAAATGTTTGGTTGTACTTTGGGACATGTCCCAAGAGAAGTGTCCCAAGGTAAAACCAGATACACAATAACAGACAACAGTATTCTAACTTAAGTACACATTCATATCTTTATAACTTATAGTAACAATAGCTTACTTAAACAATTTCCTACAACACGGTATTTAAGTAACATCAATAATGATGCTTAGCTTTTATTTCTATATTATAAGCAGTGACTAAATTTTACTTTCAAACACGAAAACATGTAAAACTCCTCCTCAAATCTCAAACATCATCCAAATACAACATGGCCTCCTATTTCCTCTGAAAATACGCCTGACAACTTTACGTTGTAGTTCTTAGAGTTACCACTAGAGTGCACTGCCTTTATTAAAGTGTCCCGAGGTAAAATCTTCCCAAGGTACAACCCTTTCCCCTACCTTGGTTTTATCGTGAGGAAAACTACTATAATACTATAGAAACTAAAGATAAAATGAAGGTATAGAGACGAGATCCTTCGACCTTTTGTTGACCACTATGCTGGTGCCACAGAAGATGGTGTTGTTTCTCGTTGATGATAACGCTCGTTGTGAGGTACCTCATCTTTTCTTTAAGCCAAAAGGTCGATTATACCATTGAACCCTCCGTGCCTGTAGAAATAATAATGTGAACATCTACATGTACATGGGATACACTGCAAATCACATTTAAGTGCCTGGCAGAGGGTTCATCGAACCACCGTTATACTATTTATCTTCAATTCCATTCTCGAATAGCGCCCGGGAAGAAACAACACCTGATTCCTCGTATTTTATTCTGATGATCATTTCTACCTATGAGAGTGGGAGTCAACAACGTATTTTCGCATTCGGAGGAGAATGTTGGCGATTGGAGTTTCGTAAGTAGCCCACACCGTAACTATAAGCGTCGTTGGTGTGATGATTCCCATCCCAGATCCTGTATCATTTCCGTAACGCTGCTCCCCTGTATCGTGACCATACGAAACGATCTGCTCTACTTCCTTTCGATGTCCTCCGTCAAACCCACCTGATAAGGATCCCACACTGGGCAGCAATACTCCAAAAAAGGACGGACGAGCGTAGTGTATGCAGTTTCATTTGTAGTTCTGTTGCATCTTTTAAGGATTCTGCCAATAAAACGCAGTATTTGGTTCGCCCATCCCAAGACACTATCTACGTTTTCTTTCCGGTTAAATCTGATGTAATAGTAATTCTTAGGTATTTTGTGGTGTTTACTGCCTTCACTTTTGATTGATTTATTTTGTAAAGAAAGTTTAACGGATTTCTTTTCGTACTCATGTGGACGACTTCACACTTCTCACTATTTAGAGTAAATTGCCAATTTTACTCCATACTGATTTTTTATTCAGATCGTTCTGCAGTTGTTTTTGATCTTCAGATCATTTTACTAGACGGTAAATGATAGCGTCATCTGCAAACAACCTAAGAGAGCTACTTGGATTTTCCCCTAAATCGCTTATGAAAATGAGTAACAGCAGAGGACCACTAACACTAACCTATGGAACGCCTGATATCACCTCTGTTTTAGTCAATGCCTTACCATTGATTACTACGACCTGTGTCCTCTCCGACGGAAAATCCCCTAACCAGTCTCAAATTTGGGGCGATATACCATAACCACGCAATGTGATTAAAAGCCGTTTATAAGGTACGGTGCCAAAAGAATTCTGGAAATCAAGAAATACGGAATCGGTTTGCGAACCTTTGTCGATAGCACCCATCGCTTTGTGTGAGTAAACTACGGTCGGGGGTTCGAATCCCCCCTCGGGCATGGATATTTGTGGCGTCCTAGTTCGTAAGTAGTTCATAAGTAGTTTGTAAGTTTAGGGACTGATGACCCCGTAGTTAAGTCCCATAAGCTTAACAAACATTTGAACATTTTTTTTTTGTGTGAGTAAAGAGCTAGTTGTGTTTAGCATGAACTATATTTTCTAAATCCGTGTTGACCTTGGGTCAATAGATTATCCTGTTCGACGTAATGCATAATATTTGAATACAGGATATGCTCCAAAACCCTGCTGCAATTTGACGTCAACGAATTTAGGGTCAATTTCTGCAAAGTTTTTTTGGTGATGGAAATAATTATTGCTAGTTAAATTTCTGACGTTTGCAATTGTGGGCTGTATGAAAGGCGGCAGGGAGCTGAGCCTTAAAGGGACTCTCGCTCGTGGTAGAAACCCGCGCTCGGCCGTTCATTGCTAAGGGGAACTGTGAGAATTCGGCGGACCGATAGCGAGTGTCACTAGAAGTGTTTTCCTCAAGACGCGCGTCTTGTCTGAAAGCTATTATGAGCGCCACAGTTCCATATGAAAGAGAATGTGGATACGTTAGCCACGCATGAGATGATGCGGAATCGGTTTCGTAGAACCACGGCAAGGACAACCGCTCCTTCCCGTGGGATACAAAATTACTGGAGGTAGACTGTTTTTCCCGATCGAGGACGGTAAGAAGGCGTTTGACTCGCCGTGTGTCCATTCTTGAGGTCCGCTCGCGACAATGTCTAAGCATCTTACCTTTGCCGCGCAAATCTGAGCTGCTGCAATCGCTCAGCAAGACATGGGGGCGGAAGGTTTGGTGAGACAGGGAGCCTATTCGCAGGAGAGTGTTAGAAGAGATAGCCACAGGACGTGGCAGCGTTCTGTTGTGTCTGGCAGGGCTCCATGTAGTGTGCAAGCCTTAGGGAATTTTCTTTAGTTGTGCACGAGCACCGCCAAATGTATCAATTCGGTTGGGTGCTAGCTACTGAAAAGTTCGGGAATTTGGGCGAGCCTGTCTTGAGGCCTGTAACCCCAACGGCGACCAGCAGCTATATTTGATTTGAAGAATCCGTCTTCGTCACTCCAAGCAATATTTTCTGTGTATGAACGTTCGCTCTGAGACTTTTACCGCATCCTTGGTGCCTAACTGCTCAGGTGTACGAACTGGTCTAGTGGTCCAGAATGAATCTTTCACTCTGGAGCGGAGTGTGCGTTGATATGAAACTTCGTGGCCTATTAAAAATGTGTGCCGGAACCGGGACTCCCTGCGACCTTTGCCTTTCGCGGGCTAGCGCTCTACCAACTGAGCTACCACGACACGACTCACGATGCCGCCTCACAACTTTACTTCCGCCAGTACCTCGCCTCCTACTTTCCAAACTTCACAGAAGCTCTCCTGCGAAACATGCAGGACTAGCACTCCTGGAAGAAAGGATGTGGTGGAGACATGGCTTAGCTACAGCCTAACGGATGTTACCAGAATGAATCTTTCACTCTGCAGAGGAGTGTACGCTAATATGAAACTTCCTGGCAGATTAAAATTGTGTGCCGGAATCGGGACTCGAACCTAGGACCTTTGCCTTGCCCGCGAATGGCAAAGGTCCCAGGTTCCGGCACACAATTTAATCTGCCAGGACGTTTCTGGTCTATTAGTGTACGACAGAATTGCGAGACCTTAACTTTACAACGAGCTCCACCGGGACTCGTGGCTCAGTTTAACCTCAGTACAGCAGCGTCCCTTCTGGACCTATACGACAGGTTTTTCAGTGTTCGGTACCAACACGAGGGAACTTCTCATCTGCCGACCAGTTACTGGTAATGTACGGCAGCAATTCAACTGCAAAATCACTGTCTGTCGTTCACAGAGACTACGACACGAGCAATTTGTAGTAATAGTAATTGTCACAGGTTGGTAGAATTTGCTGTCACTGTAGTGTTTCTTCCGTGCCGGTATTCAAAGAAATAGAATTATTCGTTATTTCCCCGATCCCCAGATTTGTGTTTCGCTGAACTTCAGACATCCTCCATTTAGTAAGTATATATCTAATCCTTGTTCAGCATCTTACGATAATAATTATTTAGCTTGTATGAACTATTTCATCTCAACCACCCTTTAATCATTCTCATTTAATGCAAATATATTTTTTGTCATTTTTGAAGGGATCATTAAAAAGATACAGGTAGCTAATTAATGCTCAATAAACTCCCTTTATATTCAGTGATTAATCAAATGTACTATTTCAAATTCAGTTAGGTAGATAAGCACTCGTCACTTCAGACGATGAGCAGGTCAGCTACCAATTAACATCATCATCAAAAGAGAGAGTCATTCATTTAGCAGTTGGCTTTCCAATTGAAACTTCCTGGCAGATTAAAATTGTGTGCCGGATACGGGACTCGAACCTGGGACCTTTGCTTTTCGCGGGCAATCGTTCTACCGACTGAGCTATCCCGACACGACTGACGATCCCGCCTCACAACTTTACTTCTGCCAGTACCTCGCCTCCTACTTTCCAAACTTCGCAGAAGCTCTCCCAGGTTCGAGTACCGGTTCCGGCACACAATTTTAATCTGCCAGGAAGTTTCATATAAGCGCACACTCCGCTGCAGGTCTTCAATCTTTCCCATTCATTCAAAAATTTTTAAACACGAACCTTCTATCGTCGCCACATGGCTGCACTGGTACTTGAAGTTGGAGGACTTGCACGAATAGAGTGGCCAGCTTTGTCACCGTCTGGCATGCAGTTGACAGAAGGACTGCAGCCAGATCAGCACCTCCCATGATGGTTTCAGAGATGGATATCGCACTCATGGAAGAATCACCAAGTATCCCTCAAGAGTTGATTGATAACCACTTACTGAACATGCCATGAAGGTGTGCAACTGTACTAAACATCCGATGTGATCACGCACCTTATTAGACGGCAACGCGAATGACTTTTTCACTATTATGGTAGCTCCATGGTGATTCGCTATAAGGAAACACCATGTAAACATCAGGTAAAGAATTGAAACAGCAAAGTATCGTACTGTATCGCACACAAATTACAATTGTAACTAATATATATGAATAAAACGCGTTACCATATGTGTATTGTGTATGATATCTCACCTGATCACCTAATTGTTTTGAACAGTGTAAATTCACCGGAATCCTTAAGCAAATACTTTAAATTAATAAGGACGACGTATGCGTCCACAGTGAAGAAACAATACATATTTCATTCTAAACAAAGAAAGACAATACTGTGGCATAAAGTCGGCGCCGCACACCAGACGTAAGAGAACGATCGTGGAGAAGGCAGCGATAGACCGAAAGCCAATCGCAAGCAGGCGCCGCGCATCCTGGAGGGAGTAACCGAAGATGCGCGCCCTCTACAAGCCGCTATATCTAGGCCGACATACGTCTGGACGCCGGTCAGTTACTAGTGAGAACTCTGACAGTTACTATTCAGATATACGTCAGTTACTAGTGAGAACTTGACAGTCACTAGACAGAACTCGGCTACGAACCAAGCAGTAAGTAGGTCATAGCGCAGCAAGTATCATACGGACGACGCCACGAGAAGCAAGAATAGAGATGAAACAGACATATGTTATAAAGTTGAGTATTGTATATTTCAGTCAATAAATATCTTTTAATACTAACTATATCAATGTTTCAGATGTCAAAGGATCCTGCACCAGTACCTTTATTGACAACTAGACTGGGATGAGTACTAAACAAAAAGGCAACGACGTCACAACAGACAAGCATTAAAATTAATGCGTGATCCTGAATGAAGCTGCCACCTAAGTCCGTACTGAACAGTGAAGCTCTCCTGTAAATAAATCAATAAAAAAAAAAAAAAAACAAAGTATTTTTTATAAATTATTTGTGTACGTAATTAACAAAATAGTTTGTATAATTTTTGCGTTACAAGCATTGGTGAAACATCGAGAGACATACATAGTACGGAAATTAATGTAAAAAACACCCGAACTTAACTGATTCAGATGTATAACGTAGAACTTCGTCATGAAGCAATACTTACGAATATGTGTATGTTTGCAGCTTATTCCGCTGAAAGTATGTAGAATATAAGCATCAGAAAAACAAATATCTATTATGGCCTGTTCTTACTAAGATAAAGAGTTTTTTGACACTTATCAATTCGCTATGGAGTCTAAATGATTCACACATTTTTGGGCTTCACTCGTCTTTCTTATACCCATAAATTATTCTGAGTGTGATTATTTTGTGAATAATGAAATGCCAAGATCGCGGTATTTCGTCTTTATTTATATCAGACGACCGGTTTCGATGTACAAGTACATATACTTCGTCTGGTCTCTGCTCTAAGTTATACCATTATTACATAAATGTATATTGTAGCCAGTTGGATAGTACTGACTACAATATGCATTTAAGTAATAATGTTATAATGTTATAATTTAGTGCAGAGACCAGACGAAGTATATGTACCTGTACATAGATCCCGGTCGTCTGTTATAAATAAAGACGAAATACAGCGATCTTGCCATTTCATTATTAACAAAATATATTTATAAGATCGCTCCCTGCCATGAGCAAATTATGTGATTACTGTAGCTTAAGAAGGCAATGTTTTGAAGATTCTTGTCATTTGTGGTTCAGATGTAGCAACAATTGTGGAACTGACAACAGTTTCATTGCTTCTTCCGTTTCCTTGCCACGTCTGTGACTTTTTCCTTCAGTTACAGCTGTGGTTGCTGATTTGGTAATACTGTAGTTATTGCATTCTGTATTCGTTTCTTATGTTCCACCCTCACCGAATTTACTGATATTGTAGTGAAGAAACGTTAACGTTCTTGAGTAGAAAATCGACGTCTTTCTGTCAAAGGGCAACTCTTCTGGTGTTTCCTAGCCTTTTTTTTTTAATAGGAAAATAAATAATTTAGTAAAATCCTATAGGTTGCAAGATAATGGTAAATAAACTGTGCTGCAATATATCTTTTCGTACCTCGTCAATGATCTTGGAAAAGCTAAGAAAGACAAAGGTAAAGCTATTTTTAAGTTTTTACATATTTTATCATATTGAGTGCGTTCCCTAAAGTAGAAAGCACGCTAAAATCAATATAAATGATACTATTTGCACTCATCCAATATTGCCGCAAGAGACCCCGAACACCGAGTGCCGGCGTGGGGCAGGGGATAGCGACACGGGATGCGGTGCTGAAGGGCGCCGGTTCAATCCCGCACACCGGCAAAAATTTATTTCTTTGTAATTAACAATTCCAGAATGTTCTACATATTTCTTATGTTGACTTGTAAATTCTACTTGTTTGTTATGTTAACTGTTCTTCTAATTTCTGGTAAATTCTCTGTGTATAAATAGTAGAGCACTCTGCCTGAGAGGCAGTCAGTGCTGCGTGTACGTTAAGTTCGCAATAAACCAGCTTCCTGTATAAGTGGTGTGTTCAGTTGCCTTCGAAGTCAAGCCTGCTCCCATTGCAACGCGACAAGATCGTATTCAGAAATGTAGCTTGCCGGCCGCTTGGAGCGCTGCTGTCGCAGTATATACAGTTTTTTCTATCGTGTATTGGATTCGTTGAAACCAGCTGCGTCCTAATCAATTTAAACTACATTCCTATCACTATTAGTTTGGGAGCTACAACCCTTCAAAGTTCCGGGGGCGGAGGCTGCGATAGCGTAGCTCACTGGCCGAGTTGCTATCCCCTGGGGCACGGCTCACTGTCTCATGACCACCAACCAGTCAGCTACGCTGTCGTAACTTCCGTCCCCTAAACTTTGAAGGGTTGTAGCTCTCAAACTAATAGTGATAGGAATGTAGTTTAAAAAATTATATATTTGTGCTGTAACTCTTTGGAAAATGATACAATAAACTATGTTCATAGCTCCGCAGAAAGTGTAACATTTCTTTTGTTGACCTACCGCATTAAAATTTCCCGTCACCTATTATTTTATAAGTTACAGAGGCAAACACACTTAGTGAAACACCCTGTATAACAAAAATCTGCGAGTGTCGTGACTGTATGAGTTAGTGTGTGGTAACACTTACCAACTGGATATTGTAAAATAAAAATACTGTAATGCAAAAAGGAATGGCCCCCTCCACGTGGCGGGGCATTGTGAGATTACCGCCCAATAGAAATACTGGTAATTAATAGCATTTGATAACTAAACAGTATGAAGTTCACTGCAAACATTGACCATGCCAATGCACTAAATGTTACACAATTTTAATCTTACTAATTATGGTAGCAATGTATGTACACAGTTGGGTGACAACATTTATAGTTAGGCCATAGGTAGAAATTCTCCACGTTGAGATTTGCTGTGTGCTTGTAGCTGACGGGAGGCCAGCGAGCAGGCCGATGTTGGTGGCTTGTTCCAACTTAGGATTTTACAGTTCGTTTCCGGTGAGGGGAGAGAGGGACAATGGCGAGTGCCAGGCACAGTGCAGTGCACAAATATTATAATACTACTGGCATTTGAAGTAATACGATGCAGTTAGGAACCTTTAAGGCCCTCATTACAAAATAGCCTGTTGATAAATAAACAATACATTAGCTGATATAGTCACATCTAACGTAATATGTTTAATTGACAATGAAAAGTAATAAATTACCAACGAAGACAAGACAGTTACACAACTAGCATGGCAATGTTTGTTTATAAAAATAATATATTAACTATTTTTCATTTTATTTTCAATCAATCTTTTGTATTTTACCTTGAAATATTCAGTTAAATCAGTTATCTGTGATATAAGAAATTGCACGATTACGATAAACAGTACAAAGGATGTTTATACTAATATAAAAACGTAAGAAAATATTTGTTTAATGTGTAGTGTAATTATTTTGATTTTAAGTAAAGTTTTAGAAATGTATTGGCTGAGCGCTGTACGTTGGCAAATCGGTTAGAACAGTTCACATGGGGAAGTTGATGACGTAGGGGAAAAAACCCCGGCAGTTGAGCTTTTGGCGCGCGCGCGCGCGCGCGTCTGGGCAGGAAGTGAGGACTCGGGACCACGTGGTGGGGCTGGCTGGGCGGTGTCGCTCTGCCTCAG
The DNA here is from genome assembly GCA_026315105.1 of Locusta migratoria. Lineage (NCBI taxonomy): Eukaryota > Metazoa > Arthropoda > Insecta > Orthoptera > Acrididae > Locusta > Locusta migratoria. The sequence continues at coordinate 123,485,167 of CM048745.1, read as the reverse complement.
TCGGCATGTGGATCTCGAGGTGGTGACTGGAGATTGGTGTGTGGCAATCGCCACGTGTGGGTGCTCGTCGTAGACTGCACCAAGTTAAATCGAGTGCTACTGTGTGTTTGTGAATATTTAGCCGGTGGAACAAGGTGTGCATCGCATTGAATTAAAGTGACTGTGATTTGTTAATGTAACACGTGTCGTCGCATAGGCATGAACATAAACGGTGTTTGAGACAGCCACGTGGTGTGAAAACAATTCGCGACAAATATTCATTTTGTCTGGGGGCTCACGAGCTATAACTTCATTTGGTAAATTTACCGACGTACAGACGCGACAGCCACAGGGATCAAATATTGTGAAATAAACAACATAAAGTGAACTTTCACGTGTTTTCAAAAATAGTAGTTAGTACACCCTTTTCTCTCATGAACTTCATTTTATTATGAATTTGTTTTGTTAATCATATGCAGGGAAGGAAAGCTGCGAATGTGTGATATCATCCCCTAGAAAACGAGTCAGTCGCAATCACAGTTCCAGTGTTTTTGCATGTTTAGGGAATTGGTTCGCAGCTGGTGGTTGTGAGTTTAAAAAATTAAACTTTCTCTATTTTGAACTCTCAACCCGACCTTCACGCTCGCATTTGGGGGCTCGTCCGGGAAAAGTTCACGTTGGACTTGCTCGGACAGAGAGATTAGGGTGTGTATAGGACAGTGAACAGTTACGAACAGTTGCAAGCAGATACGCAATCGCGTCGCGCGGTTAACGACGATTAGTGACGCAGAGTTCGGGCGCGGGCATCCGTAACCGGCGATCGACGGCGCATCGGACCGGCAGCAGTGAGCGGTGGCGCGTGGGTTCAACGCACTCAAATTTCATCTTCTGCAACGGACGGCAGTGATCGTGGGGACTTCGCAAGTCGCCAACGGAGCGTCGGGGCCCAGCAGCTTCGATTCTACAAAGGATAAGGAATGCAGTGATTAAATATTCCAGCCACAGCTTCTACAACAGACGGCAGCGAGCGTTGGAGACGTCGCAGCTCGTTGCAGCAACTTCTGGATTAAAAGATAAGTAAAGCAGCTGGCGCTATAAATTCTTGTGTGTTAATCAAGCCTTCTTGTGATACCGATAATGGATAGTGTTTTTAAGAGGTCGCCAAGCGACGTAATTTCAGAGAGTAGCATACCAGAAAGTCCAGAGAGGGTAAATACTGGGGGAATGTTGTTGACACCGGAGATGTTCGCAGCCATGTTAGCGAGTATTAACTCAAATTTAGAATCAAAAATAGAAAATTCAGAATCAAATTTAAAATCAGAAATAGAAAATTCAAACTCAAATTTAAAATGAGAAATAGGAACTGTAAAATCAGAATTGAAAGCAGACTTCAAGGCAGACATTGGGGCACTACAAAATTCAATGTGTGCATTAAAGGCAGAAATAATCACAGACATTGACAAAAAGATAGGAAGTCTAACAGAACGGTTTGATAATAGGGAAAAGGAGATACATGCCAGAATTGGTGCTATTGAGACTGAGGTAGGAGACAAGTTAGATGCTGTGAAACAAATATGTGATCGCAGGATTGAGGACACTATGCAGGCGTTGGCTGAGGTTGACAAGAGGATGGTGGCAGGTATTGAGGAAACAAAAACTTTGTTGTCAGGAAAATTAGAGAATACAGAATGTAACTTTAGGAAAAAGATGGAACAAGTAGTGACAGTAAACAATACTGAGATTGAGAAGGTGAACACTAGAATAAATAATCTAGAATTGGGTACTGGATAAGGAAACACTAATTGGTCGATGGTGCAGACACCTAATGGCAAAAAGTTTTCAGGAGTGGGTAATTATCATCCAGTAGATTTTTTGGCTGCATGCAAGGACCAATTTGTGCCTGGTATGTCAGACCAGTGTAAAGTGAAATTAACAAAGAGAATGCTTGACTGTTCTGCTCAAACTTGGGCAAATCAGTGTGCTGATAAATTTGTTACTTTTGAGGCGTTTGAAAAATTGTTTTTAAATAAGTATTGGGGGGAGGCCAAGCAAGATAAGATACAAAATGAATTCTTGAACGGGCCAAACTATGTGAAAGGGAGACAGAGCATGAAGGAATTTTGTCAGGAGGAACTTGAGAAACTAGTACATTTAGATACACCTTTGAGTCCTTTAGCAGTAATTTCCACTTTGTGTAGGAGGTCACCTGCAGATTTGCATTGGCAGTTAATTCACCATCCCACAGATTCAGCTGAGAATTTCATTGAATTTGTAGAAAAGATAGACCAGGGTTTAGTTATGGAACGACAGCTCAGGGGAACACATCATGTGAACCACAATGAAAACAGAGGCAGTAGAAATGTGGGTCATAACCAGGGAAACCACAATAGAGAGAGGAATTTAAATGAAAATTGGAGAGGTAACAATAACAGAGGAGACAAATGGGATAAAAGAAGCCAGAGGGAAACATGGGAAAATGATTGGAGAAATCAAAAGCAGGAAGGTGGAAATAGGAATGGGGATAACAGTAGGAAAGAAAATCAGAGACAGAATCAGGGAAACTAAGATTTGTTCCAAATGAGGTCCGTTTTGGGACAAGGAACTATTCTAATAATAGGACCAGAAGATGGGATAACAGAGGATCTTATAACCATAATTACAGTACGAATAGAGATGGGGAGAGAAGGGAGGAAAAACTATGTAACATGGACAGAGATGGTGACGGGAAAGAGGAAGTAGGAATTCACAAGGGCAAGGATAAAGAAAAGAGGGAAGAAAACATAAATAGAGTAAACAAGGAAAGGGAGAAAAGAGAGGAAAGTATGTGTCAGATGGATGCTGTTATAAGTAGTGAGAAAATTTTTGGGGATTGGTTTTTGCAACATGATTAGAGAAATGCAAACAGGAGGAGGAATGATAGAAACAAGGACAATAAAAGAGAGTATGATGTGGGAAGTTTATTTGATAACAACATTAAAGAGGTTAAAAACAGTGTTGGGTTAGCCATAATTTTGGATAGGTCAGAGGCACAAGTGTTGACTGAGTGTGAAAGTATGAATGTAAATATTGATGATACTCTAGCCAGCATAGATGTTGTGGAATGTATGAGTGAGAGTGAATGTTTTTCTAAATTAAATGTAAATAAATGTGTTCAAGTAGAGACAATAAATGACAATGGACCTACTGTAAATGAAGGCCAAGTTGACAGTGTAGATGCACAAACCAGAAATTTAATTGGGAAAATAAACTGGATTAGGAAATGGACACCAGATGATTGGCTATTGCACAAATATGATTACTTGGACAGATTAGGCAAACAATATAATAGGGACCAGACTTATTACAATGTGTTGAAAGAGTTTGGGGACAATGAGCATGATCAATTAAGGGGATTAGGCATGTGTGCCCTAGATCATGATGAGATAAGTGAGGGACAGCAGGGGTTAGGTGATGATGAGGAGAAAATACAAGTTTTTATGATTCATAATAATAAACAGTGTCATGAAATGGATATTGATGGGTTAAAGTCAGGTTGGGTTCATAAAGAAGTACATGAGTATGGGCAAGATGATTGGATCCAATTCCTCAAACATTTAAAAACAGTAGAGCCAGTGGCATGGGAAAAGGAAAATTATGATTTTGCAAGAAAAATAGGGGTGTTAAATGCAGGGAACTCAGAAAATGAAGTAATCATTGAGGAGGAGCTATTTATTCAAAATTTATTGGTGATGAAAGGTCTTTGTTTAAATCTGGTGTTAGGAAGTGATTTTCTGTGCAAATATGAAGCTCAGTTGGAATATAAGGATAATGTGCTAGAATTAAGTCTGGAGGGATGCATGAAGAGGGTGAAATTCAAAGATTTTATAAGTGATAAAGATTTAATGGCATGTTTACACAAGTAACTGTCATGAAGTATGAGATTCAATGCATAGTAAATAGTAGGTTAAGAATTTGTGTAAATTTATTCTGTGGTCTGTGTTAGTATCTACTTGTGTGTTTAGATTTAAGCATTGGGGTCAAGTTTACAAGTAATCTTTGTAAATGTTTTTCTTTTGTTGTTTGTGTTAAAACATGTGCTTGTATCAGATTTGCAGTTCAACAGTGGTACATGAGGTAAATATGTATGTATGTATGCCAACACCAAAGGATAGAGGAAGTGGGAGTGTACTGTTTATGTGTGGGTATATGTGAGCAGGGCTGGATATGTGGTGTGAGTTGTGGGGTGACTCGGAGAATGAGAAAGTGGTGGACATTGATGCAGGCAGTGGGGTCTGTGGCTTAGATAATTTGTGATGAAGATGTCAGCTGACGGCGTTGCATATGTGGGTGTGACTGACCATATGGGTCAGAAGTTAGGAATGTATTGTTGTGGCTGTTTTGGCTAAAGGTGGGTTGGATTGAGAAATGTTTCAATGAGAGAAAGTGTATGCTCTTTAATGTCTGTTTCTTTGAGTGTTTGGTAGGTAACGTGTCTAATAGGGAATGCTCTGTATTGTTATATCAAACTGATTCTGATAACACATTTTGTTTTCTTTAATGGTGCTCAACTGTTGACTGAACAATTTCTGCAACAACAGTTGACGAGAACTATTTTTCTGTCTAGCCTGAGTATCAATAGGGTTTGGTGATATTTTATTTAAAAATTTAGATGTTTTGTGATAAACTAATTTTGAGATTAGACTTTAACCTTAGATATTTTATTGTGGGGAGTACTTGTGGAAAGCACATGAGGCTGATGACGGAGATGCAAATTTAACCTCACACCAGTAGAAATAATTTCTTTTGGTGCGAGGGGGTAGGATTTGTATTTATGTTTGTAGGTGTCATTATGATAGAAGAGAAAATTCTCTATGATAATATTCTTTTGGTAGTATTATTTGAGCTTTAAGATATATTTTTGACACAGGCAGGTTGTTTTTTTTATTTGATGGAGTAATACTCCAAGTAGGCCACATATTCTCTTGTCTGTTTCATCTGAAGCTATGGCTGATGAGAGTGCAGGCGTGGTGGTTTGGGTTAATCTGATAATGACTAACATAGCCACTTTCAGTTCTTAATTCTGTTGATTTACATGTTACTGTACATGTCTCAATGCTTAGTTTCAATTGCACCAAGTCTGGATGGCAGGGGGGTGGGATATAAATCCAACCGAATCCTGGTGCCCAGACAAACTTTTGTCTATGTTGACTCATGAGTGCCTTCTGCTCTTCCTGTTCCTTGTAGGGTGCATATGACGTGTGTGAACAAGAACGCTTGATCCAGTGCCATGAATCTAAGCTGCAACAGCATGTTGGTTGAAATGACGGAGACATAGGACCGTACACCATGGACCAGAGTTGCTGCAACGATGACTCTGGGGTTCTCAGTGTCAAAGTGGTGAGAGATTTCCTTCAAACAAGTGGAGTGTACACCGTCAAAAGTTTTATAGTGACAATTCTAGTTTTTCCATGTAGGACAAGGTTCTCTAAAGACTAAAGTTTAATAATATTATAAATTTGGTGCCAATTCTGTATATAAACAACAGGCACACTTAAAATTCATGGATGTAATTAGTTATAAGGATCCTTTTCTTAAAAATATGCACACACTATAAGTGGTCTTAATGGTACAAATATTGGGAAATTATCTCACTGCCCTGTTTATTTTTTATTTATCTATTTATTTATTTTTTGCATTAGTTGAGGTCATAATTGGCATAGTGTTTGAGCCAATCCGATTCAATAATTTTGTAATTTAAAAAATTTTGTTCATTTGAATGTATTAATTTTGGTGCTACTTGCGCCATCCTGCACATGGTTTGGATGCCGCAAGTGGGGGAGAGAGGGACAATGGCGAGTGCCAGGCACAGTGCAGTGCACAAATATTGTAATACTACTGGCATTTGAAGTAATACGATGCAGTTAGGAACCTTTAAGGCCCTCATTACAAAATAGCCTGTTGATAAATAAACAATACATTAGCTGATATAGTCACATCTAACGTAATATGTTTAATTGACAATGAAAAGTAATAAATTACCAACGAAGACAAGACAGTTACACAACTAGCATGGCAATGTTTGTTTATAAAAATAATATATTAACTATTTTTCATTTTATTTTCAATCAATCTTTTGTATTTTACCTTGAAATATTCAGTTAAATCAGTTATCTGTGATATAAGAAATTGCACGATTACGATAAACAGTACAAAGGATGTTTATACTAATATAAAAACGTAAGAAAATATTTGTTTAATGTGTAGTGTAATTATTTTGATTTTAAGTAAAGTTTTAGAAATGTATTGGCTGAGCGCTGTACGTTGGCAAATCGGTTAGAACAGTTCACATGGGGAAGTTGATGACGTAGGGGAAAAAACCCCGGCAGTTGAGCTTTTGGCGCGCGCGCGCGCGCGCGCGTCTGGGCAGGAAGTGAGGACTCGGGACCACGTGGTGGGGCTGGCTGGGCGGTGTCGCTCTGCCTCAGTCGGCATGTGGATCTCGAGGTGGTGACTGGAGATTGGTGTGTGGCAATCGCCACGTGTGGGTTCTCGTCGTAGACTGCACCAAGTTAAATCGAGTGCTACTGTGTGTTTGTGAATATTTAGCCGGTGGAACAAGGTGTGCATCGCATTGAATTAAAGTGACTGTGATTTGTTAATGTAACACGTGTCGTCGCATAGGCATGAACATAAACGGTGTTTGAGACAGCCACGTGGTGTGAAAACAATTCGCGACAAATATTCATTTTGTCTGGGGGCTCACGAGCTATAACTTCATTTGGTAAATTTACCGACGTACAGACGCGACAGCCACAGGGATCAAATATTGTGAAACAAACAACATAAAGTGAACTTTCACGTGTTTTCAAAAATAGTAGTTAGTACACCCTTTTCTCTCATGAACTTCATTTTATTATGAATTTGTTTTGTTAATCATATGCAGGGAAGGAAAGCTGCGAATGTGTGATATCATCCCCTAGAAAACGAGTCAGTCGCAATCACAGTTCCAGTGTTTTTGCATGTTTAGGGAATTGGTTCGCAGCTGGTGGTTGTGAGTTTAAAAAATTAAACTTTCTCTATTTTGAACTCTCACCCCGACCTTCACGCTCGCAGTACGGACAGCGGTGCGAGTGGAGCAGAAACTGGAGGATGCCAAATCACAGCGTCCTTCAGGGCCCGTGTCCAGTCGCAGCGGCCATGAGTAAGGCGGCCAACCGTCCCGGATTCTGCGGGACAGTCCCGCATTCGGACTCTTTGTTCCGCATTCGGATGATTACTGAAATGTCCCGCAAAATGCCAAAAGCGCACCGCATTCCAGTAATTTTAGTATTGTTGGTCTAAGACCACAAGCCGAAACTATTTATGTACGGCACACTTGAATGGAGTACGCAAAATAGTTTTCAGTTAATTTTTGCCTGTCATACAGACTTGAGCATGTTTTGTTACAAAAACCTAAGCTATAATTCTGTAGAAAACAAATTTATGTAATATTTTGTACCATTTCACTAATCGATATAACATACTGTACTTATTTTCATATCTTTGCTGCAAACCAAAGACTTTGTTTTATTTATGGAGTATATCTTGCACTCGCAGTTGTTGCGTTGGAGGAGTCGTAGTGTGACCATCGTGCTGGAGGGTCGATGTCTGATTATGGTAGAGTTGGGTCGATGAGTAGTGGTCGTGGAACTGTCGGGTTTGTCTGTGTGTTAGACTCGAAGAGTAAAAATTCAGACAGTTTTGAAGAGTCGCAGCCAAGTCTGCAGATTGCAATTTTTGTATGGAAATTAATTTGTCTCAAATAAGGTAAACTTGTACTTTTCTATTGTTATGTATGGTAGCCTGTATTTGAACTATTGTAGTCGGGTTTTTTTTTCTAATGAATACTGTTTAGTGTAGCTTGTATTTATCATTTAACCCTGAGTCATTTTACCAGTTCCTCGTTCCTTTCACCAATTTGTATTGATATGCGTTCTGATAATTGTTTCTTATGATAGTGCTGCACAATTATAGTGTTTGTAAATTTGTGCGCTAATTAGAACAGTTCAGTTTAGGGATTTTGTCATGATCAATTGGTCTATTAATGAGAGCAGGAAGTAGTTTGTTCATAAATCCACTAAAGTTCATAGTTCGAGATTTTCTCAGTCTTATTGAAAGTTCAAATTATTGAGTCAGTTAATGTTAGTAACAATTAAAGTCATTTGTCTGATCAGAAGAGAAATAGACCACGTAAAGAGATAAGAAATACTTGCAGTGAGTGATACTTGAAATCTTTACCAGATTTGTAGGACATTTTTTATTACATTGAATTAGTATGGTAATTGCTGTTCAGATAGCCACATTATCAAGTGCAGTGATTTTGGTACGCAATTAATCTCGAATATCATCGTTTGACATCTGGTTTATTCAAGTGACAAAATTATCATAATAGTAGCAGGCTCTTTTCCTTGGCTCTCGGAGTCGAATTGTGCTTGTATAGTCTGGCTACTGGTATATGGTGCATGCTAACAGATCTGCACTTTTCATTTGCTCATATTGTTCCCCACACACGAGACTAATGTGTAAACCAATTACGAATTTATTACTGTTAACTTACTAACTACTGTACAATTTAAGGTATTATCCATTGCACATAAAAATAAACCGCATTTACGTAAGATCATTGCATCCCATGTTAGTTGCAATTTATTCTAACAAGGCAAAGTAAAGTACTAAGTCATTTCTTAGTCAAATTATTTTGTAACCAAAACTAAAACATAACACTTATTTGTGTATTTTAGCGGAGACGGTTTCTTAACACAAACAGTGACACGCTCGTCCCAGACACATACTACCTTTAGCATTCATTCAAACACACACACACCACTTTTAGACTATGTCATACTGCTTGCAAGTCAACTTCACAATGCATCATCTACGAATAAATGACATTCTTCTCACATTAAATAAATAAATAAAAATGATACATATGACCTGACTATTTCAAAATGACAAATTCGCTAGCAATTGACGTTTTTGTTTTAAGTTGGCACTGCATTCGGTGATAGGATGACTTATTAAAAAATTCTGCTTTGGCGTATTTTCAGTACCTTCTTAAGTGCGTTTCTATAAGTGTCATGGAATATTTTTCGGTGCTCAAGGTGGCAAATATGTTGTAATATTATCACAGTCTGTACAAACGTATTTAAAATGGGGTGGAGTAAATACAGTATCAGAATTCATTTTATACTTATTCAGAAATAAAAAGACGGAGAAATTTGGAAAACGCAACAACTAAAGTGAGTGAACATTGCATGTTGTAAGGCACAATTAAACTCAGCACTTCATCGAAAGAACTTCTATAATAGAGTAGTTTCTATCAAATTTAATTCGATGTTATTGCAGAACATAATTCTTTGAGCAGAGTAAGCTTCTTATGAAAATGTGTGGACTGCGATGCTCTAAGACCTGGAACGAATAAAAGTAGTCCAGACAACGAAGGTGATGAGAAAAACGTAGCGCAGTGTGAATGTAAAAACTCCCAGACACTAAAATTCAAAATAGGATCACGAGAAAATATTTATGAACTATAAATATAGAGTTAAAACTAAGAATATTACGTCTTGTCACTTGTTTAAGATATGTTACTTTAAAAGTAAATAAGTAGGCCTACTTTGCACGCCCAAATTCCTTTCCTTGTTTCAGAAGAACTAGCAGAATGAGTCATGTGATCTTAGTCCTCCTTCCCATGCTTGAAATGTCCCGCATTGAGTTTTGAAAAAGTTGGCCGCCTTAGCTAAGAGTCCATTCCACGATCCCACCTTATTTCTTAGGCGGCGGGCCAAAGTGGAGCAGGAAAAAAAAGAAGCTTTAGCTCGTAGTGCGGGCGCTTATTCGTACGTTTCTCAAGTGATTGCGGATTGCTCTCTGCATTAAAGTGTTAACGTTCCATACCGACACTCAACCGACTTTCTCTGAAGCAAAATCTGTTCCACAGTTACACTAAAACCCTTGGGCTGCGTCTCAGTTTTAGTAAAAAGTACGCTCGATCACAACCACATTTCCCTAGGAGCTTCGCGACGCAGCAATTACAACGTCGCAAAAAACTGATCTCAGCGCGCTGTTCCATCCGCTTGAAGTCCATTTTATTATTCTTTTTTTTTCCTTCTGATACCTTTCAACCTAAACTGTCCCCCTGTAACTACGGCGCTAATGTGACCTTCCTTCTGAAACGTGTCGCCGTAATTCACATATTTTTAATCCACATTTCGAGAGTTGGGGCTTTGACGAATTAAATTCTCCCTTGTATTTGGCGGCGGTCGATGGTAGGCGTGAATAGCCGTCAGCGATCTGACATTCCCCTTCACTCTCTCCCTCTCTCCTTCTCTCTCTCTTTTCTGTTTCTGCCTCCCTCCCCCCCCCCCCCCCCCATCTCTCTCTCTCTCTCTCTCTCTCTCTCTCTCTCTCTCTCTCTCTCTCTCTCTCTCACATACACACACACGACTGCTGGTCCAGCGAACATAGCCGGCGGCGTCGGTGGCGCGTTAGCTTTATTATCAATTAACTGCGAGGCGGGCCATTACCACCACAGCTTCTCCTCCACATCCCCTCCCCCACTTTCCCATCGCCTCAACCCCCTCCACCCGTCGATCTGCGCGCGCACGCGCGCACACACACACACACACACACACACACACACACACACACAGTCACAGCTCTGTTGCCCATACGCCCCCCCCCCCTCCCCATCCAACTGAAATATGTACTACCTGCAGCTGACTGTGCCGCGTGGCTCCATGTGCGTTACGGACAAACAAAAAGAAAATGCCCCTCTGACCGTATGTGTGGTCGAATCGATAATCGACTACGCTCTCGCACGCGCGCGATAGTCGTCCGTTGCAGTCGCCGGGAGGTGGCCTGGAGGCGCGCTGTTCATTTGCACTCTTGACTAACCTATTTTTTTCTCTTCCCCCCACACGTTCTTTCACTCTTCTCTCTTTTGTCCCTCCGTAAATTGAAGTCGTTTATGGACTCGGGATACGGTTTTCGCTGGTCGGGTACTTTTCACGCAGCGTTATCGCCGGATGTATAAATCCTACGAGGTATTTTCGATTAAGTGTCGCCTATAGGGAAAGGTGCATACACTTGCCCCATTGGCGTCAAACGTGATAAATACTTTAGAACAGTACCTCTATCAGTTTGCTAATTTATAGCTTCGTGCCTCAATTCTAAATGAACTAATCTATATCTATAAATGTGAATGTCTGTTCGGTGTACGCTTATTACGTCCGAACGGAAAGACGAAGAGACTTAAATATTTGTACAGTTACTAATTTATACTTGAGGAAGGTTTTAGGCACGGTTTTATAGCGATCTGATAGATATTTAGTAATTTGAAGAATATAACGCGAAATGCGGAACAATAATTACTCTTTGAAAATTATATTTAATCTTTGAAAATGGTTTTATTGGTTGCATTGTTGCTTGACGGTTGATAATGATAAAAAGGTGGAGTATATTGGGAAGGAAAGTTATCGGTGTATATAAAATTCTACGTGTGTGTGTGTATGTGTGTGTGTGTGTGTGTAATATTTCGCTCTGCAGCGAAAACTAGAGAACGTAAACGAATGGTCCGTGTGTAATTGTTGTCCGAAGTCTCCCGTTGTACACCATAGCATTTCCATGCCGAAAGCTGTAAGGGGGTGGAAGATATGATGGTTGAAAGTCGTCAAATTATAAAAAAAATTCGGACTGAAGGCCAGCGATGACGTTTGCGACTCTATAGCAAGGAGGTTACATACAGCGAAACGTGATGCCACAGAGCATATATTTGGTCTATGCGTGCTACAATGTCTTCAGCTCTTTCCGTGTAAGTATACGAATAAGGAAATATAAGAATAAATAAATAAAGCAGTAAAAAAGAAATTTCTTTTAATACATCTCTTTAAAAAATCGATTTGACGTTTCGCGCATTATATCAAGTAATCGATCTGTGGTATTATTACAATCATTATTGTTTAATTTCGTGATTGGATTCTTCGAAACGAGTGTATTTTTACGTGTGATTTGACCAACACAACTTACTTTCCTGATAAACGGTATGTACATGGACTTCTGCAATCTGTTAGTAATATTTTTCAGTTTCGCTTTATCAGCGCTATTTGCTCAAAAAAGAGTGAAATTAATTACATTAATTTAATAGTTGTTTAAACTTCGTAGATAAATGTGCATTGCGTTATTTTACACAAATTACAATAGTACATCTACTTTTAATAGGTCACATTTAGACAACATGCCTCGGAAAAGGTAAACATCATTACTTCTTATATATTCTCCGATAATGATATTAAAAAAAGGGAGATGGACAGAGAGAGAAGGGATAGGAGAAGTACTAACTCGAGGCAGGAATAAATACCCAGGCAGCGCCGGGTTTTCAGCGAGTACGTTAAATAATTCTCAGTCTCTGTTGCAGTAAATTACTGGAGTGCAGCTCTCTCCTACAACGTTGCTGATAACTTTCATGAGTTGGTCTAATTGGATGTGGTCAAGCAGGCGAACAAGAGAAAATATGTATCATATTGAAAGCTTCTTGTTGTGAGTTTATTAAGTGAAAGTGAAAGCTTGATGAAAGTTTGTTAAGTGAAAGTTTCCCTTATTAAGTCTTTCTATTTAAATCAAGGAGTTTCTCTAATCATATGTGCGCAACGGATTTAACAAACAAAATTAGGCCCTGTAAGTAAAACAATCTGTACTTTTGTGAACATTATTTCTGACAGTCAGATTCAGTGGGCTGATTACTTTACTGGTACGTGAATATTTACATTTAAAAGGAAATCTTTTTCTCAAAAAAGTCCACACGTACCATGCAACAAAATAAAAAATGCCACAATCAGGAAAATGAGGGACGAGGTTGAGCTGAAATAAGAAAAATTAGTAATCATTAAGTTATTTATTCATTGAATTAAAGAAACATACCTTTGTTGAGTCTTCAGTATAATACAATAGTTTTATACAATTCCGTTCCATACAAATATTCTCTTCCTCTTGATACAGAATCTACTGTCCAATATAATACGTTTGTATTCATAAATATAGAGTGAAATAAATCAAACTCAATACAATCATTGCTGACCAATTCAACCTTAGTAACAACACAGTTGCCATACATATGTCAGCTAGCCTAGCCCACAATCGACTCAAAGAAGCTGCTGTAGCGCAGATGCTACATCGTAGTTGAAAATATACTATGATGTGTAGTAGTTAACAAACATCGACTGAGATTATCGATCATGGATAACTTTCACATACAAAATAAAACTATAAGGCGGGTACACGTTCAGATTTACAAAAATAAAGCTAAAAATCCATAAATAATGAAATTCAGCCTATGGCTGCCTACTTTCAATTTGCCACACGGTTAAGCTTATCTTTAAGGAGTGAAGGCGCCTTATTTCAGAATTGAGCAAGACTCTGGCGCATTTGAAAAGCGCTTTAGAGGGAAAAGCATTTTTTTTGTATCTTAAGGGAGCTATGTAAAAACATGGGAATGAGATTTTCTGAAATACACTGCTTGTTGAAATCGATGCTCACGGAAGTCTTCATTATCTTATGTTGCAGTTTTCGAAAGGATGCGGCCACTTGTTTTGCCCGACAAGGCAAGCTTATTAACACCACTGGACACAATCTATAAGCATTAAGAGTGTTGGTAATATAAGGTTTTCAGAATGAAACTTTCACTCTGCAGCGGATTGTGCGCTGATATGAAACTTCCTGGCAGATTTAAAATTGTGTGCTGGAACCGGGACTCGAACCTGGGACCTTTGCCTTTCGCGGTTAAGCGCTCTACCAACGGGTCTCCCGCTTTAGAGCCAGTTGCGCTGACCATTATACCACTTATTTTTATGGCCTCCTTCCTCTCCTTCGGCCCCACCTTACGCTCTCCAAAATCGCCTTCTTCGGCGTCGGCTTCCGTTTCTCCGCAGTTCATATTTGATGTACCCTTCTTGGTACATTTTTATTTTTATTTTACATACTTGTTTTTTTCACTGAAAGAAAAATGCCTTCCTGCATTTTAAAGAGGAGCTTAAAATTCTTTATCCGACTACCTTGCTTTATTAAATACTTTACTTGAATAATTTTATAAAGTTGTTTTAACGGAACCAATGATAGATTCCACCGTATACTGCCTCCTCAGCAGTGTTGCCACTTTTTATGTTCCAACCCTAGTACATATAACGGTAAAAAAGTCAACAATCCGAAGATTGGTTTGAACACCACAGTGCTTTACTAGGTATGGTCCTGTTTGGAGGTGTTATGCCGTTACCTACATCCGACCTGACTTACCCAGCCAATTACAGCGGGACCTAAGTTTAACGTGGGTTCCGAACCACGGTGCTACTTGATATTTCTCGCATCAGCAACACTGCCAGAGGTGAAAGAAGTGGAAGGTGACAGATAAAAATCCTAAGACCTGGCGGGGATTGAACCCGAAACCTTTGGATTGATAGTCTGGCACTCTACCACTGTGCTACGGAGCCGCGGAAAATTTGTGCCCGGCCGGGATACCAACTGAGCTATTCCGACACGACTCACGATGTCGCCTCACAACTTTTCTTCCGCCAGTACCTCGCCTCCTACTTTCTTATAAGGTTTTGCTTGTGAATATGTGAAAATGTTCCAAAATTATTTAAATTTTAATGTAATGCAGTTTTCGCTTTGTTTCCACTTTCCCATTTTGAAAAAATGGAAAAAAGGAAAAACAATAGGGAAAAAAAGGAAAAAAAGGAGAAAAAAAGGCAAGCTTCTATACATTTCATTCCTTTCCATGATGGTGGTGGCGGCGGCTGGTGCAGCAACAGTATTGTATAATTAAATAATTCTCAGTCTCTCATACGTATTGTGCTCGTTTCACTCCAAACGTACATAAAAAAATGTTCAAATGGTTGTAAACGAAGTGGCCAAACTGCTAACGTCGTTGGTACCTAAACTTACCTGGGGCGTTCAAATGAATAAGGTCTTAACAGCCAAACCGTTCGCAATTTGAATATGACCCTTTGGGACAACGTAGTGCGACATCTTGGGACGCGAATGAAATGTCGTCACCTCCACCTAAAAAATTCAAGGCTGTGTATTCATCAGACAAGCTGATTCTCACCATCTTTTTCGACGTACGAGATCCTATACTCATCGAATTCTGAAGCACGGAAAAAAAAACCATTAACAGTGTCGTGTAGTGTGAGACACTCCGTAGCCCACGCAAGCCCATCAAGAGCAAACGGCCTGGATTGCTCACGAAGGGAGTGATTCTGCGCCTTGATGACGCGCGTCTACACTTCTCCAGGGCCGTAGAAAGTCTAGTGGCCAAGTTCAAGTGGCAGCAGCCTCAGCATTCGCCATACAGTCCGGACATGTCTCCCTGTGACTTCCATCTGTCTGGTCCGCAGAAAGAAACATCTAGCGTGGCAGGCAATCTATGTGACGTCTTCTTCGCCTATCGGTTTGATTTGCAGTCTCGGCTTCCCTGTTCTTCCCGTCTCTTGCCTATTGAGAACATATGCTCGATGATTAAAATTGTCCAACCTGGAATAAAACACCTGCTGTTACAACATATCAGCTTTGGCAACACTTCAAAGCAGCATGGACTGCTATACCCAAGGAGGTTAGAATATAGGAAGACGCTCTTACGCTGAAAAAGTGAAGCCTGTCTACACCATATTGCTAAGTCTTAGAGAAGTGTTCCTATTGTCGAGCTGATGTTTTATGCCACTTGAAACGGGAATAATACATCGGGCGCTTTTGTCATGATGTACAACGTGTTAGAAGAGAGGGAACGTGCGTTAAAAATAAGTTTTTTGAAGTATTTTATGGTGAGAATTTGTTAGTATTTATTCAAAAAATTATATTGTTTACATGCAGACCTCTAGCGGCAACTAGGATAACTACCGGCCGAGCGCGAACGCTGCTCTTTTTCCAACCTGAGCCGGAGCGCTGCTCATTGAGCCGATTTGTCAAGTGTCAAGACAGATACAAAGCCAACATTGACCACAGAAGTACAGGTTTATATGCCCACTAGCTCTGCCTATGATGAGGAGAACGAAGAAATGTACTAGGGTCGGGGGTTCGAATCCCTCCTCGGCCATGGATATTTGTGCCGTCCTTAGAGTTAGCTAGTTCGTAAGTAGTTTGTAAGTTTAGGGACTGATGACTCGGTAGTTAAGTCCCTTAAGCTCTACAAACATTTGAACATTTTGAAGAAATGTATGAGGAAGTAAATGAAATTATTCAGATAATTAAGGGAGCGGAAAAATTAATTGTGATGGGAGACTGGGATTCGGTAGTAGGTAAAGGAATGGAAGGAGAAAAAGTAGGTGAATATGGACTGGCCAAAAGTAATGAAAAAGGAAGCCGTCTGGTAGAATTTTGTACTGATCAGAATTTAATCATAACAAACACTTGGTTTAAGAATCACAAAAGAAGGTTGTATACGTGGAAGAAATCAGGAGACATCGGAAGGTACCAGATAGATTTTATACTGGTAAGACATAGATTCCGGAACCAGGTTTTAAATTGTAATACAGACCCAGTGGCAGATACAGAATCTGATCAGAACTTATTGGTCATGAATTGTAGGTAGGAAAATAAGGTGATGGGAAATGGATAAATTGAGGGAGCCTGAAGATCTTAAGACTTTCAGAGGGAGCTTTAGGCAACAATTGACAGAAACAGGGGGAAATAATACAGTATATTGGTAGAAAGGCAAGACTTAAAAAAATCCTTGGATATCACAGGAAATACTAAATTTAACTGATGAAAGGAGAAAATATAAAAATGCAGTAAATGAAATAGTCAAAATGGAGTACAGACGACTAAGAAATGAGATTAACAGGAAGTTCAAAATACCTAGAAGACAAATACAAGTCTCTAGAAGAATGTATAAATAGGAGAAAAATAGATACCGTCTATAATAAAATAAGAGACATTCGAAGAAAAGCAGCTAATAAAAGGAACTTAGATGAAAAACCAGTTCTCAGCTAAGAAGGGGAAACTGAAAGGTGAAAAGAGTATATAGAGGGGCTCTATAAAGAAAATAAAGTTACAGGAAATAGATGAAGATGAAGTAGGCGATACTATACTGAGAGAAGAATTTGACAGAGCCGTGAAAGACGTAAGTCGAAACAAGGCCCCTGGAGTAGATTATATTCCCTCAGAACTACTAAAGTCTCTGGGAGAACCAGACATGACAAAACTATTTTACCGGGTGCGTAAGATGTCTGAGACAAGCGACATACCCTCAGACTTTAAGAAAAATGTAATAATCCCCAGTCCAAAGAAAGCATGTGCAAAGATGTGTGAAAGTTACAGAACCATCAGCTTAATAAGTCATAGTTGGAAAATTTTAACACGAATTATTTACAGATGGTGGAAAAGCTGGTATAAGCCGACCTCGGGAAAGATCAGTTTGGATTTGTGTGGAGTGTTGCCTTGTATGGGAGTGAAACATGGACCATGAACAGTGCGGACAGGAAGAGGATAGAGGCTTTTGAAATGTGGTGCTACAGAAGAATGCTGAAGATTAGGTGGGTGGATCGCGTAACGAATGAAGTACTGAACAGAACTGGGGAGAAGAGAAATATTCTTAGATATCAAGGAATAGTGAATTTAGTGCTGGAGGGAAGTGTGTAGAGTAAAAATCGCAGGGGGAGACCAAGAGATGAATACAGTAAGCATATTCAAATGGATGTAGGTTGCAGGTCTTATAAGCGGATGGAGAGGCTTGCTCAGGATAGAGTAGGGTGGAAAGTTGCATCAAACCAGTCTCCGGACTGAAGACCACAACAACAACAACTAAGATTTGGCGCGGTGGAGTAGCCGAGCGGTCTAAAGCGTCTCGCTGCGGAGCGCGCGGTTGCTCGCCGTGGCGGTTCAAGTCCTCCCTGGGACATGGGTGTATGTGTTGTCCTTAGGTTAGTTTATCTAGTAGTTTGTAAGCTACGGACTGATGACCACGCAGTTTGGTCCGATAGATATATTGCCGCGAGAGACCACGACCACCAACTGCCGGCGTGGCGCAGGGTCTAGCGTTACGGACTGCGGAGCAGAAGGTCGCCGGTTCAATTCCGCCCACCGACAAAAAATTTATTTCTTTGTAATTTACAATTCCCGAAGGTTCTACATCTTTCTTATGTTCACGAGTAAATTCTACTTGTTTCT
This sequence comes from Locusta migratoria, assembly GCA_026315105.1. Taxonomy (NCBI): domain Eukaryota; kingdom Metazoa; phylum Arthropoda; class Insecta; order Orthoptera; family Acrididae; genus Locusta; species Locusta migratoria. Next base: position 123,467,020 of record CM048745.1, on the reverse strand, counting down.
TATGTTAACTGTTCTTCTAATTTCTGGTAAATTCTGTTTGTGTATAAATAGCAGAGCACTCTGCCTGAGAGGCAGTCAGTGCTGCGTGTATGTTGAGTTCGTAACAAACGTGCTTTCAGTATAAGTGCTGTGTTTAGTTGCCTTCGAAGTCAAGCCTACTTCCACTGCAACGTGACAATATAAACATTTTAAAATAAGATTTCTGATCATGCAATGCTTTCGCGACCGGATGTCATAGCTGCTGATAGATCTTCCGTGTTATAAGGCCGTGGTTTTCCCTGACGTTTTGCTTTGAAGTAGGAAGGTATCCAAAGATATCTGGCGCAGTTCTGGACGAAACGTCAAGGAAAACTTCAAAATTTTATGGAGCACGGCCTTATAACCCAGAAGATCTACCAGCAACTAACATTTCTGTCATCGAGAAAAGTACATTTTTTTAATTTAAGTAAAAAGTAATACATTTGCGTTTACACAGAGTAGCTTACGTTCTGCAAATTAGTAACACAACACCTTAGTTGTAAATAACTAGATTGATTAAAAGTAGCCTTTCTTAAATGTTCAGAGAACTCCGCATACAGTACCAACAATTTGTTTCACAACGGCGGGGCAAGCACTGATCACAATAAATGACACAAATAGTAAGGTTTTTCGATTTAGGAAGACAGTAAAAGAAAATATGAATCGAATTTGCTACCTCATAAAAATTGTAGGGATGTGAGATGAATGCAATGACTCTGTAAATTGATTTATTTATTGCGCAAATAAGAGTTTTGTGACAACGAATATTGTGGACGCCCGTCTGTCAGTGAAGAGGTACAGTTCTCCCTAAATAAGAAGGCACTGGGCTTTCGCGACTGGACATTTTTCTTGTTGTCAGTACTACACATTGACGACAACTAAACGAGCACGTCTGTTTACTTCTGTTCGCTGAGTACTAGCAGACAGTCGCGAAACTCTATAGGGAAAATAGCATCTGAAGCGATACTAGCGCTCCAAGCGACCATTAGGGAGTAACAGAGGCATGAAATGTTACAAACTGAGAAGTTGCCGTTTTTAATGCTGTTACCTTTATATTTCCCAGGTACTGAACGTTGCTGTGAACTTATTAATACAAAAACATCATAAAAGTAATACCACTGCTTCTGTTAATGGCAGTCTATAATATCAACTTCTCAGTGCAGTGTAATTTAAACAGTTGACACTACCCGAGTCATATTCATATCGTACAAAATATTTTGAAAGCAGAAATGAATTGCAATCTGATGTGGTCAAGTATATAACGAAATGCTTAAAGACTATGTTCACATGCTCGGTGCGTACTGTCACAATGTACGAGTTTCGGTTTGGCGGATACCAACATTGTAATACTTTCAAAACGACATATGATATTTACATTGTAGGTGACTAGATTCCACGTCGCCTTATAAATGTTATTTTCACGTTGTCCTTTCTCTGTGCCGTACCTATCATAGTTTTTTTAGCTACTTGGCAGGTATCGAACTAAATATCTCCATGAATGTGACGTGCTAATATTAAAAGTTTCTATGTGGGCATATTATTTATTTGTAGCTACACAAACAAGCAGGTAACCGGCAAAATATGTTGGTATACAGGCCTACAATGTTTCTGAAACTGAGGTACGAAACCAAGCAGGCTCTACTGAAATAGTTGATTAAATACTGTTGGAAGCATTCAAACATTACTTTTATACAGCAGTAATATTATGAAACGGTGGTCTAGTATTTTCACTTCCGATTAAGAACAGAAGTTAGGACGTGCTTGAATTATTAAAGATTTACTTCTATGCCTAAAAGTATAATTAACCACTACAAATGAACACTTGTTTTAGGAACATTATTCTCTTACTTCTGAGCACCGTTTGCAAATGAGAGATTGCCGAATTATTTGTTGGTACAATTTATAGCGCCACAAAAGCTGCTAAATTAGAAATCAAAATGTTCAAATGTTTGTATAGTCTATGGGACTTAACTACGGGGTCATCAGTCCCTAAACTTATTTTGTGTCCCAGCCTCGTCGCCGCTTTTGTGTCCCAGCCTCGTCGCCGCTTTTGTGTCTCTTTTCCGCCGTAGGTGCCGGTGGCCGAGTGGAATGAGACCGACACAGAAATAAAGATAGCCCGCTGGTGCAGGTACGGAGGGGAGCAGCCAGAAACTAGAAACACTAGAGTAAATTAGAAGAGATATATATTGAACAGAATTTATACAATACTTAACTTTTACATTGTACTGCAGAAGGCTGATACATAGTTGAGTCCAGCCTAGTGCCTAACTGATAGCCAAGTCTTCACTGGTGCCTATCGGATTCCGAAGTCTTTACTGGTTCCTAACTCAGTCCCAAGTGAACAATGTCGTTCAGTGGTGGCCACGAGCGGAGATGTAGCAGAGGGCGCTCGTGGCTGTCGTCGTAAGAACGCCGCGCCGTGCGTGCATGGCGGCGCGCGGCGAAAGCAGGTGGCGCGCACTTTGTACTTGTGCGACACCACAACTTACAAACTACTTATGAACTACTTACGAACTAGGACGCCACAAATATCCATGTCCGAGGGGGGATTCGAACCCCCGACTGTAGTGGCCGTGAAGACCGTGACTGGAGCGCCTTTGTCCCCTCGGTATTTTGAAAGTGCTGCTTCACTGCAAATACACATTCAGTACTCAATCGTTTTGCGGTATGTTTTTATGACTCAGCGCTGCTGTCGCAAAGTCGTAGAAAGTCACTGGGAGTTTCGCGACTCTTTTGTTAGACGCTGGTACTAGATTGCTTGACGTCAGCACGCCACACCACGTGGCCGTCGAGAAAGACAGGCCTCAGCGCATACATCATGCCATGTAAGCAAGGTAGTTTCGAGCTGGCGCGATCGCTAGCCGATTGGCCGGCCGCTGGGGCACTGCCCACTGCCTCATAGCGGGCAGCCACTAAGCTATCGATCGCACCTACTCAGAACTACCCAAGGCCTACGAGAAAGACAGGCCCCAGCGCAGATGACATGCCATGTAACCAAGGTAGTTCCGAACCGGCGAAATCGCTAGCTCAGAACTCGGAACTACCTTGCTTATGTGACATGACGTCTGCGTTGAGGCCCATATTTCAAATGCCCACGGCCCCACCAGCACAGCTCGGAGCGGGGGCAGTGAGCGCTCGCGTGCGCCCCTGCTCGCAGAGCAGCCTGTTGGAACAGCCTTCCTCAAAGCAAGTATCTTTCCTCTTGACTAAATCCTAACTATAGTGCTTATGACGAACATCACTGTAATTCCACAGGAATCAAATCATCAGTGTTCAGCAGTGAATATGCACAGAAAGAAGCAGTTCTTGGATCCTACAAAAATATCCATGATATTATATTATTTAATGAAAGCCCAGCTCCAGTTGTAATTATTTGTGCTGTATTTAAGTCCACACTACCGGTTTCGGCCTCTATGTTAGGCCATTTTCAAGTGTGACAGAGGTTATGCCGTAGAGAAAGCAACGTCAAGTGGACTTTCATTAAATTTGAACCACAGTTGCGGCAATACCACTTGTTTTCTATCCAAAAAATAAAAAATTAAACTCTTTTAATACGCAAGTTTTTGGTTAAATAAATTAAGTACTTACACAGAAATCGTGTTTACTTTCAGTAGCTAGCTAGTAACGCCAAATTTTTACCCCGTCTGTCCTTACTTGCAGTGTTTAGATATAGATTACAGGTGATGTATCTGTATTTGGTTGAGTAATGTTGCAGAAACATATCTTAATCCGGCGAAGGACATCTCTCCGACTTCTACGCGACTTGTTGTTAGGTTCTTCCACGCAAGCACCACGGGTACACTGTCATCTAGCGCAACAAAATCAGTAGGAAGTTTGTACAAGATTACACCACAGCGAAAGTTACGTGCATTAGAATTTTTCAAGGCTTAATTCCATGTACGCTTGTGTAATAACGCGTGACCTCAAGGTCGACGTGATTCTCCCTCACTTGCTGGCGCCTTGCTGAACGTCCCCCCTCTTTCTCTTTCCTCTACACCCTCCGTTCCTCTGGCTCTCTTCATGCCTTTCCTTGCTGGGGGAGGCGTCCCTCGAGGGCAATTTTCTCGAATAGCATCCTGCAGGAGCGCTAAATCCGGTTTAAAACCGATGCGATATGCAGTATATCACCAGGGGGAAAAATCACACCTTCAGCGTTCTACCAATGTGCAGGGATTTCGCCCAACCCGCACTGAGATTACATGGAAATTATTAAGCGCATTTACTCCACCAGCGATTTTTTTTTTCAGATGGACTGCACGTTGTAAATTTTTAACGTAGCCGTGGCTAATATTTATTGTGAGTTATAATAGACTTAGGGAAATTCACTATCTACTGTTTAATCGTAGGTACCAGCCACATTATCATATTATCTTATATAGCCTATTAAAAATTATGGAAACTAAATAATGGAAACTAAAAGGCAATCGGCCAAGTCGTTCTATCCGGTCTATGTCCTGCACTTTTGTTTTAAATGAAACATATTTGCCCATAGATTTGTCATAAAGAATCAGAATTGACTTAACTCTGACTGCCTTTATTTAGCCTCAGCGGAGCGGCCGAGCGCATTGAGGCGCTATGCTGCCATGCGCGAGGCCGTTCCCCGTTGAGGGTTCGAATCCCCCTCTCGGGCATAGATGTTTGTGCTGTCTTTAGCATAAGTTAGTTCATAAGTAGTTAGTAAGTTTAGGGACTGATGACCCTGCAGTTAAGTCGCATAAACTTCACAAACATTTGAACATTTGATTTCCTTTGTTTATACTCAAACGAGATTTACTCCTGTACATTTCTTATGGGAATCAGGCCGTTCTATCGGACTGTATTTTTCATTTTTGTTTTAAGGGGGCATGCATGTTCAAAAAAATGTTCAAATGTTTGTATAGCTTATGGGACTTAACTACGGGGTCATCAGTCCCTAAACTTACAAACTACCTATGAACTACTTACGAACTAGGACGGCACAAATATCCATGCCCGAGTGGGGATTCGAACCCCCGACCGTAGTGGCCGTGCAGACCGTGACTGGAGCGCTTCAGACTCCTCGGCCACCGCGGCCGGCGGGCATGCATGCAATAGGGACCAAAAAATTTCGTGTTTTTGGTTTTGGATGACTTTAATAATGAAATCAATTGCCATCTATTTCCCAAAGTTTCACTTTCGACATAGCATGGGAAGTGACGAAAAAAAAAAAATATTTACGTTGCTTGATGTTTTCCGTCTACGCCCCCTTTCGCGACTTCTTGTGTGGTCTTAGTTGAATCTTCGTCATTTTGTGTGTGACTGGCAAGCATTTCTTCGGACCAAAGGACAGAAGGCTGTGAAGGCTGTGTTGTGTAATCATGGTCTATTTTGCGATCACTGAAGAGCTTACTATCAATAGCTATTGAATTGTGTATTTATTTGTCTTCTAAAAGCATAAATGTTTCAATGAGGCAAACTTTTTATTGTCATACGGTCTACGCTGTGTTGGTGTGGGAAGGGAAGGAAGAAATTTGCTGTGTGGGATACTGAATATGACGCCACTATCTCACAGGTTCACGGAGGTGAATAATGAGCTAGTGACGGCAGGCCCAGAGGAATAAGAATTCCTGCACCCGTAATAAATCCCGAATGTATCATGAATGCTATCAAGCCGATGTTTACGTTCCTGGAAACTACTGACCTACTGAGGAAATGTGTCCATGGCAAAACGCACAACCCAAAAGCGCCCCGGAATGCGCTTACCAAACGCGTTGGCCCAAGACAACATTGTCATCATTGCTGTAACGGGGACGGCCGTAGCGGATTGGATGGGTGTGGGGAAGTGTCAGATTAAGACTCGTGGTGCCTGGGAAAATACAATTTATTTCTGTATTAGTTTCTTGTGGTTGCATGGCTCCTCTGCCCATGGCTCGGGCAGCCGTTGCGAATGGCAGGCAGAAGAGCCAGCTAAGGCGACAGGCCGGCCGGCAGACGCAATTGTGAGCAATATGTTTGTGACTATTACAGCGCTATCTATCACAAAGCGAAAAAAGTGTTGCAAATAAAACATTCATATTTATTTACGTACTAGACGAATACGTCATAAAAATGGGAGTACCTATTTAAAAAAAAAAAAAAAAAAAAAAAAAAAAAAAAAAAAAACCGCTTGATATCCGTTTCACCTATGGCAGCGCCATCTAGCGCGCCAACCATAGCGTAAACTGTCATCCCCCCCCCTCTAAATCTAGAAAAGTTTTGTTCTTTGTAGTTTTTCGTTTGATGCTTCTTTCGTGAGATATTTGGCCCAGTCACTATCAATGGATCACCCTGTATAGCACGGAACGGAGAACGTCTTTCTCATTTTTTGTGTTTCCCCTGAAGATAGCTGACAGGTCGTAGAAAACATTTAACGACGACCAGCTACAAGCCCGATATCTCTTCGAATATGGACTACTGTACTTTCCAGAAATGTTGAGATTTCTTTTAGTGGAAATCGAGCGGGTCGAATAATAGTAGAACAAACAAGTTGCTGCTGTTCCTCTCTGAATGTGTAGTAATGCAATTTCCTCTTAAAATTGACGTTCTTCTCAGAAAGAAGTTAATTGTATGTACACTAGAAGTCAATGCTGGGAGCGGTTGCATGTAACAGCGTATGAACGACTAATCGGGATATTATTGATAATCTTAAAAACCACAAGAGAGGGAAAAAGTTTTATAAGTGCAATTAATTTCAAAAAAAGGTTGCAGGCCCGTCTCGAAGTCATTGTGAAATAGGTGAAAGATAGGAAGCTGAAAGCGTTCGGTCGTTGCGTTTTTAACCGAATCGCCTCTAACATGCGCGGAAACATGTAAAATGAAGTGGAATATAGATAAACAGCTTTTTATTTAGCTGCACAGACTGCCTACATCTCGAAGGAAATAGCAGCTACACCTACATCTAACTACATTTCAGTGCATGGCAACCGCTTTTAAGATTTCCACAGTTCCATTCTCTAATAGCTCGCGGGAAAGTGGAACGCCGCGGTGGAGTAGCCGAGCGGTCTAAAGCACCTCGCTGCGAAGCGCGCGGTTGCTCGCCGTGGAGGTTCGAGTCCTCCCTGGGGCATGGGTGTGTGTGCTAGTCCGTAGGTTAGTTTACCTAGGTTTAAGTAGTTTGTAAGCTACGGACTGATGACCACGCAGTTTGGTCCGATAGATTTACAGACATTTGAACATTTGAAATTGGAACACCTAAATCTTTCAGTTTTCCATCTGATTTCTCTTATTTTATTGTGATGATCATGTCTCCCTGTGTAGGTGACTGCTAACAAAACAACACCTGGGAAATGAGAAGAGAACACCATGAATTCGTCGAACCAACAAGGGGATTTTTTTTGACACTTTCTGGAGGATGTATACAACAAACGATCACAAAAATAAGAGCCATAGTACCTCGATAGAGTCATCAGAGCGTGCTCAATGTTAACGTTAATAACGTGTATATCTTCCTTTATCGCAATGAAAGCTGCAGTTCTCCCACGGAGACGATCGTAGAAGTGCCGAATGTAGTCTTTCCCAATGACCTGCCATGCATTTTCCAGCTGGTATCTCAGTTGGGTCAGATTTCGTGCCGGTCGAACTGACCGCGCAAGATAACGTTCCATCCGGTCCCAAACATGCTCAATAGGACACAAATAAGGGAATCATCTATGAAACCATAACTAGTCCTTGTTGTCACAGTTGTCGTTGGTGGTTCTTACCGAGAGCAAGAAATCCACGCAACCAGTTTTTAATGGACATAATACTCCCATATAGGGGCCTGAAGATGGAATGCAAAAACTGGTAGTAAAGGAATAAATGTTTCTGTTAAACATACGGCTGTTGGTATCCTACTTCCTAAGTAAATCCTGGGATGGTCCTGGCCAAGGTATTTGACATATATCTTGAAGAGCACATGAGGATGAGCATTGTGCTGTTGGAAAGGCATATCGCCTTCTTCGTGCATGAACGGCAGCAATACGAGTTGAATGATGGTGTCATTGTACCGTGTATTCCTCAATGTTCCTTCGACGATCAGTAGAACAGCCAGTGAAGGATATGGATGCCCACACCATGATACCGGGTGTCGATCACATGTGCCTCTGTCGCATAAGCTCCAGATTTTCACACTCCCCGGCTCGACGCCACGCACCCGTACGACCATCATTGGCACTGAGGCAGAAGGAACTCTTATCACTGAAGACGACACGTCTCCATTTGTCCTTCCATGAGTGCTTGTAGTGGCAACACTGGAGGCGGCGTGACCGGAAACGGTAAGCATGATCGTGCAGCATGGTGTGGGCAGCAGATCCAACTTGACCGTTCTCCTCTGGTTATCGTCGAGGGAACACTGAAAAGTGAACGATAAATTGAAAAATCATTGAACCCGTCTTGCTGCCGTGCATGCACTAACAAGGTGATATGGCTTTTCAACAGGACAATGCACGTCCACACGTATCCTGCACCACGCAAGGTACTCTTCAAGGTGTACGTCGACTATCCTGGCCAGTAGGATCCCCACATCTGTCCTTAAATGAGCATGTTTGGGCCCGGATGGTGCAGTCTGCATGAATAGCCCGAATTCTATCCAACTGAGGCTCCAGGTGGAAATTGCGTGGGAGGGCATCCGCAAGACTACATTCGGCACTTCTACGATCGTCTCCATGGGAAATATGCAGCTTACACTGCTGCAAAAGGAGGATATACGGGATACCAGTGTAGACATTGTAGACGCTCTGGTGACTGTACTCGCGTTCGTATGGCTCTGCGTGATCGTGTGTTGTATACTTCCTCAAGAATTTGCCGATAAAAAATTTCGCTCTGCTGGGTCGACGAATTCATGGTGTTCCTTTTTCATTTTCCAGAAGTGTATTTTGGCATACCGAAAAGAAATTTCGCCTCAACGCCTTCTTTTAATGATTTCCACCCCAGATCATGTTTTATTCCTGTGACTCTGTCTCCAATATATCGCATTAATACTAAAGGTGGCGTCTTTCTCTGATCTTTCTCTACATCCTCCGTCAGGCCCACTAGCATTACTCCAAACTAGGACGCTTAAGAGTCAATACACCAGATGCATCTTCTAAGCATTCTGCCAGTGCTCCGGGCAGATATGATAGGTTCCGTACTTGTACAGAAATTTATCTTCCAGACAGCTCCATCAATTCTGACACTGTATCAGGTCGATTATATGGAGTATGTGTTATTACACGAACTTCGTTACAATTAGATGCAGCTTATCCCTTGTCGTTGAACGTCGGTTGATTAATAGACGGTGTTCCCATTGCGCAGCAATTATTCCCACCTGCAGGTTCACAGATATGCTGGATCCAAACCTGCGCAAGCATCTAATGATTGATTACCGACAGCCGTCATTAGCGGCTGGAGAAATCTCGGCGGGCGAGCGATGCTGTCGCAGTAATCCGATAGTCGACGAAATGGAACACATGACACGGCGTAGACGTGCAGTAATACAGAAATAAAGACCAGTCATTCGCGCGGATGTGGTGGCTCAAATTACAGTGGGGAGCTAACGAGCTAGAATGGAGGAAAACGCGGGCACCAATGATTCAGACATCTTCTTCTGAATATCCAAGTTTAGTACGAGGTGATACTGTCGTGTCCTAAAACAGGAAAGAGGAAAAGGTTGCCGGTCAGTCTGCTAGTCCCGAGCGGAAAGGAGAGACTACAGAAAGACAAGTAATAGGCATCTACGAGATATTCGGATTTCGGGACTGGAGAGGATACTTGCTCCGGATATTTGGGGAACTCATAGGTAAGTGAAACTATATTTATTGCATTCCATCTAATAATACTACTACACTGAGGCTAATCATTTAGGAAACCAACGGAAGTCAGTGTTTACGTTCCCTGGGGAAGAGCCTGATACAGCTACCTTTCCTAACAGAATTTCATGACAGACGCACACCGTGAGAGAAACAGACTGTCGTGGAGTTTACCAGAGGCTGGTGGCGAACTATACGGATCCGGCGCCCAACTCGTCTGAGAACTTTTTGCTCGATCGAATAAGCGGGGGGTTTAACGGCCAGTCTTTCCCCACTTTCTGGTACCCAACAATTTTCAATTGAGTATGTTCAACCAATCTAATTTGTGGCTTGCCACCTCCCGGAGTCCACTAGCGAACCACGTTTCAACCTTGCCCCCTCTGCCATTACCTGGGTGGGGATGCGGCTTGTTTATGCACTAACAACTTCGTTCAGCTGGAATGTAAACGTCACGATACTACCCATCTTGGTCAGCAACGACAATGTTTTACGTCAGCTGGCCACGCCTTACGCCCTCTCCAGAGTGGGAACATCCTAACTGGCAGTTTTCCTCCTTTACCCTCACTCTAGCCTCGTGAAACCACTGACGTTGCTATTTTCAGGGACTGGTATCAACTTTGCTACGTACATTAAGGCGTGCCTGTTGGCAACCAAGTACTAATGTAACATCTTACAACAGCGTCTAGACGTTGTATGAAAGTTACCTTGCTATTCTCCGGAAGGAAATCCTCTATCCTGAGATGGTGGATGACTGAGGACATCTGCAGTTCACAAGAAGATTTCTTTACCGCCTACATCCCGTAAGCTATATGGTTCTACTTTAGCCTGTTATCTACGATGGTCTCTATTTCTCAGCACGGAGTGTGTCCCTTTGGCTTCACACGGCCTCTTAGCAATGTCGACAGTAATAATCAGTATATGACGTGTTGTTACAGTCTCTTCATTTGCTTACCAATTTTGTTTGGAAAACTTGTGGGCAAAATGTACTCATGTATTTTTGAAAGCAGAGTATTAGTTGAAGAGATGTCGGACGAAATCATTTTTGGTTTAGGCCTCTTAGAGGTTGTCAGGACCAGCTCTTAAGCTTGCGGCAGATAATGGAGAAGTGGTTTGTTTATAACAGGTATATTTTATGACCGTGTTCCTAGGAGGAAGCTATTGTCAGTTCTACGAGATCCTACGCCTGTTCGCACTCATTTGGAGTATTGGTGCCCGGTGTGGGTTCCTTCTCAAGTGGGTTTGACGGAAGCCATCAAAAGAGTCCAAAGAAAGGCAGTTCGTTTTGTAATTGTCACGATACAGGGGAGACAGCGTCACGAAAATGATACACGATCTGGGATGGGAATCACTACAACAACGGCGGTTATCGCTGCGGCGTGCTCTACTTATGAAACTCAAATCAGCAGCATTCTCCTTCGAATGCGGAAATATATTGTTGACTCCCCTCTACATTGGTAGAAATCATCAGAATAAAATACTAGAAATCAGAGCTCGAACGAACAGATTCAAGTGTTCTTTATTCCCACGCGCTATTCTAGAGTGGAATGGTAGATAAATAGTATAAATATGGATCGATGAACCCTCTGCTAGGCACTTAAATGTGATTTGCAGTGAGTTCACAGTAAATTAAGTTAATGATTTATGGTACTTACAGGAGTAAGACAAGGCTGTAGCCTTATGGATCATATGTTGAAAACAATGGACTATCAGACTGAGATTAAAAGGGATGAAAACAAAATAAGCAGTCTTGCATGTGCGGACGGGTTAGTGGTGATGGCAGATTCAATTGATAGGTTGCTGTCTAATATTTCAGAGCTATAAATAGATCAGAGTTGTAACGGTTATAGTATGAAGATCAGCATCTCCAAAACGGATGTAGTGTCTGGGGAACCGATGGTGTACTAAATAGGAGGAATAAAATTAGAACACATGGAAAATACCATGTACTTAACCCGCTCGGTTAGCTGTGTGGTCTAATGCACCGCTTTCCGAGACGGGGAGGCCCTGGTTCGAATCCGCCAGGCGGATTAATGAAGGGGATCAGAGAGCCGGTCCAACTGGATGTGGTTTTTAGGCGGTTTTACACATCCACCTAGGTGAATACAGGGCTGGTACCCAAGTCCCGCCTCAGTTACACGATTCGCAAACATTTCGTAACACTTTACACTTTCACACATACAACACTATTCACAGACATTTGGGGTACATACTTCCTACAGAGGGGCAGGGGGTGGCGACAGGAAGGGCATCCGGCTGCTTAGTCGCTATTAAGACGCCAAATCCGATTAACAAAGCCGAGCCTGCATGTGCGGGAACATGGCTCAAGGGATAAAGAGAGAAAAGAGAATTTCAAGTACTGAGGATTTATTTTCTCGCAGGATGACAACATAGTGAAAGAACTGGAAACAACGGGGAGCAAAGCTAATGAAGTGAGTGCTCAGCTAAGATCTACTCTCTTCTGCAAGAAGGAAGTCAGTACTAAGTTAGCAGTGCACTGTTCTATCTTTCGACCAACTTTGTTGTATGGGAGTGAAAGCTGGGAGGATACAGGTTATTAATTAGATTGAGGTTACAGGTATGAAACTAGCTAGTACTAACAGTTGGGAACAAGGGAAGGACGGTTTCCAGAAAAACTGGCAATGAAGACCATAGATGAAGAGTGAGAGTGAACAGGCTGAGATGGTGGGGTCATGTTACACGCCTGGGAAGATCAAGGTTACCTAAAAAACTCATGGGTTCAGCTGTAGGGAGTCAAGGTAGACTAATGTGAAAGTACTTGTATTCACTCATGAATAATTTTAAAGTAACAGGCGCCGCGGTGGAGTAGCCGAGCGGTCTAAAGCGTCTCGCTGCGGAGCGCGCGGTTGCTCGCCGTGGAGGTTCGAATCCTCCCTGGGGCATGGGTGTGTGTGTTGTCCTTAGGTTAGTTTACCTAGGTTTAAGTAGTTTGTCAGCTACGGGCTGATGATCACGCAGTTTGGTCCGATAGATTTACAAACATTGGAACATTGGAAAGTAACAGGCTTAACGTCAGACGAGGCGTCAATATAGCATTGACTCAACGATAAAAGGCATAATCAGCACCTAATGATGAGATTTATTCTGATGTTTTGTCTCAGATGCATGTAGAACACGTTCTATCCACTATCTTTCGTTGTCTTCAGCTTTTTGTAATGATGATACTCTATATAGAATGCCAGAAAAAAATAGTAAACCCGGAAAGAGGACGTAGATTTTGATTAGGTGACGTCAGATGCTACTTGGGGGAGAGTAGATGTACGGATAATGGTTTCAGTCTCTTCCGGCAACAGGTAGTATATTGAACTGCTGCCACAGTGCCGCCTTCGTATACCCTTTGATTATGGTATGTTTACAGCCATAAGACACAGTGCGATGTCAACGTGTGAGCGCCATTGCACGTAGACACACTAGTGCTTTCTACAGCCAACTGATAGATCTGAAAGGGGTGAAATTGTGGTTTTCTATCTCAATGGCCCTTTCGCAGAATTTCAGCGCAATTTTGACTTGCTGCGTTAGTTGTGCAACGATGCTGGTTGCAACGGTCACGTAAACACACTCATATTCGTAGTCGAAGTTCTGGACGTCCACCCAGCACAGATGTCCGCCAGGGTTGTCATATTGTAAAGCTAGAGCAGCAGATTGTACAAATATAACAAATATAACAGCATCACGAGTTTACTAGCAGTGTGACGAGGGACATGCAAATCTCTAGCCTGTCTTCAGCTGACGCCATGGCATGATCCGAATCACTTGGAATGGCGCGCCGCAGTCTTCAGGCAAGTAATGGTCTTTTGCGTGTACGACGTAGACCTGCCGAGCGCTGTCTCGTAGAGTGTATTCGTCCAGGACACACTGGTCCCTCCCCAGGCCTTATGGTCTGAGGTCCAAGAAGCTACCTCTTGTTCACCTTTGATCTACATCTACAAACATATTCCGTAATCCACCCAAATTTGTATGGTGGAGGGTACTCAATGCTACTGCTAGTTAAGTTTTCCCTTTTCCACTCACGAATACTTCTACGGACCCCTATGTGCCCCAATCTCTCTAATTTTATCCTTGTGGTCTTTACGCGAAATGTAGGTTGCGGTAGTAGAATCGTTTTGCAGTGCTTCTCGAAAAGTACGTCGCCTCCCCTCCGGCGACTTCCAGTTGAGTTCCCAAATCATTTCGGTAACACTCGCGCATTGATCGAATCTACCAGTTACAAACCTCGCCGACCGCATCTGAAATGCGTCAATGTCCTCCTTCAAACAGATCTGGTGGGGATCCCAAACACTTGAGCAATACTCATGGCGGTGTCGTACAAGCGTTTTATATGCCGTCCCCTTTAGAGACGAATCACACCTTCCCAAAATTCTCACAACACAGCCAAGTCGACCATTTGCCTTCCCCACGACTGTCCTTATATGCTCGTTCCATTTAACATCGCTGTGCAGCGTTACCCCTAGGCATTTAATTGACGCGACTCTGTCAAGCAGCACACTACTAATACTGTATTCGAACATTACGGGAAAGTTTCTTCTCCTCATCTGCATCACCTTACATTTTTCTTCATTTAGTGCTAGTTGTCATTCCTCAGACCATCTAGAAATATGGTCCAAAGTATCCTGCATTCTAATACAGCCATTCTAATACAGCCAGTTGCATCATCGGCAAACAGCCGTAGATTGCAATCATTCTGTACGTCAAATCATTTACATGGATAGAAAATAAAAATGATCATATCACACTTCCCTGGGGCACCCCTGACTATAATCTACTCTCTGATAAACACTAGCCATCGAGGATAACGTACTGGGTTCTATTACTTAAGTAAAAAATATTCAAATGTTTGTAAATCTAAGGGACTTAACTACATTGGTCGTCAGTCCCTAGGCTTATAAACTTCGTACACTAACTTAAAGTAACTTAGGGTAACAAAAACACAAACACCCATGTTCGAGGGAAGACTCGAAACCCCGACGGCGAAAGGCCGCGCGCAACGCAGCTGGGCGCCTTAGTGCGCACGTCTTTCCTGCCGCGGCTATTACTTAAGTAGTCTTCAAGCTACTCATATATTTTCGTACCTATTCCATAGGCTCGTACCTTACTTATCAGTTTGTAATGTGGCACCGTGTCAAACGCCTTTCGAAAATCGAGAATTATGCAGTCTTCCTGTTGCCCTTCATCTATAGCACGTAAGATGTCATAAGATTAAAGGGCAAAATCGATGTTTCCTAAAGCTGTGCTGATATATGGAGAGAAGCTTTTCCGTCTCAAGGAAATTTACTGTATTAATACAATTAATATATTAAGGAATTCTACTGCAAAATGATGTTACATGATATAGGTCGTTAATTTCGTAGGTCCGTTCTATTACTTTTCTTATACTCGGGAGTTACCTATGCCTTTTTCCAATATCTCCAGTATCTCACGATAAATGCAAACTAAGAGCCAACGCCGCCGACTACTCTTTGTAAAACCGGATTGGTACCCCATCCAGACCTGGCGAATTGTTTGTTTTCAAATCTCTCAGATGCTACTCTGCACCAGCTATGTCTATTTACTATGTCCTCCGTTTGCGAGTTAGTGCGTCCATCAAATGAAGGTATGTTTGCATGGTCCTCCTGCGTGAATTATGTCTTAAATGTTAATTTTAAAATTTCGGCCTTCATTTTGCTGTCTTCTGTCACCACACTGGAATGATCAACAACTAACTGGATAGATACCTTCATGTTTGTGGAGGGAATACTGACCAGCGATCGGTACGTACACAGTGTTTAAAGAACTGTTCTATTGCCATTCCTGCAACAGATATGTAATGTGTTGTTCCAACTGCCGCGTGAAACTCATGTCCTTTTGTGATCAGTAAACCTGCGACAATAGTTTTCCCTTCCTTTCAGCCGTTCGCAGTAACAGCAGCGAGGAGCCATATTAGCTGGAGTTTCACGGCCAGCTCAATCAATCGTCCATTGCCACTCTAAATACTAAATAGGCTGGTGCCCCTCTTACATTCGGACACGTATTTCTGGCTTCTCCACAAGTACACATCCGCTGTGATTGCACCTACGTTACGGCTCACCTTAGCAATGTCTGTATTAATGGAGGTGGACTATAAGAGGATGTACCCCTGAAAATTTTCGTTGCCCTCTAATATGGTGTGTTTTGCTCAGAATAGCGCTTGCACACTTCACTTTACCAGTCGATTAGTAACACTAGAAAACAATGCAACATACCCAAGTATTTTTATTTACTAGTGAAAGTAATCAATATTAAGCTCCATGAAGCACATCGCTGTAAAATATAAATTACCTCCGCTAGAATTTTTAAAGAAAAATATATATATCTCGGCTGCAGAAGGTCGTAGAGTAACATTATTGGTTTTAAAATCAGTGAAACAATGTCAGCAGCATAGTTCTTTAACAGTTTCTTTCATAACATAGAAACAGAAATAGTCAGTTGAAGAAAACGGGTCCAAAAAGTGCAATTTTTTTAAAGTCAATTTTAGATACTTATAATTAATAAAATCTAAAAAATTATTTAATAGTATGATATTACAACTCTTCACGAAGAAAACAGATGGAGAACCATTTCTCTAGGTAGATACTCTGACCAACTCTAGCCAATTTTCTATTAGCCTCTTTTCTTAAAAAAATCGATATACCTCAAACAATACAGAATATTTTTTATTTTGTCGAAAGAGGTCTTTTTTACTTATTTCGTACCACAGTGATGCTAAATAGTAAGTCTGTAAAAGTCGATGTTGTCGAGTTATAAGGATTCTAGTTTTTAATGTATTATAAGTGTTTTTTCGATATAACTCGAAACGTATCCAATCAATCGATACATACAGAAAAGCAATCTTAAGGGCTTCAACTTTCTAATTTAACACTTTCCCATCGAAATTATCGTTTTTTATTTATTTAAAAAAACAGTTTTTTGTAACTTTGCGACTTTTTTCGGCAAATTTCGTCAACTAGGCTGGAGTTTCATAAAATAGAAACTCTATTTGAAATTTATTTTCGTTACACGCTTATATTTTTGTTTTCAGGTAATAATTTTAGGAAATTTAACATTACTCCGTGACAGAATGCATGGACTAGTCGTAGCACGGTCGCCTGATATAGGTAGCAGTGGCCACAGAGTTGCGAAGCGCATTCGCGGCTGAGGTTCAAATTCTCTTCTGAATACCCTGAAGGCAGCATATGGGCGCTCCCGCGGCATGAAGGTGCGAGGGGAACCGCCGCTTTTAACATTAGCGACAGAGCTGCTAGAGACATCAGCTCCTGGCTACTCGAGCACTGTCGTGTACGCGCGAATAATCCTGAAACAAAGACAATGAAGATAATGCACACTTCGCTTTGCGCAAGGGCTAATCCTCCATGAAGGCAACATCCGCTCTTCACATATGATTTTGGCGGATTGAAGACTTAAAAAAAAGTTCAAATGTTTGTAGAGCTTATGGGACTTAACTACGGGGTCATCAGTCACTAAACTTACAAACTACTTATGATCTAGCTAATACTAAGGATGGCACAAGTATCCATGCCTGAGGGGGGATTCGAACCCCCGACCGTAGTGGCCGTGCAGACCGTGACTGGCGCGCCTCAGTCCCCTCGGCCACAGTGGCAGCCGAAGACTTATCAAAAACACGTATTTGGTAAAATATGAGTATCAATTAAAGACGCATCAACTATAAAAGCTTTCAGAAAATTAAAAAAGAAAAAGTTCAAATGTTTGTAAATCTATCGGACCAAACTGCGTGGTCATCAGTCCGTAGCCTACAAACTTCTTAAACTAAGTTGAACTAACCTAAGGACAACAAACATACCCATGCCACATCGAGGTCTCGAACCTCCGACGGCGAGCAACTGCGCGCTCCGCAGCGAGGCGCCTTCGACCGCTTGGCTACTCCGCCAAGGCTCAGATGATACGGTCATGAATAATAATAAATCACTATCTAGCAAGAGTAGCCGTGTGGTTAGTGGCTTCAGAGGTAGTGTGTTTGACTAGCCCGGTAGCGGGCGATTTAAATATCCTTGGCCCGCGGAGCGACCCCTTCGTGGTCCGCGCCCCGCGCCGTGGTCACGAAGTGGAACCGATTGCGACGGCGTCTGAGGTGACGTCGGTGTGAATGCTCTGTCCGCCGTGGTCGCCATTTCGTTAAGTTTCCTAGATTTACTCTTAATTAACCCAATAGCCGGTTCCTAAGCTTTGCTAAAATTATAGCCACAGTCCCGGTTTATGAGGTCGTCACTTGTGCGAATTTCAATGGCCTCTCTAAGGACGTAGTCCCAGTATCTCGACGTCTGTACCAGAATTCTAGTGCGTTCATACTCCATCGCATGATTCTGCGACAAACAATGTTCAGCGACCGCCGACTTGCTCGGATACATCAATCGTGTGTGCCTCTGGTGTTCAACGCATCGATCCTCGACGGTACGCATCGTCTGTCCAATATATGACTTTCCACACTGATACGGAATCTGGTACACGCCGGCCTTCCTCAAACCGAGATCATCTTTGGCGCTCCCCACCAGTGGACGAATTTTATTCGGCGGACAAAAAACAGTTCCAACCTGGTGTTTTTTCAAAATGCGGGCGATCTTCCCCGAGAGTGCGCCGTTATATGGAACGAACGCAGTGCCTACATCCTCCCTCGTGTTTCCATCCGTTTCCACAGGTTGTGATGTAGTGGTTGGGCGGATAGCCAGCTGAATCTGCCACTCTGAGTACCCATTTTTTCGAAATACAGTTCTCAGGTGTTCCAATTCCTGGGGTAGACTCTCTGCGTCAGAGATAGTGCGCGCCCTATGTACTAGAGTTTTAAGTACCCCATTCCTCTGTGAAGGGTGGTGACAGCTGTCTGCGTGTAAATACAGTTCAGTGTTCGTTGTCGTCCGATATACACTATGACCCAGGGTGCCATCAGCTCTTCTTTTGACCAAGACGTCAAGGAACGGCAATTCACCCTTCGTTTCCGTCTCCAAAGTAAATTTGATGTTGGGGTGTATGGAGTTCAGATGTGTAAGGAAGTCAAGGAGTTTATAAATACCATGTGGTCAGATGACGAAAGTGTCGTCCACGTAACGGAAAAAGCAAGTAGGTTTCCATTCAGATGATGCCAGGGATTCCTCCTCGAAATTCTCCATGTACAAATTTGCGACCACAGGGCAGAGTGGGCTACCCATGGCGACTCCCTCCGTTTGTTCGTAGTATTCGCCATTGAAAAGAAAATACGTGGAGGTCAAGACATGCTTAAAAAGTTCGGTGGTCTTCTCGTCAAACTTCTGACCAATCAAATCTAATGACTCTCGAAGGGGCACCCTCGTAAACAACGAAACGACGTCAAAACTCACCATGATATCTGACTCATCCAGCCTGAAGCTGTTAAGGCGTTTAACAAAATCCACGGAATTACGGATGTGATGAGGGCATTTACCCACATAAGGACTTAATATTCCCGTCAAGTATTTGGCCAACATATATGTAGGTGCTCTGATGTTACTGACAATGGGTTATAACGGCACCCCATCTTTGTGAACCTTAGGGAGTTCATAAAGTCTTGGCGGTACCGGACCTTGAGGTAGCAGTTTCTTGGCGACACCCTCCGGTAAACCCGCATCCTTGAGAAGCGCCCTCGTCTTGTTTTCCACCTTCTTTGTGGGGTCAACGCTGATCTTCCGGTAGGAATCGTCATTTAGCAGGCTCTGCATCTTTTCAGTGTAGTTCTTATGGGAGACAACAACCGTAGCATTGCCTTTGTAAGCCGGTACACAGCAGTCTACACGGCCGCTACGGTCGGGGGATCGAATCCCCATTCGGACATGGATGTTCGTGTCGTCTTTAGTATTAGCTAGTTCATAAGTAGTTTGTAAGTTTAGGGACTGATGACCCCGCAATTAAGACCTTTAAACTTAACAAACATTTGAACATTTGAGAGCAATTTTTCCGCATGAGTAAGGTTAGTAGGGGGCGTCACTATCAAGTGTAGGAACGGGTTAGGAAATATCGTAGATCCGACAGTAAAAGAAGTGAACCCCCAGTCATCTGAAGCACCAGCCGCAGCTGGTACTTACGTAGACTATCTTCTTCTTCTCGTACTTGATATGCATGTTTTGACGACCCGTGCGCTGCACCATCCTTCCGCTAAACTTGAGGAGGGTGCGTGCGATGGGGAGTGCATTCCTGGCGCGCCAGCCTGCCGTTCCAGCGTCGGTGGCGCGAGCTCGACCCCCCACGTGGGCTGCTGCCAGCAGTCTGGCAGGTGTGGTAGGGCGGCGGCTGCCACGCGAGTGCTGGGTAATTAGTCGTGAGGAGGCGGCGTGTCGCGTGCCGCGTGCTGCGCCGGCTGTGGCGGGCCTCGGCTCGGCGTTCGCGTGGCGTGCGTATTGATCCGCGCGGGCCTCAGACATCCGCAGCGCCTGGATGCGACGGCGACGCCGACGCCGGAGCAGACCACCACGTGGCCGGAGGAGCACCTGCACGCGGCCGCGCCGTCACGCGAGGCACACCGAAGCAGCCCATTGTTGTTGTTGTTGTTTTTGTGGCCTTCAGTCCGCAGACAGGTTTCATCTAGCTCTTCCACGCTACCATGTCCTGTACATCTTTAAATGAGGCCGTGTTCACACTGCCAGCCGGGCTGGGCCGAGCCGAGCCGAGCCGGGCTGTGCCGAGCCGAGACATTAACCACATTGTTTCCAATGGCACTGTTCATACTGCCGGCTACCCGACATGACTCCACTTCAGCCGGTTCAGGCCGAGCCGCCGACATTCGGAATGTTTAATAGCCGCGGCGGATTAGCCTGCGTACTGGAGCACCGTGCTGTGGTGCGCGCGACTTTTCGCCGTTGGGGTTCGAGTTTCAAATGTTTGTATAGCTTATGGGTCATCAGTCCCTAAGCTTACAAACTACTTATGAACTAGTTAACACTTTGGACGGCACAAATATCCATGCCCGAGGGGGCTTCGAACCCCCGACCGTAGTGGCCGTGCAGACCGTGACTGGGGCGCCACAGTCCCCTCGGCCACCGCGGCCGGCTGGGGTTCGAATCCTCCCTAGGGCATGGGTGTTTGTGTTGTCCTTTATCATAGTATAAGTAGTTTGTAAGCTACGGACTAACAACCTAGAAGTTGAGTCCGATAGATTTACAACATTTGAATGTTTAATATTTCAGAGACAAGCCGGCGCTGGCGCCAACCGATTGGGTAACGGTGTTGATTCTGCAGCTAAAGTATCTTATGTCTCCAGCCAATTTCCAATACAAATCTCTCTGTATAAAAGGTTTTTTTTTAATATAACGTTTGTGAATGTATGTTTTGTTTATTTTTTATTGTATTACTATTAATTCCGTAAAATGAATACAAAATTCTAAATGTTTTTGTAGCTGTTCTCATAAGGAAAAGCCCTCCTAAAGCAAGTCTCCTATGCAAGTCGAAATTCATGGGATGAGTGCGTTAACACTTCTTTTTTTTATGTACTTAAAATCCGATGAGTCAGTACACTGTGAGAATAATAGAAATAAAATAACAAAATTCGCTGGCTCTAAGTAGACGACACTTCGATCTTCAGCTGACGGCGATGATACATCGTTGCTGAGGACAAGCCCATCAAGAAGCAAAACATACAACACAACAAGAAACAAAGTGGCACACACTTCTCATTCTTAACTGACCTGACCTGTAATGTCTGAGGCTAAACTAAATGAGCGCATTTTTCTTTCAGTTAAAAAAGAAAAAAAATCGAAGTACCATTGAGAGAAAGAAAATTGTCAACAAATTTTTCAGCAAAATGTTCGAAGAAACTCAGTACCCTTCAGATGGTGTCTTAACAAAATAAAGAAATAATAAAATTCAAAGACATATGTAGAATTCTTTGAAAGTGGGGACGGGTTGAAATACAGTACAGCGTATTACACATGAAACCGGTAAACCTCACGTATGCCACCACTTGCAACCTCCCTTATAAGGAGGTAACTACAGCTTTTAATGTTACTTTTATATATTCATTTTTACTTAGTTCGTTCTTGCTTTAATCTCGGGCATGAGTGATATTACTTTTATGTGGGACAAGCTGAATAGGATTATTTTTACTTTGTGGTACGATATTTTCCGAGAGCTACAAAATCGAATATAAATAATAACTATATATGACTTAGGCGTAAATGTACCTATAAATTTCAGTATTTTGGACTTCTTTTTTTAATCATGACCAACTAGAAAGCCAATAAGTATAATGTCAGTAAATTTTATTTCAGTCCATCAACACCAAAGTTGCAGTTAACATTAATTTATTGTCTTCTACTTCCAAACATGAAATATATATATTCCATTAATTCTATAATGTGGACAACAAACCAGTTGTATGCATCTTAAAAAGTATGAGCTCATGTAAAACCATAGCAAATCATTGTCAATAATTGCAATCGGTCACCATCTAAGGTAAAAATAGTTTATACTTGTTTTCTGATTATGGATCATTAACACATCACGGGGGGGGGGGGGCGACACACGTGTGCAGCAATTCATTTTTCGGTGCTGCAGTACTTCACGCTACGCCCAACATCCGCCGAGATCGAAGGCTTGCGAATGCGGCATGACGCCATTCAGATATCTCGCAATTACTCGTGAAAGAGGTCGATATGAGTGCGACTATCATTACCAAAACTTTTATGTACTTTTATCTCCATTTCACTCGCTGTAATGTGTGGTCTAAACGCATAGCTGCCCGCTATCCAACTTTTTCAATACACGATTTGTAAATCAAGCGCATGCACTTGACAAATAGACTGTTATGAATTATGAAAAGGTAAATGATTTATTAGAAAGCTGAGATGTTTTACTACCTCGTGTCCAAAAACCAGATTTTTAACTGCATACTTTCATCAAGATCGAGTGAGAAGCGTTGCGAAACTAAAAAGCTGATTTTTTTTTCTCAGGCAGACCAAAGCTTGTAACGAAAAGATAAGTCGATAAAACGATGTGGGGTGGTATTATATGTCGTCTAATTTTTTTACAACGTGAAAATAGGAAAAGTATATTTTCTCTCTCTTTTCGGCTCGGCCCGTCTCGGCGCGCGGTGTAAACACCCAGGCCGGCGGCGTGCGCCGACTAGCCGTCGGCCGGCTCGACACATCCCGGCTCGGCTCGGCCCGGCCGGCAGTGTGAACACGGCCTAAGACCGCCAACCTACATCCACTTGAACCTGCTTACTGCACTGTTTGCAATGGCATCCATGTTAATTTTTACTCCACACATTTCTCTTCAGTACTAATATAACGATTCCTTGATGTCTCGGACTGTGTTCCACCAATCGATCCCTTCTCTTATTAGGAGACCACATGGGTATCGGATTTTAAAATATCTCTATATTTATGGTACGTGAAGTTCAGAACTTAAATAACGATTAGCCAAAGCCATTCGACTCAACTGTATAAAAAATTATCGAGAAAATCGATATTTGAAGTTTTCCAGTTATTCAAATAGGTGCAGCATCTGTTTGTGTAGCTCAAGTGATGATTTGTGGACATGTTGTTCACTACTTGTTTGTAAATGGAGAGAAAAACGAACATTATTTTTGGAACTTTCTGAACAAACGACATTGCACAGTTGTCCGAAATCAAAAATACGGGCAATACTTCTCGAATTTTCTTTATAGTGTTTTTCGTAACCCACCTCGGGGTTGAGGTGTTCCTGCAAATGAAGTAGTTGATCCTAAAATTTTCTTTTAAAAGTAAAAAAAGAAAAAAAACTATAAATAAAAGTTTATAAACTTCATTTTTATAGCTCCGCTGAATGTCCTCCCATTTTTAGTCTTTCCTGCCCCATATTAGAAACAGGTTAGTTGCACTGGGCCTAGGATAATATAGGGTCAGCACCTGAAGTGGTGTAGTTTGTCATTTATTTTATTTTTAGGATAAAAGTGGCGATAGCACGTAATTATTTTTCAAGTTCCTTCAAAATAAATAAATAAATAAAATAAAAATCAGTAAAGAAGAAAATAATGAAGTAGCGTTCTGGCCTCACAATCATAGATTCCGCTGGTTCGAATCCCACTGTAAATAATGTTTTCTTCGTTTTCAAATTTTGTTATATAAAA
Source organism: Locusta migratoria (assembly GCA_026315105.1). Classification (NCBI taxonomy): domain Eukaryota; kingdom Metazoa; phylum Arthropoda; class Insecta; order Orthoptera; family Acrididae; genus Locusta; species Locusta migratoria. The sequence continues at coordinate 123,443,140 of CM048745.1, read as the reverse complement.
CATTTTGAGTTCTCTAATGCCACGTGTAGTCAGTTGATGTGTATGTAGACGAACTGAAAACATTGTTGTCACGTAAAACAACGGTTGAGTAGATCAAATGTTCAAATGTTTGTAATTCTATGGGACCAAACTACTTGGTCACTACTTAAACCAAGTTAAACTAACCTAACAAGCACACACATCCATGCCCGAGGGAATATTCGAGCCCCGACGCTGGAGGACGCGCTATCCGCAACGTGGCGCTCCAGACCACTCGGCTACTCCCGCGTGGCAACTGAACAATTAAAAACCACCATCGTCAACTAACAGTGAAGCTAATTCTGTAAAAAATGTAGCTTATGTTTTTCTTGATTGAAACTATCATTACTAAGAAACTTCTATAATATATAGAAAATAACGAATAAATAAAAATACGCGCACTTTTCGTAAAAATTACGATTAGGTATTAAAATTGTGTAAATATTCGAACACAACGGAAAAAAGTATATGTCACGACAACATTCGGACCACCGATCCTAGGGTTGGAAGACCAGAATGCTAACACCTGAGCTAAACCGACAGATGCTGCAACTGTTTTAATTATTGGTGCTAACGTGTACTTGCAAAACTTCAAAATCGATTTTTTCGAGAAGTTTTGAGAGTTGCGTCGAATGGCTTTGGCTGATTGTTATTTGAGTTCTGAACCTCACGTAGCATAAATATAAAAAAATTCTAAAATCCGATACCCAGGTAGTCTCCTTATTAGTCACGATATGCCAGAAATTTCTTTTCTGCTTAGTACCTCCTCATTAGTTACGCGATCTACCCATCCAATCTTCAGCATGCGTCTCTAAATCACCTTTCAGAAACTTATCATCCTTCTGTCTGAACTTTTTATCGTCCTCGTTTTACTAGCGTACAATGCTACATTCGTGTCAAATGATTTCAGAATGGACTTCCTGACATTTACATTACTTTTGGATGTCAAAAAATATCAGTTATTTAGAAATGTTTTTGCAATGCTTTACTTTCCAAACAAATTCTGCATTTTATATCTTCTTCACTTCTGCCATTAGAAGTTATTTTGCTAACAATATAATAAAAGTCATTTAATACACTTCCCTGTCCCGTGGAAGCGTCTGCATCTCAGAATAAGAACAATATCCTACATCCTGCATGAACCTGCTTAATGTATTCGTCTCTCTATGTGCCTCTGCAATTTTTATCACACTAACTTCCCCCCAGTGCTAAATATCGGTTTCCTTCTATCAAAAAATGTATCCATTAGTCGATCCCTTCTCTTCCAACCAGACCTTCCGGTCTCGGAAATTCGGTTTGTGATGAGATTTCACGTGTTAGTAGTATACCTAAAGGGTGCCCACTCGCAGAAGTTTTAAGGAGCACTGTCCAGAATATTTCTAGAATAGGTCTCTAAACCGCAGTACCGGTACATATACAGGGTGAATCTAAATTCACGCACTCGGGCTCCGCAGCGCGATTCCTCACATGCTAGCAAGAAAAAAAAATGTCTGTCAAAAAATTTCGTCCTGCGCATATTTCCGGCAGAAAACGAACGTCGAAGATTGAGATGAGTTTGTGTCCCATACGTCAGTGTGTTTTAGAATTACACTACTACACTAACAAACTTGTAGGAGATGTGGGAGGTGTCTTTAAGAGCAAAGTGAGCATAGAAACCCACGCCCGGAAAGGTCATCCATTGACGCTACAGAGCGTCGAAGTTGCTGGAGGGGATGTCTAGTGGGAGGAGCTGATGCCTGTAACTTGGACTCTCCGTAGCGTCGTTGAATGGCGTTTCCGGGCATGGGTTTCCACGCTCACTTTGTTCATCACGACACCTTCCACGTCCCCCAGAAGTTTGTTGGTATAGTAGTGTAATTCTGAAACACAATGAGGTATGGGACACACACCCATCTCAATATTCGACGTCCATTTAAAAATGTTCAAATGTTTGTATAGCTTATGGGACTTAACTACGGGGTCACTTACAAACTACTTATGAACTAGCTAACACTAAGGACGGCACAAATATCCATGCCTGAGGGGGGATTCGAACCCCCGACCGTAGTGGCCGTGCAGACCGTGACTGGAGCGCCTCAGTCCCCTCGGCCACCGCGGCCGGCGACGTCCATTTACTGCCGGAAATATACGGAGGAGGCGTTACGAAGCCCGAGTGTTTGAATTTAAAAACTAGTCATTGAATGAAGTGTGGCTAATAGCTCAGGCGATAACGTGTCTGAAAATCACGCAAATAATCAGGGTTCGATACCACCAATATTTTATTGCCTCGGTTGCACAGTGGTAGAGTGCCAGACTGCAAATCCAAAGAACGCGGGTTCGATCCCCACCAGGTCCTAGGATTTTTATCTGTCACTTTCCACTTCTTTCACCTCTGGCAGTATTGCTCATGTGAAAAATACCGAGTAGCACCGTGGTTCGGAACCCACGTTAAACTGTAGGTCCCGCTATAACTGGCTGGGTAAGTCAGTTCGAAGGTCGGAGGAAGGCAACGGCATACCACCTCCAAACAGGACCATGCCTAGTAAAGCACTGTGGTGTTCAAACCAATCTTCGGATTGTTGACTGCTTTACCTTTTTACTTTGTTTTAAAAGTTCGTGACCGCCTGGCTATTTTTATACATACGGTAGGGCAACTGCTGTACTCTGCTTTTTTATAAATAAAATAGTTTCTAGAATTTATAACGAATATCTATTATTTTCCACAATTTACAATTTCGCGAAATTTCGTAACGAAGTTGTAATGACAACAGTATTTAACGGTTTAAGCTACCTACACTAATTGTAAAATGTATATGGACTTATTCCATTTTTTAAGAATAAAGAACTGTAATATAATTTTTAATAGCTGCAACCACCATTTCATAAATAAAGTTCTTTGTGACGCAACTGATAATATATAGCATCATGTAATTAACATTACTTACCATCTACATCTACACAAATACTCTGTAAGTTACACTGAAGTGTATGACAGAGGATTCATTGAACCGCTGTTATGATGTTTCTCTGCAGTTCCATTCTCTAATAGCTCGCGGGAAGAAGGAACACCTAAATCTTTCCGTTTTCGATCTCATTTCTCTTATTTTATTTTGAAGATCATGTCTTCCTATGTAGGTGAGTGGTGACAGAATATATTTGCACTGGGAATAGAAAGTTGGTGAAAAACATCTCGCAAATAGATCTCGTAGCAACGAGTAATACCTTAGATTTAATGGATTCCTCCCCAACTCGTGCATCATACCAGTGATACTCTCTACAGTCCTAGTGCGTAAGTAAAAGCTATAAAGAGACGTAATATTACCTCTATATATTTTATTTAGATTTATGTGCTGATAACAGGTAGCAGGGATAAAATTTTGGGAGCGAAGAGTTATATTCAACTGTACAAAAACCAGACAGAAATTATTAGAATCGAAGGGCATGAAAGGGTCGCAATGGTTGGGAAAGGAGTAATACAGAGTTGTAGTCTTTCCTCAATATTGTGCGATCTGAATATTGAGCAAACTGTGAAGAAATGTAAGGAGAAATTTGGAGAGCAAATTAAAAGTCCAGGGAGAACTAATAAAATCCTTGCGGTTTTCTGATGATATAGTAATTCTGCCAGAGATTGGAAAGGACCCGGAAGATCAATTAAATAGAATGGCCGGTCCCATGAAAGGAAAATATAAGATAAATATTAACAAAAATAAAACGAGGGTAATGGAATGTAGTGTCAGAAGATCAGGCGATGCTGAAGGGATTATATTGGATAATGAGAAGATAAAGGTAGTAGATTAGTTTTGTTATTTGGGTACCAAGGTATTTACTGTGGGCCGAAGTAAAGAAGATATAAAATGTAAAACGGCTATGGAAAAAAAGCGTTTCTGAAGAAACGAAATTTGTTGACATTCATCATTAGTTTAAATGTTAGGAAGTCCTTTCTGAAAGCGTTTGGAGTGTAGCATTGTATGCTAGTGAAACGTGGAGGATAAGGAGCTTCCGAAATATGGTGCTACAGACGAATGATGAAGATTAGATGGATAGGCCACGTAACTAATGAGGAAGTACTCAACAGAATTGGGGAGAAAATGAGTTTGTGGCGTTTCCTGACTAAGAGAAAGGATAGTTTGATGGGGCACTTTCTGATACATCAAGAAATCGTCAACTTAGCATTAGAAGAAAGTTAGTTTGTTGGTTAGAGCCGGCCGCGGTGGCCGAGGGGTTTGAGGCGCGTCAGTCACGGTCTGTACGGCCACAACGGTCAGGGGTTCGAATCCCCCCTCGGGCATGGATATTTGTGCCGTCCTTAGTGTTAGCTAGTTCATAAGTAGTTTGTAAGTTTAGGGACTGATGACCCCGTTGTTAAGTCCCATAAGCTGTACGAAAATTTGAAAATTATTGTTGGTTACAAATCGTATAGGGAGACCGAGGGACGAATACCTTGAGCAGATTCCAACGGATGTAGCTTGCCGTTGGTATTCCCAAATGAAGAGGCTTGCACAATACAGGGTAACGTGGAGAGCTGCATCAAACCAGTCTGCGGACTGAAGACCAACCCAAAAACAATAGCTTGTTTATGGGTACCTCTTTAAAATGAGCGAAATTTTACGTCTTGCACATCAGTTGGAACAGTTTCTTTATGACTGGCTCTACCAACGATGTCAGCAGTATAAAGGCAATATCACCTACCCCTGGGCATTGTTTCGACAGATCTTTCAGTGCTCTTTCGAACTCCTCTCGTACTATTTAACTCATATTTCATTTTCATCTCCTTCCTCTTCCCTTCCTACAGTATTGTATTGAATTTCCTTTGTAGAGCCCCTCTATATACAGGGTGTCACAGCTATCTTGTCCACCCAAAATATCTCTGGAACAATAACAGCTATTGGAAAACGACTTTCACCGGTATCAATGTACGGCTGGGGCCCATGAATGTCCATATTTGGAAACATTCTAAAACGAAAGAAAATGTGTTCTTTTACACAAACTTATGTTTTTTTTAATGGACACCCTATATTTTTTCTTCAGCAATCCATGACATGACAAATCACATAAACAATGGCGTTGATTGCATCGAAATATTCCAATTACATCCCGAGATATTGCGACGATCGTTGACGCTTGAAATACGCGAAACGCGCGGCTAGCGCATCGCCTGAGTCTCAGGAATGTTGCGATGCAATCAACGCTATTGTTTATGTGATTTGTCATATTATGGATTGCTGAAGAAAAAATGTAGGGTGTCCATTTAAAAAAAAAAAACTAGTTTGTGTTATAAAACACATTTGCTTTCGTTTTAGAATGTTTACAAATATGTACATTCATGGGCCCCAGCCGTACATTGATACCGGTGAAAGTCGTTTTCCAATAGTTGTTATTGTTTCAGTGATATTTTGGGTGGACAAGATAGCTGAGCCACCCTGTATATACCTTATACCTTTTAGATTTCACACCTTTTGTTCGTACTCGTTTTCCATCTGAGCATCTGATATTCACGCAGCTGCTTTTCGTGTCTCATTTCCAAAACATTTCCTTTCTTTTCCTGTAGGCGGAATCTATCTTTCCCCTAGATATACATTCTTCAACGTCTTGGATTTGTCCTCTAGCCACTCCTCTAGCTGCGAACTATACCTGCGAATATAGAAACCCCAGCGACCGAGAAGCAGGCTGAACCTACCTTATCGTAATTCTCCTTTTACCCCGACCATGAATTGCTTGCTTGTTTTACAAATAAGCTATTTCAGCCCCATTTAAGTGATCGTTAATTACACGAGGCAACCGGTGCACCTCTATAGTTCCTCTTGGATGCTAAATACATTACATTTAAAGGATTCTTCTCTCGACATTACTAAAGAAATATAGAATGTCTTTACTCTTTCCAAGGGTCGATAGTCTCCTTTTATAACATGGTGCACAGCAAACGAGCAACCACGACTCCGAACAGCGTTAACGCCATTCAAGGGAGAGAGAAATCCGGAATAGCCGCGAATTTTACGACACGGCATTTCAAAGGATGTTTATGACAGCGCTCGTCGAGCTCCCCTGCGGATTGCAGAAGTTCGGCGTCTGAAAGCGAAACTGCTTCAGCTTAAGCGTCAGGGCAAGGAAGGCCTTGAGATGAGATCAAAAGCACGTTCTTTCTTTAAAATGAGTTGACCTCATAATACCATGTTATTCGAACACGTAGCAGTTGTGGGTGTATAACGACTCTTACAACGAAAAAGGAAGCACCTGATGACATCTCAACATGACGGAGGGCAGCTGGATATACACGGACATGCGCATCAACTTCTTCTTTTAATTCAAAGCTGTGTTACCGTGAGCATCTCAAACGGTGGTTTCTTTTTTTGATATTGTTTAGAAATAGCTTCCTTCATTTCTAATATACATATTACAAGGAAAATAAAGATTTTGATTCAAAGCCGGCCGCGGTGGCCGAGGGGACTGAGGCGTTCCAGTCACGATCTGCACGGCCACTACGGTCGGGGGTTCGAATCCCCCCTCGGGCATGGATATTTGTGCCGTCCTTAGGATAAGCTAGTTGATAAGCAGTTTGTAAGTTTAGGGACTGATGACCCCGTAGTTAAGTCCCGTAAGCTATACAAACATTTATGATTTATGATACAAGTGTGAAAATACAGAACTATCAGTCTAATAAACATTTTTGATTCAAAATGATTCTGGTCGTAATTAACTCTTTTAATATCTTTTGAAAAACTGTTAAACATTCGCTCATCTTTGCGTTGTTTCCGCATTCGACCGCCCAGTTTTATCGGATGACTGGTATATTACCAAAGCTGTGCTGAAATGCGTTAACTCTACGTTTCCGAATGCGGAAAAAAAAGCAGTAGGTGGCGCGACGTAATATTACGTCAGCTGCACGCTTAGTGTTATCGTAATCTTCCTTCCTTCTTTTTCTACAGTCCAAATTCTCATCTACGCCGTCGTGCATATAATGTATCACCATAAGATGAAGGAGCACTGAAGTGGTTCTCCAAATCTATTTCTATTGTCACATTTGCACAGAACGAAACGGGGCAAGTCTCCGAAACCCAAACAGAGTCAGAATTGAAGGGCTTTCCTTTGAGATATTATTTTAGCTGATTTTAGCGACGTGTCCTTGGCCCAGTGATCATGCTGCTCCCACATGATCTTGAGCAGTAAACTTTGTGTGACCCTGGAGACGAGTGGACGCGCGTTATCATGTAGCAGAATCACTCCCTCCGTGAGCAGTCCAGGCTGTCTGCTCTTGATGGACTTGCGTTGACTACCGAGTGTCTCACGGTACACGTCACGGTCAATGGTTCTTACCGTGCTCGCTGAATTCGATGAATATCTGATCTGGGACGTCGCAAAAAACACAGCTTGAATTTTGGGGGGGGGGGGGGGCGGGTGACGACGCATGCTTCACGTCCCTAGATATCTAATTACTTTATCACAAAGCGACATATTCAACCGCTTTGGTTGTTAAGACGTTTCGTACCTTTTTATTTGAACCCCTGTGGTACCTCATTACCGCTTGGCTATTGGCCAATAAATAGAATTATCTCACGCAATTCAAAGGCACAGTTTCAGCAATATATCATTAATCAATTCGAAAACTGTTTGAGGGACTATTAATTTATATAAAAACGCAGCAAGTGAAACGGGCGAAAGGGATTGCAGACGGCTAAAAATAGTGTTGGCAAGAAGTGCATATTGGTTAAGCAGGAGTGGCTAGAGCACAAATGCAAGACCGTAGAAGACTCTATATCTAGGAGGAAGGATGCCGCGTACAGGAAAATAAAGGCGACGTTTGGAGACACGAAAAGCAGGTGCGTGAATATCAGATGCTCGTTAACGTCTGAACCAGGTGTCATACAATAATATAATTAGGAAGTTGTTCAGGAAATGTGTTGAAAACGAAGTTGGTAATAACGACGTAATAAAGTCCCATGCGGATTGGCGCAAATTTTCATGAAGTTTCTTAGTTTCTGACGTATCTTCGGAACGATGTGTCATACTAAAATGCAACATCTACCAGACGTTCATTGGCATATGCGGTTACTGTTCGCCATATACAATTTGAATAGAGTTAATTTTACAATAGTATAGTGTTAGAATATAGTTAATGAGTGATGGAACGGACTTTCACGAATCAAATAGTTAATGACCTCATCTCTCATAAACTACACACATAAAAAGTGTTCCATCACTTTGTTTCGAAGGTGTCCTGAACAGGGGCGGATCCAGGACGGCTTGTCACCCCTTTTTACCCCACGGCCAATCAAACAAAAGTCTCCAGTTTTTAAGAGTCAGTGCAGCTAACTAAAAAAAAAAAAAAAAAAAAAAAAAAAAAAAAAAAAAAAAAAAAAAAAAAAAAAAAAACTTTCGGGGGGGTGGGGGCAACGACTCTTGCTCCCCCCTCCTTGGATCCGCCTATGGTCCTGAACACATGTTGAATGTGTATATTGCGACAAGAACACAGTTCATTAGATTGTTCATATAAGTCACAATTGTGGCCTGGTGATTTGGCGTCTAGTCAGTCATACCAGTTCCATTGTTATTTTGGAACATAAATTCCTCGAATGGTTGAATATGGTCTCCTAGTAGCAGAACAGTCTATCAGTCATCGCTTCCATTGTCTCAGACAACTGAGAACCGAGTCCATTCCAACTAAAACCAACGCACACCATTAGGGGGCCACCACCAGTTTGCACAGTGTCTTGTTGATAATTGGGGTCCATCAGCTCTTACCAAACAAAATCCGAACTCAAAACACGGTTTTGAATTCGTTTAGAATGCAATCGATACTGCCACCAGCCCAGGAGAGGCGCTACAAGCGATATTCTGCTGTAAGAAAAGGCGAAGACAGTAGCCATATTTCACACTCTGGTTTTTCCGATTACTATGGAGAGTATCAGTCTAGCGCCCTCGCTAACGTTTCACTTTATTGGGAAGTCATAATTGAGAAATAATGTACACAAAAGGGGAACATGTAAACTGGTGACAGGAATATGAGGTGAGTGTAATTTCGTCTTATTTATTATGAAAACTTTAATATTAGCTGTATGGCACGAGATGCAGTGTACGAACGACTGTGACAGTGCCGTCATCTAGTTATCAAATTAGCAAGGGGAGCATGTAGAAAATATTGTGAACAGCAGAACACCTGTTCAGCCGAAAGAGATGAGATCGGAACCATGTCGAAACGGCGCCTGTTCGCCTTCTGGGAAAGACCAGCACACGGTATATCATCGCGAGTCGCTGTGTGTCGGCCAAGGGGCAATAAATTGAATGAATTGTGCACCAGAGGAGGCTCCGACTCCTCCACAGAAGGGACGCATGTGGTTTCTGACGGCGGAAAGCAACATGTCTTGCTAAGACATTGTTTTGCGGGCATCCAGACTCGCTGACGGCAGACATTGACCATGAACCTGCGAGTTCACTGCCCTTTACAGTTGGCGTCTGTTTGTTCCCAAAATGCTAGAAGTATTAGTGATGGTCATTGGCTAGTCGCCAGCTCATAGGGGAGGGGGTTTGGGGGACGGTTTGGTGTCATATGCAATATATTAAAAAAAATCATTCTTATGCCAAGGCTGCAAAATATTTTTATTTGTTATATTCTGCCGGTTTCGATAGCTGCTGCCATCAACAGGAAAGCAACAAGATATTTTACATCAAAGCCCATAAGATAACATTTTTACAGAGTGGATCTTAAAATGTTTGTAAATCTACGGGACCCAACTACTTGGTTATTAGTCCCTAGCTTACAAACAACTTAAACTGACGTAAACTAACCTAAGGACAACACACACACCCATGCCCGAGGGAGGACTCGAACCCCCAACGGCGGACAGATGCGCGCACCGCAGCACGGCGCCTCAGTGCGCACGGCTAATCGGCCGCGGCTTTTACTGAGTACAGCGACGTCTAATTTACAATAAAATATTGTAATCACTTCTAAAAGCCCGTCCATTTTACATAATGTAGTAGGTATTTCTTTAATTAATCTTTAACTATTGCAAATGAGCAAATTCTTTCGTCACGGGCTCTAACAAGATCTGTACATCTGCCGAAACCAGTAGAATATAGCGAATAAAAATATTTTGCAGCCTTGGCATAAGAATTATTTTTTCAAAGTGCATCGCGGCTGTAGATTGCCACCTAAAAGCAACATTATGATAAATAATAGGCGTGTGACTGGATCTTGGCCATGGGCGATTTGGTGGAACATTTCAGTCACATCAAAGAACGTATGTCATTGACGTTGCTTTTGCAACGCCATACCTGCGGTTGACTGTTTGCTATTTTTCTGCGCACACTCCACGTTGGCGATGAAAGTGAAAAGTGATGGAAGCGAACAAAAGTCTAGTTTCTGTCATCGAAGTTTGCAGCTTTTCTTTTGGAAACGAGGTGCCAACCCAGGGCAACTTAGACGCCGCTCTGAACTTGGCGGCTTGTACACTTTTTGGTACGAAGCATAACTTATTATGAGGACTTCGTACTTTGGTGCCTATCGCTGCACTACGTCAGAATAGAACCACCGGTCGAGGGTTCGAATCCCCCCTCGGGCATGGATATTTGTGCCGTCCTAGTTCGTAAGTAGTTTGTAAGTTTAGGGACCGATGACCCCGTAGTTAAGTCCCATAGGCTATAAAAACATTTGAAACATTTGAATAAAACCACGTGGCTACCGTGGGGGGCTAAATAATTTCATTTTGTCAGTTTAATTGATCAGGATCTGTGCCGCTGTTGTTTGAACTTCATAATCTTACTTAGTAAAAATAGTTACATCGACAGCGTCAGAATCGAGTATAACAATGCTGGGTCAAGCAGCACGTGCATGATGCAGCTAGGTAGGGGAACTCCCCCCTCCACCTGCACGCTCAGACCACGCCGCTCAGCCGTCACTGGGAGCGGACGAAGGGCGAACTAATTCGCGGCCAGCCTCGAACTAAAGTGAGCACTCCCGATCGCGAACTATTATGCGCAAGTCTAACTCCTGCACATGCTGCAGGTATTGCAGTGGTGGGGGAAGTAGTGCGCCCATCAAAACGCCTCGCGCCCGAAGTGTAATAGCATTTTTTCAGAGGGACTGGGGGTAAAATGCATCTAAAACCAATATCTTTTTGTTAGTTTCCCATTTGTGTTATAACAAAAAATATTTACTCGTAAGAATTAGACTCTATAGCCCTTACATAAAATTATTTTTAATACAGCATATTCATTATAGTTGTCCATTTAAGAAACATATATCTTTCAGAAGAAGCCTACTGTATATATGACGAGTGTGCATGTACAATACTAATAGAATCAAATTTGGGTCACAAAATTACTAAGTATTCCTTTGATTTGTGTTTTTCTTTACATATGTAACTTGAACGGTAGCTCTGTTGCTCAACAACCTTTGTCCATTTCATGTAAGAAAAAAAAATTACTTCTAGACAAGGCTTCCTTAGTTGAAGCTGAAACCATGGTTAAGTAATTAACCAGTAAATTTGCAACCGATGAGCTGCATTTTTGAATGTTAAGCCACGTAAAACTAATTTCCCCCGAAAATATAAAGTGACAGGATTCTTACCTAAACAGAAGACCGCCACCTCGTTGGGGCACAGTATTTTCCCGGTACCAAAATTAATTACTATTATAGATTCGCAATATGACGAACAGGTACAAGGGCCGTTCCAACCAGCTCCTTCGCGGAAAAGGGACACCTCTTGCCCACCCTTACTTCAGCAGTTTCTCGCCTCTGCAGAACAGCAACATAAGAAGCGTGAAACTAGACTGCTCAGGCCTGAATCGATGTTAGCGGTTCCTCCGAAGATACTGGAAACAATTTCTTGTTTCCAGTGTTTCCAGGTGACGAATACTGTGGCTGGACGTACAATGTAGCAAAATCAACGAGAGAAGCCTTCTTGTCCTCGGTTGCTTGCTAGTCCTGTTAGGTATCAGTTGACGAAACATTCTTATGTGTAAGTTAAACATTGTGATAGATGTTGGTGCCGAATTACTGCAGTAGCCACGAACTTCGCCGTCAGGACGCTTACGTGTTCGTGATTGCGTGCGACTTCTCAGAAATGCAAAGGCTGGCGTATAGAATGGTTGACGCGATCATTCTCTATGTTAAGCACATGTAGCTCAGTCCAACAAACATAAAAGTGCGAAGTAATAGACACGACCACTAAAAGAAATCCGTTGAACTTCAGTTACGCGATAAATCGGTGAAACTTTAAGTTCGTAAATTCTACCAAATGCCGAGGAGTTACAATTACGAACAACTTAAACTGGAGAGAACACATAGAAAATATTGTGGGGAACGCGAACCAAAGGTTACATTTCATTGGCAGAACGCTTCGAAGATGCAAAACCTCCACCAAAGAGACTGCCTACAGCACACTTGTGCGTCCTCTCCTGGTTTACTGTTGCCCAGTGTGGGACCCTCACAAGGTGGGACTGACTGAAGACATTGAGAAAGTTCAGAGAATGGCAGCACGTTTTATTACGTCATATGGGAGGGAAAGCGTCACGGAAATGTTGCACTATTTGAGATGGAAATCATTAAAAGAACGACGTTATTAATTGAGACAAGATCTATGTGCGAAATTTCAATCACTGACTTTTACTTCTGAATGTGAAAATATTTTGCTAGCACCCGAAACATAGGGAGAAATTAAGTCGAAAACTGGACGATTCAGGTGATCATTCTTCCCGCGAGCTATTAGAGAATGAAAAGGTAGAGAACGGGTATGAAAGTGGTTAATGAACCCTCTACCAGGCACTTAAATGTGATTTGCAGAGTTGCCCGAAGGGAGACTCGAACACACACACACACACACAATGTCAAAATTCAAACTCTCCACCCATTTTATAGTCTGCGGCGCGCCAGTCACAGTCTGCAAGGCCACTACGGTCGGGGGGTTCGAATCCCCCATTGGGCATAGATATTTGTGCCGTCCTTAGTATTAGCTAGTTCATAAGTAGTTTGTAAGTTTAGGGACTGATGACCCCGCAGTTACGTCCCATAAGCTCTAAAAACATTTGAACATCATTATATTGTCTATAGCGCCCGCGGTGGAGTAGCCGATTAGTCTAAGGCGCCTCGCTGCGGAACGCGCGGTTGCTCGCCGTCGGAGGTTTGAGTCCAACCTGGGGCAAGTATGTGTGTGTGTGTGTGTGTGTGTGTGTGTGTGTGTGTGTGTGTGTGTGTGTGTTGTCCTTAGGTCAGTTTACATTAGTTTAAGTTGTCTGTAAGCTACGGACTGATGACCACGCTGTTTGGTCCGATAGATTTACAAACATGTGAACATTTTTTGTCTATAGCGTCCGCCATCTTGTTTTTATAGCTCTCGCTTTAGTACTGGTGCTGCCCCTGCACAGTTGTTTAATCTCTTGGCTAAAAGGTCAATATTCTCTCCAAGTATTCTCTCTCTCTCTCTCTCTCTCTCTCTCTCTCTTATTAAGGGCTGAACGAGTTAATAAAACCATTATTTACTTCTATGTGTGTATGTGATTTTTTTTTTTTTTTTTTTTTTTTTTTTTTTTTTTATCTTGTCATGCAGCAAGGCGGTCTCAGTCACTTTGCATTTTCATGTGTAACTGGATGCCAAACCTTTCAATGCGCCCATTTCAGAATATAACGGCCATTTATTTAACTAAACTGTCCGACTTCTGCTCTCTTCCCTGTTGTTATCATTTTTATACATTAAATAACAAACAGCAATCCCTGCTAGAAGAGAGGAGATTCGATTCTGGCAACGGTCATACATTGATTACATTGTGGCTCTTGTGCTCCATGACTGTTTTGATTTGTAGAAGATTGTCAGCAATCAGTCGTAAATATTTTGTGTATTCAGATCTAGATTTCGATCACTGTGTGATGAACGTAACCTCCAACATGGAGTTCGAAGAGCTGTATATGTTCTAACTGTCATAAGCATTGTTAATGATCACACAGTGAATAAACAAAATATTTACGACTGATTGCTGACAATCTTCTACAAACGGTTATATCGACAGAAGGTTCTCAGGTAAGCCTGCCTGTTGACCATTGTCTCCTGGGAAGGTCCATTCCTTGAAGCTCCTTCGAGGGATCGTCTATCCAGATGCTGTTTTGTCCATTAAATGACTCCTAGGTATTTTGGATGTGAAACTACATGAGAGTAGCTTCTCGCCTAAATCGAACAGGGCAAGAACTTAGTGAGTAGGCAGGTTTATTAATTCTAACAACTTAGTACCTTGACGAGCATCGAAAGTCACAACTACTACACACCGGCCTTTTATACGTTGTGTACTCATTACTACTACAGCGATCTGTGACTGCATAACGTTCTGCAATGACTTGTCACCTCTGTGTCTTGTACCAACACTGGTAGTAAATGTCACTCTCAAGCAGTAGCGTACCAACTATTCTTGTAGCGGACGGGGTAGAGAAGAAAAGCTATTTACTGACTTCGTCTTGGCGATTCCAGGACTTCGGTCTGGGGGGAGGCGTCGAAGTCCTGGAACTTTCATTTAGCCGAAGTGTTCCAATTGCCGATATATATATATATATATATATATATATATATATATTGATGACTTGTCACGTTGCGCCTTCTTACATGACGCCAACTATAGTAGTCACAGACTGAAAAATAGGACGAAAGGAGAGGACGGAATGTAGTAGCTGTAACAAGATGCTTCAGTCAAAGGCAAAAATGACTTCCACCAAAAATACTGGAAGGGGGGGGGGAGGCTGAAACCATGTCTTGCCCCTCCCAAGTTTTAAGTAGGGAGGGGGGGGGCACTGCCTCTCCTGACCCCCAGTTGATACGCCATTGCTCCCGAGCAATCTAGACCAGTACACATCATCACCTCAACAAAGAAGAAAAATAGAAAGAGCCCAGCACACCCAGATAGTGGACCAAGATGCAATAAGAGGCGAGGTGAGATACTAGAACTCCAGCTGTGACGAAATTGCTCTGCAGAAATCTTGTACTGTAGCCGCGGTGGTGGATCCCTCTTCATTGGTTGCCGCCACACACACACCCCTGTAATCTCGATCTTAGAGACAGAGAATGCTGCGGCCAGATGAATCGGAGAGAAATGAAGCACGGCGCTGGATGGGGACGCCGGCGCGGCGGCAGCGAGGACAAAGGCGGCGCGTCCTTTGTGCTGGCGCTGAATGGCAGGATATCTCGCGTAGGTGAGGCCGACCAAGCCAAGCCGCAGGACTCAGGCGACTGCTGCGGCAGGGCTGCTGGGTTATTCAGCGGCCGTCTTAAGGGGCAAGGGCGGGCTGTCCGTGCGCTGGTACAAACGGGGAGCCCCACCAAAGGCATGTGCGGTACCCAGCGTGTCTGTGTGGGAATGGAGTTAACTGAAGCGAACGCCAGCTTGATACAGCACGGACTTATGCGGACGTAGACGTTGTGGTCTGTGTTTGTTTTCCGTTCTTGTTTTAAATCCTTACGAATCTTATCTTCTATATCAATAAATGTGAATGTCTGTTCATTGTACATTATCACGTCTGAACCACAAGACATAAAGAGCTAAAAATTTGTACAGTTACTAATATCTACCCATCATCATTTGGTTGCCTGCCGTACGGCAGGTTCAGACTGCATAGCCCTCCATGCTTCTCTGTCTTTTGCGATCATCTTCTTTCATTGGTACACTCCTAGTGGCTTGCTGACGTCATCCACCATCTGGTACCTTCTTCTGCCCCTTCCCCTCTTTCCCGGAACGCAACCCTCAATTGCCTCTACCAGAAGGCAATCTCGTCTTAAACTGTGGCCTAGCCAGTTCAGTTTTCTGTTCTTTATCGTCAGCAACATCCTCCGTTCTTCTCCAACTCTGTTCAGTACTTCTTCATTTCTGACTTTATCGATCCAGCTGATCTTCTCCATCCTACGTCATATCCACATTTCGCAAGCTTCAATTTTCTTCTCATCTTGCTTGCTCAATGTCCACGTTTCTGCCCCATATAAGGCCACACTCCATATTAGACACTTAACCAGTCTCTTTCTTAATTCTTTGTTTAAACCACTGGTTAGGAGTTTTCTTTGCTTCTGGAACGCTTCTTTCCCCAGAGCCAATCTCATTTTGATTTTCTTGTTGGAAATTCATATCTTCCTTAATCCAACTTCCCAAATACTTGAATACTGTCACCTATTCTATCACCTCTGACTCCAACTTGATTTTCATTTTTCTTTTCTTTAAACCTATGACCATGCTTTTCGTTTTCTTTTTAATAATTTTCATACCATATGATGTACAGGCTTCACTCAGATCATTTAGCATTTGAGTCAGTGTATCTTTATTTTCTGCAAATCGTCAGCAAATCTTATACAATCAATTTTCCTCCCACCTACCCGGGGAAGGCTTTAGGCACGGTTTTATGGCGATCGGATATATTGTCTGTTCGGTGTACGCTTATCCGAACGACAAGACGCAGAGACGTAAATATTTGTACAGTTACTAATTTATACCTGACGAAGGTTTTAGGCACGATTTTATAGCGATCTGATAGATATTTTGTAATTTGAAGAATATGATGCGAAAATCGGAACAATAATTACTATTCGAAAATTATATTTTCTCTTTGAAAATGGTTTTATTGGTGGCATTGTTGCTTGAGGGTTGATAATGATAAAAGGATGGAGTATGCTGGGATGGAAAGTTATCGGTGTATATAAAATTCTACGTGTGTCAGTGTTAATATTTCGCTCTGCAGCGAAAAGTACAGAACGCAAACTAATGGACTGTGTGTAATTGTTGTCCGAAGTCTCCAGTTGTACACCGTAGCAGTACCATGCCGATAGCTGTAAGAGGGTGGAAGATATGGTGGTTGAATGTCGTCAAATTATAAAAAACATCGGACTGAAGGCCAGCGATGACGTTACATACAGCGAAACGTGATGCCACAGACCATATCTTTGGTCTATGCGTGGTACAATGTCTTCAGCTCTTTCTCTGTAAGGATAAGCATACGAATAAGGAAATATAACAATAAATAAATAAAGCATTAAAAAAGAATTTTCTTTTAATACATCTCTTTAAAAAAATCGATTTGATGTTTCGCGCATTATATCAAGTGATCGATAGGTGATATTATTACAATCATTATTGTTGAATTTCGTGATTGTATTCTTCAAAACGACTGCATTTTTACGTGCGATTTGATCTCACAGCACACTACTGAAAGATAGCTTATCTATCATAATCAACTATCACGCGAGCGGAGCCGTGGGTTTGAGCTAGTCTACCTATAAATATAAAAATGAATTGCTGTTCGTTAATCACGCTAAAACTCGAGAACAGCTATAAAAAGATTTGGCTAATTTTATTCTTGAAATAATTATATATATTCAGGGAAGGTTTAAACGGTGATGAAGTATGGAAAAGTTGTCCGGAAAAGAGGAAAATCGGGAAAAATTGAAACAGCTTTTTCAGTGAGCTATCGACACCATTCGTTCAATTGCGATTAAATATTGTACATTTCATGTTGAAAGCAAGAGGGAGGTTCGCATCAAATAATAATTTCGAAAAGTCTCCCAGAAAGTACGAAAATTTAGGAAAATCCGAAAGCGATTTTTTCTATGAAATAAAATTCAGTTCGAACTTGATTCTAAGAGCATCACTCGAAACCGGCTTGCCAGAACAAGGTTTGTATGAAATATTTTTTTTGTAAAATCTACTAGAAAATTGGAAAATTTGAGAAAAACTAAAAGTGCGTTTTTCAATGTGTTTTTGATTGAATTCAGCTCTATAACTATTCGCACGACGGAGAGGGGTAATTCCATTTTGTTTTGTTGATTATGGTCTTGGAAAAGCTTTCAGTAAAATAAAAATAGGGACAGTTAAAAAGGAAAGTCGCAATATTCGAATTAAGTTCCTTTTTCAATGTGTTTCTCAATGGACTCAACACTATGAGTTGAGAACGGCTCATCCGATTGCGATAAAATTTTGATCATTTGACGTTCAACGAAAGATGAACGTTCTTATGAACTAAAAATTTGGGAAAGTGACCCGGAAAAATTGATAATTCGCGAGAAATTGAAAGAGCTTATTTAAATGGGACATCAATAACATTCGTGTATACTGCGATGGGTAAAAACCTTTCACATCTATGCAGCTACAGGGAAAGGAAGAGAATAAAACAACATACATCCACCGAATACTCATTGTTTTGCGGCACATGTAGCTTCTAACTTCAAGAGACTGTAGTTTCCAGTGAGACTTGCATTTTTATTACGATTATTAAATCACAGGGAAACCTATTAAATACTGCAAAGTGGTTTTGATATCTCCATATTTTTCACAAGGTCAACTACATGTCGCTCCCTCAAGGGAGGGCTCCCCAAAGAATTTATTCATATTATATTTTGGACCAGTAACCAAAAATATTATCTATCATTTAGGTTATTTATCATTTGTATCTTGATGACTATCTTTCTTTGTTTGTATGCTGCAGTTATTATTTTGTAATTTCTTGAATACTCTCCCATAAGCATGACATGTTAGGGGAAAAGAGAGAGAGAGAGAGAGAGAGTGAGTGAGTGATGGACACAGAAAGAAGAGATATGAGACGTACTAACACAAAGCTTGAATAAAGAAATACCCGGGCAAAGTCGGGCTTTCAGCTAGTTATATATAAAACTGATGTGTTTGTGCTTATTTTGCACTATGCAGCCAAAACTACACATCGCAAATGAATAGTGTTTGTATGTGCTAGTGGGTATCAGTCTCTCATTGTCAACTATGGTGGTAGAGGGTTGATAACGATAAGGGGGTGGAAGATATGGGAGTTGAAAGTTACCGACTTCTATAATGTTCTACGTATGGGTGCCGATATTTCGCTCTTCAGCAAAAACTACACAATGGAGACGAACGAGTACAAAGTCTCCCGTTGTATACCAGAGTAGTTCCTTGTCGACAGCTATAAGATGGTGGAAGATATAGTGGTTGAAAGTGCTCAGTTTATATGAAATTCGTGGTGAAGACCGGCGAGGACTTTTGACACTATAATAGCAAAGAGGTTATATGCAGCGAAACGTTACACACTTTTTTTAGTTGCTTCTCTGCATCAAACGTACGAATAAAGAAAAATAATTGCATATTGCAGTTCGAAAAGTAAAACTACCAAGAAAGATGCCAAAGCGTAAGAAAGAAATTTTGCGTTCTTGGTCTGTTTCTAAAAGCCAGGAAACGGCTCTGAAAAGTTAATCTACAGTCGATAGAATCTTGAGATTTGTAGACGTTGTTTATCTTACACTGTAGGCATCAGCAAGTTTTCGATATTCCCATTCATAAGGGGGTGAAACAGTGGATGAACGGTACTTTGAAATTACGTTGCTATTCGGGCAGGCAATTTTCGAGCAAGAAGTACAAAACTTCGGATTTATGTTTTTGATTGGCAAATTAGAAACACGTGTTTCCATGTTTTTGGAAATTCAACCGTCTAGAGCAGTGTAAGTGGTCCCCAATTGTCTGCTATATTCAGAGCATATGGTATCAAACCATTTGCGGCCACATTTTGTTCCATACCGTATTGCTGAAATAGATGGTAATGTTTTGCTGTGCTGGCTTAACTGTATAATATAGCATGCACAGACAAGACTTTCGGAAACCTGTACTATACAGGATCAATCCAAATGAATGTGGAACACAGCACGAGTATGTACTGTGTTCTAAACACAAGTTATCAGGAAATAGATGTGAACCCATTGAGAACTGTCAATGAACTCAGCTCCCAATGGGTACACATACCTTTTTCGTCTTTATTCCGTCGTACGTCTTATCTCTTGAACAAAGTGTAGCGTTGATGGTACTTACAATCTCAACGATTGATAATAAGGAATACGTATATCAAGTCTGGTTGATGGGTTTCGTAGTTTAATAGATATTGTGCAACGTACTATCTGATTATGCTGAAGCGATAGCTCCTTACTTAACAGCCGTATACAACCGCTCTCTCAAAGAAGGTTCTGCACCAAAAGATTGGAAAGTTGCGCAGGTCACACCTATATTCACGAAAGGCAGTAGGAGTAACCCACTAAACTACAGGCCTATTTCATTAACATCAATTTACAGCAGGGTTTTGGAATATATCATGTATTCAAATATTATGAATTAACCCGAACAGGATGATCTATTGACCCATGGTCAACACGGATTTAGAAAATATCATACATGCGAAACACAGTTAGCTCTTTATTCACACGAAGTGATGGGCGCTATCGACAGAGGTTCGCAAATCGATACCGTATTTCTTGATTTCCAGAAGGCTTTTGACACTTTATCTCACAAACGGCTTTTAATCAAATTGCGTGGTTATGGTATATCGCCCCAAATTTGCGATTGGATAGGGGATTTCCTGTCAGAGAGGACACTGTTGGTAGTAATCGATCGTAAGGCATCGACTAAAACAGAAGTGATATCAGTGGTTTCCTCAGGGAAGTGTTATTGGTCCTCTGCTGTTCCTTATTTACATAAACGATTTGGGGGGAAATCTAAGAAGCTCTCTTAGGTTGTTTGCTGATGACACCGTCATTTACCGTCTAGTAAAATCATCTGGAAATCAAAAACAACTGCAGAACGATTTGAATAAGAAACCACTATCGTGTTAAAATTGGCAATTGACTCTAAACAATGAGAAGTGTGAAGTCGCCCACATGGATTACGAAAAGAAATCCGTTAAACTTTGTTTACAAGATAAATGAATCAAAAGTGGACGCCGTAAACTCCAAAAAATACCTAGGAATTACTATTACTTGAAACTTAAATTGGAAAGAACACGTAGATAATGTCGTGGTAGAGGCGAACCAGAGACTGCATTTTATTGGCAGAACCCTTAAAAGATGCAACAGATCTACAAAAGAAACTGCATAAACTACGCTTGTCCGTCCATTTTTGGAGTTTTGCTGCCCACTGTGGGATCCTTATCAGGCGGGTTTGACGGAGGATGTGAATCATTAAAACAATGGCGCTTATCGCTGCGACGTGGGCTACTTACGAAACGCCAATCGCCAACATATCTCCTCCGAATGCGAAAATGTATTGTTGATTCCAACTTACATAGGTAGAAATAACTATCAGAATAAAGTACGAGAAATCAGTGCTCGAACGGAGAGATTCAGGAGTTCTTTCTTCTCGCGCGCTATAAGAGAATGGAATGGGAGATAAATAGTATAATGGTGGTTCGATGAACCCTGTGCCAGGCACTTAAATGTGATTTGCAGAGTATCCCACGTAGATGTAGATGTACATACATACATTATGGTATGAATAGACACACTGTTATCGCCGAAGGACTTTGAGTTCTTATTCAATGGAACAAGTCTTCAGACTGAATACCACAACAATGTCACCAGGAAAGTAGGCGCGGAATATTATTTCCTCCGTTGGGGATGTCAGTTTTAGTTATTAGTCAAAGTGTTGTTTTCATTCCAGAACAAGCGAATTAGGTTTCTTCTACAAGCTGCAATAACTTTTCATCACGTCCACTTTCACTTCAAATATGAGGTCTATAGTCCTTTGGGCCTGCTTCGTTATAAATGTCCTTTAATAACATTGTGTAAAATAAGTCCCAAACGCTGCTATTGATTTTCTTATTAATTTATACTATAGGCCTCTTTCGGAAATACTTCCATCATAAGGTATCTGTAAGTAATGTAATATAATATAATACTGTAGGTATTCTATATGCAAAAGAAATGGTTAAATACGATAGATTTTCTAAATATCCATAGGGGAAAGGGTTTTACCTTGGGACACTTTTTAATAAAGGCAATGCACTCGAGTGGCAACTCTAAGAACTTCAAAGTAAAGTTGTCAGGCCTATTTTCAGAGGGAATTGGAGGCCATGTTGTATTTGGATGATGTTTGAGATCTGAGGAGGACTTTTACAAATTTTTGTGTTTGAAAGTAAAATATAGCCAATCTCATTAGAAGATATAAATAAAAGCTAAGCATCATTATTGATATTTCTTAAATACAGTGTTGTAGGGCTTTGTTTAAGTAAGCTATTGATACCATAAGTTATAAAGATATAAATGTGTACGTAGGCATGGACACTGTTTTATGTTATTGTGTATTTGGTTGTACCTTGGGACACTTCTTTGGTTGCACCTTGGGACATGTCCCAAGGTACAACAAACATTTCATCTACAGTTATACTTAAGTTCGTTTATCATTTATAGATGGGTAGAAGTAAGATGGGAACGAAAAGAGAAAAACCAAATGCCGAGTACGTGGAGGCAGCTGCCTATGAGATTACACAGAAATTATCTACATGAGTAGTATATGGAGTGTCGAAAAGGACTCTTGCCAGGCACTTCCAAATACACAGATTTTCTGGTCAAACTCAATTCAAATATGAAGCCAGCAGTGCTACAAAAAAAGTCTTCATTACAGAGTAAGAGGAAGAACTTCTTCCTTATACAGTAAGGGCTGTGCATTGGAAAACTGGTGTTACTGTGAACGATCTAAAACAGTTAGCCTTCAAATATACTAAAGCTAACAACAGTGACAGTGGAGGAAGAGGTATTAGCCGGAAGACAATGGTACACAACCTTTCGGAAGTCTTAAAAGAACAGAATATCCCTTAGAAAACCAGGTCAAATGGCATCTTTCAACAAACCCAATGTTGAACCTTTTTTTTTTTTAAGAAACTCCAAGAAGTTTATTACAGGTTTCTGGAATCATGATGAAACAGGATTTTCTACAGTACACAATTGAGGGGAAAAAACAAGAAGAAGTCTTTCCGAAAGAAAGAAGCCACCTCACAGACAAAGGAGTTTTCATATTCCACTTCTTCTGATGAAGAAATTCTCGAGCTTGGCAGAAGATCTGGAGGTAGCAGTAATATAGTGAAAGAACTACTAGCTCCAGTGATGTGTTGTGGGTTTCATTCATTTATAATTTTATTCCCACCATCTCCTGTTTAAAGGTAAAATAACTTTTGTATTTGGACTAACAAATAAAAAAGTATTACCTAATTCCAATACGATTTTTTCATTCGTAAAACTAAGAAACTGAAATACATCACCGTGTCCCAAGGTAAAACCACCAATGTCCCAATGTGCAACCATAGGTTGTACCTTGGGACAAGTGTCACAAAAGTCTTTATTGGTGAGTAATTGTGTAAATATTGGAGCTAGCCTAAACTGCTGTTCGTTCAACACTACCTGAAATTGGTGCCTGTGATAGGGTAAATTTTCAAATTTCTTGTAAAAAATATTATAGTATAAAAATATTAAAATATAAAAAAATGTCCCAAGGTACAATCCTTTCCCTTACCTTATCGTCGATCTGTCTATGCTGTTCCTATTAAGTCAACCCCAATTCGGTAACAACCGTTTTCTTGATGCTGGCTGTAATATTCCGATGTAATTTTCGGATTTTTATTTCGTTTTCCTTACGTTGTTATACATGTGACAGCTCGTTTGACAGAAGACAGCGATATAGTATGGTTACAGGCTGATCTATGAGATCATTCCCATACTTTTCCTTCCACGTATTTGCAAACATTTCGAGGCAGGAGGTCGGTCAGTGTGTTAGCCGTATCGGCGCAAGGTGCGGCCCTGAAGCCCCCTCAGGGTGCCGTTCCACTCTGCCCCCAGAGCGGCTACTGCCGACCCTACGGCCTGCGCTGCTGTATTATTCATCGGCCGCAAGAGGGTAGCCGTGTAGCGGGTCAAGGACACACGCACACACACGCACGCCTCCCCTGTGCGTGGCTGCAGTTCGTTAAGATGCGTGAGATGTTTGCTCACAGGGGCACTCTCCGTAGATCCAGACCGCTCCAGCCCCGCCTTTCATCAGCAGTGTTTGCCTGATGAGGAAGATGCTTCTGGTCTGGAGTAATATTAACTCCTCCTAACTCAAAGGGCAAATTCGTAACTTTAAGGCCGGCGGCTCAGGGGTCGATTCGGAGGCGACGCCATCGCGATTTTCATTCTGTCTGTTTCAACAGGGAGCTACGAAACTTGGTTGGTCATTCCCTACAGCAGCCACCTGTATAATGAACAGTTCGAAGGATGAGGGAGATACTGTAAAGATTCAGTAGTTCCGTCAGAAGGCATTTGTAGTGGACTTTCCGTGTGAAACCGTACAAAATCAGATCAAATGTTTGTAAATCCATGGAATCAAACTACTGTGGTCATCACACACACACACACACACACACACACACACACACACATGGCCGACGGACGAATCTAACCTTGCTGACATGGCGCCTAGAACCACTCGGCTATACCCTCCATACATACAACGCAATCTACATCTACATATATACTCCGCAATCCACCGCAATGTGCTTGGCGGAGGGTACACTGTACCACCGCCGCGGCGGAATAGCTGTGCGCACTAAGGCATCGAGCTGCGGTGCGCACGGTCGTTCGCCGTCAGAGGTTCGAGTCGTCCATCTGGAATGGGTGTTTGTGTTGTCCTTATCATGTTACTTAAAGTTAGTGTAAGTAGTTGGTAATCCTAGGGACTGATGGCCATCGTAGTTAAGTGCCTTAGATTTATAAACAATTGAACATTTACACTGTACCACCAGTAGGCACTTCTTTTCCTCTTCCACTCCCAAATAGAACGTGGGAAAAAAGGATGTCTATATGCCTCTGTACGAGTCCTAATTTCTCTTGTCTTTGTCTTTACGAGAAAAGTAAGTAGGCGGCAGCAAGATCGTTCTGCAATCAGCTTCAAATTGCGGCCCTCTCAATTTCCTCACAGAATTTCTCGAAAAGAACGTCGTATTTCCCCCAGCGATTTCCATTTCAGTTCCCGGAGCATTTCTGCGACACTCGCACATTGGTCGAACCTACCAGTAACGAACCTAGCTGCTCGCCTCTGCACTTCTTCCATGTCTTCCTTAACACTGCTGCTGGTTGCAAAAATTTGAGCAATACTCAAGACGTGGTCATACAAGCGTTTTATACGTCGTCTTTATTAGCATAATGTTTTGCGGATTATTTGTATTTTGGTCTGTTCTTGTGACTTCTATTTTTATGCATTTTATTAGCATAATGTTTTGTGGATTATTTGTATTTTGGTCAGTTCTTGTGAATTCTATTTTTATGTATTTGTCTTCCCAATGTTCGTAAGACTAATAATGATCATGAATATTCTTTTCTGTCAGGGGCTTTATTTTATTATGACACAAAATGACGTGCTGGATATTGTTTTATCTTCCCAGTTAGTTCTATTTGAATAGAAGCCTATTACAAAACTATCTATTCCACAGTCTCTAGTCTGATATTGACCTCGCTCTTAATTAATTCAAATGATATTCTATTCATTGAAACATCGAAGGTAACTATTCACTTCTGGCCAAGTAAGAGATTCTGAACCTCGCAGATATCATTTTTAGTTCATTTTCTTCCAAAATATTTCACAGATGATATTAAAGGTTCTAACTATTAAATGAATATCTTAAAAATGCTTTTTCTACGTATCTTGAATATATTTTTACGTTACTTACTCACAGATATTACACTTTAAACACTGTTTAGTATGATCTTTAATAATCTAGAAAACAAATTTTTCACATTCGTTAGCTTCTTTTATATACAAATATCAAATTCTATTTACAATCCGTAATCCATACCTAATAATTTCCTATTTTCTTTCTATCTAAAGGAATTTTTGCTATGAAAATACTATACTGTCCTCGATAGCTATAACTGTTCGATTGGATCTGAAGAAGTTAATTCTGAACTCGAGAGGCAGAGCTACACGTGATAGATAAGTGTATCACAGCGCTGAAACATCATAGATCTAATCTTTACAGGAAATCGAACTTTAGACAGAGCTAAGCTCACAAATATCTAAACGTAATGAGAGCTGACCTTACAGAGAGAGAGAAATTCAACTGCTGGTTCTATTTAGAGTAATTTATAGACAAAAGATTTTTATAATTTGGGGTGCTTTGACCCACTTACTTAATGTCTTTTTATTTTTTTAACTAAAAGAATTTTAATTTATTTCGATTTAATTAAAAAAAATTAGCTGTGCCTCGCAATATTTACAAATGACTAAAATGTAGCAGTCTTAGTGCCACGATCGTGGCGCAGTGTTATAACTGTCATATAGCACGATCGGAGAACGCCCTGTTGGATGACACCTTGTCACGTGCCACGTACTTCGACATGTACGTATGAGCCGTGAACAGTTTTACATTTAAACTAATACAGGGTGATTATAGTTGAACTTTCATAAGTCTGTAAAAATAACATCACTGATCAGAATAACGACAACTTGCAACGAATTGTTATCGGAGAAGGGGGGAAAACTATCTCAGAAGAAAAATAAATAGTGTGAAAACTGATAAACAGATGGTGCTCTATGTGTCATAACATGGAAATGAAAACATCCGACATGCGAACGACTCATTAAAGTTGGCATAACCACGTCGGGTACACGGCTTTTCCTCATTTCGCGTCTGATACGTACGCCATGACTGTCTTCAATGCAGAATCGCGCTCTTACTCAAACTCGTAGTTACCGTACACTAATTCCCGTAGGAGTAAGGGCCTAGTAGTGCCTCCGTACTGAAGAAAGAATCATTGCCCGTCATCGGCAAATTGCGTAAGTTATGTATATATGCAGTTATTATTTATTCATATTCACACGCCACACACGCATACACACACACACACACACACACACACACACACACACACACACACACACACACACATATATATATATATATATATATATATATATATATATATATATATACAATTTGCCGATGGCGGGCAATGGTCCTTTCTTCAGTGCTGAGACACTCATAGGCCTTACACTTACGAGAATCAGTTTAAATAACGACGAGTTTGAGTAATAGTGGGCAAGGTAAGGTTGAGAATTTGGATGTGACGGGAAGCGTGCTTGACTCATCCACTGCATGTGTGATGATCGCTGTGTCCCCAGTGGTGCAGGGGTCAGCGCAAATGCCTGGAAAGCAGGAAACGCGGTTTCAATTTATTAATAAAGAATAGTCTAGAATGCACTAATTTATTTCATTCAACTAGTTTCAGTCTTATGTAGACCATCTTCAGGAATTTGTCTCCATCGATGTTGTGGAGCTGGCAGGTAGCTGGGAGCCTTCCAGTGCGTCACTGCAGTGAGCAGTGACGCACTGGAAGGCTCCCAGCTACCTGCCAGCTCCACAACATCGATGGAGACAAATTCCTGAAGATGGTCTACATAAGACTGAAACTAGTTGAATGAAATAAATTAGTGCATTCTAGACTGTTCTTTATTAATAAATTTAAATAGAATGCTGTTAACCCAAAAATAGAAAAACAAAAATGTTTCCAAAAATATGACACATTTTCAACTTTACCCATTCGAAGTTAATGTTATACATTCCGTGTATATGAATAGATAATAACTCATCATCATCATCATCATCATCATTAGAGACTGATTATGCCTTTCAGCGTTCAGTCTGGAGCAAAGTACCTCTAATAAAATTCCTCCATGATCCCCTATTCAATTCTAACATTGATGCCGCGTCTGATGTTATGCCTTCAAAATCATTCTGCACCGAATCTAAGTACCTTCTTCTTGGTCTGCCTCGACTCCTCTTACCCTCCGCTGCCGAGCTCATGAGTCTCTTAGGTAACCTTGCTGCTCCCATGCGTGTAACATGACCCCACCATCTCAGTCTGTTCGTTCTAACAGCTTCATCTATGGTGTTCATTCCCAGTTTTTCCTTGATTTCCTCATTATGGACACCCTCCTGCCATTGTTCCCATCTATTAGTACCTGCGATCATTCTTGCTACTGCATTACTGAAAGCACAGACGCGATATATATATAACTTATGAAAAATTAGCCTAGGAATTCTCATTGCACCTACTATATTCAACATTTACTATGTAGTAATATTTTTTGTCCTCTAAAATGTAAATATTCTTGGGATTTTTTTTCTGACAGATTTCACATCCACATGAGCAATTACATTTGGGATATGAAACGTACACTAACCCATCTGATCTCCTTTTGCAAGTATTTATTGTGTATGTTGTTTTCTGACATGTTCTACACCCAAGAGCTTATCCTCAATATGCATCATCTGCAACGAATCTTATCTAATCTAATCTTTGAAATTACTGTGAATTTTCTGCCCTTAAGCAGAAAATAAAAGATGTGTGACATATTTTTGGCTAGTACAAGAGTCTCGCGCTATGTGGAGCACCACTGGGATTCTCGCAGGCAGTCTCTGCAGTCGATAGGCGAGTCTCCCGTCCCGTGGGATATCGGCCTTGCCGGTTACCACTCTACCGAAACTTTCCGCTCAAGTTGCGATGCAGGAAAACTTCCATCTCGCCTCCTGGAGACGTAAATCGATTCGTCCACTATGGCGAGAAAGTGGATGTCTACCTGCTGGGACTTTCGCGTTCCGGAGTCTGGCGCTCGGGAAGGGATGGGAACGAGGCGAGGAAGCTGAAAATACGGGTGAATACATCGTTCACACGATGCTGATGGAAACTGAAGGATATTAAAGTGCAAGAGTACAAATATTTGTGATGCCATAGGTAAATTAAAGTTACGTTGCAGTAGAATATTTGTTATACTGACGCTATATATCTCTTTACGTTAGAGGTACAAGAGTGGAGTGCTTGCGATGGCTTTATGACATCTGAAAATTTAATCGCAATTAACTCCTTAACCGTTTATGTGAGACGAAAATCGAATAAACGGATTCGTAGAAGAGAAACGTCTCTACAACTGTGCTCTATTATCAGTTTCCCGCGCGGGAGTAGCCGAGCGGTCTGGAGCGTTACGTTACGGATCGCGCGGCCTCCCGCGTCGGAGGTTCGAATCCTCCCTCGGGCATGGATGTGTGTGTTGTCCTTAGATTAGTTTAACTTAATTTAAGTAGTTTGTACGACTAGGGACTGATGACAAACGTAGTTTGGTCCCATAGGATTAGAAACATTTGAAGATCATTTTTTCCATATCGCGCAACGTTTAAAAAAATCTCACTGACGTGTTTTACGGCCCACTTTAGATTTGTAGCTTTACAAGTTTTTGCTAACATTTCGGACCAAAATAGTAGTCTAAATAAAAAAAATTAGTTAATAAGAGTGTCTGAAATACTTTTGGAAGAAAAAAAAATTAGGTATTGGCGGGTTCCGAACCACTAACCTGAAGCGTCACAGTTTAACGCATTGCCCACTACGCTATGGCTAACAAATAGAAGTTGCGTTCCTTAATCTCATACTATTGATGGCCGTTGTTAACTGATGCTAATATGGCATTTGTAGACACTAGATTATCATTTATCATACGAGGAACGACGTGGCTTTGTTACTTCTTCAGTGCGCCATTGCTTTAAAATGACAACTTGTAAGTTACAATAAGGAAATCATCAACTACGCAACGCTAAATGGCGTATGCCAGAGAGAGTTCTGGGTGAGGAATGTCACGTAACATCTGCTAACGGCTGCTTTTCGTTCATTCAATGTCAGGTGTCAAAACTCCGTAATTTGTGCAAATATCTCTCAAACGATACGAGATAATTAAAAAAAAAAAAAAAAAAAAAAAAAAAAAAACATAAGGGAACAAAGTTGTAGAGAATTTTCTCCTCTACAAATTCGTTTATTCAATTTTTGCGTCAGACGAAAGGTTTATTTGCAATTAAAATCACATTACAAACTTTTTTTGGTATTACTAACGTATTTCTTGTCCTAAATATTTCAAAAAGCGAGGTTCTGATCTCTGGTGGCCTACAATTATGCCTGTAAAATTTGGTGCCGATCGGTTCAACGGTTCGATCTAAAAAGTGTGAACACGTTACAGCCAGACAGACATCCCAAAATCTCCGTTACTTTTGCAAATATCTCTACAACGATACGAGGTATTAAAAATATATATAAGAGAGCAAAGTTATAGAGAATTTTCTCCTCTACAAATTCTGTTATTCAATTTTTGTTTCAGATGAATGGTTAAGAGGTTATTTTCATTTAAATTTCGAGCTATCAAAAGACGATGGCAAAGGCCCACTTTCAGTGTTACTACCGTAACCTAAAGTGGACAAATATTTTTAAAAGTAGCGGCGATAGGGCACTATGTGTCTATTAAATGTTCCCACGTGGTGGTCGCGCCGTTGAACAGATCGGCAACAAATGTTCCAGACGTAGGCCTATTTGCTGGTCACGTGTTACCAGAACCTCCCTGTGGCGACACTATCGCATAGAGGGTGGCATTATGCCCTATATATGCTATTATGCGTTGGATTGAAAAAAATTTCAATATATTAAAATGTCAAAATTTTTGTAAACTTGTTGTACCAAACTGCTATGGTCATCGTCTACTAACCTTACAAACTACTCAAACTTACACTAAGGAAAGATACGCACGCATGCCCTCTGACGGGAACGGCCGTCCAGTCTACATCTATCTACATCTACATACATACTCTGTAATTCACCGAAAGGTGCGTAGCGGAGGGTACACTGTCCCACTACTAGGCATTTCCATTCCTATTCCACGAGGAAAAAAAAAAGAATGCCTATATGCCTCTGTACGTGCCGTAATTTCTCTTAGCTTGTCATTGTGATCACTACGCGAAATGTAAGTAGGTGGCAGAAAGAACGTACTACACTCAGCTTCAAATTCCGGCCCTCTAAATTTCCTCAACAGATATTCACGAAAAGAACGTCGTCTTTCTTCCAGCGATCCCCAATTGAGTTGCCGGAGCATTTCTGTGACACTCGCGCATTGATCAAACCTACCAGTAACATACCTAGCTGCTCGCCTCTGAACTGCTTCTTTGACTTTCTTTAAAGTGATCTGCTGCGGGTCCCAAACCCTTGCGCAATACTCAAGACGTGGTCGTATAAGCATTTTATACGCGGTCTCCTTTACATCTTCCTAAAGTTTTCCCAGTACACCGAAGTCGGCAGTCCGTCTTACTCACAACTGCCCTTCCATGTTCGTTCCACTTCGTATCGCTCTGCAGTGTTACGCCTGGATATTTGAACGATGCGACTGCATCAAGTAGCTCACTAATGCTGTATTCGAATATTATGGGATTTCTTTTCCTACCAATGCGCATCACCTTACATTTTTCTGCATTGAGAGCTAGCTGCCATTCTTCGCACCAACTAGAAATGTTGTCATCCTGTATGCTATTTCAGTCAGTTAAAGACGACACCCTCCCATACACCACAGCATCATCAGCAAACAGCAGCAAATTACAACTTACTCTGTCCATCAGATCATTTATATAGATAGAAAATAATAGCGGTCCTATCACACTCCCCTGGGGCACGGCTGACGATACACTCGTCTCTGATGAACACTCGCCATCGAGAACAACGTACTGCGTTCTATTACTTAGGAAGTCTTCCAGCCAGTCACAAATCTGTGAACCTATTCCATAAGCTCGTATCTTCGTTAGCAGTCTGCAGTGTGGCACCGCGTCAAACGCCTTTTTCAAGTGGAGAAAAACACAATCCGGCTGTTGCCCTTCATCCATGGCTCGCAAGATGTCATGTGAGAAAAGGGCAATCTCAGTTTCACATGAAAGACGTTTCCTGAACCCGCGTTGGTTCGTAGAAATAGCAGTAAATAGTATGACGCCTAATTTTATATATTTATGTATTTCTTAAGGTAAAAGTTATTCAGAATTTAATATCGAGTAACTTTTACTTGAAATTTTTTTCGGTATTTTAACTCAAAAACTTGGTACGCACGTCAACGCGGGGAAGATTGCGCTGTGTACGGCTGCTTGTCAGGGATTACGTGGCCGATCCCGCCAGAAGTTCGAGTCCTGTAAGTTTCCCTTAGTAAGTTAGTTCAAGTAGTTTGCATGTCTAGGGACATGACCATAGCAGTTAGGTCCAACTGGTTTACAACAAATTTATAGTGACAGGTATAGTAACACGAAAACAGTTTCTATACAGGGTGTTATACTTAAGCTATTCGCCCCATATAACTCTGGAACAACAATAGATACTGAAATACTACTTCCACGCGTGTAAACATAAGAAAGGGATTCATAAAAGAAAGAACTAAGCGACAGTCTCAAACATATAAAAAGACAAGAAAATAAAAGATAAAAAAATTGTCACAAATGGTTTCAAGCGAAATCGCCCAATAGCACGTAACATGTGCGCCATACACAAAAATACAATTTTCAACACAAACTTTCGTTTTCTAAATTAACATTCAATATTATTTCTTGTGGAATCAAAAACATAACAAATAATAAAAAATTTCGTTGGTGCCTCGCAGTATGCCAACTACATTTGTAGAAAATTCGAACCTGAGCTGACGTTAGAAATAAATTAAGCACTCAGCTAGCGCGTCCCGTGACTCACTTAAGTACATGGCATGCTTCATGCGTTTCAGACGATAACTTCGCTTCGCGTTTCCACCTAACGTAATTGACTTACTGCGATGCAACCAACGCTATTATTTTTATGAATTTTCATCCTTTTGATTGCATAAGAAATAATATAAGGTATCAATTGAAGAAACGTTTGTGTTGAAAATAATATTTAGAAAACAGATATATGAAAAAATGGGAAAGAGGTAGTGCTGATGAAAGTGTTAATGAGAAGTGGATAAAAATGAGGGCAGGAGTCATGGACTCTGCCAAAGAAGTACTAGGAATTAGAGTATCCCAAAGTACCATGAGAGAATGGATAACAGAAAACATGTTGAAAAAGATGGAAGCGCGGAGAAAGTGGAAAAATGTAAAAACTGAAGAAGGCAAAAAGAGGTACAGAAAACACTAGCAGAAGAACCTCAGGAAGTTTTGAACAGATGGCAGGAATATGAATGATGAAAAACAAAGTGAAAGTAAGCTTGAAGAGGAGCAATATGTGCCGAAAGATGGAAAAGGATACACCATATTAGAAGTAGAAAAGGCGCTGAAGATGAGGAACAGGAAGGAATGTGGAATTGATGATATACCAGCGGAACTGATGAAGGCTAGTAAAGAACTAGTCTACCTATGTACTGAGATATATGACAAAGGGAAATAGGCTAAAGACTTCCTTGCAACAGTTATGATACCAGTAGAGAAAGAGAGAAACAATAAAGAATGTCTAATTTCTCATGCAGCTGAAGTGTTTCTGAGAGTGTTGAATAGAAGGCTATATGGCAAGATGGAGATTGCAGAGGAGCAGTTAGGATTTAGAAGAGGAAAAGGAACAAGATATGCTATTGGCCTGTGAAGAACTATAAGGTAAAGTTATATGGAAAAGGGTTGAGAAGTATTTGCTATTTTATAGATCTAGAAAAGGCTTTCAGCGGGACAAATTAATGGATATTTTGAAGAGGAAAAGAGTAGATTGGAACGAGAGCGACACGTACAGAATCTGTATTTACAACAGAAAGTAAGGAAGGATAAGGATTGGAGATGAAATATCAGACAGAAGCAGAATTGGGCGAGGTGTTATACGAGGTTGTTGCCTTTTTCCACCGTTGTTTAACGTATACCTTGAAGTGATTATTGCGAAAGGTTTAGATGGGAAAAGAGGCATACGTGTTGGTGGAAAGAGAATGGAATGTATAGCATTTGCTCATGACATGGTTTTAGTGACAGAAAGAGAGCGGACAGCAAACAACATGCTGAAAGATCTGAGTGAAGATTGTGTGGAATATGGGACGAAACTAAAAGCAGCAATAACCAAGCGAATGGTCATCAGTACAAGAGACAGACTGGCTAGTATTAAAATAGGACAAACTACCATTAGCCAGGCAAGTGCATTTAAATGTCTCCGAAGCACAGCATTTTTTACACCACGGTAAGTACTCGAATTTCACGTATGTAGGAGTTGTTGCCAATCGTATACTGTATATGATGTGTGAAATTTTCTATGGCACATCTGTTTAAGGCGTAGGATATATGTATTTTGTTTTAACATTTTCATATATGCCGTAATGGTGGTCAGTCGTTCTGCGGTATTTGTTTTTACTGAAAAGAATTCGGTATAGATGAGAATTTTGGGTGGGATATGGACTCATCAAGCTTATTCCGGATGGTATCATGCAGAGGGCTACAAGTGTGATTTGTGAATCTAAGAGTGACATTTTTCATCAAGCCTATTTTCACAGTTCCAATAATTTTATATCTCACTTTTGTAAAATAAACACAGTGATTTAAAAGAAATTGAGTTGTAGTCATTTTCTACCGTATCTTTAGATTTACTACGATTTTCAATGGGTTTAAATGATGATTGCCATTACCCCAGGGTTGGGGAAATGCTCGTCAAAGATACATATTTATTTAAACAGTTTTTTAATGACATGAGAGCTGAACGAATTTTAACGATTTTACAGTAAAGTTTAATATATTTGTAACCAATTTTACGCAATATCACTAAAATAGCATTTAAATTAAACTTGTACTGATGAGAATAACTTAAGTGATCGCCATTACCCCACTCTCCCGTAAAGAGTGAGGAATGAAAGAGTTTTGCGCATGGTTGGGAAGAGAAGATGACTGCTGAACGTTATAAGAGAAAGCAGAAAGAACTGATTGGGATATTGTTTGAGAACAGAGAGCATGCTAGCAGATTCCTTGGGAGGACAGGTTTGTGGGAGACAACTGAGAGGAAGAAAGAGATGCGGTACGATTAACAACATAAAGGAAAAAGGAAATTATGCAGACCTGAAGAGGATGGCAGAAGACTGGACAGCTTGAAGAACTGCCATGTGAAAACCTGCCTTTTGGTAGAACACTGATGATTACGTTTTAGACTGTCTCTTCGTATTTACTGTCATAAGTCAACTGCCGTACGTCCATGCTCTTGAAAAGTCGTTTTTTTTTTTTTTTTTTTTTTAATTTATTGTTGTTCCAGAGATATTTTCGGTGAAAAGTTTAATTGGGACATCCTGTATACAATTTTTTCTACAATTAGTCGATAGGGAATTGCAGCACATTAAAACAAGCGTTTATTGCATGACGAACATAATATGGGAAACTGGTGCAAAGTCAGAGCAGTGATTGGCGGTAGGGATAACGCGTTAGCGTTCTGAGCCGTGACTCGCCGAATGTAAAGAGAGACGGTGCCGATACGACTTCAGCGAGGTGGCGTGTAAACAGTGGAGCAGTCGTTTGAGGTCTCGGTGTATACCCGTCCTTCTCGCCGTCACGGAGCGTTTGGGCATATGGCGCTGCCTCTATCCATAAAGCTTCCGACACGGAAGCCAGTCTCTCGTATGAGCGTGACCGGCGTTTGCTGGCGCTAGCAATGTGAGGCGCAAGTAAAACGCCACGCCCTCCCCTTTCCCTCTCAGCATGCTTTCCCCACCCACGGCGACATTTCATCAAATGGGGAGACGTGAATATTACCAATTAGCTGTGCGACCGACCTGTCTTGCAAATAAACCTTGAGGCTCAGTAACTAAACATGCAAGGTAAAAGACACAGACACACACAATATCCGCTACTCCTTTCCTTCTATATTTGTATATGTTTATTCACTCATCCACCTTTGTTCATCTCTTCCTATACCTTTCGCTGTCTAGCCCCTTTATCCCACACTCTTAAATCTTCTCCATCGCCTCCTCAGACCACCGCCTCCTACTCTTGTCTATGAAAAATTGTACATATATCTTTATTGTGGTTGGTAAAAAAGTGTCGAAGGTACGCTCAGTCATGCACTATGTATAATATTATTTAGACAGTGATGTTCAGATTGTTTTGAATGTGATGTGTGAAACATTTCAACAAGAACGGAATAAAACTTTAGATTTTGTCGATGGGTGTACGTAAAGACCCATCATAGTGTACCATTGCAAATGTTATGAAGACAGTTACCTTCCTCTGGTTTTGAATGTCAAACGTGCACAGTTTCATCAACAATGAGAAAAAGCCGTAGATCGGACACAATTCGTACATAAATAGACACGGACAATTTGCTTTATACAGGGTAATTCACAAAGATGTGCAAATATTATGTTATTCTACAAGTAAAACCAACGAGAAACGTTCATATTAAATTAAGGTCGGCAAATGTGTAGTTACAGAGTTACAACTAATAAAAGATTTGGCCTGATAATCATCAACGTCGCTAATATGAAGCCACTGCAAACGGTACGAGATTTAAGTAAGGCACGATTTCCTTTTATTTTGTTGTTACTGCTCTGGTGAATTTATTGAAACATATCAAAAATGTTCAAATGTTTGGAAATCTATGGGACTTAACTACGTTGGTCATTAGTCCCTAGGCTTACAAACTATTTACACTAGGGCGCGGCGGAGCGGCCGAGCGCATTGAGGCGCTAAGCTCCGATGCGCGAGGCCGTTACCCGTCGGGGGTTCGAATCCCATCGGGCATGCATGTCTGTCCTGCCTCAGTATAAGTTAGTTCATAAGTAGTTTGTAGGTTTAGGGACTGATGACCTCGCAGTTAAGTCCCGTAAGATTTAGAAACTTTTGAACATTTTTACTTACACTAACTTGAAGTAACTTATGCTAAGGACAACACAAACACCCATGCCCAAGGGAGGACTCGAAGCTCCGAAAGTGAAACATATCTCAGACTTGTATCTGCAGTAGTTTTCCAGAAATTCCTGAGAAATAATTTTCGTAAATTTGTAATTTATTAAATACTTGGCCAAATTAATTTTTTTCATTCTAGAAAATTGCAATAAGTTTTCAATATGAGTTGTAGAGAATTTAATTTTGGTAAATGATAGTAATAAAATTGTAGGAATGTGTCAGATAATCTGCTTTTATTAATACTGTAGCACATGTGAATTCATGTAAAAACTGGAAACAACAAAAGTCAGTGTTAAGGAAGTTGCCAAGCCGCCGCGGTGGCCGAGGGGACTGAGGCGCTTCAGTCACGGTCTGCACGGCCACTACGACCGGGGGTTCGAATCCCCCCTCGGGCATGGATATTTGTGCCGTCCTAGTTCGTAAGTAGTTCATAAGTAGTTTGTAAGTTTAAGGACTGATGACCCCGGAGTTAAGTCCCATAAGCTGTACAAACATTTGAACATTTTGAATTTGCCAACATTCTTAATGAATAGTAAGAAATTTACTTGAATAATCTCTTGAATGTACTTGTATAATCCTAATAATTTCTGGAAAACTACTGCAGGTACACGTCAGGGACAGTTTTTTTAGATTCACTAGATCAATAATAACAAAATAGAGTGAAAAGTGGTACTTACCGGTATTTATTTTCAATTAACGTAAAAAACTGGATTCATACCAAGGTTTCATTACGCCTGCAATGAAGAGCTTCAATGCATAGTTTATTTTCTCTTACTATTCTGGGGCCCCGCTTTCGTCACTATCGTCATTATTTTCAGGATCAGATAAGACATAGTCTTCATTTTCACTATTCCACAACACGTCGTCCTCGGAACCGTCAATGGCACAATAAATTCCAGCTTTTATTTTTATTTTTTATTTTTGCAACTCTTCTTTACAATATCGATACGAATTTTCCCCCATGCACGGATTATATACTCGCACATCGCCGATATCGATGGCTTCCTCATCTTGCCTGCTGGAGTCAGCTGATGAGATCCCGCCGTCATCCACTGGGAATATAAGCTTCCAACACGTTCTTTGAAAGGTTTGTTGATCCTTACATCTAAAGGTTGAAGAATGGACGTTAAACCTGCAGGAACGATGACAGGATGGGACGTCATCCGTTTCATTTTCTCCTTTACAGGTTCTACAAGGTAAATCGGGAAACTGTCTAGGACAATAAGAGACTTCTTTTGTAATAATGCCCCTGGTCGTCTTCCCCAGCTTCACAACCAATCCACCACCAGATCTGCTGTTATCCAGCTCTTTTCTTGAACTCGTATGTGAATTCCATGAGGAGTAGTTTCTTTGGTAATGTTTCTCTTTTAAAGATGGCATACGGTGGAAGTTTATTGCCGTCTGCTGTAACGTACAACATGCATGCATCTTAGCTTCTCAGCTCCAATAGTCTTCACAAGGACACATTTTGAGGCAGTTGGGGTGCCAGTTGGAGCAATGATTGTGTGACATGGCATATGGAAAAACACTGGTCAGCGTTTTCAATCTGGGAGAGCAAATAGTCATATTGCTGCCGCACTTTATTACGTAACGATGGAATTCGTTTACCTTATCTGTGTAATCTCGAGGTAATCGTTGGCACAAAGATGTTCTCCTTCGCAGGCTTAGATTTTTCCGTGTCTTAAATGAATCAACCAACCACTGCTTGCTTTAAAATCCTTTCTGTCGATGTTTAGCGAGCAGCTGTCTCGCGTGCTTTGTTCTGAATCATGTCATAAGACACAACACAACCATAATTCCGAAGTTGATTGACATAAGCAATTACATCATTATCAGTTTCGGGATAACTCTCTGTTTCAGATCACGGAAAGATTTGGAGCTTGCCTTTGCAGCCCCATCTCTTTTTCTCCGCCTATATAGCATTGAATTAGGATGTCTTCCTGCAGCTTTCACTCCGTTTGTATCGGCGTAAGATAACATTTAATTTTGCCATGTAGTTTGAATATTTCGCCATTATGACGACTTGTAGCAAACTGACCTAGAAACATATCTGCAACGTTTCAAATTTACAGTATATTTTAACAATGTAAATATTCTTTCGTTGCAGTATCGCTGAGTCCATTCGTGTCCATTGTCAAATTATATGAAGGCTGCGCGCTATAGCACGAAAAAAATGCACAAACGACTTATTAAATTTTAACTAAATTAATTTTTATTCCACCTAATATCCTTCAGTGAATATTTGTTACACCTGACATCAGTACAATGTCGAGTTCCTTAGGGCTGCCAAACCAAAAGATGGAAACTTGACTGAATATTTTCTAAGTGGCACAGTCACTAAATAAAAATTAAAGTATAGCAACAACCCACAGCCACAGAATATAGTTAGAGTCCACGAAGCACCACTGAAGCCTTTTTCTAAGTCCCACATACGCAGAATGAAATCAAAGTTCCACACTACAACACTTCGCTGAAATATTAAAAGTCGCCCATCGTAACGACACGTCTTGTCTGTCAAACCGACACTATCAGACTTCCCCTAACAAGCCGTAATGGCGGCCTTAAGTAACCTCGCTAGCTTACTCTGAACTCAAATCAGTATCTTATTTTCACAAAATTACCTCTTTTATATAAGATACAAATGAAATAAATACATGTGATGATGGTGTTCAACTGAAATTTTCCGCTGAAACAGAATATGGCATCAAAAACATTGTACATATCGTAGTTTTTGCATTATCAAAAAAATTAAACTTTTCTACCTTTGTTTTTTCAGTATTTAAACACAGATTATTCACTGTACTATTGATCCTGTAGTTTCATTAACTATTTTCTTAAGTCTAGTTTATCGTACTGTCACTAGTACTACAGTTATTATTGTTTATTGATTAAAATCCAGCTTTTCTTCATGGAAACCATGTTACTGGCCTTTAATTGAAATTTACTGAATTTGCGCAAAAAACTAAATATACATCTTAATAGTACTCACGTAGATCTATCATTCGACATCTTTTACGCAATATTTTTAAGATATATCGTTTGCAAAATTGTAATTTTATAATGATTTTTGATTACTATAACTCCAAAACTATTAATGTGACAGGAGGCCCGTTTATATCAGCGCATCCGTCTAGTATTTTAAAATGAGCCTACACGCTACTGTGTATCATATATGGATCAATAGTAATTAATTTTTAAATGGTTTATTGCATATTTCTCAAACGCCAAACATGACTTCTCCCGTCGATCACCGTTCACTGCGTAACGGCCTGGATTTTCCAGTCACGTGTCTATACACAAAACAAACTACCAGACGCTCGTTTAACAGACGAGAGGTGCCGCTATGTATTGACTATCCCCCGAAATAACGAAGACTCAGTAGCTGTCAAAACGCATCACGTTTGCCTCATCTCAGAATTGCAGAGAAGTGTCGCCACGAAACTGTCCTCTTACAAGGTCGTTCCAGCAAGAACGGACTATGAGATAGAATTATGCGCCATATTAATAAAATACTTTTTTAATTATGAAAAATCGTAGGGAAGGGGAATATGCGAGGGGGAGCTTATGCAGTAAAATACGCTATTTGAAAATATTACTGCCCCAAAACGACAGCCGTTTTTCAAAAACGACACGCCGTTTACGGTATCTACCAGGCTGGCGTAGCTACTGTAAGCTGTTTACGGAGCCGTCCGTAGCGCGCGGCGCCGTCGCTCTCGGGGACGGCGCGTGATGCAGAGATAGGCGGCCGGCGTTTGGGGAGATGAATGGGTGGCCGCTCCGCAGGGATCGATGCCAGAGTGGGGCCGGCTGCAGCTGAACGCGCGGCCGCGGGCACAGGCACACAGGCCGTGGACACGGGCAACGACAGTGGCGCGTGGACACACACACGCTTTGCAAGTCGGCTGTCCCGCAGGGCACAGTTCGCGGACCGCTCTACCTCCAGACAATGGCAGCGGCCCAACTCTGTGCCGCGGGGCTGCCCGCCTCGCAGGGGCCAACCCCTGTGTCAGGGGGCGCGCTTCTACACCGCTCCGGCTTTCATGCCTACACACCGTCCGTGTGTGAAGTTGGGCTGTGAACTTTCGCACTTAGAAGTGTAGTGGTGTTCTCATTTTTAAAACGCGTGACACTCTCACTTTGATGTGATCATCACACGTAGTGGAGGCGATTTTTGACATACTTCAAAACAGGAACGAGGATCTCTATTCGACTGTATTTTTTATGTTTGTTACCTCAGAACCTTCGATTATTTGAACAGATTTTGATGATTCTTTTGGTGCACTTTGCGATCGTCTTTTGTCAGCTCGAAATTTAAATGAAAATAACGGATTAACTATTCATCTGAACGAAAATAGAATAACCGAATTTGTAGAGGAGAAAAGTCTCTACAACTTTGCTCTTTTATGTTTTTTTCATATCTCACAGCGTTTCAAAGATATTTGCAAAAATAACGGCGATTTTGAGATGTCTGTCTGTCTGTCTGTCTGTCTATCTATCCCTCTTTTTAAGACGAACCGTTCAACCGATCAGCACCAAATTTTACAGACATGATTGTAGGCCGCCAGAGACCAGAACCTCTCTTTTTCAAATTTTTCGGACAAAAAATACGGTAGTAAAACAAAAAAAAAGAAAAAAAAAGCCGTTTGTAATATAATTGTAATTGCAAACGAACCGTTCATCTGATACGAAAATCGAATAACCTAATTGGTAGAGGAGAAAATTCTCTACAACTTATCTCCCTTATGGTTTTTTTTCATATATCGTATCGTTAGAGACATATTTGCAAAAAGAACGGAGATTTGGCAACCTTCATTGAATTAACGAAAACCACTCGTTCGGAGATGTTACGTGACATTCCTCGCGTATTTAATGATTTTCTTGTTGCAACTTACACGTTGTCATTTCAAAGCAACGGCATACTGAGGAATTAACAAAAACACATCGTTCTTCGCACGATAAATGATAATCTAATGTCTGCAAATGCCATATTAACATCAGTTAACAACGGCCATCAATAGTACGAGATTAAAGAACTCCTGTTTTGATTTATAGCCGTGGCGTAGTGGGCAAGGTGCTGGGCTGTGACGCGAAAGGTCGGCGGTCCGAAACTCGCCACTATCTAAATAATTTTTTTCATAAAATGGTTTCAGACACTCTTATTAATTAATTAATTATTATTTACATTATTATTTTGGTCCAAAATGTTTGCAAAAACTTATAAAACTACAAATCTAAAGTGGGCCGTAAAACACGTCAGTGCGATTTTTTTATTTTTGTTACCTCAGAACCATCGACTATGTGAACCGATTTTGATGATTCTTTTTTTCTTTGAAAGCTGGTGTTTCCCGTGTGGTCCCATTTCAGTTTGGTCCAGTTCTGACAATTGCATCCATAAGTAAAGCATATGTCTTAAATTTGCATTAAGTATGTACGCGACAAATGGACGAATAACTCAATATCACGCCAACCGATTTCGATGATTCTTCTTTTATGGGAAAGGATGTACTTCAAGGGTAGTTAGAGGAGAGTTTGGTTAGGTTCTGATTATGGAATCCATGACAATGTGACGGAACTCTTCAATTCTTAGGAGCGAATTAACGACACGCAACCGAAATTTAATAGGCTATTCGGGTATTTGAATCACCAGTCGTTATGGTTCAAAACTTTTTTAATGTAAAGCCGAATTTTTAAAGTCTATTTTGGGCTCTTCGTAAGTCTCTTTTGAAAATGCCTTCGAGGTAGAGTTCCTCTCTGGAGATAGGCGTTTCTCCCTGACTTCGTTTGTTTCAGTTAAACGTCGCTGTCTCGTATGAGCAGCACTTTCAGTAGGTCTACCCATATTCAGAAAAAAAATGTTAGTGTACTTCAGATTCACTAGAAATAAAATAATAAACAAAAATTTTAACAAATAAACTGAATTCAAAAGAAAAAACTATTCCAAAACAAATTAATGTGTACTAAAAGAAAAAAAAAAAAAAAACAAAAAGAGGGAGAGAGAGAGGGAGGGAGAAGCGTATTCTTCAACAACTTCAATTTGGTATTTCTAGTCACATCAATATGTAGGTACGATCCGTGTGTTGACCACGAAATAAGATTGGTAGGTTCCTACCCACTTTAAATGTAACTCAACACATACCTATGAATAACAAACAATGACCAAAATATTTTTAGAGTTCTCCTTAGTAAAATAAAATGAAAAAAAAATATTGGACTA
Source organism: Locusta migratoria (assembly GCA_026315105.1). Classification (NCBI taxonomy): domain Eukaryota; kingdom Metazoa; phylum Arthropoda; class Insecta; order Orthoptera; family Acrididae; genus Locusta; species Locusta migratoria. The sequence continues at coordinate 123,400,484 of CM048745.1, read as the reverse complement.
CTTAAAAGTCAATCAAGTAATTACGATAATATAATGTAGTTATAATTATTGTTATTTTTGGAGTCGGTGTCAGCCAAGGAAACATTACAATATACCTAGCAAAAATAATTCGAGAATATTAAGGCCGAAGTTGGATCGGATGTTTCCTTCGCTGACACCGACTCCAAAAATAACAATAATTGTAACTACATTATATTATCGTAATAACTTCATTCAATTTTAAGTAGTCAAATATTTTTCATTTCATTTTACTTACAAGAATGATAAAAAATATTTTTTTCATTATTTGTTATTCAAAGGTATGTGATGCGTTAGATTTAAAGTAGGTAGGTACTTCCCTATCTTCTTGCCTGTTACACATATAGATCGTACCTACATATTGATGAGAAGAGAAATTAATTTGTAGAAGAATGCAATTTTTTTGGTTTCATTTTAGTCCATATTGATTTGCTTGGTTTTTTTCCTTTTTAAGTCGTTTTTGTTAAAAATTTTATATTTATTTGTATTTTATATACCAACACTTTATTTAATATACTTGCTAATAATAACCTGCTTCGCTGGGTTTTTAGTTGTCTGTTAGCAGTTTAATTAACACGTTGGCTGCCGTGTGGCCGGCGGCGGCCACAGCAGCCGGCTCTGGCGCGCCTCTGACGTCATCACGGCAGCCATCGTGTTAAACTAGTTATGCAAAATGCAATGAAACGCTTTTACGTGTTTCTTTCGAAAAAAATTCTTACGTATAAAGTGTTTGCATTAAAATATATTTTTGGTGTACGTGACATTTAAAGGCATCTGCACTCAAGTATTCGCCTGCCGTTTTCTTTTTATTTGCCTAAAATTATGATTCTTATTAATATCATCAATAGAACAATTTATTATTAACTCATTTATAAATTTAAAAATAGTTTGGAATATCTTCGAACGTTCTCAAAAATTCGAGATAAACAATTTTCCCAAACATGTGCTCCAGCACTGTGGTTCAGATTTTTTGTGTAACAGATTTTCGTAACGCAAGTCAGACTTGAAGCCTTGGAGGAGGTATGCAGCCATGATTAACAGTGTAATTAAAATGCATTTAAAAAAAGCTGATAGGGCGCTGGCAAGAAAAACATCTAGATGGTGATAAGTTCTTTATTGTACTCGAGCTAACGCGTTTAAGACAATGCCCGTCTTCGGATCACCTAATGAAAAATAATACAACATATTGAACACAAATTGCGGAAGAAACTGTAAATACAAAATATGACAGCAATTTACAAAAATAGTAAGTACCATTAAAGACACTTAAACTTGAAATGCATGAGAGATTACTTCAGCGATTTTGGAGGAAATTGCGATGTATGTTAGTCATCAAAACTCTCCAATTTTTCAAAGTAAATGTTGTAGTTGTTGTTTTACTTCTTCCAAGACATGTTAGTGAACAATGACATGTAAGTTTATGGCCTCATCACTGTCCCCCTTTTCTACTTATATTGCGTTTTTCGCTTTCCTGGTTCACATTTTAACTTTGCATTTGCCTTCTCATTTTACTTCGTTCGTAACTGAAGAGTAGCTGCTTTCTGCTCATTTTACACAGCGTTACTTACATCTATTGTTTAATCACACCATTAAACATTATGTAAAAATTAATTCAAAGTGGTAATTACGTGATTCTTCTGCCAATCTTTATTCCAAAATTCATCCCATTTTATATTTTTTTCTTATTTGATTTACGTACTGACGTATCCGTCTGTATTTCTGTCACTGTAGAGTTGCAGCTCTCTAATATACGCGCCAGCGGCACTGCGATTTTTGTATCGGTACTGAAATAGCACTCGACGTATGTACATTGATATCCCGAGTATTAATGTCATTAATGAATTACATATGCCCTTCATTAAAAGGCCATTTCATACTGTTCAAGTTTCCTTCATCGTATGTATTATTTTTGTAAATTGTTGTCATATTTCGTATTTACATTTCTGTTAATATGATTAAACTGATGAAAAGAAGTTGGATGAAAATCAGTGTGGGTTAGGCCTCTTATAGGTTGTCAGAACCAGATCTTTAGCTTACAGTAGATAATGGAGAAGTTCTATGAATGGAACTGGGAATTGTATCTATGTTTTATAGATCTAAACAAGGCTTATGACAGTATTCCTAGGAGGAAGCTATTATTAGTTCTAAAAGATTATGGAATAGGAGGCCAACTTCTGCAAGCAATTAAAGATATTTACGTAGACGTTAGGCAGCAGTTAAGAGTAGACAGTAAAGTGAGTTCATGGTTCAGGAGGCGTAAGACAAGACTGTAACTTGTCACCACTATTGTTCGTACCAGTCATGGATCATATGTTGAAAACAGTAGACTGGCAGGGTGGGATTAAAACAGGTCAAAACAAAAAAGCAGTCTCGCATATGTAGACGACTTAGTTGTGATGGCAGATTCGATTGAAAAGTTACAATCTAGTATTTCAGAGCTCGATCAAAAGTGTAAGTGTTATGATATGAAGATCAACGTCTCCGAATAGACAGTAATGTATTTTGGATAGAGATTGTGTGCCAAATAGGTGTAACAAAATTAGAACAGGTGGAAAGTTTGAAGAATCCAGAATATATTTTCTCATAGGATGGCAACATAGTGAAAGAAATTGCATCAGGATGTAGCAAAACTAATTAACATCTAGTCTTTTCTGCAAGAAGAAAATCAGTACCAACACTAAGTTAGCAGTGCACCACTCTATATATATACGAACCAACTTTTTTTTATAAGGGAATGAAAACTGGATGAATACAGGTTGCTATATTAATAACGATGAGATTACAGAAATGCAGGCACTAATAGATGGGAACAATGGCAGGAGGGAGTCTATAATGAGGAAATAAAGGAAAAACTGTGAGTGAACACCATAGATGAAGCAGTTCGAGTGAATAGCCTGAATTGGTGGGGTAATGTTACACGCAAGGGAGAAGCAAGGTGACGTAAGCCGTTCATGGGTTCGGCAGGAGAGGGTAAGAAGAGTCCAGGGCGACCAAGGAGAAAGTATTTAAATCCGATGAAGAATGATTTTTAAGTAAAAGGCTAACATCAGACGAGGCATCAATGTTGGCATTGAGTATGGGATCATGGAGGAATCTTATTAGGGGGCACTATTCTCCATACTGAACGCTGAAAACCATAATTAGCCGGAAATGATAATGACGACGACGATGATGATAACTGTACTTTAATTTGTGTTCAATGTGTTCTATTAATTTTTATTAAATGCTCTGAAAATGGGATTTGCCTAAACGTGTTAGCTGAAATACAGTAAAGAAATTATTGCCATTTGGATGATTTTCTTGCCAGCGGTCTATCAGCTTTCTTTAAATTCATTATTTTTTCTAATTATCGTATTTTGGTTCGGAAACTGCTCGTATGTTTCGCCACATGTGTCCTCTTTATGGCGTCGTTGCCAATACCAGTGACGTAACACTCTTCCTACTATATTCACATTGTAGAAAAGCAGCTATCCGGTAGGCAGAAGTTTTAGATTAGATGCTGGGTGATTAGAAGAAAGCCTTCATCCACTTACACCTATTAATAAGCAAACCACCACAGTGCAGAACGCGAGATTGAGAGACTCAACGCTGCAGTGTCCGACTTTGCTCGTAATTCATACAGAGTGTAGAGCTTTTCCTAACATTATGTATTGCTTCATATTTAACTGATTTTTGCTCGTCACACTCAGCCACTGCCATGCAACGAGACCATAGAACCGTAGTATTAAGTTCGAGTATAATGACATTTCTGGAGACTAGTAATCTGCTCTGTAGGAATCAACACAGGTTTCGAAAACGGTGTTCGTCTGAAACCCAGCTTGCGCTATTCGTCCACGAGACTCAGAGGGCCATAGACACGCGTTCTCAGGTAGATGCAGTGTTTCTTGACTTCCCCAAGGCGTTTGATACAGTTCCTCACAGATGTTTCATGAACAAAGTAAGAGCTAACAGATCAATTGTGTGATTGCTTGAGGAGTTCCTAGATAACAGAATGTAGCATGTCACTCTCAATGGAGAGAAGTCTTCCGAAGTAAAAGTGATGTCAGGTGTGCCACAAGGGAGTGTCGTGGGTCCGTTGCTATTCACGATATATATAAATGACCTTGCGGATAACATCGGAAGTTCACTGAGGCTTTTTGAGAATGTTGCTGTAGTATATAGAGAGGTTGTAGCAATGGAAAATTGTTTTGAAATGTAGGAGGATCTGCATCGAATTGACGCATGCTGCAGGGAATGGCAATTGAATCTCAGTGTAGGTAAGTGTAATGTGCTGCGAATACATAGAAAGAAAAATCCTTTATCATTTAGCTACACTATAGCACGTCAGAAAATGGAAGCAGTTAATTCCATAAATTATCGTGGAGTAGGCATTAGGAGTTCTTTAAAATGGAACGACCATATAAAATCATTCGTCGGTAAAGCAGATGCCAGACTTAGATTCATTGGAAGAATACTGAGTAAATGCAGTGCGAAAACAAAGGAAGTGGGTTACAGTATACTTGTTCACTGCTCACCGGTGTGGGATCCGTACCAAGTGGGGTTGATAGAGGAAGTAGAGAAGATCCAACGGAGAGCAGCCCGCTTCGTTACAGGATCATTTAGTAATCGAGAAAGCGTTACGGAGATGATCGCTAAACTCCAGTAGAGCAGGAGAGACGCTCTGTCGCTCGGTACGGGCTATTGTCGAAGTTTCGAGAACATACCTTTACCGAGGAGTCTAGCAGTATATTGCTCCATCCTACGTATACTTCGCGAAGAGATCATGAAGTTAAAATCAAAGAGATTAGAGTCCACACAGAGGCATACCGACAATCTTTCTTTCCGCGAACAATGCGTAACTGGAACAGGAGGGAGAACCGATAGTGGTACTCAAGGTACCCTCCGGTACACACCATCGGGTGGCTTGCGAAGTATGGATGTAGATACAGATGTAGTGTGAGACTCAAGGATACTCCACTGCATCAACACTATTGGTCTGCCGTGAATAGTTATTGCTACAAACTAAAATACGCGGGCACAGGTTTATTCTTATATACATCTTGATTAGTTAAATTCAGTTACGCTTCACTGTGTCTCAATATCATATGAAACTAAAGGGAAAGTGAGTTTTAAAAAATTGTCACTTACTTACGCGTTGTGAAAATATATTAATCCAAAATGTGTCAACATATGGGTCATGACCGCCAGGACGTCGCAAAATCTTACTCACGGGTTCTTCGTCAAGCGAATAAGTAGTTGCGCCACAAAAACAACCGACCTATTGAAACTTCCTGGCAGATTAAAATTGTATGCCGGGACCGGAACTCGAACCTGGGACCTTTGCTTTTCGCGGGCAAGAGCTCTACCAATGAGCTATCCCGACACGACTCACGGCCCCTCCTCACAACTTTACTTACGCCAGTACCTCGCCTCCTACTTTCCAAACTTCACAGAAGCTCTCCTGAGAAACTTGAGAACTAACACTCCTGAAAGAAAGGATATGGTGGAGATATGGGATGTTTCCAGAATGAAACTTTCACTCTGAAGCGGAGTGTGCGCTGATATGAAACTTCCTGGCAGATTAAAATTGTGTCCGACAGAGAGCGCTTCATCTGATCAGAAAAGCACTAATTACCATAACAAATTAAGATAAAGCTAAGATGATGTTCTTTACAGGAAATGCTCAATATGTTGACCATCATTCCTCAACAATAGCTGTAGTCGAGTAATAATGTTGTGAACAGCACTGTGAAGCATGTCCGCAGTTATGGTGAGGCATTGGCGTCGGATGTTGTCTTTCAGTATCCCTAGAGATGTCGGTCGATCACGATACACTTGCGACTTCAGGCAACCCCAAAGCCAATAATCGCACGGACTGAGGTCTGTGGACCTGGGAGGCCAAGCTTGACGAAAGTGGCGGCTGAGCACACGATCATCACCAAAGAGATCTTTCACGCGTCTAGCAATACTTTTTTTCCTTATAAAAGCCCGTGTCATTCCAAACATATGTGTCAATTTTTACCACTCTATATACATTATTCCGTGATTTATTAAATTTTCAAATTTATACTGACTTTTAGATCACTCGGTATATTGTTTCATCTTAAATACACTGCGATGATGTTTAATAAACACAAGAATGAAAAATCTTTGCAGAAACTAATAACTAAATGAAGAACGTACAGTAGCCTATGTAATTTTGAACTATTCGGATAAACTATTTACTTCCTTACAAATATGCTATACAGCGGGATTTTGCTGGAATCGTATCACTCATACCTGAAATATCAAACACACGTCATTTTTAATACATTATTCTATTAAAAATTATGTGAAAGTAAGGTGTGTTCCATTCCGAAAAATAAGCTAAAATGTCACACTATAATGTATAATACAGTTCATTCAATTCTGAAGAAACTTGTAGCAAAATATAAACAAAATCTGAATTCGTTATCTTTGAAATGACACGCATATTTATTTGTGTTAACGTTCCGGAGAGGAAAATGGGGAGGGTAGCCATAATGTTTTTACTTGCTTGAGAAGCACTATACTACTCAAATAAATACCCTGATTGCGATGCTGTGGCTACGTGAGTTGAAAGTAAGGGTAGAAGAAATACGTTTGCTCGGACAATCATTTAATTTAAAACTAGTGGATCCCGCTATCTTTTCCTTGGTCCTTAATTTGCATTAACATACAGATCAGAGGGCATACCACCACTGGAACATCTGACGTATATTTTTCGCGCTTGAAAGCAGCAATTGTTTCCTAACTCTCTGCATCTACTGTCCATCCCTTCTCTATGACCATCTCCTCTTCCTCCCTGTATCTACCACTCTCGATTCATTCTCCAGCTTTTCCTCCTTCCTATTACGCCTCCTCTTCCTCCTTCGTATTCCTCTATTTACCCCTCACCACTGACCATATCATCGTTCCCGATTGTCTTCCAACTCCTCCTCTCTCTGACAATCTTCCCGTCATCATTCTCTCTCCTTCCGTTTTCTCTGTCCCTTGTCACAGCTATTCAAAATTAAGAAAATAATTGTTTTCAAATAAAGGAAACGACATTCCGGTATGAATCAGCGATCATCATTTTTAGTCAATATGAAAAAGAGCGTCTAGATCACTAAAACGTTCTTTATTTATTACGACGTTTCAGCGTCTGCCATCCTCACGTTAAAAACTTGTGAACTTGCGAAGCAAAGCTCAATGAAGTGACAAAAGTTTTACCTACCATGGGGCGTCTAAAGAGATTTTACCAGTCTCACTGACCTTTGTTTCGAAAGTTCAGAGGTTTCTTAGCTTGATGGTGGAAAATGCCAAAACTACGTAATAAATAAGGATAATTTTAACGACCTAGTCAGTTTTATACTCACTGACAAAAATAATTAGGAAACTTCTTGCCGGCCGCGGTGGCCGAGGGGACTGAGGCGCTTCAGTCACAGTCTGCACGGCCACTACGGTCGGGGGTTCGAATCCCCCCTCGGGCATGGATATTTGTGCCGTCCTAGTTCGTAAGTAGTTCATAAGTAGTTTGTAAGTTTAAGGACTGATGACCCCGGAGTTAAGTCCCATAAGCTTTTAAAACATAAAAAAAAGGAAACTTCTTCAAATTTTCTGCTAACGGTGATAGTGCCTTGTAACAGTCGAGGTGTTTGACTATTCCTTTATAGGTTATTGTTGTTTAAAATATGTAGCTTAGCCCTATCTTAATATTTGGGTTAAATAGGTGGAGAACTTTTAGAGATTTACGGTAAAATGTTCAATAAAGGCATGCCATATATTACGTCCCACTTAACACTTTTCACCCCAAATCTTGTATTTCTGGAACAACAATAGCTACTGGAAAACGAATTTCACGGGTATGAAGGTACGGCAGGGTCTTATGAAAATAAGTTGTATGAGACATTCTAAAACGGAAATAAATACTACCTCCAACATAATCCTAAGTTTTTAAATTGCATACATCATATTATTTCTTATGCATTCAACAGCAAGAACAATGTTAAATAGAATGGCTTTCATTGCATCGCAGTAAGTCAATTACTCCCACAGAAAATGCTAAGTGGATTTGACGTTTGAAATAAATAAAGCGTGCAGCTAGAGCGTTTAGGAACTCAAGCGAAACTACCGTAGGTTGAGAGTCGGGATGCCTTTTTGTGCGCTAGGGTGAGGAGCTTAAGTGCAAAACCCTTTTTCCATAATCCGGTGTCACGAAGTTTCCCCGTGATGAACTCTGAAACTAGTCGACTGAACTTAATGAAATATTGCACAAAGGGTGAGTTTTGGTCCGGATTAAAAGATATAATAGTTTTTTCTCTATATTATAAGATTTAGGAGACAATCTAAGTAGTTCTCTTAGGTTTTTCGCGGATTATGCTGTCACTTGTCGGTTAGTAAAGTCACCAGAAGATCAAAAGCAACTGCAAAATAGTTTAGATAAGATATCTGCATAGTGCAAAAATGGCAATTGACCCTTAATAATGATAAGTGTGAAGTCATCTATATGACCACTGAAAGAAGCCCGTTAAACTTCATTTATACCATAAATCAGTCAAAACTACAGGCCGTAAATTCAACTAAATACTTAGGAGTAACAGTTACGAATAACTTAAATTGGACAGAACAAACAGAAAATATTGCAGGGAAAGCGAATCAAAAACTACGTTTCGTTGACAGAATACTCAGAAGATGCAACAGTCCTACTAAAGAAACTGCCTACACTACACTTGTGCGTATTATTTTGGAGTATTGCTGCACATTGTGGAATCCCCACCAAGTGGGATTGACAGACTATTTGGAGAAAGTTCAGAGAAGGGCAGCTCGTTTTCTACTAACGTGATATAGGGGAGAGAATGTCACAGAAATGATGAACGAATCGGGGAGGAAACCATTAAAAGAAAGGCGTTATTTGTTGGGACGAGATCTATTTGTGAAATTTCCTTTAACAACTTTCTCTTTCGAAAGCGAACATTTTTTATTAGCACCCACAAACATAGGAAGACCTGATCATCAAAATAAAATAAGAGAAATCAGATCGAAAACGAAAAGAGTTACGTGTTCCTTTTTACCGCGAGCTATTGGAGAATGGAACTGTACAGAAACATCATAAAAGCGATTCGATGAACCATTTGCCATGTACATCAATATGACTTGCACAGTATTTATGTAGATGTAGATTTCATTTCAAATTAAATGTTTTTATCTAAGTAAAGTAACTAGACTTTAATTGGAGCTGTTCTTCAACTTAAAGTTTGGGCTAGCGGAAATGTTCTCGGTTGGAGACGCGAAGTCACGGGTTCGAAACTCTATGGGATAGAGAATTTATTCACTTGCAATTTTATCGTAGCCATCGTCTCTCAACAATGTTAGGAGTCGCCGGAAACACTATTATATTCGATTTCGGACGTTTTCTCGATGCTTCAATTCATTTCACATCATACATTTTCACAAGGCATAACCGTGCCTTTTATTTTTGTATTCAGTTTTATTCTAATTCTGCAGTGTAATATACACACTATGTGAACAAAAGTAATCGAACACCTGGCTGAAAATGAGTTACAATTTCGTGACTCCTTCCATCGGTAATGCTGGAATTCAGTATGCTGTTGGGCCACCCTTAGCCTTGATGACAGCTTCTACTATCGCAGGCATACGTTCAATGAGTGCTGGAAGGTTTCTTGGGGAATGGTAGCCCATTCTTCAGCGAGTGCTGCACTGAGCAGACGTATCGATGTAGGTCGGTGAGGCCTGGCATAAAGTAGGCGTTAAAACATCCCAAATGTTTTCTATGGGATTCACGTCGGGGCTCTGTGCAGTCCAGTCCATCACAGGGATGTTATTGAACACTCCGCCACAGGCCGTCAATTATGAGCAGGTGCCTGATCGGGTTGAAAGATGCTATCGCCATCCCCGAACTGCACTTCAAAGGTGGTAAGCAAGAAGGTGCTTAAAACATTATCGTAGGCCTGTGCTGTGGTAGTTCCACGCGAAACAACAAGAGGTGCAAGCCCCGCTATGAAAACACGACCAAGCAATAACACCACCACCGCAGAATTTCACTGTTGGCACAACACACGCTGGCAGATGACGTTTACCGGGCGTTCTCCATACCCACACCCTGCCGTCGGATCGCCACATTGTGTACCGGGATTCGTCACTCCACAGAACGTTTTTCCACTGTTCAATTTTTACGCGCCCTACACCAAGCAAGGCTTCGGCATTGACCTTCCTGATGTTTGGCTTATGGTATAATGTTACTTGCCAGTAAATGTCTAAGTTCGTAGTTCTTTTCAGTAATCATAATCTCAAAAATAAATTTTGTGCTCTTAAATTACTATTCAGTCTGAGAAATAAAACAATTGGTTTTATGACTGTAATTGTATGGTACGGAAAAAAAAACAGACACATTCATAGTCAGATTTTCTACTTCAGAAAATACTAAATTCTTTGGTAAGTAACACTATAATCGGCTAAAATTGTACCCATTGTATGAAATGATCGAATTCAGATTAATAATTTCTAGCGAAAAATACAATTAGCCGTTGAAACTATATTGTATTGTATCAGTTTCTGAAAGAAAATTCTCATTCATAATTAAATGTTATTAAACATCAATTGGATAGTGTAATAACACGGCTCGCAAATCCTGTGCAGATTTAAGTCCATATTGAAGACAAAATTCTGAATAATTTTAAAGATGGCTTCCAACAATGTATAATTTTAGAATTACTAAAGGAAATAAACTACTCTACTGAAAGAAAAACAGAAGTCCATTCGACTTCTTTTTAGTTTTATTAAAAACTAGTTCACTCCACACACACTTACAGATTATCAGCAGTCGTCAGTAGCGAGACGTCCGAACATTTTTCAGGGCATAAAATGAGTGACTCCAAAGCATAAGCCTTACGCTCTTCTCTCTTAAAACAATAAAAAAATGAATTCCACAGACTAAAGCCATAGATTTCAAAGAGAAGAGAATACTGGCAGAGCGCCACCTTATGACATCATCTTTGGCGACGGTAAAAGTCGCTATGTAACGTTACAACGGACATCCTCTCGACAATGAAATCCAAGTTTTCTCACTTACCGCCGAACTTTCTAAATACGTGGAGTGGATCCTGAGGTAGTTTGGAATTCCTTTGTGATGCTCTTGATAGATGCCTGCCTATTACACTGTACGACCTGCAATTGTTGGCGGTCTCTGTCAATCAACAGACGAGGTCAGCCATTAGGCTTCCGCTTCCGTGGTGTATGTGTCCCTTTATGTTTCCACTGCACTATCACAATCACTATCACATTAGATTTCCTACGGTGCCTGGCAGGAGGTTTCTTACTAAACATTTCGACGCCGTTAAACCGATCATGATGACTTAGACGGGATGCAGGGAGGATGCAGGGGATGAACTGACGGAGGGGACAAGAGAATAATGGTAGAGTGCGGAGGGGGGGGGGAATGACAGAAGAAGAGGGAGGGATAAGATGTTTATGGAGGAGGAGGCAGACGTAGTTAAACACAGAAAATGATAGGAGGGAGGAAGAGATGGACAAAATGAGGAGGAAATTCAAGGACTAACTGAACATTAGAATAAATAAACGCCCGAGCAACACCGAATTTTTCAGAAAGCTAATTTAGTAAGAAGCTTAAGAGAACAATTAGGTTCGAAATTTGGGTTGAGATAGCGAAAGTGAAGGGCAGAAAGATTAAGGCAAAGAGTGTATGATGTATGTCCAATTGCTATGCATATTTAACAATTCCAAAGCATTGTCGGCTTCGATGTTACATAATCTTTTGCGTCACAACAAGATAGAGACTGTATATGTGGCTCGTCGGACATGTGCGTAAGGAGAGAGACTATGGATATCGGCACAGTTTGCGGTTCATTTTCTGTACGTGGCGTATGTAGCAAGTGTTGACGTTAAAACACGTATCATTGGAATTTGTGGACTGATGAAACAGGTATCATTGGAATTTGTGTAGTTTTGACTGAGGTTTGTTATCTGTGATCTGAGGTAGAGCAAACTTCTTAGGATGTTTTGTGCCTTTGTCAAAAAATCTTAGACTGTAGGTTGCTCTGTAGTAGTAGCAGTTGAAGGTAGTGTTGGTAGAGTTCAGTAGTGACAGCTGCTGTGTGCAGTGGGTGTGAAGAGTTGTGCGGAGCAATAGGACTTAGAAATTGTGCCTCAAAATTCATGTTGATTGGAAGGACAGACCAGATCACTTCTTGTATCTGCTAATTTCCGCCGGCCGCGGTGGCCGAGAGCTCTGCGGCGCGCCAATGACGGTCCGCACTGCCACTACGGTCGGGGGTTCGAATCCCCCCTCGGGCATGGATATTTGTGTCGTCCGTAGTCTTAGGTAGTTCATAAGTAGTTTGTAAGTTTAGGGACTGATGGAGACCCATAAGCTGTACAAACATTTGAACATTTTTTGCTAATTTCCGTAACATTCTGAAAACTAATGTAATGTACACAGCTGCTCATGGGTAAATTCTTAATTTTATTTGCAGAATTGTTTCATTCAAGTAGTTAGTGGCCTAATCATTTCTTTCAAGTGGATAGGTGTTGATAGAAATATTCAGTACAGGATAATTTATGCGGATTAGCTTTTAAAATCATTTTCATTATTCAGCATAAAATGATAAATGAATATTAGTAATTGTGATTGTTATGTGAAATAATCAGTACTTTCCTCGATGAAAGTCATTATTAGATGAAAGTGCATGCCATTACATTCTAATTCAACAAATAAATTCTCACAGGTGATATAAAGTTGCATTCTGTGATATTGCATTTGCGGTCCGTTTTCTCTACGGTGGCGAATGTGACAAGTGTTGACGTTAAAACACGTATCATTGGAATTTGTGCAATGAAGAAACATTTATCATTAGAATTTGTGTAGTTTACACTCACAAGGAAAGTACTTGGGCTCGAACAAATAAATCTGTATGAACGTTTGGCTACGTACACCTCAATGTGCTGGTGGGTGTCGTTTTTATGCAACATTTTGCAATCATGCTCTAGATAGCACTGTAGACACAGAATAGGGAGTATACAGAAAAGAAACTCCCGCTGCAGTCTGTCGTCCAAAATTTAGTGCGCATGCGCGGAATCGGCCATCTTGAAAATCAGTAAACGTGTGATCACTCCCTACTCTGTGGCGTGGTAATGCGCCGTCTTTGTTTGTTAATTCTGTATTTTAACTGCCTGAATCGCATAAAAGTAAACAAGTATTTGGTACAGTGCAAAGAAAGAACTGGAGCTGCTCCGTTTTTATTATGAGCGCAATAAAAGAAAAAGCGGCCGATGATGTTCAGCACCTAATTGCCGCAATAATTTGAATACAAATAAGGATATAAGTTTCTTCACCTTCCCAAAAGATGCTGAGCAGTAAGTAAACGTCGTTATATGTGTAGTGAAAGTTAAATGTTATCAGTTTCGAATCAGAGTAATATGTGCGTAATTATTAAAAGAAGCCTTGCTTCTTCTCTTGACGATAACTCTCGCTGTTGCTGCAGCAGTTGAACAGCATCGAAATGTTGAAGTACATTTACATTTTATAAGTTTAACGTTGCAGGGAATAATATAAAATGAATGACAAAGAATAGTGCGTAAGTAGGCTGATAAAATGTTACTTACGGCATTGGAGGCGTAGTGTGCTAATGTTGGCAATGAATGCTCTCCGGATACTCAAACAAATAGATTAAGGGGAATAATTATTTTATGCTGTTCCTGCTCTGTGGTTGACAGATTCCTCTATATGCCCTTCTCCGATCAGTAAATTAATGATACTCCTAAAGCAAATACAACTTTTATATATGCCCAGACGTCATTAGTTCTGTGCAATCACGTTGTACTGCTACGTCTGACTCAATATTTTGTGCGAATTTATTCGTGTCAAATAAAACCTGGCAGTTGTAAAGTCACTTTCTTGTTTATAATTAATTTCCCACACACAACTCCGCGTTATTTGGAATTTTTCTAAAGATAAGCACCAAATAAAACGATCATCGATTCCACTGTACATTTTCGTAGTTGTATTAAAATTTAGGCCTATTTTTTTCGTTGGATTACAATTAGGTGCAAGAAGATGGCGCAAAATAGATGAAAGCCGTTTCCTTTCGTAAAAGTCGGTGAGATTAGCTGCAGTTCGTAAAAAGTCCATTTCCAGCCAACGTACTAAGTGGCTATAGTTCCGCGTTTACTGCTTTTCAATATGGCGTCGAGCGCAGCGCTTGGTAACATACAGATCAAAGGCGCCGCCCCCAGCTTTCCCTTCTGTATGCTCCCAATTCTGTGCTGTAGATGTAATTGTAGACGCCATACGTTATGCAGATATCTGAACATAACTTATGTAATAATCGTCGTACATGTTTTCTAGAATATTGTCATCAAAAGCCGTGATGATAGTTGCAACTTTAACCTTCTTCTCGGAAGACTGTTGGTATTCACTGCAACTGCTTCCATCGCCAATTACTGCAATTACCGTAGCACTACCGCTAGCAATGAGTTCTTCGTCATTAGAATCCCTATTATCATCATTATGTGTTAGTGTTACAACAGTATCTAACTTATGCTCCTATTTCTGTACCATAACAGATGCGAGAAAGCATGCGAATGATTCATCTTCTACAGTAATACCATCTTCACGAAAAATGCTCCATCTGACGCTTCAACACACAAATGTCACAAAACGTAACTTCGGAGGCACACTGCACCGTCCCTACTGGCGAACCGACAGGTCAAAGTGCAATGTGGCAAGGCACACGCAGAGGCCTCTAACGGACGACTGCAGAGTTTTGCAGATGCGGGAGTGTCACTAGTGCAATAAGGTAGATTTACATTATCTCTCGTACGATTTTGATGTGTATGTGTTTGTTCGACCCCAAGTACTTTCCTTGTGAGTATTCTTATCTGTGATTTGTGGTAGAGAAGTCCGTTTTATTTCAGTCAGTCAGTTATAGGCACGTTACATACCATAATTGTTTAAAGAAAAGATTTCATGCGCACAGGCCATAATAAAAATATTTATTTTGAACTAACATTATGTTATGTACAGGGCCATGATAAATAATTGTTATGTAATTTATTAATGATAAGAATTTGTGTTGGCAACAGATACATTTTTGTAGTGGTCCAACCCAATATTTTGCTTATTTTGACAGTTAATTTAGCAGACTATTTCAGTACATCAAAGACGGCTTTTTAAAGTCCATCGTAATATCTCCATACATCTTGATCAACATTTCCGTGAGTGCCACTCACAGAACGCCGTTATATACCTCTGCAAATGGATACGAATTTCTTACCTAGTGCTGACATTTGTCGATGTAGGACGATGGCACTGGAGCGGCCTATAGTTGATGGTTCACTTAGGTGTAACCAACTTACGATTACTTGGAGAATGATAAAAAGGGATATTTGACCAGTCCTTATAACTTGAGGCGTTGAGAGGGGGTTGCGGCACCCGGAGGGCCCAATAAATTACACGCCCCAGCAGCGCCGCCAGAGGGTGGCGAAACGACTTTGGGGTGTGAGGCGTTCCATCAGGGGTGAGAAGTGTTTGCTGGGCTCCCCGCCGCCTGCAGCCCACTAAGGGTAGTGCGTAACGTTAGGGGGAGGGGGAGAGCAACAGGCGCCTGCCTGAGCTTGTTAGCGAGGTGCCAGCACCAAACAGCCACCCCTAAGCCGCTCAAGGTTCACACCGACCGCCCTCCATTACTCAGAGAACACCCTCTCCTGGCCTTGTACTCAGCTCCCACACTGGCTACGTCGCTACACATGTAGTCTGCCTGGCGCTACGGGCTTCTCTTCCTGGTTCAGAAAAAGTAAATAAATAAATTGACACTACATGTAGTCTGCCTGGCGCTACGGGCTTCTCTTCCTGGTTCAGAAAAAGTAAATAAATAAATTGACACTACATGTAGTCTGCCTGGCGCTACGGGCTTCTCTTCCTGGTTCAGAAAAAGTAAATAAATAAATTGACACTACATGTAGTCTGCCTGGGGCTACGGGCTTCTCTTCCTGGTTCAGAAAAAGTAAATAAATAAATTGACACTACAGTTCAGTCGTCAAATCTGAATGTTTATATGCATCTGAGACAATAGCCAGGAAGGAACTTTCAGACTTGGAAAAGATCATCATCATTAGACACTGATTATGCCTTTCAGCGTTCAGTCTGGAGCATAGTACCTCTAATAAAATTCCTCCATGATCCCCTATTCAATGCTAACATTGATGCCTCGTCTGATGTTATGCCTTTTACTTCAAAATCATTCTGCACCGAATCTAAGTACTTTCTTCTTGGTCTACCTCGACTCCTCTCACCCTCCGCTGCCGAGCTCATGAGTCTCTTAGGTAACCATGCTTCTCCCATGCGTGTAACATGACCCCAACATTTCAGTCTGTTCGCTCCAACTGCTTCATCTATGGTGTTCATTCCCAGTTTTTCTTTGATTTCCTCATTATGGGTACCCTCCTGCCATTGTTCTCATCTGTTAGTACCTGCAATCATTCTTGCTGCTTTCATATCTGTAACCTCTACCTTATGAATAAAGTAACCTGTATCCACCTAACTTTCACTCCCATACAACAAAGTTGGTCGAAAGATACAGTGGTGCACTGCTAACTTAGTCTTGGTACTTACTTCCTTCTTGCAGAAGAGAGTAGATCTTAGCTGAGCACTCACTGCATTAGCTTTGCTGCACCTCGATTACAGTTCTTTCGCTATGTTGCCATCCTGTGAGAAAATACATCCCAGGTACTTGAAACTGTCTACCTGTTCTAGCTTTGTTCCTCCTATCTGGCACTCAATCTGTTTGAATCTCTTTCCCACAGACATTACTTTCGTTTTGGAGATGCTTGGAAAAGAAAGAAAGGAAATTCCTAAGAAAGATTCTGAGGCCCAGAAAAATATCAAATGAATTTGCGTTCGGCCTAAGATCAAATCAAGCACTTTATCAACGATTTGAAAATATTACCACCACAAGACTAAAAGACTATCTTTCTATGGACATATTAAAAGAATGAAATCAGAGACACTCGCCAACAATATTCATCTCTTTCAGGAGAACAGGAAGACACAAGTTCCGTGGATGAAGGAGGTACACAGGGACCTAGAAAAATGTGAGATCACGACAGAAGAATTTGCGAACAGCACATCTTTAGGAAAAAGTTTGCGGAGGTGGAGGATTTCTTCGAGGAGAAAACGAGGAAGAACAGAGTATAGAAGAACGTGCGCGAGTGATCAAACGGATGAAGGAGTATTGGCGAAAGAGGAAGGAAGAGAACTTTGGAAACTGAAGGAAATTGTGTAAACGTAACCCATAGATGGTTGTAACGAAAATAAATAAATAAAATAAAATAAATTAAATTTTTTTTTGTAATGTTAATGGGACCTAACTGCAGTTGTCATCGCTCCGTAAACTTACAAACTACTTAAACTAACCTATCCTAAGAACAACACACACATCCGACATGGAATGGTCGCGCGCACCGTAGCAAGGAGCCTTGGCCCGCACGGCAATTTCGCCGCGGCTCTCTTTCTGGATACGGATATGAAACTACAGGTTGAATCAAAGAACGGAATTCATTCTATATGTTTATTAGTTTCAGAAATATAGACGTGCCAAGTCGGATGATTCTTTTTGATAAACCCTGTATTATACTTCTTCTTCGTCCTCGTCTTTTTCCGCTACGCGAGGTTCTATTTCTTAATCTGTGTCGCCATGAGTTGAATCTTCATGTTTAACAGGCACAATTTGCGGAGCACACCCCAACACTGTAAGAACCTCCTCCCTAGCATTACCTTACTCTGCTGGAGAATATGTAAGCTCAACGTACTTCAAATAAAACCATCCCAAAAAAGTGGATGTCCTCGGAACATTTGTCGAATCATCACTGGTTGTCTAATGCCCAGGAAGAACTTCCTGAGATAAACAGAGGCTCTAGTTGGGACACCACAGCATTACTAAACCGTACTATGGCGTGCAAGGTTTACCAGCACTGATAGATGGTTTCCGGCATGTGAAGAACTTTGCAAATTATAGATAAAGGAGAGGAAGGAAGAAGGATTAGGAAGGAAAGGATTGACAGTGGCTGCTTTAGGGCACTGAAATGAAACAATGGTGACAAGTGAAAACGTGAGCCGAGCCGGGAATCGAACCCGGATCTCCCGGTTCGGGCCAGCGATAGCCTTAACCACTTGGCTATCCGTGCTCGCCTCCCGTCCGTCTCAAATTCCACAAGTCGCAAGCTATGGCTATAGGGCCCCTATCGTCCATGGCCTCTTACACTAGCCATTACGGACTCCCGTGCGAGGTCGAACGTATGACCGCATCTGAGCTGAAGTAATTGAAGCTAACGGCGTACAGAGAAGTGGAGTACGTGGAAATCACTCAACCGACTACGGTCGGGCGTCACAAAATGTAAGAGCAATCTGATCAAATGGGGATTCCTAGAGGAGTCACTACTTTGCGAATGTGCAGCAACGCAGACGACCTCTCACCTGCTCCAGTGTACACAGTGTCCAACAACATGTTCAGCAGAAGACCTGCTATACACAACACCAAATTCAATAGAAGTTGCTCACTTCTGGACGGCAAAAGTGTAAATAATTGTAAACATGACATTTTCACGCAACATGTGATATTGTGCATTGGCTTATACATTACAATACATTACAATAAATAAATAAATGTGGAACTTCATCATACAAGAAGTTGGAGGCATCCCTTAATCCTCTCTTTCGTGCTGAGGTGGAAAGGCACTTTTTCACGACTTGCTCTTTGGGGCGTTGTCTGATGTGTTCGTACCAACGTAGGTTGGACTCTTTCTACATCTACATAGATAATCTGCAAATCACATTTAAGTGCCTGCCAGAGGGTTCATTAACCACTTTCATAATCTTTCTCTACTGTTCCATTCTCCAATAGCGCGCGGGAAGAGAGAACACCTAAATCCTTCCGGTTTCGATCTGATTTCTCTTATTTTATTGGGATGGTATGTCTCTCTATGTAGGTGGGTCCTAACAAAATATTTTCACATTCAGTAAAGGAAATGTAGGTAATTGAAATTTCGCAAATAGATATCGCAGCAACGAATAACGTCTATCTTTTAAAGATTTCCACCTCAAATCGTGCAACATATTCGTGACGCTTTCCTCCCTGCAACATGATAAAACAAAACGAACTGCCCTTCTCTCGACCTTCTCAATGTCTTCCGACAGTCCCACCTGGTGAGGGTCCAACACTGGGCAACAGTACTCCAGGAGAACGCACAAGTGTGATGTAGACAATCTCTTCGGTGGAGCTGTTGCATCTTCGAAGAGTTCTGCCAATGAAACGTAACCTTAGGTTCGCCTTCCCCATAATATTTTCTATGTCTACTCTCCTGTCTAAGCTGTTCGTAATTGTAACTCCTAGGTATTTGGTAGAATTTAAGACCTTAAGGCGTGACTGATTGATCGTGTAATTGAAGTTCGGCGGATTCCTTTTAGTTGTCACGTGTCATTATTTAGTGTTAATTGCCAATTTTCGCAAATTTTGTCTAAATCGCTTTGCAGTTGCTTTTGATCCTCTGTTGACTTCACTAACCGATAAACGACAGCATCGCCCGCTAGTAGTCCAAGGAAGCTATTCAGATTGTCTCCTAAATCGTTTATAAACACATGGAAGAGTAGGAGACCTATAACGCTTCCCTGGGGTGCGCCAGATATCACTTCTGTTTTACTCGATGACTTACCGTCAGTTACTACGAACTGTGTCCTTTCTGATAGAAAATCGTGAATCCAGTCGCACAATTGAGGCGGTGCTACTATACTACTATCCCGCATATTTTCGTTTTTGATTTTGCCTTTCATGGTAACCCCTGCGGCCCAATGCAGCATACGCGCCTCTGTGTTGTGCAGATATCGCTCATTTACTTCCTCCATTGCCCATGTCTCGCTACTGTAGAGCAATTCAGGTCTCACGCAGGTTTAGTAGACCATTTCCTTAGTTCTCGTAGTATATAGTCTTTGATCGCCTAACACTCCAGTTGTTTCACGCCACTTATTCCACCCAAACATTCTTCTCTGGGATACATCAGCATTTATTGTCCCATCTTGAGTCAGAATTGATCTGTGGTATTTATATTTGATTAATCTTGGTAGGGTGTTGCATAAAGTTTGATTAATTGATTTAACAGACTATTCACATCATGACAGACTTTGTGCACCGTATATTCGATGTCACTTCTGCGGATGAGCAGACCATTTGGCTTTGAATTTCATTTATGTTGTCTGACATGAGGACCATTTCATTCGGGTACAAAATATTCCACGGTGTGGCTTTTTGGATCAATTATCAATCAAGGGAACTAATTTTCATTCGTACATTATTTTACTTTCTGAAATAACCAGCTAATTCACCATTTCATTGGTTTCGTCAGTTGCACTATTCGTCATAATCATGCTACAGGTGTAGGACAGAATTATTGGAACACAGCGAGCAATGCATACTGCAACATTAACATATTCAACATACTTCCTCTTCGATTTGGATGCGTGGGTGAACTAACGATTTCGTAGTAAGTTAAATATTATTTATAATATATAAAATATATAATATATAAAATATTTTGTTCCTTAACGAGTTTTTTTCTTTCAGTTCCTTTTCCTACTACCGAATTCCAATATCCCATCACAATTAAGTTTACCTCTCCCTTCATCTTCTGAATAATTTCCTTTACCTCGTCATATATTTCTTCGAACTCCCTATTATCGGCAGAGCCAGGGGGCATATCAATCTGTACTATTATTGTCGTCTTGACTACAATAATGCGGTTACTGTACTGCTCATAGTAATTTACGCGCGTGCCTATTTTCTTATTCATTATCAGACATAATCCTATAACACCACCATTTGATTTTGTATTTATAATCCTGTACTCGCCTGTACCAGATATCCTGTTCAACGTTCCACTGAACTTCACTAATCCCCACTATATGTAACTTCAGCCTATACATTTGTGTTTTTAAATTTTCTAACCTCCCTACCGGATTAAGGGATCTAACATTCCAGGCTCCGTTTCGTAGAATGACAGTCTTGTCTTTCCTGATGACCATATCCTCCTGAGTAGTCCCCACGTGGAGATCCAATTGGTAGACTATTTTACCTCCGGAATATTTGACCCGAGAGGTCGCCATCATGACATATTCATACAGTAGAGTTGTATGTCCACGGGAAAGGAAACGACTGTGGTTTCCCTCGTTTCCAGCCGTTAGGAGTAACTATGTGGCCACATTAGCTGATGTTACAAAGCCAGATCAGTGAATATATATTTGTAAGCAGTGAGAAATGGCATCAACATCAGGACATTCCTAGGAAATATTTAACATGAGATGAAGTTCTTACATGGAAAGCAAAAACATACAACTAAGTAAAACATTGATCCAGTTCTATTTTGGAAGTTTATGTGGCTGGCAAACGTATGAGAGCAAGGGAAGACATAAAGGAGGTAGAAACCTTAGACATGTTGTTGATTGTCTTGAAAGTAACACGCAAGAAAATATTTTTAGGATGAGGAATTACTAAAACGGCACATGAAAGTAAACAAACATTACGAGACATACTGAAGAAAAATAAAAACAGAGCACCCCCTAAAAAGCAATATTTATTAAGAAATGGAATCAACGGTGAAAAATAAACTAAAAACAAAGATCTAAGTACATCTATTAGAGGGCACACACTAAAACGGTTGTGTGATGAAACAAAACAGCCAAAGACATAGAAAATAAGAACCATATATAATAAGAAGACTGAGGGGAGGAGAACACGTCAACTTTTTTCTTACAACTTTCCTTTCTTCATTGAAAGTAGACTTTCACGGCAAGTGGTTGTAATATTATTGCTGTTATTTTCTCGGGAATAAAGTCGAGGTCCAGGTCAGTAACTCTCCCTTTTTTAAATATACCAATCATAGAATGAGTAACATGTTGTCAACGTTAAATAAAATACATGACGTGATCTTCCTTAACACGTTAACCTAGGACTAGATTCCAACGGATTGAGCCCAAACTGCAAACGCGACCGTCTGCCTTTCGAGCCATTCCACAGTTACACAAATCTGTCCGTCACAGCACGTCCTGGGGAATATAAATACATGTGTAAGATCCACATGGTTTAATGATATGAAACGTTAGATAAGTAATTACAACTTAATTTAATAATTGTGTCAGCTATGCCACACACGATCTATTATCAATAAGTACAACAGCGTATACATACATACATTTGTCTCCAATTCCTAGGTACATCCCCACTTCACTTAATTAGTACTTTCATAAAAATAGCAAAATAACTGAGCTTATTATCCTTCCATAGTGTGATAACGACCCAAACATAAGCGTACATGTAATGGAACTCTGTATCGTTTCACGAAATGTTTAGATTTAGCCCTATCGACGTAACACGGGCCAAACCCGAGCTAATCACATTTGCTCCGAATACGTAACCATGCGTCTGAGACATAATTACAGGTTAATGGGTTAAATTTCATGAACACAGTTCCGCAGTTTTCTGTTACGAAACTGGATATCGACAAACTATAGGAATTAGGCATGCTGGGGTTTGGTGCTGGAAACCACACCAATTGCGCAGATTTTGTAAATGAACTTTCCTTTAGAGCTGGATAATGTTATCCGCTCTTGTTCGCTAACTGGCTTTCGATTTTATTGCTCCTGGGGTAGTTACACTTCGGCTCATGAGTATGGTAATGCGGCGGAAAAACTAATTTTTCATTAACTTAAAGGGCATTGCAGAAAAATCGTGCAAACTGCATTTCGTAATATTTAAATCACCACTTACCAAAGATTTGGAGGCTACCATACAAGCGGAAAATCTTTATATGAAAGTTGCAGCAGTTAATAAACAAACCATTTTAGGCTCCCGCGTGCTATGTAATTTTTTTAAATTTTCTCCAGCATCTTAGCTAATGGATTTTAAATCCATATTGAATTCATAGTGTTTTTACCTCTGATTCATCCAACACACACAAAGCACATACACACTACATAGACAACTATTTTTGAAGTTACAGTATAGTACAGTAAGTACTATAGATCTCATCTTTGCGGGAAAGATTTTGGGAGAGAAGTACTGGGAACATTGAAATAACTTTGTGATGGTGTTTTTGGACATTGAGAAAGCGTATGATAGTGTCCCTCGTAATAAAATATGGAAATGCCTGGGAGATCTAAAAGTGCCTATTTATTTTATTCATAGAGAGAAGCTGCTGTATCAAATTTGCAATAATAATGCCCAGATAGGAAATGGTCGGTCTGAATGGTACGAGACGAAGAGGGGAAGTGCTCTATCACCACTCTTGTTTATTACTATAATGGACAGAATACTAAAATCTATTAAGGAAACTGCAAATGAGTCGAGAGCACTGGTATTTGCAGATGATGTCGTAATGTGGAGGGAAACAGAAAAAGAAATGCAGAAGAGACTGACTACTGGAACAATATATTTGAAGAATTTAACCTGAAAATCAGCAAGACTGTTGAGATGACCATAAACAGAGAGGGAACAAGTTCAAACATCTAGTTGGAGGAATAGAAATTGAATCAGTTTCCCACTTTCAGTACCTTGGAAGTATTTTGTCCGAGGACAACACCACCCGGCAAGAAATCCTCAACGGAGCACGAAAAGCATCAAATTTTTACATGCAAGTTCGCAACCTACTCTGGGACAAAAAAGTTAACTTTGTATCAAACTTACTTCACTCCAGTCCTTATATATGGCATGGAAACTTATACGTTGTTAAAAAAGGCTTACAACAGAAATAAGATTTATCAGGACTATGAATCAAAGTACCAGGAGAGACAAGATCAGAAATGAGGTACACAGACAAACAGCTGGTATCAAGGTGCCAATTGCCAACATCTTGGGGAAACGAAAACTGCAATGCTATGGTCAATGTAATGAGAATGGATAGC
Organism: Locusta migratoria; assembly: GCA_026315105.1. Classification (NCBI taxonomy): domain Eukaryota; kingdom Metazoa; phylum Arthropoda; class Insecta; order Orthoptera; family Acrididae; genus Locusta; species Locusta migratoria. Next base: position 123,376,510 of record CM048745.1, on the reverse strand, counting down.
ACAAGAACAGCTAAAATTATTTCAGAATAGAAGTGGGAGGAAGTAGACCGAGAGGAAGGCCAAGGAGCCAATGGATAGAGGCAGTACAATCAGACATAGAGAAGAACGGTTTCAACTGGGATGATGTCCAACAGCAAATGCTACATCAAGATTGGATGAGATGGTGAGCGCTTGTTAGCTACACCCGAGAGATGGAAAATGATGATGATGATGATGAGTATACCTTATTTTCCCTTGCCACTAAAATATTTCTCATTATACTCTACGTCCAGAAATTTACAAAGGAACGCAGAAAATGTCAAACACAACAATTAGTTACCAGTGACAAGAAGTCTTTTCTTAACATTAAAATTTTCAGTCTTGCTTATTCGAAACTCTTTATTTGTTGTTCACTACTTTTGAGTTATCCATTTCTCAATAGAATTTCAGGTTTTATACTTTGACTACCAGCTACAAATATCCTTACGTCATTTGCAGGAAAATAGAGACTAGACACTACTATTTTCAAAAGAAAATGTATTCTCAGTATATCAACAACTTACTGAGATAAGGGAGCTTTGCAACTGAATACCAGGGGTAAGAATCTGCCTAAAGTTTTTGTTGTTTCTACCATATACTGTGACATGGCGTTGAATTTAAGGAGAAGTGTTCAAGTGAAAATTGTGCGGAGGCTGGGTTTCGAATCCGGGACGTCCTTCTTACAAGGCAAGCGCTTTAAACCGCTCGGCTTTCAAAGCCTTACGGGTAATGCGGCTACACGGACTGCCTTAAGGCACAAACTCTGATTCTGCCTCATTGATCCCTGTGAAATACGTATCAAATTACCGTCGCTCTTCTACATTGGAATAGCACCCCAGCAAAGAACGTGAATGGGAACAATCTCGCCTTGTCCCATCCACAGCACAAATTTTAATTCAACGCATCTCCTTATATTTAATATCTTATTATATAAATGAATTATATATATATATATATATAAATTCCTGTTCGTTAGTCTTGCTAAAACTCGAGGACGCTGAACTGATGTGCCTAATTTTAGTCTTGAAATATTAGTGTAACTTCAGGGAAGGTTTAAACGGTGATAAAAAAAGGAAAAGTTGTTCTGAAAAAGAGGAAAATCTGGAAAAACTGAAACAACTTTGTCCAGTGAGCTATCAATACCGTTCGTCCAATTGCGATAAAATTTTGTACATTTCATGTTTAAAGCAAGAGGATGGTTCACATCAAATAAAAATTTGGAAAAGTCGCCCGAAAAGTAGGAAAATTTAGGTAAAACCGAAAGCGATTTTTTCTATGAATAAAAATTATTTGTCACATGGTTATAAGAGCATAACTTGAGTACGGCTTCACAGGACAAGATTTGTATGAAAGTTTGTGGAAAATCGACCGGAAAATTGGAAAATTTGAGAAAAACTGAAAGTGCGTTTTTCAACACTTATAACTGACTATTCGCATGACTGAGAGGGGTAATTTCTTTTTTTTTATTGTTCATTATGGTCTTGGCGAAATTTCCAGTAAAAAAATAGGAAAAGCTAAAAAGAAAAGTCACAAAATTCGAACCAAGTCCCTTTTTCAATGTCTTTCTAAATGTACTCAACACAATGTTAAGGACCGTTCATCCGATGATGATAAAATTTTGATCAATTGTCGTTCAACGAGAGATGAACGTTCTTATGAACTAAAAATTTGGTAAAGTTACCTAGAAAATTTGAAAATCCGCGAGAAATTGAAAGAGCTTTTTTCAATGCCATATCAATATCATTCGTCTGATTGCGATAAAATTTTGCATAATTGACGTTCGAAGTAAGAGTAACGTTCTTATGACATAAAAATTTGAAAATGATTCTTGGAAAATTGGAAAATCCAGAAAAAATAGAGATTTTTCTATGAAATATCAATACCATTCATCTGATTGCGATAAAATCTTGAACATAATGACGTTTAAAGCGAGAGGAAGGTTTGAGTAAAGTAAAAGTTTGGAACAGTCGGCCAGAAAATAGGAAAATTTGTTGGAAACTAAAAGAGTTCTTTTCTTTGGGATATCAATATCATTTGTACGATTGCGATAAAATTTTGCACATTTGGCGTTCGCCGATACTTAGATTATCTGATGATGCCTTTATAAAGCTACTGGGTCTAATTAATATGGTTTATATTAAGAAGTAAGTGATACGAAGTTCACCGTGTCATCTAGTTATTGATATATACATTTATTTTAAAGAATATTTAACAGTATACAACTATATTTTGGTTATGAGGTTTCCTGATAATAGTACGAGAAACCAAACCCATAAGCAGTTAGTTAAAATTAAGTGCGTTTCTTGACTACACTACATTATTTTTCTTAAGAACGTATTTATGGTCACATGAATCAATGAATCATGGTTACCATGTTACTGTCAATCATTCGTTATCCTCTATGAACAAGGTCATCATACTTATAGATTTAGTGTAAATTTGTGTGTTTATAACTCATATGTAACTCTGATATATTTTTCATATAATAATAAAATATACCGTTGAGCCCAATCAAAGTTTTGCAGATTGCTACGATAAAGCGAGGGCTTAGCTCTGAATTAAACATCAAATCACAATATTGTTTATCGTAATGATTTATTTCACGCAGTTCCGTCTCTAATTGCGTGTACAGGCGTCTGTTTTGATTCACAACAGTAGGATCCACTGTGGGATAAGCCGCTAAAATAACTGATACGCAGATGTTGTTATTCCAACGTTTAGCGATGGTCACGTAACTGTTGATTCTAATGACACTTTAGACCGCCATGAGTTCATTGTGCCTTCACCTTTTTATTTTAAGCAATATATATGTGAAATACATGTACAAAACCGTTTTGAAAAATCGTTATTTATAATCAATCTTTAGTGTTTCTGCCCCTCTCTTCTGGAAGAAGAACACGATAATTGGAACACCGATTTTTAAAATTAAATACACAACATCGCCACTGGAATATATACAGTCTGTAAGGAACTTTCTCACAGATACGCGCAAAACAAGAATCAAGTGTGCAAGTAGGAATTAAGCGTGATAAAAGAATATTAGTAACTGTAACTTTAATGTTACTTTCCTTAAAGTGCATTGAAATCTCCAAAAATAATACGTGATGATCGCAAAATGAAGTGCTACCAACTTCTGAAAGTGTATCGATAAGGTGCTGAAGTAACAATTGATTCCCGAAAGTAACAACATGTCATGAAATCGCTATTTAGGTACTTTTTATGTTTAAGTGGTTCATTGCAATGACACACGCATCAGGGCAACAATAATGCCACAACTGTTAATTAGATGAAGTTGTCCGCAGTACACATTAAGAGATTGTAATAGTGCAGTCTGTAAATAGCATTCGTTGTGGACTTCGTTGTTTTACTTACTTTTCTGGAAAACTATCTTATTCTTGTCACTCAACACAATATTTGAAGTACTTAAATAATTTTAATATCGTAGTTGTGGCACAGTCTAACATATACGGTCGCGACACTTCCACTGATTTTTGTTACACGTCACGACAGCAGCGCTCCAAGCGGCTGGCGAGGTAAGTTTCTGAATACTATACCGGATGACTGTGAATAGTGTCGCTTAAATTGATTTTAAAATACTTTCTACAACAGGGAAGGTACGTAGTACCATAAAATTAGGTCGTAACCAGAAAATAACTCCACATTGGTGTTGATGAGTTTTCCTAAAAACATTTGGAAGGTATGACAGGAAATGCATTGTACACTTTGCTGTCATGTAAAATTTAATTTATTGTTTTACTGGTTTCGGGAGTGTCCCATCTTCCAGGCATTTAAAATTACATGACACGATACTGTCAACTTATTCAGAAAATTTATAAAACTAAACTCTTCTTTTAATTTTAAATGCCTGGAAGATGGGACACTCCCGAAACCGGTAGCACAATAAATTAAATTTTACATGACAGTAAAGTGTACAATGCAATTCATGAAATATATCGCTGTCGACGATCGCCATAAACAAATGTATGGAAGGTATGAAACGGTACTTTGCAGGACAGTTTATTTAAGATTATCTTGAAATCTGTGGATGTGTAATCAATAATTTCAGTTTCTATTGAGAGCAAAAATTGCTAATCAACAACAAAAGACTCAACCATCTAGAGAAAGACGTCGGTTTTCTATTCAGAAGCGTTAGGATTTCTTCATTATAATTCCAGTCAAATCAGTAAGCGTTGAACATAAGAAACGTATATGTAATACAATACCTACATTATTAAATGTACCTGATCAGCTACTACAGTTGTAGCTGAATGGAAATCGTCACAAACGTGACAGTACCACATCGAAAGCAAAAACACAGTTTTTCAACAAAACACAAACTAATTCCATAAATGTTACTACATCTGAACCATAAACGGAAAGAATCTTCAAGACATTTGTTTTCAATCGAAAGTAATTATAATAAAAAATATATGGGTTTATAACAAAGACGAGTGAAGTGTAAAAATGTTCGAATCATTAGAATCAAAATTTTAAACCTCTAACGAAGTTCCTTTCCTATAGGAAGAGACAACAATAGGAATTAATGTTTCTGATGTGTTTATATTCTCTCACTTTCAGCGGAGTAGGCTACGAAATACACACATATTCGTAAATAGTTCCTCAGGAATAAGTTTCTTTTTTTTATATCAGTGCATCAGGGAAATTCGGCTGTTTTTACATTTATTTCGCGGTTATTTATGTCTCTCGATATTTTATTAATTTGCAAATGATTGTTAAAAGAAGGGAAGGAAGAAGAATAGGAAAGAAAGGATTGACAGTGGCCGCGTTTGGGCATTGATATTAAGCAATGGCGACAAGTGAAAATTTGAGGCGAACCGCGAATCGAACCCGGGTCTCCCGCTTCGGGGCAGAAGCGGGTTCGATTCCCGGTCCGGCTCACATTTTCACGTGTCGCCATTGCTTAATATCAATGCCCAAACGCGGCCACTGTCAATCCTTTCTTTCCTATCCTTCTTCCTTCCCTTCCTTTAACAATCATTCGCAAATGCTATTTGGCTGCGAAGCAGGTGTGGTGTCTGTTCTTTCGGACGTCCGAAAGAACAGACACCACACCCATACAATAAGTATTTTATTAACGTTAATAAAAATTACAGAAACTATTTAGTTATGGTTATGAGTCTCTTATGGGATCATTATTTTCCGTAGATCGCTTATTGATTTTACATTGATGACTAGTTTCGACTCGTTAAAGAGTCATTGTCAAATCCGTAACAATTAAAACAAAAATACAGTGAATACACAGTGCCTTACTGTAGAATAAATGTGGTACATTATGTAATCTAGATGTTATCTATGTCAGCTGTACAATGTATAGAAAACAGTCAGGTAGAAGATAGCTTGTTTAAACAGAAAATATTTGTCAAGTTGATACCTTAATTGTCCAGGCAAGGTAAGACACGTTTCAGATGAACCAACAACATAGTGGCAAGTTATAAATGGTATATTTGATTGGTGATATGCATACCATTCACATCTTGCCACTAATATGTTGGTTAATCTGAAACATGTCTTACCATGTCTGGACAATTAAGATATGAACTTGACAAATATTTTCTGTTTAAACAAGCTATGTTCAACTTGACTGTTTTCCATAGCTTGTGTAGCTGACATAGATATCATGTAGATTACATAATGTACCACATTTATTGTACAGTAATGCACTGTGTATTCACTGCAGTTTTGTATTGTAATTGTTACAGATTTGATAATGACTCTTTAACGTGTCGAAAATTGTCTTCAATGTAAAATCAATAAGCGATCTATGGCAAGTAAAGATCCCATAAGAGATCCATAACCATTACATTAAAGATCGCCTCGTATAAAACAACCTGAATAAGACGTCCGGTAATTATACTATTTGGTTAATTACGTAGAAAAGTAATTACAAACATTTCTCATATGGCACCTTGCTCACCACTAGGAACGCTAGTGTTGTAGCAATTGTCAGTTGGTAACAACTTCCACAGGTGTGATTGTGACGACTGTGTATGGTAGTCTGTGGCTTTGAATAGCTACGACGACGAAAACACAAAGGCACTGAGAGAACCAGGAGACGTAGATGGTCAGAGAAAGTAAGAGAATATTCGTGGACGTAGAGAGACGGATATGGAGTGAATAAAGGGAGGAAAAGAACGAAGGAGAGGATATGACATATTAAAGAAAGTATTTCATCACTATGACTGTGGGGGTTCATGACCTTTTACATAAAAATGGAATAGATACTCATGAAAACAGAAATTGACCGGTTGTGCGTCAATAACCAAGACATTCAGAATTTGTGTTCCAGATTGCAGCATATATTTGTACCCCTAATACCCGGTAACACGTCCTCTTGCATTGATGCATGGGTATATCCGTCGTGACATACTGTACACTACGTCATCATCATCATTGGTCCAGATGGTCCCACTCCTCAACGTCGATTCGGTATAGTACTCTCACGTTTGTTGATGGGTCTTCTCGTCCAAAAGCAGCCCTTTTCAGTCTATCACAGACGTGTTCGACAGGATTAATGTCTGGAGAACATGCTTGCGATGTCGTTGTAATGAAGGTATGCATTCACAAAAAATGTTCAAATGTTTGTTAAGCTTATGGGACTTAACTACGGGGTCATCATTCCCTAAACTTACAAACTACTTGTGAACTACTTACGAACTAGGACGGCACAAATATCCATGCCCGAGGGGGGATTCGAACCCCCGACCGTAGTGGTCGTGCTGACCGTGACTGAAGCGCCTGTCACCTCGGCCACCGCGGCCGGCTATGCATTCACAAGATATGCCAGATGAGTGCGGTAATTGCCGTCCATTAAGACGAATCTCTCACCGAAATGCTGCCTATACGTTTGCAGTATACGTCGGGGGATGTGATCCCTGTACGGCACAGTCGTTTCACTGCCTTCTACGACCACCAGTGGCGTAGGGTAGCCTCACATAATGCTACCTCAAAACACTTTGCAGCCTTCGCCGGACGGTGGGTCTAAGACGTTCATGCTCGCCAGGCTGCCTCGAAAAGCGTCTCCGACGTTGAAATTTACGTGATGAAACTTTTGTGTTGTAAAAATACAGGACTAATAATAATTAAACTTATCTCAAGGGTAACTGACGTCAGCGCCTTGACATAATATTCTGCTTTCTACCGGTCATTGAGAATCGGCAGCGGCCGCTGTTTAATTTAAAGATAATGTACAAGGTGCTCTTTTATTCTCAAAGACTACGCTGAACATTGTCACTGTACATTTTACGATGATTACATTAGAAACGTTACTGATCTAATTCATTGTTTTTGGATACTTCAACATTGAAAGACGACCATCTGTCGTCTTCCATATATTTTTTATACAATTGTAATAGATTTGATGTCACTAGATCAGCATTTTGTTAAAACTAGAACCCCACACTTTTCGAGGCATGAGGAATAGCGTTTTTAGTTTCATATTTTAAAATACTAGTTTCTGAAATGTTAGTTAATATTGCAAGGATTGTGTTATTTTAATAATTTATAATTGTATTTATGTATGTGGCAATAAGTACGGCTTCTCCGCTACGCCACTGTTCCTGTGAGAATGTGTACTTTTTTTACTTTTAACTGGGTGTGTGAGAATCTAATGGCTGTCTGAATGTGGGTAGTAATAGCTCGCTTTGCATGGTTCTCTCTGGCTCAGAGTCGATAGTTAGTCGTTACCAACCTCTGCTGCTGGTGCTACCAAAGAAGTTTCTACACCCTTTGGTTACAAGCCAGCCGACGAGCCTTCTCCAGGGCGAGTCTCATGTCCCCACCACCGCCGTTTCTTAGGTTTTGCCAGTTTCCGGTATCTTCGCGCCTCCTGGCTGCCCGGTCTTCACTTCGTGTATTTCCGTGGTGAGGTAAGGTTGATTCTTCTCTTGGGTCCGCGGAGATGGTAGCGATTCGTTGTCTAGCTTGTTTAACTCAGACTCTTCAACTTAGATTAATTTTTCGGAATATTTTTTTCCGATCATGCGCGGAAATGTGTTCTAGTTTTTCAATACAGTGATTCCCAACAGATAAACGCGGTGTATGTGTTACTACTTGCAGTTTCATAATGGCCTGGTATATTCAAATCTTTAGTGATTATGTGGTGGTGTACGAACTCTGTGTAAATTCTTTTTAGCTTTTTGGGGCCCGATTTCTAACAGACGATATGTTCATTTTTGTACAGTGCATCTAAAATCTTTCTTATCGTTTCCTTCCGTGAGTGATATGTGTTACACGTGGTTGGTTCTTAGAACGAAGCCTTCAGCTTCCACTATTGTTGTTCCATGCCCATCAGGCGAGTAACTATGCGTGTATCCTTCTGATTTCCACTAACATTTCGTGATCTTCTCTCTCCGCCTATTTTAATTTTGCTGTTTCTTCTCCGAACTTATAGTATGCACTCATTCTTTGTCAGTAACTATCTCTGAGCCTTGTACAACCTCCTTCAATAGCTTGCTTATGAAATTGAATGTATGTCTAAGGGTTGCGTGGCGAAGTTTTTATTCTCACTTTTCTGTATTTGTAATTATTTCACTTTTCTGGATTTTTGAGACTGGACTTCATCCGTCTCTGTAACCGCTCCCTATCCCGTGTAGCTGCATTTCATTCGCTTCCTTTTGTAATTCTAAGCATTTCTATGGGTTGCATGCCGTAGTTTTAATTTTTCGACTTTGTAATTATTTCACTTTTCCGGGTTTTGAGACTGGACTTCTTCCGTCTCTGTGAACGCTTCCAATCGCATGTTGCTTCATTTCAGTAGCTTCCTTATGAAATTCTATGTAGTTCTAGGAGTTGCATGCCGTAGTTAATTTTCTTTATTTTTCGGAAATTGAATTTATACATTTTTATCGGTTTTCGGAACCATGCGGGTCCGAACTCCGACTTTAGGGATTTGCAGCTGATCACCTGAATTCTCGCCACTTATCATAAAACCGGTGCCTAGATAGTTTCCTCTCAGACTGCAACTTAAGAGTCCGTCGTGATTTTGTGTAACGAATCCGATTTTTAACCACTTCACCTTCAGTGGAGTGCGATCATGTAACGTATTCGTGTGTCGCAGTTATCGTGTTTGCTCGCGGTCTAATCTAAATGCAACTTAACTTTGCTATACTCCCGCACCATCTAAAATCAGACACGACGGACCAGAACCATCTTCGCAGTTTTATTGTATATTGTGTTGTGTGGTACCTCCGGGTTTGATGAATTTCGCGTACGATAGCGGCGCCTGCTTCTGCCTCGTTTCAGCACGCTGATTTTGGTGAGTTTCGCTGTTGTATTACGTGTGTGTGAGCGAGTGAATGTTGTTTGTAGATATTCCCCCCAGTAGCATAAAGTTCTGTGTAATTCATGTTAAATTCAATGCTGGGCATCGTCAATATTAGATCATGTGAATGGGATACATTTTTAGTGTATTGTATTGTTTTGGTTGCGTTTGACCTGAATAAAGAAGTTAAGTTCAGTATAACATTGACTTGCCTATAAATTGTAGTTTTCGAGAACCTTCCACCTTTTTATTTAATATTGTTTTTCACCAGTGCTGAGAACAACCTCAGATGCAATTTTTTTAATGTTTAAGATCCGTTGCGCCATAAATGTTTTCCTTTAGCTACCTTTATGAAATAACCTGAATTGTGGTGGCTCGTTTATTAATACCTGTGTGTAATTTCGTGTGAGCTGCTACGTATATTGGACACTGTATCGTTAACTTTCTGTTATTAATTTTAACCAAGTCAGTTCTCAATTTGGGCTAGGCAACAAGGTTTTGCAGCAGGGAGTAGCCGGTAGTTGACACGGACCTTTTGCTTATTTTACTGCTAAAATTAAGCTTTTCTTTATAACAGTGTTATCTGGGTACCTCCTACCATAATTAAGCTTTTACTTCGTGCGGTGGCCCACTTTTAGCATTACCAATTAATTTTTAATTAACACATATGAGATTTATTTATTACTGTTATTAACGCATCTGAATAACTTGAAGTTAAACTCATTCAGGAAACGCAGGAACACTTTGACTATCGACAATAATGGCAAATTGAATGAAACATAATTTCCTGCTTTCTCACAAATTAAATTCCAATATACTTTCGGCGCACTCGAAAATGCGCTTCTTGCTATGAAACCTTCAAACACATTCAATTACACATTTTTACAGTAGTAAATCAAAGTTGGGTAAAATGATACTTTATAACTAGGTTCTCGGTAAGTGATTCTTTCACTACCCAAAATCGCTAAGAGAAAAAAAAAAAAAAAAAAAAAAAAAAAAAAAAAAAAAAAAAAACTTTATACCTGAAACAGATAATATCAATCAGTGTCTGCCGTCCCTGCGTATCAGACCATTTCACTATTCACAATTTCTAAAAAGGAATCAGTGGTCTGCCGCCACTTCGGATCAGACAACCTCTCTGTAGGACGCCAGAAACTGGAGAGTTCGTCTCCAGCCAAACAATGACCTCTGCGAGGCGATCCAATGATATTATTACACCTCTGTGTATCTTTGGCGCGTAGTAGCAAAGTACTATGAACTTATTTATGCTTGTGCCAATGACAAACAGAGGTGTTTCAACGTTTGTCTGCTTCAGGATGCGAGTCTCAACCGTGAATAGCAGCTGCTGCCAGTTCCAACGAGTCCGTTTGTAAATGGTGAAGTTTTTCTAACAAAGAAAAAGCAAGAAGGGTTGCTGCCTATCGCCTTTCCTCTCAGACAGGAAGTTACACTCACCTGCTGATCTGCTGTCCTTGGACCATAAAGGCGTCGGACGTCTTCTCTTGGCAGGTGTTTCGTCGCCTTATTTAAGATTCATTAATTGAAAAGAGAACAGTAGGAAAGTTACAGAACAAATAGGCAGAATTGTGGTGAACTATGTATTCATAAAGATATGACGAAAATGAGGTAGCCCTATTGCATGTTTAATATTATTTCACAAATTAGATTATTTTGCCACGAAACCACCTTGCTGTAGGAAAGGAAATTACTTAATAGTCAATAGTTAAAAACACTTTAAAACATATATATTTGCAGTCCCTAGAGAGAGCGGAGGGTGGTTGAATCAGAGAGAATGTTGCTGGACATGAAGTCGTAATACTAAAATCAGAGCAGGGGCGAAACGGCCAAGCTTACCTCACTGTAAACTAAATGGTAAGTGTACTGGATGCTTCCACTCGCCCATCATTGTTTACAGACGCACACGATCCTCAAAGGCACACTTTCCTAATACGGCGGTAACTTCCGCCCTACACTGTCCGCGATGTGCATAAATGTTCAAATGTTTGTAGAGCTTATGGGACTTAACTACGGGGTCATCAGTCCCTAAACTTACAAACTACTTATGCACTAGCTACTACTAAGGACGGCACAAATGTCCATGCCCGAGAGGGGATTCGAACCCCCGACCGTAGTGGCCGTGCAGACTGTGTGGCTGATGCGCCGGAGTACGCTCGGCCACCGCGGCCGGCACGCGATGTAGATACTTCGAAGCTCTGCAACCGAATGGCGGTGCGTGTCTGTTCGCCGGGTATGGCACCGCAGTGTGGTTCCGCTTTTCAAAAGTAGTCCCTGTAGCCAACCTTACAGGTAGGGGAGAGAAACCGTTGGGGAAGCTTAGCCCTTTGCGAGCGGCACTGTGTCTCAGACACTCAGGTTGGGACACCTGTTTGGAACGCGGGACAAAGCTGGTATGCCTCCGCCTCGGCGTCGCTTCCGTTTGCTTTTAAATTTAACGACTACAGGAAATTCTGCATTTGTAGCAATTTCTAGATTAACCAAACGGTTAATGTAGAAATTACTCTGTCCCTTCCCTTGATTGTCCTCTAAGTAAGCAATCACTCTGTGATGCTCCTTGGTTGGTAAAAATTAGTAAACCGTCATAAATTAATTGTTTAATTTTGCTACTTTTTAATTAAGGTTCCGTCCGGTCTGTTATTGATAACTGGGAGTTCGTAATTTTACTGGCAACTGGAATCCGTGGCCGGAATGACATATTTAATTTTATTTTGCTCTGATTAATTTCTTATAGCACAGCCGTTGCGGCTGTGTATTGTGTGCCCTCAAAACGTCTGTACGTTACACAGTCAGCTTGCTGTTGGGACTGTATGCGTCGTGCTGCGTGGTGTCTAGGTGGCAAAGCTGGACGTCGCCATGGGCGACGGAATTGTAGCTGCATATCGTGCAGCCCATTCCGTACAGTTTGAGTCGAAATACAACGTTCAGTGGCTTCAAGAAAATCATTACCCAGAACTGTGGCGTTCCTCTGAGGGTTCCTCCCACTGTAAACAGCAAGCAGCGGTCGTCAGCTGCTGTGGTAGGCGTTGAGTGCACAGAGCGAGGCACGTCAGTGACACTTGCTGTATATCTGTACCTCCTCCACGTGCGAACAACAACGCTGTAGTTCACTTTTTCATGGCAGTCACTCCTGACATGAAATAACAATGCAGACACGACAAAACTTCGAAATGGATCTTCTAGGCATGGCAGAACAACAGTCAACGCAAGCAGTGTACTTCGTTCCTTGTCTTATGAGTGTCTGTAGTACCCTTGAAGAAACGACATTATAGTAAATGACCCCTTACTGAATTAAAAATCAAAAACAGAAGTGCAGTGATGCCAAAGATAAAGTGTTACCTAGGACGTCAATGAACTGTTTTTTACAACAAAGAAATTTTAATATCGTCTTGAATGTTACCTCAGGTCTTTTTTCAAGTAATATTTAAAGAATTTTACAATGTGTAATCCTTCTTGTTCGTATACGTGTCAAGTGATCTGAAAGTACGATATCATTATATAAATACGCTAACACGAAACTGCCGGTACAGACTTTTAATATTTATCATACAAGAAAGCCAATGAAACGTGCATAATTCGAAAGGTAGTTTGTCACAGATGTTACTAATGTAAAAATTGTGTGTGCACGTAGCCCTTACGTGTGATAAAAAGGAAAAGAAATTTTTAGATGATACTCCAAATTCTCCATACGTTTTGCACTATATTATAATCCGTTGTAGGTGGCAAACTGGTATAGGTAAAATTAGCTTAGTTAGCGCTTGGAGTTCTGATTTTAAAGTCCTGGGTTCGATTCCCACTCCCCCCATTTTTTTAATTCTTCATAATGTTCAATTCTTAACTTTTAAGTATAGTTGTTAAATGTAATTAAACAATTCAATTTATGAACACAGTATTAATATATTCAGATTCCAATTTAAGAGGAATCACAGAAAATAGGCGAATTTGCATTCCCCGTGTACATATGACTTATTCGGCAACTATTTCATCTTTCCAGTTCCAAAGAACACAATTTCCATTTATTCCTGCATTTGCAATCACTATTAACATGTCTCAGGGTTCAGCGACAAACATTTGAAAAAAATTGTGATTCTATTAAGGAAACTAGTTTTCACACATGGTCAGCAATATGTTGCAGCTAGTAGAGTTCGGTCTTTTGATGGTTTGAAATTTTATGTCTGTGAACATAGTGAACAAGGACATTTAGCGAATGATGAAAGGATTTTTACGAAAAATGTTGTTTTTACAGATGTTTTGTAATGTTTAGCTGTAAAATAAATCAATTAATTTCCTGATTTGTGTCTTTCATTCTCTCATGTTTTCTCTTTCTTTCACCTGCTCTCTTAGCATTCACATAAAACCTATAAATTTGCAGTGCTCAATAAATTCCAATCACATTTTTTTTTTTTTTCATTTTTATGACTTTGCCTAGACAACTGGTCAAATTTCGACCACAGACAATACTAGTTATCATAATTTTGCGAGAGTCGCTGTTAAATTGTTTTTCTCAATAGTAATCTTAAATGATTGTAAAATGTTGATATGATCTTCAATAGAAATATTAAACTGTATGTCGTGTTCTTCGTAGTACATCACACAAACTGAGATTTTAAGCATTTTCAGGATTTTAGCTCCAGTTCTTAGTTAATTCAAGTAAATAATTATTAAATGATTCAGGCATGGTTGTTAAAATAAAATAGGACTTTTAAGAATTATTATTCAGGTTGGACGACGATCCTGAAAGGCGGTGGAATAAATTGTAATGAGTAAGATCTAAATGCAGTTTACATAAGTAGGTCTATGGGCCAATCGGAAGGGATTCATAAAAGTGTTTTTCTGTATTGTGACGTGGACAGATCTCCAGTTAACAATAACTATACGACGGAAGGCAATTCTAATGCTTAAAAGTATTACGATTGAGACGAGCCAGTGATATTTTTTTTCCAATATAGAGTTTCATCAGCTATTACGTAATAGTTACTAAAACGTTCATATTTTTATTACAATCAGTTCTTTGGCTAATGCGCTCTATTTGCGATAAAGGAATGTCATAACGTAATACAGTATATAAGAGTTCACCAAATTTCAGGCCAAATAACAGTATACTACAGTTAGTATTTTTTTTTTCTTAATTTCATTCGTTAGGACGCCACACGTCTGCGTCTCATTGGCACTGGTCATGTGTGGTTATTAACACCTTGTGCTGTTTAGTGACGTCAATGGACAATCTAAGGAACTGTTTTCTTGATAGAACGTAGACATTCAGCGTCAGTTTTCAAGATACCCTGTAACAACTTTTATTGATGCGTGTGTATATACCAGGGGGACCCAAACTTTTTTGTGTCGAAAACCCTCGCCAACTATTTGTGCCCTGTGTAGACCCCGTACCTTTTGAGTGCTTAATTTTTTTACTAATTCCTAACTTCAAATGTATTTTCGCGCCTCATATGGTGCTATTAACTACGGTAACTTTAACATTAAACGGGTGGAGTGAAACAGAAGAAAAAAGGAAAATAAATATGTAAAGCATTATACATTTATTGATTTAAATGACACAAATGTGTATTTAACAAACTGATACATACAGGCTTTTAATGGGAGGGATATGGCTGATGCTTTCTAGTAAAATTTCAGTATTTGGTTTCCGTTTAGTTAGGTGTAACCTTAAATCTCCTCTTTCAGTGATTTCCAGTCTGTTTCTTCTTTTTGTAAGAAGTTTGGCAACAGTGCTGAAACATCTTTCCACCATAATAAAGAGTAACAGGTATATCTCTCTGGAGCCAGAGTATAAAAACAGGTCATCCACCTTTATTTCTTTGACCACACTTTCAAATGTAATAGACGACTTAAATTCTGCAGACAAACTAAAGAAGCCCACATTCACCCAGTCCGCAATATGTTAATACTTCCCTTGATGAATGACCAAACAGTTGCTGGCCCTTCATGTACGGCGTCCGATGCTCATTCCAGTTGTAGAGCTAAGACTTTTCTCAGACCAGCACAAAGGTTTCATGAACCACAGGCCAGTCTTTAGGAGAAAGGGAGGGGGCATAAATAACATAATTCTTACATTTCTGTCGACGGGTTCCTATCTAATGAAAAATGACGATTCGTTTGAAGTATTACAAAGTTAGTTACGATTAATATTCAAGAAGTTGGTTAAATTAATCTCCAATAAAATCATATAAAACTAATTTTCCCCGACAATCTAAAATTACCGTTTGCTTGCCTGACCAGAGGACCATCATATCGTGGGGACAAAATAATTTTCCGTGTCCTGTATTAATTAATATATTAAATTGGCAAGATGGCGATCAGACAGAAAGGCTACCGGAGTCGTTAAGTCCAAACCCGGAGAGCGGAAGGACACTTCTGTTCCCGCCGTCTTTGACGAATTGCCGCCAAGACAGGCCGCCACCCTAGCAGGCGGGAAACCGGCCGTTGCAGGCCAGAACGAATTCTAACTGTACTCTGGGTCAGGTTGGTAACACTTCACTAGTTTTGCCGGCGGAAGAATCAGCGGTGAGAAGCGCGCGTTAACAAAACTGGCGTGAGCGACGTGGCCGCTCTCAGTTCGGCAGTTGCTTCAGATGCTTGCGGTTCTTAGGAGGACAGGTCCGCGATCGCCTATTGAGCAGAAGCCACCATGCTCTGTCTTGGTTATATTTCGTTGACCGACAGGAACTTCACAGTTCCACCGAGCAAGTATTCGTGATTAAATTGAAGTAATTGTATTCGGTCGTGAGTTTAATAAATATGCAACGGTCTGCATATCGGGCGATAGGCGCGATGATTTCTAAGATGGTTTTTCTTTAGTTTTTGTGTCGCGCCTGCTTCGGGCTCAATCTACTGTTCTCATGACCAATGGAAATCTTCATGAAACTCAATACGCTCTCTTTCTCTCTCGCTAAAGGATGGTCGAACTATTTGAATGTGCTTCATTTTCGATGTATACTCTCTATTGTGTCTCTTGTCCTGCAGCAAGAATCAGTAACCGTTTAATAAGATGTAACAGGCTACCTCGTAATTCTATATGCTACTTTCAGAATACAAAGATTATTTCAATGAACTGTCCGACTTCTTGTCTGTAGCCTTCCCCTGTTATTAACAATTTTTATTCATTTACAAAATAATAGAAACCCCTGCTAATAGAGAGCGATGCTGGCAATGGTCACAGCAACAGAAGATTAACAGGTAAGTCACCTGTTAATTGGAAAGCGGAAGTCAGGCAGATTGATTTAACTCATAACCTCGTTTCTTTCGTCCCGCAACCAAGCATAGGAAGAGACAGGTGCTACATACTCCTTGAAGAAGGGCAAGAGGTAGTAGTTTACGTTGTGTAGCTATGAAAATAATAATGTAGCTGATGGCAACGTAATTGAAAATATGCTCAAGTTCCTATTTGGAGATTTGCACATAATAAAATATAATATTGTCACTATTAAAATACATGTGCACCTTTAGATTGACTTACATCATAACTATCTGATCCTCCCTCCCCGCAGAAAAAAAAAATAAATAAATAAAAAATAAAATAAAATAAAAGAATAAAAAATCTGACTACTGGCCTGCAGCAGCAGAAAATTGTATTGAGATGCAGGAGGATCTGCATCGAATTGACGCATGGTGCAGGGAATGGCAATTAAATCTCAATATAGACAAGTGTAATATGCTGCGAATACACAGAAAGAAAGATCCTTTATCATTTAGCTACACTATAGCAGGTCAGCAACTGGAAACAGTTAATTTCATAAATTATCTGGGAGTAGTCATTAGGAGGGATTTAAAATGGAAGGACCATATAAAATCAATCGTCGGTAAAGCAGATGCCAGACTTAGATTCATTGGGACAATTCTAAGGAAATGCAGTCCTAAAACAATGGAAGTAGGTTACAGTACACTTGTTCGCCCACAGCTTGAATACTACTCACCGGTGTGGGATCCGTACCAGGTGGGATTGATAGAGGAAGTGGAGAAGATCCAACGTAGAGCAGCACGCTTCGTTACAGGATCATTTGGTAATCGTGAAAGTGTTACGGAGATTATCGCTAAACTCCAGTGGAAGACTCTGCAGGAGAGACGCCCTGTCGCTCGGTACGGGCTTTTGTCGAAGTTTCGAGAACATACCTTTACTGAGGAGTCTAGCAGTATATTGCTCCCTCCTACGTATATCTCTCGAAGAGATCAGGAGGATAAAATCAGTGAGATTATAGCCCTGACAGAGGCATACCGACAATCCTTTCCGCGAACAATACGTGACTGGAATAGGAGGGAAAATCGATTGTGGTACTCAAGGTACCCTCCGCCACACACCGTCGGGTGGCTTGCGGAGTATGGTTGTATATGTAGTAGATGTAGAGACCGAAAAAACTGAGTTCCTCCACCCTCTTGCTTAGCCAATGAACTAATACTGACATATAAATGATCAAGTTTCAGCTTTGTGAGAGTAATTCTGAATTTTTGTTGCAACCTTCCTAAATGTGAACCACTATCGTGGGCTCCCTTTTCCAACAAATAGACCCCCAAATTATTTTTCCGCTTATGTAGATTCCTGACAGGTTTGAATAGAGTCCCGGGGGTCTAGCTAGATCACTTTGGGAATCACTGATACAGACGAATGGAGATGGACAGGAAGTGTGGAAGGACATAATGTAGTAACCAACACCTTTTTTTTTTTTTATCAAGGCTAATTAGATGTTGCAACTCCAAAGTCGGTAAATCATCCGATCAATAGGTTTATACAAAAAAGAACAAGCAAAAGCTATAATAAATCAATTTGCCTTACAATAAACGATTTTCTGGGGAGCCATCTTTTTATCGCGTTTTCCTTTCATTCCACATAGCCACAGCAATACAAAGTAGGGTATTGATTAGACTGACGTATTTTCTTGGAGCGTTTCTATTTGCAAAAGTTCATCCATTTCATACCAGACTGAGCGAATGGAATGCTTGGCAGCGTTCAGCTATTAACTATTAAATTTACAGGTTTTGTAAAACAAGAAAATCGTATTTCTATAAATTTCTTCAATTGCGCGAGTGGTTGGACCAACACCGGAAGGCACCCACGATCGCTTTGCACGCAGCTGGCTCCTGCGGGAAATGTGACTTCCGCAGTGGCAATTATTTCCGCTCCGGAGCCCGGGGCTTTCATTTTATCAGCACCCTGGCTGGGTGCTCTGGAGACGGGCCAACGGAGGTCCGTGCCAAGTTTCAAGCCGAGCACTGACCAGTCCAATACGCAACTCGATGAGTCAGTGGGTCACAAGGAGGGGTAAGCCACGGCGGGATAGCCGAGCGGTCTAGAGCGTCTCGTTGCGCAGCGCGCGGTTACCCGTCGTGGAGGTTCGAGTCCTCCCTGGGGCATGGGTGTGTGTGTTGTCCTTAGGTTAGTTTACCTTAGTTTAAGTAGTTTGTAAGCTACGGACTGATGACCACGCAGTTTGGTCCGATAGAATTACAAACATTTGAACATTTTTTTGTAGGGATAACTCAGACTATGTGGATATCAAAATTCTCAAACTCCATAGGTTAAAAGATTCACACAGTAAATGCTTTTCGCTGTTGCTGTTATTTGGGAGTCATTATCTTCTATGTACAAGGAGGTGGAGGGGGGGCAAAGTAGTCCTTTTTACGAAAGAGTTGACCGCACATTGGCTTTGAGAATCGTTCAGTTCCCAGCAGAATATTAACAATTCTTGTACCAAAACTTCCACCACTTCTATCAGTGATGTTGGTGTTGTGCTCAGTTTCTGTTCTGAAACTCCCCATGACGATTCAATTATTTTAACACAGGACAATTTTTTGGTTCTAAACGGGCGTTTAATAATTCTGTGAAACCGTACAAAGAACACCCGGGCCGGCCGCAGTGGCCGAGCGGTCTGTGGCGCGCCAGTCACGGCCGCTACGATCGGGGGTTCCCCCTCCTCGGGCATGGATGTTGTGTCGTCTTTAGTATAAGGGATTTCATAAGTAGTTTGTAAGTTTAGGGACTGATGACCCCTCAGTTAAGTCCCTTAAAGCTTAACAAACATTTGAATATTTGATAGAACACCTGAGAATTTTCGATTGTGTGTGAGAGCGCATTATATTCCAGTGTTTGTAAGCCACAGGGCATATGTTGGTCTAAGGTATTTTCTGTCAAGAACTGTGAGATATGATCAGCGAGGGTAATGATAGAAACAGTTCAAATATTGCTTTCGAAATCATGACGGAACCTCTAACATACTTGACGGTAGGAAGCAGATAATCAGTATCGTTTGCTTCATTTGGGGTTCTCGATATATGCATCCTGTTGTTTGTAGGAAGACAATTTCAAATTCTTCCGGTCATCATGATTCCAGGTTTCATGATCACGGTTCCACATCTTTCGCAGCTCTGCGTGTGTTTTACTGAAGTGAGTTTTGAGTTTTGTAGGCGCTTTTGTCGTGTTACTTTTATGTTGTCTAACCGCATACATATTTAATGATCTTCGGTCATTGTCAGTTAACTTTTGGTTTTGATCACTACTCCGCTTCACCACTGGTGTTTGGCGTTGTTTCGTGTACGCAGTGTTCACCGCGAATGCTGTGGCTAGTGATACGTCAAACAGTGCAGCCGTTTACGTCAAAGATACTTCTGGTAACGGAGCACCATCGACTTGGCCTCTTTGAAAGTCTGAGAGATCTCGCATTTCAGCGGTAATATGTGTTGACCGTCGCAGGACAAAACGTGAAAACGTCCAAACCTTCGATCATCGATTCTAAACTACGGTTGCGTCATGGTATTTACACGTAGGCAGTGGTGCCAACATTCAATGAAATGTAGTATACCATATGCTGTTCATATTATTCTGCCCACTCCCTGTACACCCCCACTCCGTAAGCCACCTTACGGTGTGTTATGAAGGGTAGCTGGTACACCACTTTAGCTGCATCCTTTCGCTAATCCAGGTTCACATGGTTCTCAATAAATAAATAAATAAATAAATAGAATAAAATAAAATAAAATAAAAATAAATAAATAACTGCTGGTGTGCCTGTATTGGCTCTCTATTCTCTCCAATTTTATCTTAGTGGTCTTTTCAAGAAATATTTGCTCTAGGAACTTCCACAGAAGCTCATACAGTGATCAAGAACGCCTCTCCTGCAGCGCCTACCATTGGAACTTGCCGATCATCTCCCTGACGCTTTCGTGTTTACTAAAAGAAGTTGTGATGAAGCGTGCGGCTCTTCTTTGGATCGTCCTTATCTTCTTCATTAACGCTATCTCCTTCATCATACCTATCTGGTTCAGATTCCACATTGATAAGCAATATTGAAGTACTAGCCGATCTAGTGCTTTGTAAGATAGTGCCTTTATTGATGCTTTATACCCTTTGAGAACATTTCCCATTACTGTGTCACGCATCTGCATTACCCACGATTAATTTTATGTGCCTGTGTAGACGATTTCTTTAGCAGAACGGTTGCATTTTCTAAGTGTTCCGCCACTGAAACGTAGATTTTGGTCCACCTTTCCTACGATATTTTGTATGTCTTCTTTCCCATTTATGTTTTTCGTCATTGTAATTTCTAGGCACTTAGTTGATTTATATCATTTAGATTTAATTGTTTTATCATATATATGAAGTTTAACGGATTTATTTTAGTACTCATATGATGACTTCACACTTGTCATTAATTAGGGTCAACTGCCAATATATTTATCATGCAGATACCTTATCTAAATCGTTTTGCATTTGGTTTTGGTGTTCTGGTGACTTTAGTAACCGATAAATAAGAGCATCATCCACGAACATACTACGAAAGCTGCTGACATTGTCTCTTAAATCGTTGATACACTGCAGATGCTCCAGAATTTTACTAAAATTTGGCTGTGTTCCGACTTATCGAAATACTACAGTACCATCCGCGAAAAGCCTAATCGAACTTTCGGTATTATTTCAGCGTTCATTTCTATGTAATCTTAATATATATAGAATTGAGATATTTGTGTCTATATTACACTCTGCCGCCAAAATAACTCAACGCAAACAATTAGTGTATCAGTCTCCCATTGTGCACTATGGTGGTATAGGGTTGGTAACGATAAGGGGTGGAAGATATGGGAGTTGAAAGTTACCGACTTATACAAAATTTACGTGTGGATGTCAATATTTTTCTCTTCAGCAAAAACGACACAATGGAGACGAACGATCTCTCTGTGTTGCTCTAGTATAAAGTCACCTGTTGTACACCATAGCAGTTCCATATCGATAGCTATAAGAGGTTGAAATATATAGTGGTTGAAAGTCGACAGCTTATATAAGATTAAGATTGAAGACCAGCGATAACTTTTGACACTATAATAGCAAAGACGTTATAGGCTATACAGCGAAAACGGATGCACATTCTTCAGTTGTTATTCAACTCAAACTGTCACTAAAATTCCAGCTACTGCTGCTGCTACTAATGCTGCTCTTGGTAATACTGACTATGGCAATGTCTTCTTGGCCGTCGTATTTATTTGATGGACCTATGTATAGGAGAATAAGATATCACTATGGTGTAAACTTTGGCAATTGAGTCTACGTAATGAGAAGTGTAAAGTCGTCCACATGAGTACGAAAAGAAATCCGTTAAACCTTGTTGAAAAGATAAATCAATCAAAAGTGAAGACCGTAAACTCCACAAAATTTTTAGGACTTACTATTACTTCAGACTTAAACTGGAAAGAACACGTAGATAATGACGTGCGAAAGGTGAACCAATGACTGCGTTTTATTGGCAGAACCCTTAAAAGATGCAACAGAACTACTAAAGAGGCTGCATACACTACTCTTGTCCGTCCTTTTTTGGAATATTGCTGCCTAGTGTGGGATCCTTATCAGGTGGGTTTGACGAACGACATCGAAAGGGTACAAAGCAGAGCAGCTCGTTTCGTATTGTCACGATACAGGGGAGACACCATTACGGAAATGATACAGGATCTGGGATGGAAATCATTACAACAACGGCGCTTATCGCTGCGGCTTGGGCTACTTACGAAACTCCAATCGCCAACATTCTCCTCCGAATGCGAAAATATATTGTTGACGCCCACTTACATAAATAGAAATGATCATCACAATAAAATACGAGAAATCAGAGCTCGAACGGAGAGATTCAGGTGTTATTTCTTCCGGCGCACTATTCGAGAATGGAATGAGAGATAAATAGTATAACGCAGGACAGCGTCTGTGAAGTTTTGAAAGTAGGAGGAGATGTACTGGCGGAAGTAGAGGGTTGAGGCGGCATCGTGACTCGTGTCGGGGTAGCTGAGTCGGTAGAGCGCTTGCCCGCGAAAGGCAAGGTTCCCAGGTTCGAGTCCCGGTTCCGGCACGCAATTTTAATCTTCCAGGAAGTTTCATATCAGCGTACACTCCGCTGCAGAGTGAAGTTTCATTCTGGAAACATCCCTTAGGCTGTGGCTAAGCCATGTCTCCACCATATCCTTTCTTCCAGGGGTGCTAGTGTTGCAAGGTTCGCAGGAGAGCTTCTGTGAAGTTTGGAAAGTAGGAGGCGAGGTACTGGCGGAAGTAGAGTTGTGAGGCGGCATCGTGAGTCGTGTCGGGGTAGCTCAGTCGGTGGAGCGCTTGCCCGCGATTGGCAAGATTCCCAGGTTCGAGTCCCGGTTCCGGCACACAATTTTGATCTGCCAGGAAGTTTCAGTATAACGGTGGTTCGATAAACCCTCTACCAGGCACTTAAATGTGATTTGCAGAGTATCCCATGTAGATGAACAACTTTAAGGTTATTTGGTCTCTTCTGTCACGTTGTACGTTTTCTAGAAAGATCCATCGACACGTTGCTCTGGGGATCAATACAGTAGGTGAGTGTTTTTCAACCTGTGGTTCTGGACTCCCTGGGGGGGGGGGGGGGCAGGGGGGGGGTCGCGAACTCTTGCTAGGGGGTTCTATGGAAGAAGTAACACACGGAAGTGACAGGGTTTCGTGAAAGTCGCTTAATTAGCAAGTCATCAGTAAGTGGAAAAAATGACTTTGTTATGACACGTTTAGTGCCAAATGTTTGTAAATCTATGGGACTTAAACTTCTTTGGTTATTACTCAATGCACTTACAAACTACTTAAACTAATTAAACTGAGCGAAGACAACACACAGACAATGCCCGAGGTAGGAATCGAACCATCAAAACTGTCACCGGTGTAATATGTACTTGTGCCTCTTTTTATTTCTTATGGTGAGCCAACAGTGACCCAAATCTCCATATCATGACGTCTTGTTTATTAGGCGACTTAACATCGTTTATGCAGTACTGCTACAGTTATTTACAACGGTCGCAATTTCCTTGTATGTTTTTTTTCACATGTTGAAATATAGTCATGTCAGAAAAACAATCACTAACTTAACATTATTTTTAATCTTTACATAAAATTATCTTTTTACTGCTGGATCATAGCAGTTTGCAGCTGGTAACGAGTTTTCTATGGATTATTATTTCTATTCAACTAATAACAGTACCATTATATTACAGTGTCATAGTAATTTTCTGCTGGTTAATGGTTTTCGATATACTTTCGAAGAAATGTAAAGTTAATGCACATCGTTGAAATATTAAAAAGTCATGTATCAGCTTTGATGGTTTCATACTCACAAATGACAAGACGTAGCCACAAATTACACGTTTGCATTTATTATTCGTAACGGCAAAATCCATATTTGTAGTTATAAAGTCTTTTTTTTTTCAGTTTTGATTCATTTTCGCTACTGTAACTTTCGCCAGACGCGAATGGTTGCGAGAACTCTGTTACATCTAAGAAGGGAACATGATCAACTAGACCTCATATTTCCTTGAGAAAAAAAGACATGAACTAGATATCAACCCCAGAAATCGACATCACGTGAAAATTAGGGCCATTATTCAGATACTACGCAGTTACGGCCTCCTCAAAGTACAGCTTTTAAACATTCGCGCGCTCGGGTTGTTCCTCACTCGGCCCGCTACACTGTGGCCGCTTAATGCACGAGCGTCTTGTACTGTGAGCAGAGTCTAGTAAGAGGTTTGTGTTCGCGATGTCAATTAACCAACAGGCTGTCTTGCGACACCTCCAGGAGCGGTATGCAATTATGACTAATCTGCAAAGATTAAATGTAAAACAGAATTAGAGCTCTTTAAAGTCGTCACCGGTAAGCATAATCATTTGAAGTTATTAGGCGTACTATACACGGTAAAAGAAAATATGTGGCGCTGTATTTATGCTTTTCCTCATATCTTTCAACTGCGTTGCAGGTATTATAGACAATTGCAATGATGTAGACGCGCGGGTTGACGTTCGATGCACATTTACAAGAGGAAGATGTCGACGATAACGACGCTGCCATTTCACCACCGTCAGATTCGTCGATCATTTTCATTGTTTCAACGGAGCTTGGGCGTAGAATTGAGGTCGTCAGTGATGGTGAAAGCTGCTTTGATGATTTTAAATCGTCGAATACCACTTTGCCCGTCTCCGTGACAGAAGAATACATGCAACGAGCTGTTTACTTTTTATACAGCGCGTCACAAATGCAGTGGAAACGAAAGAGACGGTTTTTCAACAAACAGTGTGCCGTAATTTAATTTTCAATACCTCTTATGCACACTATTTTTTATATGTAAAGCTGACACTATTGAAGTGGAGTAAACATGAAACAGTTACAGTACATATGTTTCATTTTGTAATATTATTTCCTCCTCCACTACCATAGCTCTTCAAATTTCATATTTAGGACGACTCCCTGTTGTCCCTTCTTTGCACCGCACTTCTTGTTGAGGCATTAAGCGGCTGCAGTGAACCGGGTCGAGTGAGAACCAACCCGAGCGCGCGAATGTTTAAAAGCTGTACTTTGAGGAAGCCGTAACTATGTAGTATCTGAATAATGGCCCAAATTTTCGATTTCTGCAGTTAATATCTAGCTCATGTATTTTCTTTTCTCAAGAAATATGAAGTCGAGTTGATGATGTTCCCTTGTAAGAAAACTTTGCCTTTGGAATCGCTGGCATAGCTTTATTACGGTCCTGGGGGGTCGCCAGATATTTTTACCCGGAAATGGGGTCGCGGAGTCCGAAAGGTTGAAAAAAATTGCACAAGGTTATTGCTTTTTGCACACGTTGCTTCGAGACGTAAGAGCAGGTCTAGTTTGACAGTTTGTGGTTTCACGGTCGATGGCCTGATTGCTGAATCAACGGCTTCACATGTGGAGAGGATGATGACTCCTTGTCGCGTTTGCCACACGTGAATACTCGGTGGGACAATGGCCTGATGAATCTGCTGCGTGAGCCGGTCGATGCACTGTCGGTATGCAGCCGCAGGTCTGCTGTTGTACTCGACTGTTCCCGAATATTCTTAACACAACTAAGCTCTCATTTTTTTTACTTCACTCCTTATTCAGTTTTCATTTATTATTGCCATTTTATTTCACTAATTTACTTACACACTTTACTGCACTCAAAAATGGGCCCACAAACGAACCGTTTGCGCGATAATTACGAATGTATGCTTCCATGCCGCCTCTGATACCATTGTAAACATCGTCCTAGTTAGTACACATTCATTTAAAATTTAGACTTTACTATTAAGATTTAGTTCTCGTTTCATGTATGGGTTACCTGTTAAAGCAGGTGTTCTTCCTTGTATCTGGGTGCAATACTGTGCTCGTCACTACAATGAATTTCGAATTCTTTCGAAAATCCCCTGGATCATTTCGGAATTCCTTACAAGCGTGTACAACTCTGCGCTCCAGTTCTTCAACCGAATTAACTGCGGTATAAACGATCCTCCTTAAAACGAGAAAACTCTTCCCTAGCTGTCCTCTCTCCGATTACCCTCTTACTGTGCGTAAATAGCTGTGACTGCCTATACTGGTGTCATCCCTGCATTTAACTACAACAGCACAATAACTAGGAAATATTCCTGTTTATTCACTTATAATAGCATTTTGTATCGTTTACTGGTCCATTCAATCTCTACAGATGATTTAAACTCAATAAACAACAGTGAACTACGAATGGAAAAAAAATGAATCAATAAATGAACTTATAAGAATCGTAATACCAACAACCAAAACAAAAATGCTATAAAATTAGACTCTAACCTAATGATCGAGTGAGGAGGAGCAGTGGTAACACAATGGACTCGCATTAGGGAGGGCGGCGGTTCAAAACCGCCTGCGGCCTTCCTGGTTAAGATGTACCGTCATTTCCCTAAATCGTTGAGGGCAAACGCTGGGACGGTTCCTTTCAAAGGGCACAGTTGATTTCCTTCTCCATCCCAGACAAACACTATCCGAGAGTGTAGTCTGTCTCTTTCGACCACGATATTAATTTGAGATATGACTCGGATATTGAAATTTCTTATTGAGGCTGAAAGACCACCGTTAAATGTAAAATTAATTCTAGGTGAAAGTAGCCAGTTAAAAAGTTTCTTTAAACATATAATTCTGGCCGTAAAAAAACCAGATAGAGATTCGCGTGAAATACTAACCACTTCCTGCAACAGAATCTTGTTCCCTGGCCCAGAATTTTGAACTGACTCAAAATTTACTTTAGCAACAAGAAGACAAAGAGACGATGGCCAACACACATCGTAGATGACGAGAATTACACACAATCGTTAATATACAAGCCATCCCTAACTAAACCATTTCATGAAGGTGGCTGTGAGAAAATTTTGGCGCAACGGAGTTAAAAATATGATAATATTCAGCTGGATTTGTTCTCAGCACTGGTGAAAAACAACATTATATGAATGGGAGGGTATTCATTAACTAATATTCATAATTAGAATAAAATTTCTCTGACAAAAATTATTTATTCAGTTCAAACATGAGCAAATGGGGGAACCAATTTTGTTAAACAATAAAAACGCATCCCATTGAACTACTAACTTAAAGTAATCTGGACTGAACATTCTGGGGAGGGATTTACAACCAACAAGCATTCAGCCAATCACACGCGCGATGCAAAGCGAAACTCACCCAACTCAGGATGCTGATACGATACAGAAGCAGGCGCCGCTATCATAGGCGAAATTAAGCGAATCAGGATGTACCACACAACACAAGAAAAATAAACTTCGTAGGTGGATCTGGTCTGTCTTTCTTTACTTGAGATGGTACGCGATAATAGCGAGATTAATTTCCATTTAAATCAAACAGTGAGCATGCCAGCTTACTGAGACACACGGCACGTGTGTGCTACCTTATGTATTCGCACCCCACGGAAGATCGTATTCATTTCAACAAAATCAACGGAATCATAGATAACGAATCAAGATTACACAATAGTAAGGCACTGGTATGTGAGCAGTGGCGAGAACTCATGTGACTAGCTATAAACCCTTGAAGTCGGAGTTCGGAACCACGTGGTTCCGAAAACCAGTAAAAAATACAAAATTCAGTTTCCGCAAAATAAAGAAAAATAGCTTCAGGATGCAACCTTCAGAAATGCGTAGGGTATCATAAGGAAGCTAAATAAATACTGTTAGATGCGACTGGGATGGTTTTACTCAGATGGACGAAGTCCAGTCTTCAAAAATTCAAAAAATGGAACAAATTAAAAGTCGGAGAAAAATAAATAAGAAATACGGCATGGAGCCCCTAGAAATAAGCAAGCTAATAAAGGTGGTTGTACAAGGCTGGAAGAGAATTTACTGGGGGGTCCGAATGCAAATTACAAGTTGGAAACGAAACAACAATTTAAAGATAGAAGGAGAGGAGATCTCGATGTACTAATGGAAATCAGAAACATATATGCATAATTTCTTGCCTGAAGAGCATAGAAACAGACACAGGGGTTGCTGAAGGCTTTGTTCTAAGAACACAACACATGGAGCACATATCACTCGTGGAAGGAGAAAATGTAAAAGAATATTTCAGATGCATTACACAGAATAAAGATATTCCCACACATTAGTTGCAGCCCACAAAGCTAGAAAGAAATTAAACTGAGTTCATATACCGCCATCTAGTCTCACAAAGGTTACTAATTCTCAACCATTATCAAACCGAATTAGTTACATATTCACCGCGTGTACCTATGCAAAATCACCGAAATGAAATTGAACACACTTCCGTACATGTTCGAAGAAACTTATTCCGAAAAATGAACCTAAGTTCTGAGGTCTAACTTAGACAAACCAGACAACGAATTGCTACCATCTCAAGGGAGGAAAGAAAATCAGAACGTTTTACCAGGTCAAAGCGCAGCCACAGAGTCCATAGTCGGCCAGCAAGCCCTCACTACCACCTGAAATCCACCGGAAATCGGTAAAAACCCGAGGAAAAACAGTGGAGGTGGGGACAGCTTAAACTCATACGTCCTGTCGACGCTCGCTACTGGGCATTGCCAACCCAACTTGTAACCAAAGGATGGAGGAACCTCTTTGGTAGCATCAAAAGCAGAGGTTGATAACGACTACTTATCGACACAAAGGCAGAGAGCCGGCCGCGGTGGCCAAGGGGACTGAGGCGCTTCAGTCACGGTTCTCACAGCCACTATGGTCGAGGGTTCGAATCCCCCCTGGGTCATGGATATTTGTGCCGTCCTAGTTCGTAAGTAGTTTGTAAGTTTAGGGACTGATGACCCCGTAGTTAAGTCCCATAGCCTATAGAAACGTTTGAAAATTTTTTCTTCGCTTTGAATGCGTAGGTGAACTAGCGATTTCGTAATAAATTAAATATTATTTTTACAAAATATTTTAAGGGCTCACATCTGGTATGTTTTGCAAGCACTATAAGTCCCATAAGCTTTGCAAACCTTTGAACATTTTGAAGGCAGAGATGCAAAGCCAGCAGCCAGCAGCTGACGACGAAAATTCTCATACACAGATTGCCGTGCTAGAAGATACTCATACATGCACATACAGAATGAAGCAAGTACACATTCTCACAGAGACAGTGGCGTCACGGAGAAACCGTTCATCTTGCACATTCATAGACACGATGATAAATTATTAGCATAATAAAATCACAACAATATTAACACAGTATTACAGAAAATAACATTTAAAAACATGACACGAAATGCTATTCCTCATGCCTCCGAACGAAATGGGTTCTCGTTTAGCAAAAAGGGCAGTCTAGTGAATAATTTACAAAGTTAAAAACCTAGGGAAGACGGTAGACAGCCCACTTTCAAAGTGATCAGTAAATAGTAATTTTGCAGTGAATAGCACTATTATAGAAGCTCAGGCCATCACCGACGAATTAGAATCGTGACTTTGCAATGGCTATTCCTACCTGCGAACATTGAAAATACGAGTTTTTGAATAACAATTCATTTATTACCTTGTGCACTTTTAAGATTAGAAACATCGTTTGGTTATTTACCATCGGCAATAGATCAAAAAGTACTGTGTGTCCACATAGTTATGGTGCCGTTTTAACCTGTCACAGAAAGGCAACGAAACAAGATATTAATGTGAAACATTCACTAAATGAAGGAAAAATTCTCCAAGTTTACGTTACATAATTGTCATTGTCGTGTACAGAAAAGGATTGACTAAACAATTAAATAAATCAAATTATATTCTATTGCTTGGTGAATTTGTATCAGTGACAGGTCTTTAGCGTAATATCGTCGTATGTACAATTTAGTCCTGCCTCTTAGACGTAACATTGTTACCGCCAGAGGTTCGAGTCCTCCCTTGAGCATGGAAGTATGTTGTCCTTAGTGTATTTAGTTGAAGTAAGTTAGAAAGTTAGGGACTGATGACTATAGCATTTTGGTCCAATAAGTTTACAAACATTTCAACATTGAACATAACATTAGACAGATGAAG
Source organism: Locusta migratoria (assembly GCA_026315105.1). Taxonomy (NCBI): domain Eukaryota; kingdom Metazoa; phylum Arthropoda; class Insecta; order Orthoptera; family Acrididae; genus Locusta; species Locusta migratoria. The sequence continues at coordinate 123,346,424 of CM048745.1, read as the reverse complement.
AAAGCTGGCAGTATGTTGCAACAAAGACTTTCTGCTAGCCCTAAGAATACTGACAAATTGTAGAAGCTATATGAAACATTTACCTTAGGATCCCCCAAGAAACCGGCGCATACATATTCTCGAGAAGTATACCTAAAGAAGAATACAGTGCCGGCCGCGGTGGCCGAGAGGACTGAGGCGCTTCAGTCACGGTCTGCACTGTTACTACGGTCGGGGGTTCGAATCCCCCCTCGGGCATGGATATTTGTGCCGTCCTTAGTGTTAGCTAGTTCATAAGTAGTTTGTAAGCTTAGCGACTGATGACCCCGTAGTTAAGTCCCATAAGTTTTACAAACATTTGAACATTTGAAGAATACAGTCCCTAACGTTTATATCTCTCTTTTTTACGGTTTACGAATTACATTTGTTACATGCTATCCACCCATCTGAAAGGCCTAAACGATCTGGGCTTGTTTCGCATATGCTTCATAAGATTAACAACAGTGAATAACTCTTAAGAAGCATAATGTTTAGTGATGAGGCAATATTCCATGTGTGTCATGTTAATCGCTATAACGTCAGAATATGGGCTTCCGAAGATCCTCTTACCCACACTAAAAGCGTAGTTCCCTTAAGGTGACGTCGGGTGTGCCAAAATGCATGATAAAATTATAGACACATATTTATTTGCGGAGCAGTCTGTGACGTCAAACAAGTACCTAAGTATCAGTTGTATGCAGTGCAAAATTCAAGATGAATATCAAGGTGTCGTAACAAGATGGAGCTCCTTCAAACTACACCACAACTGTTCGGGCGTTTCTTTACAGAAGATTTACCCGTTGACGGATAGATAGGAGTAGATTTAAGTCACGCCCACGATGATTTCCGGTCTTGACGCCCTTCGGCTTTTTCTTGTAGGGGTATATGTGTACAGTGTTCTTATCAATGACAATGACCAATGAAGCGAGAGACTCAGACTCTATTCACTCCGTTACATGTGATGTGTGAGAATGAACTGCACTGAACACGTATGCAAACTTCGAGTATTTTTCTGTCATTTGCTGAACGTTTCATATTTCCATCTTGTTACGTAACCTTTCTGGGACGGTTCAGACTGCACTATGAATTGATGAGCACATTGTATTTCATGCTCCAAGACAGGCTCTCAACTTTCATCGTCCTCATCCGAATGGAAAGCTATCCCAGTAAGCAGGTGGAAATCTGACACCTGTTCCTCCTGAAGCCGTCTCGATCTCTGCTCCTCCTCTCATCGTGCTGAAGATCAAACGCCGTCCTGAAAGCTTTCACATTAATGTATCTTGTGTTTCCTCGGGTCACTGGATTCTGTAAGAGCGCATGTTGGACCAGTACTCAGAAAGCAGCTTTCAGTTTATGAATTGAAAAATTATTAGTGTCTCCAACGTGTCTACTGATATAATAAAATGTATATAACATCTGTCAAAAGTTCGATATAATTGCACTGTGATATGGAAATAATTTTCTTACGAAGAACGGAACTACAATGGGGAGTTGGAAAATACGTTTCCCCTGTTGACTGTGGTCGGAGTTACTTATGAAAGGAAGCGTATAAAGCGGTTTGACAAATGTCTCTATGTAGTTCGAAATTATGTATAAAAATAAGGATATGTCGTATCTTTAATGTCTCATTCTAGATTTTTCCTTTCATACACAACTCTGCCCATAGTCGACAGGGCATACTTATTATCCAAGTCCCCCTCGTAAAAGGCTCTTAATTTTCAGTGGACGATATGGAGTGGAAATTACAATGAATGGCGGAAATCAGTGGGAAGGCACTGGATGCTGAGAGGTGACACTTGGCAATTTAACATACCCGTACAATGCTACAGAATTTATCCACAGTGACGTACAGTGAGACGTAGCTCCACATATGCACAGTGGAAATTGGAGAAAGGATAGTCTGATTTGCAAGGGGTTCGATTCGGTTGTTTGGTTGGGATAGGGGGTCTAAACTACTGAGGTTATCAGTCCCCAGGTGGGGAAGGGAAGGAGTGAGGATGGGAAAGGAGGGGAAGGGGAAAGGAAATGCAGTCCGGGAAGTAAAGAAGGAAGAAAGACTGCATTAGCTCAGGGTCCCATGCTCGCCACGCAGGTATTCACGAAAGAACCGTGATCCTTCTGGCGGGAATTTGCAAGGGACGACCAATTTAGCATGAATTTTGATGACTACTTCTCTCACAGTCGTACTATAAACAGGATTCGTCCAATTACGAAACAAACTAACGGTCACTACAACATTGCAACCAGTTACAAAACACACACACACACACACACACACACACACACACAAGCGCGCGCGCGCGCGCACACACAAGTCCGAAGGAGGACTCGAACCTCCGAGGGTTAGCAAATGTGCGCTTTGAAGCAAGGCGCCTTGGAGCGCTAGGCCACTCCACCACGGCACTAGTTACGAAATGAGCAATAATGTTTGAACAAATGGAATTAATGAAATAAATCGCAATTTGCGATCAGTTATTCTTCACTGTACTAGCTTTAGATGGAGTACCAAAGTGCTGCGAATGAAAATTTGTGCCCGGCCGGGCAGCTTTAGCGGGGCAGCTGGCATGTCGTTAAGTTAGCTTATTTGTAAGGGTTTTAGCTTAATTAATTAACAATGATCACTTGACATAAAAGTTTTCTGGGTGTTGTACCGCGTCATGATGTAAGAAGGCTATTTAATAACCAACGTTACAGTGGCCTTCATATGGGTATACTGACGTGAGCTGGTTGTTAGTATACTTTATATTTACTTTCAATTAGACATTACGTCATAATTTATTTCTTTTAATCAGCAATTTTATTTGCGGATTTTTTAAGGAAGAATGGAAAATTTATTTTGATAGGATGCTGAGGAGGATGCTTGCATAGCGAGACATGATTAGTGTTCATCGGCTAATGAGGTGAGGGTTTCCGTTTCTCTCCTGCTGGCCGTGGGCCGCGGCGGCAGTTGCTTACTAGTGACGCTCGCGTGTTGTGTTGTCAGTGCGGCCTATTTCGCTGTGATGGCTGGTAGCCAAGAAGGGGCAAGCCTGAGTCCATCTTCCGTATTCATGTTATTGGGGTGTTTTACAATTTCGATGACTTGCCTTATCTTGCGTTTAATCATCACTGGTTGCTTGGTGAGTATTCTGGCATCGTTAAATTTTATCTTTTTGCTGCAATCTTTTTGGTGTTCGGCTACTCCAGATTCATTGTGCTGGCCTCATCGAATGTAGCGTTCATGTTCACGTACGCGCGTTGCCACTGCCCTCCCTGTCTCACCTATGTACACTTCCCCACACTCGCATTCCACCTTGTATACTCCTGCTGCGTGTAGTGCCTCTATCTTGTCCTTTCTGGAACCACGTACATCCTGGATCTTGTGAGTACTATAGAAGAAAGGCTGGACACCAACCCGGCGAAGATGTCTAGCAATCCGATCTGTGACTTTTTTACATATGGTAAGCGTGATGCTGGCTGCTTTTCATTGACTTCCTGCCTATTGTTGTTTCTTTTATTTGTATCCATGGCGGTGTGAATCATTCTATGGTTGTAGACATTGGCCAGAAATGTTGATTGTAGTTTGTTGAGCTCAGCTGTTTTGTTGTCTTCATCACTTAGGCGCAAGGTGGAATGCGAGTGTGGGGAAGTATACATAGGTGAGACAGGGAGGGCAGTAGCAACGCGCATACGCGAACATGAACGCAACATCCGATTAGGCCAACACAATAAATCTGCAGTAGTCGAACACCAGCAATATTGCAGCAAAAGAGATAAAATTTAATGATACCAGAATACTCGCCGAGCAACCAGGGATGATGAAACGTAAGATAAGGGAAGCCATCGAAATTGTAAAACACCCCGATAACATGAACAGAGAAGATGGACTCAGGCTTTCCCCTTCTTGGCTACCAGCCATCACAGCGAAAAAGGCCGCACTGACAACACAACACGCGAGCGTCACTAGTAAGCAACTGCCGCCGCGCGGCCCACGGCCAGCAGGAGAGAAACGGAAGCCCTCACCCCATTCGCCGATGAACACCAATCATGTCTCGCTATGCAGAAGCAATAGGCAACAGCTGACCCCCACTCCCTCCAACTCAGCATCCTATCATAATCAGTTTCCATTCTTCCGCCAAAAATCCACCAATAACATCGCTGATTAAAAGAAAAATAATTGTGACGTAATGTCTAATTGATAGTAAATATAAAGTATAGTAACAAACAGCTCACATCAGAATACCCAGATGAAGGCCACTGTAACGTTGGCCGAAACGTCGGTTATTAAAGTAATAGCCTACTTACATCATGACGCGGTACAACACTCAGAAAACGTTTATGTCATCTGACTCTCGCCGCGAAAGCCTACGTAATAATCACTTGTTATGCGTAATATTCGATCTATTATCCGCTCCACTCACTCAAATTGCGACTCTTTTCTGCTCGATGGCACGAAATTTAGTGGGTCAATGCATGTGAAGGAGGAACAGTTGTCTGCAATGGAGTGCAGGAAACCGGCCTCCGTGGATGAATGAAAGCTGTGTGCTGTGATGATTGTATTGATACCAGTAATGAGCGACGTTGCATTGTTAATGCTTATAACGAATGAAATGGTGTTGCTGATCTCAAAGTTGTTTGAGTTGTGTTCGGATGGATGACCAACTTTCCAGTCATTAAAGAACACTTTCGAGGAATTCACGTAGATCAGGTTCAGGCGTATGTGGCGTTATGGCTCTGTTAGCAAGATCAAATATTCTGCAGTGACGGCATCAAGAAACTGCTCGCTGGGAGAATGTGTTCTTCGTCAGGGTGACTATGTTGAGAGAAAAAAAATATACAGCCATGATGAATAAATACCAGGCGTGTTTTTTAAGTAAGTACCGTTTTGCCACACCGCGGTCTTAGTGTTGCGGTCGGCGTTCTGCGCATACGCACTGGGTACCTACATCTGTTGTCTACGCACTAACGCCATTATAGTCTGATTCTTCCTTGTTTACGTTATGTAAGTGTTTAAGATCGTGAGTCTCCCGCTGACTGTGAAGTACGGGATGTTATAAGATTTCTTAGTGCTAAAGGCTTAAAAGCGATCGATACTAATCGTGAAATCTATGCAGTTTACGGAGAAAACATTATGAGTGATGGAATGGTAAGAAAGTGGATGAGAGGTTTTAAAGATGGCCGCAGAAATGTGCATGATGACCAAACGGAGTGGGCGTCCCTCGGTCGTTCTACATCTACATACATACTCCGCAGTCCACCGTAAGGTGCGTGGCGGAGGGTACACTGTACCACTACTAAGCATTTCCCTTCCTATTCCACTCCCAAATAGAACGAGAAAAAAAGGAATGCCTATATGCCTACGTACGAGCCCTAATTTCTCTTATCTTGTTATTGTGATGACTATGCGAAATGTAAGTAGGGGGCAGCAACATCGTACTACACTCAGCTTCAAATTCCGGTCCTCTAAATTTCCTCAACAGAAATACACGAAAAGAACGTCGTCTTTCCTCCAGTGATCCCAAATTGAATTGCCAGAGCATTTCCGTGACACTCGCGCATTGGTCGAACCTACCAGTAACAAACCTAGCTGCTCGCCTCTGAACTGCCTCTATATCTTCCTATAAACTGATCTGCTTCGGGTCCCAAACACTTGAGCAATACTCAAGACGTGGTCGTACAAGCGTTTTATACTTGGTCTCCTTTACAGGTGGAGTACATCTTCCCAAAATTCTCCCAATAAACCGAAGTCGGTTGTCGCCTTACTCACAACTGTCCTTAAATGTTCGCTCCATTTCATGTCGCTCTGAAATGTTACGCCTAGATATTTGAACGACGCGACTGCATCAAGAAGCTCACTGCTAATGCTGTATTCGAACATTATGGGATTGTTTTTCCTACTCATGCGCACCTTACATTTTTCTACATTGAGATTGAGCTGCCATTCTTCGCACCAACTAGAAATTTTGTCTAAGTCATCCTGTATGCTATTATAGTCAGTTAAAGACGACACCCTCCCATACACCACAGCATCATCAGCAAACAGCCGCAAAATCAAGTTAGTCTGTCCATCAAATCATTTATATAGGTAGAAAATAACAGCGGTCTTATCACACTTCCTTGACGATACACTCGTCTTTGATGAACACTCGCCGTCGAGAACAACGTACAGCGTTTTATTACTTAAGAAGTCTTCCAGCCAGTCACAAATCTGCGAACCTACTCCATAACCTCGCATCTTCGTTAGCAGTCTGCAGTGTGGCACCGCGTTAAACGCCTTTTTAATAAAAGTTTGGTGTTGGAAGTGGACACTAAGGTGAGAGAAAACAGACGCTTTACGATTTCCTGCACTTGAAGAATCATCTGGGCGTTTAGCTTCTTCAAGACGATGACGACGTCAAAACAGTTGTGATGCAGTGGTTAACAAGTCAGGCGACAGGCTTCTGTGACGAGGGTATTCAAAGACTGGTACAACATTATAACGGAAATTATGTAGAAAAGTAGATTAAGGTACAGGCTTTCATGTAAAAATAAAATTATTGATATATCTGGGTACGTCTCTTCTTTATTTCAAAACGGCACTTACTTATAAAAACGCTTCTTTGGTAAAATATTAACGAACTTTGTTTTTATTTAAAAACACTTATATGTTTTCAAAAAAAAAAAAAAAAAAAAAAAAAAAATAGAAACATAGCTAGCTTTGTAGCGGGCCTCCATGCTTCCAACAGAATTACCACAACAGTGTAACAGATATAAGGTAAACATTTCAACAACTGCTACAAACAACAGCTGAGGTATTTCGCTGAATTATGAGCGTGAACAATTTTGAAGTCCTACATATCTTTCATCCTTCTCTGTTCTTTACTAACAAACCTAGAAATTCTTTGTAATTGCTAAATATGCTGCGGAATTGGGTCTACATTTCCAATTATATCTCTGACCATTGCTACGCTTACTTACGAATTTCCCGTTTGTCCTCTTAGGCTTCTCTCTGTATTAACTAGATGATGACCCGACGTTGCTAGAGTATTTATTTAATTCATGTTTAGTCCATGTATTCCTCCTTCTTTCCTATATATCGGTGTACCAATTCTTGTCTCCTACTTTTCCTCAAACATCGGCTCCTTTAACTACTCCTCCCCCCCCCCTCCTCTATCCACAAATTCATCCATCTGCGAATTTCATTGTCTCCTCCATTTATGAAAGTAATCACCTAATTTAATCAGGTCATTCGTCAGTACCTGCTCTCAGTGCTTGATATCTTTTCTCTGGAAGACTAATTCTAGGTCATGTGCATACTGGATTTTTGTGGAGTCCGTGTCACGTGTTTGGCATACCATGTATATATTGGTTAAATAGGATGGGGTCCAGAACAAAGTCGTGGGGTAGGCCGTCATTTAGCGTCCTCCATCTGCTTGATTGTCCGTTCAGGAATACCTTAAATCGTCTGTCCGAGAGCATGCTGTTCACCAGGAATGCAAGCTTTTGGCGTGGGATGATTTGAATAAGCTTCAACATCTGTTAGATGTCCACACAGTGTCATAAGCTGTTTCGAGGTCCACAAAAACTACAGCTGATTTAAGACCCCGTTGGAACCCAGTGGGAAACAGCGCTCACACAACAAAGATTGACGTCCAACTTAATGAAGCCATGGTGATTATCACTGGCACTGTCTGATCTACGCCCATTCATTGGTTTCCTGTCCTGGCTAACATTGGTCTGCAAGACCTAAGGAGGAAAGCAGCTAAGATAAAATTGATCAACAACATCAAGGCTCACAAGAGCACTCCGTTGTATGATGCTCTACACGATTCCCCAGCATGTCGTCTCAAATCATGGAAACCTCCCTGTTGTGACACAGAAAGCACCAGTTCCTTCTACATCTACATAGATACTCTGCAAATCACATTCAAGTGCCTGGCAGAGGGTTCATTAACCACTTTCATAACTTTTCTCTACCGTTCCATTCTCTAATAGCGCACGAGAAGAAAGAACACCTAAATTGTTCTGTTTTCGATCTGATTTCTCTTATTTTATTGGGATGGTCATGTCTCACTAAGTAGATGGGTGCTATCAAAATATTTTCACATTCAGAACTAAAAGTTGGTGATTGAAACTTCGCAAACAGATCACGCCGCAATGTATAACGTGTGACCTCCAAGTGGCACGAACGCTAGAACGAACATTTCACCGCACAACGCCCTTCTCGTGCTAGATCCATCAAAGAAGGTTGTTGGATTCCATCTACCACGCTAAACCTGGTCGAGGCTGAACCGCATCAGGACTGGTCAAGGAAGGTGTGCTTACAGCATGAAGAAGTGGGGTTCCCTTCCATCTTCTGACTGTGACTGCGGAGCGGAGGAGCAAAGCATAGAACACAACATTAAACAGTGTCCGCTGCGAGCATTTAGTGGTGACTTGGAGAGTTTACATCAAGTAACAGAAAGTGCTCTGGACTGGTTGTCAAATTTGGACATTTCCATTTAATTGTATATAAAGTATATATAGTTGTAATATTGTTGCATACTTGTAAAACCACACGATAAATAAATAGTTACCTCCTCAGCTCCCTTTCAATCTCCTCCCTTCCGCTGTCGTATTTCATCTCTTCCCTCCCCCGTATATGACAACATTGAAACAGTCATATTTCATGGTTATCGGTCAAACTACGTTACTCTCCGCCATGCAACGTACGAAATATTATGTAGATAGTGATATTCCTCATGTATTGAAGGTCAAGTGTGCAAAATGTAATGAAGATCAGAATCAATATGTAGATTGGTGTCGAAATTAGTTGTAAAGTATCCTCCACCAAGCACCGTACGGGTTAGTATGTGGCAGTGACGCTCCTATTGTATTGAACGTAAAGAGGACAGAATTTCATCGGAATCGGATTGACGGTGGTTGAAATCAACCCCGGTCATCTTGATTTACTTTTTCCGTGATTTCCCAAAATCGCCCCAGGTAAATGAAAGAATGGTTCGTATGAAAGGGGACGGCCCATTTCCTTCCTCTTCTCCTACACAATAATCCGAGGGCGAGCTCAGTGTGTAATGAAAGCATAAAATACGAATGTAACCCGAAGTATCGATACTTATATAAAACTGCCAATGCCAATTTGTTCGAATTTTCGGTTGTTCCTTGGATTAAAGAGAAAAAAAGAAAAAAATTAATTTTAATAAAAACATCTTGAGCGTAGTAGATAGTGTTATTAAAAAAGCATTATGAGCATGGCTTTTGAAGCATGACTCCATTCGTTCACACGTAATGTGCTTGCAGCGAGCGTAGTGCAGTGGCATTATACCCAACAGATAACTAACATGTCTTATAAACACTTATACCGTTTACTTTCAGAAAATTTCCATATAGCCAGTATGCCCTTATTTCTGTAAGCTACCCAGAAAAAGGAACGTTCTTTGTAGAAGAAAAGTAATATACACAAATGACGCTTGAAGCTCATCCTTTGAGCATCGGCTGTGTAAAAGAGATTGAAAAAGTACTCACCTTTTTCTGAAGGAAGGCGTCGCCTGGATTCATACTGAAAAACAAAACAAATATAGCTATTATATTATTTGAGCATACTGCATACATGGTAAAGTATAAATAAATTTACATACCAATATTAATAAAGTTATATTAATTCATATAAAATTATTTCCTTTTCGGTGCAACGATGCAAGGTGCGTGGATGGTGGTGTAATTGCTACCTAATACATTTGAATGAAATTCACAGAATGATATTGAAAACTACCTGTACCCGTCTACGTGTTTCTGTGGTTTTTAAGGCAGTAAAGAGAAACGAAAAGAAACAGCACACATACGTGTACGTTCACAATGCTTTGTGAACGGGAATAGGATACACACCCTACACTACCTGCTCTCCTTACATCTGTCCCTTCTTTCCTCTGCCTCTCTCTTTGCTGCCCTTACTTTGTCATATCCTCTTCCTCCTATCCCTGTCCATAGCCTATTCTTTTCTCCCCATCTGCTTCCCTCTTGTCCATATTGCCCTTCCCCCCTCTCTCTCTGTACATCTCCACTTCCTTCCTCTCCATCTCAACCTCACGCTCTACCTCTCCATCTCCTCCTCCCATTTCTACGCGAGGCTCCTCCAACTCCTCTTACAAGTCTCTTTAACCTAGAGCATTGCTTAGTGTTATGATCAAAAATAAGATCTACGAAAGTTCTTCAACGAAATCTTTTTTATTTTGATACAAAGCTGCAATGCTATACGTGCGTATTTCTTTTTTCTTAAATATGTGTCATATATAAAACTAATTAAATATGACTGTGTATCATAATATTAAAGAAGTCGATATCTAAAACTATTCCTGTATTCTAACGCAATGTTGTGTGAAATTTTCAAAAATAAATTTTCACAAATAAAAGTGTACATTGACATAAAAGTTTTCTGGGTATGGTACCGCGTCATGATGTAGGCTATTACTTATTTAACCAACGTTTCGGCCAACGTTACAGTGGCCTTCATTTGGGTAACCCAGATGAAGGCCACTGTAACGTTGGCCGAAACGTTGGTTAAATAAGTAATAGCCTACATCATGACGCGGTACCATACCCAGAAAACTTTTATGTCATCTGACTCTGGCCGCGGAAGCCTACGTAATTATAAAAGTTTACATTTTTGTTAATATAGGCAATAATAATAATAATAATTTTTTGGAATAAGAGGCTGAAGTACAGTCGTGGAATAACACAAATCCTTATAATGATTTGTCTGATACACTTTCGCTGATGATACTGGTGTTATCTGTGAAACCGTGTACAATCATTTACAGATTTGACTGACAGAAAATCAAAGTAACTACTGCTAGGCATAAAAAATTACACTGTAGACAAATTTAATATTACAAGTGAAGGGCAGTTATATATGAGGCGGAGTAATTCTAAAACATTGGAAACAGAACGAGAAACCAGCGGTGAGAGTGCGAAACGTGAACAACTTTTTTCGGTTCAGATCAGGAAGAAGCCCTACAGAGAGGACGTGTCTCGTATTCTACAGAGATAATATTCCACAAGAAACCAGTTAGTATAAACGAAAGTTTTCAGTGAAGATGGGTGTCGAGCTAGGTTCGGAGCTATAGTTTGGAATGACACTTCGTGTGTTAGTAGTATACTCATAAGAATTTAAAAACCACCATCCAGAAAATTTCGAGGAAAAGGGATATAAAGTTTAAAGCGCAACATATACATCTTATACAGGGTGAATCACCTAACACTTGCACTGCAAATATTGCGGAAACGGAAAGTGCGATTGATGTGCGGTTTTCACAGAATGGATTGGTAGTCAAGGCCTCGTATTGTTAGCCAATAAACAGATTGTAAAAATACCTAGAAAATGTATTTTTATGCAAACATACTGTCTTGTAAATGGAACAATAGTTGTTTCTATCATTCACTGGAATTTCTGACACCAGCTGTGTACAAAGAATTTTGAATGACATTTTATCACGTTTAGTTTGGCAGCTACAACCGTTCAAAGTTTCGGAGACGGAGGCTGCGATAGCGTAGCTCACTGGCCGAGTGGCTAGCCCCTGGGGCACGGCCCACTGACTCATGACCACCAGCCACTCAGCTACGCTGTCGTAGCCTCCGCCCCCAAAAGTTTGAATAGTTGTAGCTGCCAAACTCAACGTGATAAAAATGTCATTCAAAATTCTTTGTACACAGCTGGTGTCAAAAATTCCAGTGCATGATAGAAACAACCATTGTTCCATTTAAACAACTGCATGTTTGCATAAAAATACACTTTGTAAGTAATATTACAATCTGTTTGTTGGCTAAAAATACGAGTCCCTGACTACCAATCCATTCTGTGAAAACCGCACATCAATCGCACTTTCCGTTTCCGTAATACTTGCGGTGCACGTTTTAGGTGATTCACCCTGTATACAAGTCAATACGTGATGTTTAGCAGTGGAGCGAAATAGCTCACATATTAGGATGCCTGACGTCATACAGATGATCGAGGTTCTACCATGGCTGCAGTAAACATTTTACATTTATAATTCGTTTTTGTATATAAACGATAGGGCAACAGATATACTCCACTATTCCATGAATAAACCGGTTCCTCGAATTTCAAACGAATATTAGTAAACTTTCTACAGCTTACAATATGGCCTAATTTTTGCAATAGAATTGAAATGACAATAGTATTTAACGGTTTAATCTACCTACATTAGTTGTGGAATGCATAGGGAATTATTCCATTAAAAAGTATGTATTTTAATATATTTTAAATAAGCTGCAAACGTAATTTATTAAAAAAAAGTTCTCTGTTTTGCAAATGTAGTATTTTATATCTTTAACTTTTATTTGAAAATTGTTATAATCATTAAAATGAAATGTTTCACACAAGTAGGTTTGAACCCTGGTGATCCGAATGATAATCAGACACGCTATTGCTTCAGCTATTTCAACATTCTCCTGTACAGACATTTTTGACTATTATATAAGATATGTGCTTCGCTTAAAACTTCACAGTTCTTTTTCTCGGAACTTTTTGAATAGAGCTCTTTAAGAGTTCTATGAGTATGAAGAGAAGAATGGATCATGTGAGAACATCTTTCAGCTCTCCGTCTTTGTCGAAACGCTGGCCAGTGGACAGGAACGTGGATGATCAGGCAACTCCCAGGTGAACGTCCGTAAATCGGTTGCTGCCGAGCCTTATAGGTATGAGCATTTTTTTGTGTAACACCAAACCTGCAGTGAGCATTCCCTGCCTTAGGTTCTGAATGGCACGTCGGGGTTTCCGAAATGTTTCGCAATAGGATCTGAAAAAGACCTCCACGGGTTGTCTTCTTTCACAGGCGCAAACTTGTACGACACAGTGATAACAGTAATGGTTGTTAGTTAAGAAAAATATTGTCGTAATTGAATGAAGAACTGATTTATACAGGAAATCGTAATCTGTGTGCAAAATTTAAGTGCGCCAAAAAAAAAATTACTTCGACAATTAATTGATGTAGTCTAGTAACATAAAATTAGTGTAAAGTTACGAACAGTAATTGGCGCAAAATACTAACCGGGAGATATATTTTCCAAGTTATTGGTGTCATTGCTTTTACATTTAAAGTTATGTGCCTGCATTTATAAGTAAATGGAAATTTAATCAGTACAGCAAAAGCAACGCAACATTTAATCAATCTACTAAATGGTTTTGACTGTACTGATTCTGCTGATGGTACCCTCAATTGAACCTAATAGTTGGAGACATGTTATACTGACTTAATGTAAGTTGACAACGGTTAGCACAAAAATTATGAAACAAATTCTATCAATCGGCACAAAATCTCTGTGACATATTAGCAGAGCTATAAATGAAAAACGTAATTTACACGATAGAGAAGCTGTTTATCAAATGAAATGTTTCAAATGTTTGTATAGTCTATGGGACTTAACTACGGGGTCATCAGTCCCTAAACTTACAAACTACTTATGAACTACTTACGAACTAGGACGGCACAAATATCCATGCCCGAGGGGGGATTCGAACCCCCGACCGTAGTGGCCGTGCAGACCGTGACTGGAGCGCCTTAGTCCCCTCGGCCACCGCGGCCGGCAAAGCTGTTTATCCACCACGTCTCCAGCAATTAGTTCATTTCCTAAAATGGTGGCGGAAACGATAATCGTTGTTTGCTGCAAAAACGACATGTTAATATATGGGGAAAGAGAAATGGACTTTCATTATGTAAATACATCCAACTAGCGTAATTCCCGCTGCTTCGCATGCATAGATTGGATGGTCTGCATTCGTTGTTTCCAATTCTGAATATAAATTTTCATAGATGTAGCTTTAAAAATGCTTTGCTAATCAAGTTTTTTGATACAAATTGCCACCCCTTATTGCACCATTAATGAGAGGTTAAAAACATCCCGAAACACATTCTTTTTTAAATTCTAACCACGGTTCCAAATCCAAATTTTCGCATTTCCAGCATCAAAATAGTCTTTATAGCACCCTTAAAAGATTTTTCCCTTATTTAACCCTCTTAATAGTTGAATTTCCAAAAATATCGAAACATGTATTTTTAAAATTCAAATCAAAATTATAAATCCTAAGTTTTGTATTTCTTGCTTCAAAATTGCCTTAATAGCAAAGTATTAGAAAAAAAAGGTTCATCCCCTATTTCAACCGCTTAGGGGTGGGAATATCGAAAAATCGCTGATGCCTACAGTGTAAGACAAACAACGTCTACAAAATTCAAGTTTCTATCGTCTGAAGATTCACTGTTCAGTGCCGTTTTCTATCTTTTAGAAACGGATCAAGAAATTTCTTTCTTACATTTTGGCATTTTTCTTGGTACTTTTACTTTTCAAAATGCAATATGCATTTATTTTTCTTTATTCGTACGCTTGTTGCAGGAAAACAACTGAAGAACGTGCATCACGTTTCGCTGTATATAACCTCTTTGCTATTATAGTGTCAAAAGTCATTGCTGGTCTTCAGTCCGAATTTTATAAAAGCTGACGATTCAAACACTATATCTTCCACCCTCTTATAGCTATTGACACGGAATTGCTATCTTGTAGAACGGGAGACTTTGTACTATAACACCAAAGAGAGATCGTTCGTCTCCATTGTATAGTTTTTTCTGAAGAGCAAAATATTGACACCCTCACGTAGAATTTTATATATGTCGGTAACTTTCAAGTCTCATATCTTCCACTCCCTTATCGCTATCAACCTTCTACCACCATAATGCACAATGGGAGTTTGATACCAACTACCACATACAAACGATATTCGATTGCGATATTTAGTTTTGGCTGCAGAGGAAATATAGGCACAAACACTTCAATTTTTACATATTTTAAGATAAGATTACGAACTTAAAATGAAATCATTGTTATTATTAGTACACATTTTTCACCATCTACATTTAAATTTTACAGTCCGATGCGTGTAGAATCCTCTTACAAAATCAGAACAAAAGGACACTGCGTCCATACGCTACGACTACCTATCTGACAAAGAGCGGACCTGCCAACAGCAGCAACCGCCTCGTTAAAACAACATTTGAAAGCTTCTTAATTAGATTGTTTACCAGGGATTACTTATTTTATATCGATATACTCGCAATTCTACACTCCAATTTAAAAATTTTTCAAAGGGTCTTACACCATTGTACACAAGAAATTCAACTCATGACAGTTTTTTAATTGTTAATTGAGGAGGCACATGTAAAACTACAACAGGAATACAAAAATTGATCTCACGCTATTACAAGTATATCAATTCCTTTGGTTACTGCATCTAAAAATAGATTAAAAAAATTATGTATATGTTGCCAATGAATCCTTAATGTTACTAGTTTTTTGCTTTAATATAAATACGGAAATTTACTTTCTAGATATGCCTCTTACATTAGTAAGCACACTATGATTTCGTTCTTTGAAAATTACTGGGTTTAAACAGTAGAATAATTTAACTATAAATTAGATTCCATTATCTGGATGGGTGTGCTCAACGGACACAAAATCACTTTTATCAAAAATGAAAGGCGCAGCATTAGCCGTAAAATCTTTTGCTTTATTTATGCAAATCGATTTCGGTTTTCCAAGAAACCATCTTCAGTGCTGTCAGCAAGTTCAAAACAGCATATTAGTAAAATGTATAGTGACATTTACGTCTAAAAAATCCATTGACATAATTAGATACATGTGATACTATCTGGTGTCATACAAAGTTTGACTTTGTATGACACCATATAGTATCACATGTATCTAATTATGTCAATGGATTTGTTAGACGTAAATGTCACTATACATTTTACTAATATGCTGTTTTGAACTTGCTGACAGCACTGAAGATGGTTTCTTGGAAAACCGAAATCGATTTGCCTAAATAAAGCAAAAGATTTTACGGCTAATGCTGCTCCTTTCATTTTTGATAAAAATAATTTAACTGTTTTTTTCCTCCGTTTTTCTTTTTTTTCCAACGGAGAATCCAATAAGAAGTATTATACAGAGAAATGAGAAAAAGAGCTAATGTTACGACTGATTATCGAATTTTGCTGAGGCCTGTGGAAACCTCGACCTCCAAATATGCGAGGCACGCAGTTTTCGTATCTTCCGCGGCGTATTGAGTGCCTTTTCTAAGGAATCCGTTTATTGGCGTCCGATGGCCGGGCATAATTCCCCGTCTCGCCGCTGCGCTGCGCTGCCTTTTCCCGGCAACATGGCCAGTGCCGCCTGCCTTTGATGGCAAAGAATTTCAGGAATGATACTGAAGTTCAAAGTAGCAAATTGAGATTACGATTTCGAAAGGCGAACTCTGCCACAGTCGGGCTTCATATCTTTAATGAACCTTGAGTACACAGAGCGGTGTACTTTCAAATGTCCAAATGTTTGTAAACCTGTTGGACCAAGCAGTTATGATCATAAGCCCCTAGACTTACAAACTACATAAACTAACATACACTAAAGACAATACACAGTCTGTAGCATGTCAGCGTACATTATGCGGCCATTCCGTGCGGATACGCGATATATATTAAAGTCAATAAAGCTATAAATACTATGTAATAAATCAAACTACATCCTTGAATGTGTCTCCAAATAAAGGTCCAAAGCGCATAGTAAGTTGCACAGTTTTATTTGGGCGCTAACGGGGCAGGCGGCTTGGTAGGAGAGACGTGATGTGGGGAGGGGAAGAAACGGGGTTTCCTGGATGACGGAATAGCGGGGTAGGGATGGTGTCGTTCTACAGGAATTCTCTGCCAGATGTTTGTTGTGGTCTTCAGTCCGGAGACTGGTTTGATACAGCTCTCCACCCTACTCTAAATAAAAACGTTTGTAAAGTCTATGGGACGTAACTACGGGGTTATCAGTCCCTAAACTTACAAACTACTTATGAACTAACGACGGCACAAATATCCATGCCTGACGGCGGATTCGAACCCCCGACCGCAGTGGCCGTGCAAACCGTGACTGAAGCGCCTCAGTCCCCTCGGACACCGCGGCCGGCCCACCCTACTCTATCCTGAGCGCAAGTCACTTCATTATTCTCCTCATAAGAACGGCATCCCTTCTCCATTTGAATCTGCTTACTGTATTCATCACTTGGTCTCCCTTTGTGATTTTTACCTCACATATTTCCTTCCATTGTTACATCCATGATTCATTCATGTCTAACAAGGGGAACACCAAGTATGGTACCAACGGATTTTGATGGGTCGTAGGTATGTTGTGAGGGAATCCCTCCAGACCATCAACCTAAAAGCATTTATTCCAATGGGCCTTGATTTCTGAGAAAATCGAGATCAAATTCGCAGCAAATTACCACGTGTAACGTGTCTACTTATACTTGGCGGTTACCACCCAGAGAGACAGCGTGGTGTAATCGGCAAGGTGCTAGGCTCCCATGCAAGAGACCCGCGTTCGATATATAGCGGCAGAACAATTTTTAATAATTGTAATTGCTACTTTTTATATTTAAAAATTAAAAAAATAATTAAGCAAAGAAAAAGATATAAAGAAAAGGAAACAAAAATAATGGAAAGTCAAACGATTAAAAAAAAAGTTAGCCAAGAAAATAATAAAAAAATAATTAAAAATCTTCCCTTCGGGTCTTTTATTTCCACTTTTCTTCATTTCTCTTCTTTTATTATGCATAATTATATGGCCTTATACCCACTCCTATGTAACAGCTTGAGTAAACAGTCAGCATAATAGCAAGTAACACAGTAGCGACTTATTATTTTCCTTATTGCGCAGTGTTATTTTCTCACTATCGCCATCGTCACTATCTTTAACACCTGCACAAAATTCTGGGTGATAATTGTCATAGAAGCACCGAAAACACAGAACATTGTGGCACCACACACATCTAATAAATGGCGCAAGGTGTTTTCATCAGCGATACGGTGCTTCGAAAAGACAAAATGAATAAAATAATCGTCGCGCAATACATAACATATTGAGCGAATGTTACATGTTTTATCCTGACCATTTACTGCAAACGTGTCGGACGCGGACCCAGATCGCCTGCATGGCAGCCTCGCATCTTACCGATTACACCACACTGCCTCGCTGAGCGGTAACCGCCATGTATAAGTAGACACGTTACACGTGGTAATTTGCTGCGAAATTGATTTCGATTTTCTTAGAAATCAAGGCCCATTGGAACAAATCCTTTCAGGTTGATGGTCTGGAGGAATTCCCTCACAACATACCTACCACCCATCAAATTCCGTTGGTAACATACTTGGTGTTCCTCTTGTAAGAATGTGTCCCACCAATCGAACCCTTTTTTAGTCAAAGTATGGCAGAAACTCCTTTCCTTCCCCAGTATATTCAGTACCTCCTCATTAGTTAGACGATATACCCATAAAAGATTCAGCATTGGTCTGTAATCCCACATTACAAAAGCTTGTATCCTTTTCCTGTCTGAATTATTTACTGCCCGTGTTTCACTACCATACAAGGCGACACTCCACACGAATGTCTTCATAAAAGACCTCCATACACTTAAATCGATGTTCGATATTAACAAATACCTTTTTTGTTTCATAAACGTTTCCTTCCCGTGGTGGTCCTGAATTTTATATACTTTGAATTTCTACTATCACATGTTATTTTACTGTCCTAGTAACAAAACTCATTACTATTGTTAGTGTTCGGTACCTAATGTAACTCCTGAACCATCGCCTGATTTTCTTAGACTATAATCCATTCCCCTTGTTCTGCTCTTGTTAATGTTCATCTTATACATTCATTTCAACACACTTTTCCATTCCGTTCAATTGCTCTTCCAGGTCCTTTGCTGTCTGATAGAATTAGAATGTTATCAACAAAACGTAATATTTTTATCCTTCACCTTGATATTTAATTCCTTCTGTAAATTACTCCTTGTTTTCTTTCACAGCTTGCCCAATCTACAACTTAAGTAACAGTTGAGAAAAGCTATATCCCTGTGTTAATCCCTTCCCAACGAATGCTTCCATTTCATGCCCTTCGACTCCAATAACTACTGTCGGCTTTTTTTTTTTAATTTGCGAATAACCTTCCGTTCATTTTATTCTTTTTACCCCTAATGACTTCAGATTTTGAAAGAAAGTATTCCAATTAACATTACTAAAACATTCTCCAAATCTACAAAAGCTAGAAATGTACGTTTGCCTTTCATTAACCTATCTTCTAACATAAGTCGTAAGGTGTGTATTGCCTCCTGTGTTCCCATTCTTCTCCTAAATCCAAAGTCATCTTCCCGAGGCCAGCTTCTATCAAACTTTGGTGTTAAAATTTGGCAACGATTACTTATTAAACTGATGGCTCTGTAATTTTACTACATTTTCCTGGAGTAAATCAGGAAATTCGTGGGAAACAAAAATATGAATGGTGGATGGCGCATTTAAACTGCCGCCTTTCCAATTCTAGAGTGCTAACCACTGCGCCACTTCTCTCGTCAAATTACTCTTCTCGAGTGAATGTGACTATTTCCCCACTGTGTGCTGCACTTCAGTTTTCGCAAAGTAGAATGACACAGCAGCCACCAAATCCGCTTACAGAGAAATACACTGCACATATCTTGTGGTGTTGCACAAGTCTAAAGTACGCGCCACCTACTTTCGCCGCGCGCCGCCATGCACGCACGGCGCGGCGTTCTTATATCAGCCACGAGCGCCCTCTGCTACAAATCCGCTCGTGGCCACAACTGAACGACATCGTTCACTTGGGACTGAGATAGGAACCAGATAACACTTCGAAATCAGATAGGCACCAGTGAAGACTTGGCTATCGGATAGGCACTAGGCAGGCCTCTAGCTCAACTATGTATCAGCATTCTGCAGTACTGAGCCATGTAAAAGTTAAGTATTACTAAGTCTCTAAGAAATATATATCTCGTTCTAATTTACTCTAGTGTTTCTAGTTTCTGCTGTCCCTCTGGCTGGTCACCTCCATACCGCACAAGCGTGCATCCTTTATTCCTGTGTCGGTCTCTTTCTACTCGGCCGCCGACACCTACGACGGAAACGAGACACAAAAGTGGCGACGAGGATGGGATACAAAATATCTCGGTTCGGAGTGCAGGCTCTGAACACGATATTTAGATATCGAAGAAACCTTTCCTTCTGCTCTTAAATTTAAATAAAAATTCGGTAACTGCCTACATTTCACTCACATCAACTAGAGCAGTGGTATTTCCTCAAGAAGTGCAGTCATATACGGATGATCAACCATCGGGTCTTTACTGTTTTTGGAGCAACGACCTGTATCAGAGAGATATAGAAGCAACAATTACAGTTTTGAACAATATGTTCCTTTTGTTATCACTGATCATACAATCTGCAACACTTATGTACTGGTACATCAGCAAATTAAATAGGGGAAATGTAGCACAGCTCCTCCTCTCACTCAAAATGATCTCAGAGGCACATTCAAGAACTAACAACAAATTCCACAGAAATAGCGGCTGCTATGCTACATGGTTCTAGTTCACAGGTTTGACGCAAGATTAAAACAGGTATGTTGATTGGTGGAATGAGGTAAGGCTGGTCTACTGATAGGAAAACAGGATCGCTACAGGGTTTTTGCAATTGTGAGCCAGCTAAAGGTGGTCTGTTTCAAAGCTACTCGTTCAAAACTGATGTTAAATGCAGTGCTAATAATTGTCATCAGCTGGTAATTAATACTCTCGATAACTAACTTTTCAATCAAGCTCATTAAAGATTAGCTGAACACATTTATTATTCATTAACAATGTAATTCTGTTTAGTTATGGCCGTAATTCTAATACCTGCACAGTTAATTAAGAAACAGTGCGTTTAAACTGATCGAAAGAAAACGGATATTTTGAACAAAGAAAGAACAATACGTAGTCTGCATAATGACCTCTGAACACACAATAAATTTGACTGCGAGAGAAATCTAAAAAAACAATCACTTTCTAATAAAGCAACTGCGTGAATTTATCCCGCAAACTGACTGATGGCAGAAACTTAGTATCTTGTCACTTGCGTGCAGTATTGCACAACAATCACTACTATCATTAATACGCCACACCAATAAAGAAATCTGTTAATCAAACTCGGCTTAGTCAATACTGTGCTTCAACTTTAATAGTAAATAACTTTGAATGAAAGGAAGAGGGTTAGCTTTCTAAGCACAAAAGTGAAGTTTAACTTTCTCAATTATTATTAGCAATAATCTCCTTATGATTGGAGAACAACAAAATCTTCTCAGACTGATACATATATGAATGATACAAAATCTTATAAAGACAGAATTGTGACAGTTCCACAAAATCAAATTACAAAATTGTTCTATCAGCTCGTACAAAACTTGCTACCTCAGCAGCCAAACCAAAGCACGTCCGCTCTTTACAGGAGCTACATACCGACTGACTCTCTCTGTTCAGCTACTGCTCACATACATAGTCTTTGACAGAGATGTTACACAACAGATTAAACCATAGACGTAGTTGCTCAAAGAAGTTCATACAACATTTTACATACAAATATCGATAAAAAACAGGCGAAACAATATTATTGAATTTGTACTGACATGTTTCAAAATAGCATGAGCATACTTAAAATGACCAAAGCTCAATTTTTCATATTATGTGGCATAGCCTCCTCTCCAACTAGACCCTTCAATTATGTATACAACGTACTTCACAACAATACGTACTCGGTAACCGATTTTTTCACTTGCCAAAATCGCCAAAATTACAAAATTCCTTTACCTTTATAGCTGAAACAGATAATATCAACCAGTGTCTGCGGATCAGACCATTTCACTGTTCACAATCTCAAAACTGGAGTGTGTGTCTGCTGCCACTGCTGATCAGTATCTCTGTATGACGCCAGACACTAGAGAGTTCGTCTATGGCCAAACAATGAGCTCTACGAGACGAGCCAGTCATATCTTTGGCGGGTAATACCAACTTCACTAATTTTGTGATAAAGACAAATAGACGTGTTTCAAGACCACAAAGATAAGATCAGAGACATTGGGCTCGTAAGTATGCATTGCAAACATTCGTCTTTCCGTCGTTCTATATGAGAGTGGCAGAGGAAAGCAATTAACTAGTATTGGTACTGGGTATCCTCCCGCCACTCCCCTTTGAGTGGATTGCAGATCATGTACGTAGATTTATTGCGTCTGTACTCCCGAAATTATTCGCAACACATTTCGCAGACAGTTTGCTAATATCCCACCTTACTACACTCCTAGCCTTTAAAATTGCTACACCACGAAGATGACGTTCTGCAGACACGAAATTTAACCGACGGGATGAAAATGCTGTGATATGCGAATGATTAGCTTTTCAGAGCATTCACACATGGTTGGCGCCGGTGGCGACACCTACAACGTGCTGATATCAGGAAAGTTTCCAACCGATTTATCATAGACAAAAAGCAGTTGTGATGCCTTGGGTAAGGAGGAGAAATGCGTACCATCACAATTCAGACTTTGATAAAGGTCGGATTGTAGCCTATCGCGATTGCGGTTTATCGTATCGCGACATTGCTGCTTGCGTTGGTCGCGATCCAATGACTGTTAGTAGAATATGGAATCAGTGGGTTCAGGAGGGCAATACGAACCGCCGTGCTGGATTCCAACGGCCTCGTATCACTAGCAGTCGAGATGGCAGGTATCATACCCGCATGGCTGTAACGGATCGTGCAGCCACGTCTCGATCCCTGAGGCAACAGATAGGGACGTTTGGAAGACAACCACCTTCAGCAGGAACAGTTCGACTATAAGCTCGGAGACCATGGCTGCTGTTACCTTTGACGCTGCATCACAGACAGGAGCGCCTGCGATGGTGTACGCAACGACGAACCTGGGTGCACGAATGGCAAAATGTCATTTTTCCGGATGAATCCAGGTTCTGTTTACAGCATCACGATGGTCGCATCGTGTTTGGCGACATCGCGGTGAACGCACATTGTATTCGTCATCGCCATACTGGCGTATCACCTGGGCGATGGCATGGGATGCCATTGATTACACGACTGGGTCACCTCTTGGGGGTTCTGTTTACAGCATCACGATGGTCGCATCGTGTTTGGCGACATCGCGGTGAACGCACATTGTATTCGTCATCGCCATACTGGCGTATCACCTGGGCGATGGCATGGGATGCCATTGATTACACGACTGGGTCACCTCTTGTGCGCATCGACGGCACTTTGAACAATGGCCGTTACATTTCAGATGAATTACGACCCGTGGCTCTCACCTTCATTCGATCCCTGCGAAACCCAATATTTCAGCAGGATAATGCATGACCGCATGTTGCAGGTCCTGTACGGGCCTTTCTGGATACGGAAAATGTTCGACTGCTGCTCTGGCCAGCACATTCTCCAGATCTCTCACAAATTGAAAACGTCTGGCCAATGTTGGCCGAGCAACTGGCTTGTCACAATACGCCAGTCACTACTCTTCATGGACTGTGGTATAGTGGTGAAGCTGCATGGGCATCTGTACCTGTACACGCCATCCAAGCTCTTTTGACTCAATGCCCAGGCGTTTTAAGTCCGTTATTACGGCCAGAGGTGGTTGTTCTGGGTACTGATTTCTCAGGATATATACACCCAAATTGCGTGAAAATGTAATTATGTGTCAGTTCTAGTATATTTGTCCAATGAATACCCGTTTATCATTTGCATTTCTTCTTGGTGTAGCAATTTTAATGGCCAGTAGTGTATGATGTCGAATGGACACATAGTTCGGAAGATATGACGTTTTAGGGGCTCGGCTACGTGGAATCTGCTATGGATAGAGAGAAGGGCTGAAAAAGATGGACAGAGAGGATAGGAATAGTCCGACAATCATAATTAAAGAATAAATATAGATCGCGGCTACGCCAGAAAGTTCCGGTAACGCTAGTTTTAGACGCAAGAGACTTTTTATTTTCACTGCAGCATTCTTTTATCTTTCTATTCCTTTTATGCCTGACACGAACGCAGCTTATTTTCCACTATTCCCTGAGCGTATGCACAGGTTTTACCGCACACAGAAAATTCATCGCTGTGGAATCGGTGTATAGCTCTCTTTGTGCAGTGACGCTCGGCGGCTGTCGCCGTTCGCCCGCTGTTGCAGAACGGGCTGGAGCCTGTCATTCAGCTGTATTGGGCCGCGGGCGCGTCGGCAGCGGGCGATTGCACAGCAAGTGCCGGCTGGCAGCCGTAGCAGTCGCACGCAGACGAGCCCGCCTCTTCGCAGCGGGGCCGGGCGAGCGCGGCACAAGCCGTGCCATCGAATATCGATGCGCGACGCCTGTGCCGCAGACTACCCACCCGCCACACGCGCGCCGCTGTTTGCCTATGCGATGGCTCGCAGGCGCTGCTCAATGGGGAATAGGGGTGAGCTCCGCTTCTATAGACCAGTCTCAGATGATACGAAAGCTATCTTTCGCAATTTATTTCCCCAAATGTAGTTTGCCCCGCATAAGGTGTTTACTCGCATGTTATTATTTATTATTATTACATGATTAATCAATACAAAGATTTTCTAGAAAGATATAAAAAAGCCAAGATCGCTGATCATCTTTTTTTTTTTTTTTTTTTTTTTTTTTTTTTTTTTTTTTAAGACGACCGGTTTCGCTGAACTATGTCAGTATCATCTGGTCCAATAAAATCATTTTACAAGGCCATAATCTTGTAATGTCAATCAGTTGTTATATAACATAATTTACAGTGCATAGGTGCACTATGTGATTATAATAATATTTTTGCTATCGTCACTCACTGTGATAATTATGTTTTATTATAATCACAGTTCGACACGTAGTTCATGAGATATGAGGACATAAACAGTAATGTTCACGAAAAGTCGCCCCATCACGCACCAAGTTTGAATCTATTACTTCTTTACTACTAATTACATTCCCAAGAGATTTTACAGACATACAGCCCCTATATGAAAGAATATATACCTGAAAAATGTCAGAGATAAATAAATAAATACCCGGGCAACGCCGAGTTTTCAGCTAGTGCTCTATATTCAGCAACACAAAATATGCACATTTGGACTTAATGCCTTTCAGCTGCGATCGATTCAATTTGAAATAGTGTGTTCCAAACAACACAGTCCAAAGTTTCTCCAAATCTACAAAAGTAAGGAATGCAAATTTGCCTTTCGTAATTCCTAACTTACAAGTATCACTTCTCAAAACGAAATACTGAAACATCTCGACAGTTTTGGGGCACTGAAGTAAATTCAACGAAAAAATTTAAACCCGGAACTCCGGCTTCGCGCCAGCGATCGCTTTATCCAGTTAGGCTATGCAAGCACGTTTCCTGTCCTGCTCAGATTCAACTGCTGTTACTGATTGTGTATGACAGAAACAACTGCGCAGACAGCGTAACGCTTCTTTTGATGATCTGTCACAATAAATATTTCCGTCGTCTATTACTTTGTAGCTTTCAGATGCAAACACATTTAATGAAACACTCTGTATACAGTTATTGATATAATGTTCATTTTTCTAACATGTTCAAATGTTTGTAGAGCTTATGCGACTCAACTACAAGATCATCAGTCCCTAAACCTACAAACAACTTATGAACTAGCTTACACCAAAGGCGGCACAAACATCCATGCCCGAGGGGCATTTTCATGTCACCATTACACCGTACAGCTGATGCTGATTGATATTCGCAATTGCGACTACATTTCTTGTATTAAACATTTTGATACATTTCGAAATCCTTCCTACATCACACAAGTTTTCATAAAGTAAAAATTTTACGTGTAATAAATCTCTATCTATGGTAAGCGAATGGACACTCATTCACCCACTGACTCACTCACTCACTGACTAAACACGAAATCTCGAAAACTACTTCACTTGTGAAGCTGAAATTTGGCAGGAATGTTGTTTGTAGGTATAAGAAGTCAGCTAAGAAAGGATTTTGCGATGGGCCGATACTTCAGGAGATATGTCGTCTAAACAATGAAAACTTCTCCGTCTTGTGGCACGTTAAAGTGTAAGTTTATCAGTCCACTATTTCAGAAGGAGAGCACTTAGCGACTTGAAGCAAACGTTAAACATAATGTCAAACCTTTAGGAAACTTTTTCTGGCTGACAACCCCAGAAAAATTACGAAAGGAGAAAAGTTTGTCGATCACTACTTTTTCGGCGTTCGCCCAGTGAAATTACGGCATTTGGCCTTTCGTTACAATTTATTACTCGTACTCTATTAATTGCATTCGCGAGAAATGAGTATACAAACATACCACCGAACGCCTCATCAGGCATGACGTTTTGATTTATTACGTAATTCCTACTAACTCTATTGTCGATGTATTCTGCAGACGTTTTACATATACTGCAGTGGATGTACCCTCGAAATGATATCGTGTTACGACTTGTAGTTCAAAGACAATGAAATGCATGAAAATTCGCCGCAATACGCGTGAGGTTGAAATTTACTGCGTCTTTACCACCGACTCCATTTACAAAACATTTCGCATACAGTTTCCTAATAATCTACTTTACGAACCAGGTAAATAACGTTTTTGTAGGACACAAAATTCAGGAGATATGACGTCATAAACGTGACATCCGTAAATAGGTACTGCATTATGTTTGACATTTTGTTGCCGACCGCGGTGGCCGAGGGGACTGCGGCGCGTCAGTCACGGTCTGCACGGCCACTACGGTCGGGGGTTCGAATCCCCCCTAGGGCATGGATATTTGTGCCGTCCTTTATGTTACCTAGTTGATAAGTAGTTTGAAAGTTTAGGGACTGGTGACCCCGTAGTTAAGTTTTTTTTATGGGACTTAACTACGGGATCATCAGTCCCTAAACTTACAAACTACTTATCAACTAGCTTATCCTAGGGACGGCACAAATATCCATGCCCGAGGGGGGATTCGAACGCCCCAACCGAAGTGGCCGTGCAGACCGTGACTGGAGCGCCGCAATCCCCTAGGCCACCGCGGCCGGCCGTAGTTAAGTCCCATAAGCTTAACAAACATTTGAACATTTGCCATTTTGCTAAGTCTTTATTACTCTGTTCGCGGCACATTCCGAAAACAGTATCCAAATAAACCAGTGGAAGGAGCTACAATATTATATCACTGAACGGCACATTGATCAGCAGATACGACGTCATTACCAGTGAGCTGTTTAAAATCGAAGCTACTGCGCGAATTTCGCTATAGATTCAAGCGATACGTGTGTACAAATACCTCAGATGTCTTCATGATGGCGATGATGGTGATCAAGGCGAACGTCTACTACTCGGGAGACCTCATTGGCTGAAGCGTCGCAGGCGGCTTCATCCTATGTGAGCCTCGGGTTTAATGAATTACGCTTACAACATAAATAAACAAACACAAAATATTAATAGTATCCTGTAGAAACGTAGGCTTTTTAGAGATAAAAAAGTACTAACTCAGGGAAAGGAATAAATAAATATATACCCGAGCAACGTCTGTTTTCAGCTAGTCTAATATAGTAGACTTGCGCATAATAGTTTGCGATCGGGGGCGCGCACTTTAGTTCGCGGCTCTTCAGCGAACTAGTTCGTTCTTTCAGTTCGTCCTTACTGCTGATGAGTCATTTCGACGTGAGCGTCTGCCTGCTAGATGACATAGTTCAGTGCTAAAAAATTTCTTTTTTGATGTGTTCTGCACTCTGCAATATCTGACTTCTAAATTCCATAATGCCAAGATATAGAGATAACTGTAAACTTAAACGCGAGAAATTATCCACAAACTGTTTCTTTTGGTTTGCGTGATATCGTTAGCGGCTCAAGCAGCAAGCCCATGAAGCAGCTAGGTGGGGGAACTTCCCCCTCCGCCTGCACGCGCAGACCGCGCCACTCTGCCGTCACTGGGAGCGGACGAACTAAAGTGAGCAGAGCCGCGAACTAAAGTGAGCGCTCCCGATCGCGACTTTTATGCGCAAGTCTAGTGTACAGACACGAGGAGGTGGGTGGGCAGAGAGAGAAACAGACAGACAGATAGAGAGAGAGAGAGAGAGAGAGAGAGAGAGAGAGAGAGAGAGGAGAGAGTGTTTCCGCTGGCAGGCCGCTCAGTATGCGGCTTCAGTCGCTGGCGCACTCTGCGCGGAATCTGAATGGGCGGTCGCATTGGCATTCAGCTCTAGCCGCTGCCTACCGCCGCCGTCCGCAACCACAGGCTGCGGAACGCATCCACACCCACTCATTGCGTCATCGCCTCGTCGCCACACGCCATTGCTCGCTTTGTATACGAGCACGCACTAGTTTCCAGCTGCTGTCTCCGTGAGAGTACTCCTATCTAAAGGGACTTAGTAGATTCTATTCTTCTTCTCTTCTTCGGCTGCATCTTATCCATTAATGGAAGTTGGCGACCACATGGCGCATCTTTCTTCTGTGAATCGCAGTATGAAGTAGCTGGTCTACACTTCGTAGTCATGTCCAACGGATGTTCTTCTTCGTCCTTGTCTTCTGTTTCCTTCGATCTTCCCTTCTATTATTAACTGTAGAAGCATATGAAGGGTCAGGGGGAAAAAATCAGGCAACTCAATTTTTATGAAACTCGAGGAAAATCGATTTTAAAGTTTCAACTTAGATTACATGAATATATAATTGCATATGAAAGATTTTACTTCATAAATGAAACATTTTGAGTGCGCTGAATGTAAAAATAGATTTATTGGCGTCCAGAGTGTGCGCATATTGACACAGTGTTCAAGAATGGCGTCAAACATCACTATTTCACCTACAGAAACAGCTAAGTCAAGCAAAAGGTAAGCAATAAATTCATAAAAGTCACGGCTGAGTGAATTTGTGTCAGTGATAATACGGTGTCAGTATTCACATCTCTTGTATTTAGCTATGGGGCAGGTCAGTGAAGCACTTCACGGCGTCAGGATTGCAAAACCTCAAAAGGCTTTCCAAATCTCTAAATTTCAGCTTGGATATTGCAAGGAGATATAGAACAAAGAACACCATCGTTCGAGTTACATTACTGTGAACAGAAAATAACTGCAAAGCTCTTGTGCACTAGGCAAGTACGGAATTCCTAAGCTAAACATACCAGTATGAGCAGGTTGGGGCAGTTCAAATAACGCATCCATTGGCTGACACTGTCGTCGTGTCCTAATGAAGCCAGTCTGCATTCCTCCGTGATAAGTTATTCGATATTTCAGCATACGGCAGTGGCTCAATTCAGATATTATTATCTTAATAGGCTGCGTTTTGTAACGGCACTTTGCAGTGTACTTAAACTCCCACAGTGTTTTCCAGTCTAACACCATGTCTTGATTTACACAGAGCACGGTGACAGGGGATGGCTTACATCTGGATTCTTCGATCATTTCCTTGATATCTTCAGGTGTTTCCATCAGTGCTTTTGTGTTCCACAATCTATACTTTGATCACACTCTAAGTACGAAATGGCTACGCAAAGGGAATATAATTTTGATTTTCTTCAAGCCACTAATTTTATTGAGATTTACATAATGAATGAAGTAAAGTTTTTATTTTGACCACCAGCAGAATCACAAAATTTTTAATCTCTTCAGTGCTCTCTTCCAAGAAATGAGTGATGGAGTGAAAAAGATGCCACATCATTTGTCCCATATTTTGCAATACATTCAGGATACATAGAAAAAAGGATTTGCCTGTTGCAGGAACATGTATATTGAATGAGTACATCGAAAGTTGTCGCTTATATTAAACGACATTGGTTGCTATATTTGGCAGTGATATATTTTTTGCGAAGTCCATGGAAATAGCAACCTTCTCCTTGTTTCTTGTTTCATCCAGTTTGGCACTTCTTTTTAAATTGTAAAACGCTTGTGACTTTTTCTTATGAAGAGTCACCACTTACTTGACTGCTTCTTTCCCCTGCTAAATTGACTTACCTGGTATTTCCCCTTACAGCAAAACTCTGGATGCAAATATCCCGGACTCGCTTGGGTTTTTCCCCGTTTCAACATCTCAGTAGATGCATATATAGGTATGAATAAAGCTACATCAATTACTCAATTTCGACAAACAAGTGACTTACCTGGTTTTTTCCCCTGACCCCTTCATATATTAATGTCCAAGGTATGCAGTTTTTCTTCTTTTCAGCACTGTCGCCGTGGAGGAGTAGCCGAGCGGTCTAAGTCGCTTAGCTGCGGAGCGCGCGGTTGCTCGCCGTCGGAGGTACGAGTCCTCCCTGGGGCATAGGTGTGTATGTTGTCCTTAGGTTAGCTTACTATAGTTTAAGTAGTTTGTAAGCTACGGAATGATGACCACGCAGTTTGGTCCGACAGATTTACAAACATTTGAACGTTTGAATCAGCACTGTCAACAATTCTCACTGCTTGTTCAGCGAACTTTGATGTTGGTTATTCGTGCAATCCACGGTATTTTAAGCATTCTGCGATAAATCCACATTTCATAGGCCTCAAACATCTTCGTTTTTGACATATTTAGTGTCCATCCTTCAGATCCATATAGAAGCACGGACCAAATGTAGCATTTTAGAGATCAGACTCTCAGGTTTATGTCTAGGTCTGTGCTTGTAAGAATATTCTTAAATTTTATGAAGGCGTTTCGGGCCTTCTCTATGCGGCATCGTATTTCCAAGTCTGTTCACCAGTCTTCACAAAGCCAGTTTCCGAAGTATTTAAACTTGTTGACTCTTTGTATTACGGTTCCTTGAAATTATAGACTTGCATATCTAAGTGAGTTGGACTCTCGTGTGACTATCATAAAATTAGTCTTTTTGATGTTAATATTCAGACCTAGAGTAATAATGTAATCTCCTAATATGTTGACAAGTTGTTGAACGTCTATTAAATTATCAGCAATCAGTACCGTGTCATCAGCATAGCGAATGATGTTGATATACACTCCGTTAACCTTTATGTCCTTTTTTTTTACATCATCAAGTGTCTGTTGAAAAATACTCTCAGAGTATAAGTTAAATAACAGGGGTGACAGTATGCATCCTTGTAGGACTCCTCTACAAATACTGATCAAGTGTGTGACCTCATTATCATATTTAACATGCGCTGTCTGATTCCAGTATAAATTCTCTATACAGCGGATATCTTTCTCATCAATATCATTTATTTTCAGAATTTCC
Organism: Locusta migratoria; assembly: GCA_026315105.1. Taxonomy (NCBI): domain Eukaryota; kingdom Metazoa; phylum Arthropoda; class Insecta; order Orthoptera; family Acrididae; genus Locusta; species Locusta migratoria. The sequence continues at coordinate 123,315,379 of CM048745.1, read as the reverse complement.
GTGAGTTTATGATGTTATAATATATCAAATGCTTTTTCGTAGTCAATAAAACAGAGGCCTACCTTTTTACCATGATCATAGCAGTTTTGTACTTGAACTTGTAGTGCGACTCTTGCTTCTCTTGTACCTAAACCTTTCCTAAATTCAGACCGTATCTCACCAATGAATTTTTCACATTTTAATTGATGACTCTCAGAAATATTTTCAGAGAATGCCTCATAAGTCTAACGAGTCTGTGGTCGTCACATCTTCTCGCATTCCTCCTTTTCGGTAACGGGATTAAAGTTGATGATAGCCATTCGGTAGGGTAATTTTGTTGCACAGTTTGTGTAAGACTTTGCTACCTTCTTCAGCAAGGAGTTTAATGAGTTCGACTCGAATTTCATCAGGTTCTTTGGCCTTGTGTGACTGCAAGCCTATAGCCTTACGGCGGCTAAAAGAAATAAAATTGAAGAGAGTAGTTGGGGTGGGTTTAACGTTCAATTGATATTAAGATTGCGAGAGCTAGCTGTTGGTTCTCTCTCTACTTTCACCATAGGCGGACACCCTTACCTACATCTTCTTAAATTTCTTTCATCAGAACCGCCTCCATATTGTTATGGACACCGTGAACCCCACAAGACAACGAAACACTTGAGTCGCATAGTTGCTGCTTCCGCTCTGAGTGGCATCTGTTAGTTATAAGAGTTGTTCCACCAAGCTGTCGTCTTCTTCCGTAATTGTCCCAGCGCAGAAAACAGCACGCAGGTCGTTGGTTCTTGCTATTGAGGCTGAAATTATAGTGGACAGCTAGGAATTTTTTTTTTCTATTAAGTGATGAACTAAATATGATGGGATGACAGCTAATTTATTAGCCATAAATGCAGAAAATTAGCAAACTGCAAATAATATACTAAATTGAGCCTTGTCTCTGCATTAACGTTCATAACTATTAAATAAAACATTAAACTGAAGTGCTACGTGCTCTCAGTAAGAGCTCCGAATCTGAACTCGTACATGTTTGACCACCTAATTTGAACTGCTATGTGTTCATAGTCTGACCACCGAATCTGAACTCGTATAAGTTAACAGAGTGAGCGCCGAATCTGAAATGACTTGTATAGGCTTGTCCTCACTCTGGCTGGCACCAAAACAAGGTCGACGCGTGTCGTCTGCCTTTATGTTAGTATTTTTTTCTCATTTACAATTGATTCTTATACACTTTATTTTACTGGGACATAGCTTAACACTGAGGGTTCCCTACTTAGCATTTTACATGGTTCTACAATTCGTTTGTTAAACATTAAATAAAACAATATTGCGTTTTGGCTGGCGACCGCCGTATACGTCAGCCAATCAGGATGATGCACAAGCAACTCGGGTTTCTTTTCTACATTCCTTCCCACGATAACCGAATCTACTGGTAGCACCTGCTAAGCTTCTCACAGTACCTGTGCCATCTGTCGGCTACTGGTTCTATCCTGCTGTATGGGAACGATTCTCAGATCTGAATATCATGGCTGTAAGCGAGAAATATCACATCCTGCTTGGCATGCTGCACACGAATTCATCTAATCACTGCTGATCTAAATTACCCTATCCTACAACGGCATCCTCCTTAACTCGCGTAGACTACTTAGTCGGTTAAAACGTGCCAACACAGTTCTCTTTTACGCTGAAGAGCCAAAGAAACTGGTATAGACATACATATACAAATGGAACCCAGAGACTTTTTGATGGCACACAATGCACGGCCGCAACGGCTGTGCCATAAAAAAGAAATCAGAGTAAAATAAAATTAAATATGTAATTCCCACCATGGATTCGAGTTGCCAGTAAAATTACAAACTCCCCGATACCAATAACAGACCGGACGGAACCTTAATTAAGAAGTAGCAAAATTAAATCAATTAATTTAGGACGGTTTATTAATTTTCACCAAGCAAGGAGCATCACAGAATGATTGCTTACTTAGAGGACAATTGAATGGAAGGGACAGAGTAATTTCTACATTACCCGTTTGGTCAATCTAGAAATTTCTCAAAATGGAGAATTTCCCGTAGCCGTTAAATTTAAAAGCAAGCGGAAACGACGCCGTGGCGGAGGCATACCAGCTTTGTCCCGCGCTCCAAACAGGTGTCCCAATCTGAGTGTCCGAGACACGGTCGGCCCACAGGGGCTAAGCTTCGCCAACGGTTTCTCTTCCCTACCTGTAAGGTTGGCTACAGGCACTACTTTTGAACAGCGTACCTGGCGAACAACCACGCACCCCCATTCGACTGCAGAGCTTCGAAGTACCACCTCGCGGACAGTCTAGGGCGGAAGTTACCGCCGTATTAGGAAAGTGTGACTTTGAGGACCGTCTGCGTCCGTTACAATGATGGGCGAGTGGAAGCTTCCGGTACACTTACCTTTCAGTTTACAGTGAGGTAAGCTTGGCCGTTTGGGCCCTACTCTGATTTTAGTATTACGACTTAATGGCTAGCAACGTTCTCTCTGATTCAACCACTCTCCGCTCTCTCTAGGGATTGCAAATGTATCGATATGAAATGTGCTTATTTCTTGACTATTGTTAGTAATTACTTGACCTACAGCAAAGTGGTTTCGTGGAAAAATTGTCTTATTTGTGTAATAATATTAAACATGCAACAGGGCTACCTCAAATTCGTCATACCTTTATGAATTCAGATTCCACCACAATTCTGCCTATTTGTTCTGTAACCTTGCTACTGTCCTCTTTTCAATTAATGAATCTTCAATAAGGCGACGAAACACCTGCCAAGAGAAGAAGTCCGACGCCTTTTCGGTCCAAGGATAGCAGATCAGCAGGTGAGTGTAACTTCCTGTCTGAGAGGAAAGGCGATAGGCAACAACCCTTATTGCTTAATCTTCTTTAGAAAAACTTCACCAGTTACACAAACACAGAGATATGTAAACACTATGAGGCCGTCGCTGCGGTCGGAAACGCCTTTTTAATAAATCAGATGTCTGGCACAGCGTTAGATGGGTTACTGCTGTTATACGGCAGGTTATCACGATTTAAGTGCGTTTGAACATGGTGTCACAATCGGCGTACTAGAGACGTGGCAAAGCATCTGCGAGGTAGCAATAAGGTGGGGATAGTCCCTGTACGAGCATATTAAAGAGTGCACCATGAATATCGGAAACAGGCGGGTGTATCTTCATATTCTTCACCTCCTTTCAGTTTTGCATACGGCCTTTTAGAATTCATGACTCGATAATAGTCTTGTGAAGTTCGCGAACGAACTAGTTCGGAAGAGCGCTCCCACAGGCTAACTACACGAACTTGTTCGCAGATCCCTCGCCTCTTAGTTCCTCCGCTTCTTTTCCGTGGACTGACGGGTAACAGCGAGTGGACGCGAGAGCGCGCAGAATTGCGTGATTCCCTTCTGCCTGTTGCAGTCATTTCGAGCTGAGATGCAGCTCAGCTGTAGTTTTAGTAGCGGTAGCAAAAGTCAAAACGGGCCGACGAACTAAAAAGAGCTACGTACTTTGCGGCCAAGCTGCGAACTAAAAGGAGAGCTACCGGTCGCGAACTAAAATATGCACGATAGGTCGCATAGGTCGCGAACTAAAATATGCGTGATACGTCGCAAACTAAAATATGCGCGGTGGATCGCGAACTAAAATATGCGCGATAAGTTGCGAACTAAAGGATGCGCGATAGGTTGCGAACTAAAAGATGCGCGATAGGTCGCGAACAGATTTGCCTTCTGCTGATGAGAGCCATTTCGAGCGTCTGCCTGGTAGATTACATAGTTCAGTGCTACAAAATTTCTGCTTTCAGGTATTCTGCACTCTGCAATATGTGACTAATAAATTCCATAATGCTAAGTTATAGATATAACTCTAAACTTAAACGCGAGAAATTATCCACAAACTGTTCTTTTGGTTTGCGTGATATCGTTAGCGGCTCAAGCAACAAGCGCATGAAGCAGCTAGGTGGGGGAACTTCTCCCTCCATCTGCATGCGCAGACCACGTCGCTCAGCCGTCACTGGGAGCCGACGAACTAAAAGAACGAACTATTTCGCTGCACAGTCGCGAACTAAAGTGAGCGCTCCCGATCGCGAACTATTATGCGCAAGTCTACTGTATAACAACGTGAGGATACGATTCCATTAGTGGGCAACGTGACTTCAGAGAAACGAACCTAACTTCTTTCATAAAACATGCCATACTTATATTTACGTGAAGTATAATATTGTAATACTGGAGAGTAACATATTTATTCCTAGGAACTTTTGTTCCTGAATAATGATTACAGGACCACTGTAAATAATAATTGAACCAGCATCAGCACAGAAGGTCGCCAAGCAAACTATATGGAAGCGCAGAATGAAGGATAATAAGGGAAAATTTATGTAGTTTGTGGTGGTCTCGTAGTCGCCAGCACATCTGTCTTAAGAATCTTAGCATGCTATAAATGTGCGTCGTCAACGATCCTTTGATAAATGCGAATAATGGTTGAAAAGTTTTGCCGGAACTGCTCTGGCTGCCGCTAGAGAAGTTTGGATGGTCCCGGGGGAGGGGCGGTCTTGTTGTTTTCATTATCTCCTAGCCGGCAGCTCATCGATATGCAAGGCGGAGACCGACAACTTTGACAAAGTTTGTGGGCGCTTCCTTACGTCATATTTTTGGTTCACAGGCGATCCGTTTTAGTCTCCGTCTTATTCAGAGTTAAACCGGTCTAGAGAGGCAAATGAGCTGACGACGATCGCCTTGCATCTTCAGAAAAGACTCACTGGATAGCCAAATGCTCTCTTTATTGACATAAAAAATATTTTGTGAAATGAAAAATCGGTGGTCTGTCAATCACAGAAGTAGCAAGGCAAAGTGGACATGTGAGAGGAAGTTCTAGAAAGCATAGTTAAAGCTATATTGACTTCTTCCATGACCATGGAGTCTCACTCCTCAATTGGGTCCTATGGAACAGAAAATAAAAAATAAAGGTATAATAAGCGTATCTGAAGACGTTAGTAGGAAAACTGGCCTCCTGTCAGTACTGGGTTTGCAATTTCGGTTGCTGATGATCACGTAAAAATAAAGAAGGGTTGCAGAACAATGTGTGTTCTTGTAGTTCGTCGTGGAGTGGGTGCCAATGAGAAATGGATTTTACGGCCTAATTGTGCGTCTGAATTTCTATGTCCTCTCCCACAATACGCCCATCTCACTTTTCTTTTTTCTTTTTTTTTTCTTTTTTTTAATTATTCTGCTATACAAGTACCTACAAAATCATTAATTAATAAAACTTCCTGCAAGATCTATCTATATAAACAAACATTAGTTTGTCCATAACCGTTTATGTCCAAAGTACGATTACTTTTAGATTATGACCCATCGTTGCATTCTAATACATGACTTTTTTTTAGATAACCAGCTGTTTTCGAGAGTTTCAAAGCAACAGCGACGTACGAATTGACTGGAAAGGCTGAATGTTATACAGTAGAAGAAGAACAGCTTTCTGAGATACAGTAGTGAAGGCCGCAGAAGATCATATAGGTAGAAGGACAAGACCTAACAGAAATCTTTGGCTAACACAGGAGATACTGAAATTCATTGATGAAAGGAGAAAATATAAAAAATGTAGCAACTGAAGCTGGTTGAAGGCGGCTGAAAAATGACATTGACAGGAAGTGCATGCTGGCTAAGCAGAAATGGATAAGAGGACAAATGCAAGACAGAAGAAAAGTGTACCTGTAGGGAGGAGGAAGTCAGATAACCGCCTACAGGAAAATAATAATAATGTTTGGAGACAAGAAAAGCAGCTGTATGAATATCAAGAGCTCAGATGAAAGCCAGTACTGAGCAAGTATCGGAATACATAGAGGGCCTAAACAAGGGAAATGAACTCCAAAGCAGTATTGTATAATCGGAATAGAACATAGATGTAGATGAGATAGGAGATACGATACTGTGAGAAGAATTTAACAGAGAACTGAAGGATTTCAGGCGAAACAAGGTTCCACGAGTAGTTTATATTATCTCTAAAATGCTGATATCGGTGGAAGGGCCCGTTATGAAGAAACTGTCCCATACTTACTGCAAAATGTATGGCACAGAATGTAAAAATTTAAATCCCATAAAAGCAAACGGGGAAAAATGTGAAAATTGCAGCGACATCTACCAAAAAACGAAAAAAAAGTTTAATACGAAAGTTACTTTATTCATAGAGAATCCAAATCTACAATAAAGAAAGGGGGTTACTATTTAAGATTTGAAAGTCAACCCCCGTCCAGTCCCCAGGGTTGATGTAAGTGGATTGAGCTTCGTGTTAATGAATGGCTCTTTTCGAAGTGAACAACTTTTCTTCCAACTTCTTTCAATCCAAATTGTATTTTTAATCGTATTCTGACATAACACTTTTAAATGTCTCATCCTATATATATAACTCCTTGGGATTGCTTGCAACAAATTTTCCCCACTATAAAATTTATATAAACTGATGTATGACACTTGTTGAAAATTAGATACATAGAAAAACGGTCGTATAACGATACAACGTTGTATTAAATTTCAAAGCATTCGGTCTAAATGCTGTAGAGGAGGGGCGTAAATGGCGTGCGGTCTAAGGCGTCTTAGCACGAATTGCGCGACCGCTCCCCGACGAGTTCTCAACTTTGCTCTCCAAAATTCCAGGACATGTTCAGATTTACTTGGACATATGCAGGAAAATTATTATGGTGTGTATGTGGAAAACTTCAGAAACGTTAAAAAAATAAAAAAATTTAAAGAGCACATTGAAAAGTATGTGATTGTGGAATTGTTGCAATCATCTGTTACCAATGTGATAAATTGTTAATTTTTCATCATTTCTTTGGGAGTGATCGCATTAGCATCAATATGGCAACCTAAATCATGCAAGGACACTATCTCCCTCAGAAGCCGGAAGGTGAATCCTGTCATATGACAGAGAAACTCTCCCGAAAGTCGTGTATGATCAGACGTCTTTTGCAGTGGAGGATTCGGTTAATCTGTCATCAAAACGTTTGCTGATCCCATTCGAGAGCCTCTGCTTTTCGACTGCTAATGTAGCAGTTGCACGGCAGAAATGTTACACCACAATACTAATACAAAACTGAATGAATGTATATGTTAAAGATAAGAGAATATGTGGAAGATCCACTCAACTTTTTCACTGAAAACTCTTTATCTTTGGAACTACAACAGATATTGAAAGAAGACTATCACAGTCATGAAAGTAAGTATTATGAAGTACTAGGACACAGTCTAAAACGTAAACTAACATTACTACCACCACCACAAACTTATGTTTTAATGGATAAACCATATTATTTCTTATTAAACGAATAGCATGAAAAATCACAACGAGAATGGCGTTGGTTGCACTGCGGTAAGTCAAGTAGATTCGGTGAATATTCGAAGCAAAGGAAGGAAGCTTTGGGTTTAACGGCCCATCTACAGCTTGGTGATTAGAGACGGAGCTAACGCTCTGAGTTTTGGGTAAGGATGTGGAAGGAAATCGGCCGTACCCTTTTGAAAGGAGCCATCCCGGCATTTGCCTAGAGTGATTTAGGGAAATCACGGAAAACCTAAATCAGGATTGCCGGTGGTGGATTTGAACCACCGTCCTTCCGAATACGAGTCCAGTGTCTTACCACTGCGCCACCTCGCATTCTAAGCAAAGTTGCCGTTTGAAATTCATGAAGCTCGCAGCTAGTACATCTCGAGACTCAACCGTGAGTCTCGCTTAAGTCTTGGGACGCGATAATTACTAGTCTCAAACGTCAACTTTACTTCGCAATTTTTCAGTATGTAATTGCCTTATTTCTATGCAACCTGCGCCATTTTTTTAATTTTTCATGCTATTCGTTGAATAAGAAATAATATGTGGTATCCATTTAAAAATATACATAAGTTTCCGTTGAAAATAATATTTGTTTACGTTTTAGAGTGTATCATGGTACTTACTTTCATGACCGTAAAAAGTCTTCTTTCAATATCTGTTGCAGTTACAGAGATATTTTCAAAACAATGTTCAAATATTTGTAGAGCTTATGAGACTTAACTAAGGGGTCATCAGTCCCTAAACTTACAAACTACTTATGAACTAGCTTATACTAAAGACGGCACAAACATCGATGCCCGAGGGGGAATTCGATCCACCAACCGCAGCGGCTGTGCAGACCGTGATTGGCACACCGCAGACCGCACGCCCACTGCGGCCGGCAAGATATTTTCGGTGAAATAGTTCAGTGGGACACCTAGTATTTACAGCAAAACAGAGATACCGCACGTCACAACCAACAGCAGGACCGCATAACTATGACATGGCTTTTGTTCCTTCCTCCAAGTTTCACATCTGTGATGATTAGGCGGCCGTGGGGCTCGAGTGATGTGGGCTCTCTGACAAGTCTACTTGCGACTCTTACTGATGACACGTATGTACGCATCCTAGCTGATCGCCTGCATCCATTCGTGTCCAGTGTGCAGTACGACGGACTTGCGCAATTCCGGCGGGACAGTGAGACAGCCCACACGTCCAGAACTGCTACCGAGTGGCTCCAGGAACACTCCTCAGAGTTTAAACACATCAGCTTGCTACCAAACTCCCCAGACATTAATGTTAATGAGTGTATAAGGGGTGCCTTGCAACGTGCTGTTCAGAAGAGACCTTGTAAAACTTCCCTCACTAACCGGTTGATTAATCCTGCGACAGATTAATGACAAAATTGACCCGTGTATTGCCTAAAAAATAAAGTTGGACAAGGCTATCTTTACCGAAAAATTATTGTGCAAACGAAAACCAACTATGAGGGAATGCTACCACAACGAACTACCATACTAGATAACCCGTTCCTCCTAATCTACTAATTACTAATTAAACTGATTTCATTATGGAACAATCTCATTCACACACGTATGTATTGCAAATTATGGGAAGTAACAAACAATGAAACACTAAAAAACATTAATAAATTAACACGGTCGCCAGCCCAAAGCGGCACTCAGGGTGTGTTGTAATTAACAACGTCAATTATGAATGGGTAATCACACACGTTAGTGTTGCACAACAGAAGGTTGGCAAACACTTTTGCAATCGAATAACTTTTACGAAAAATGATGCTTTGGTTTTATCAGTTTACAACAGGAAAGAAAATAAACCACGTAATCATTATTTTACTAAACTGGATTAGTTCGGAAACAGTGTTGGATCGGAGACCAATGTTGCACTCAATTATCAACTTCCCTTCACTAACACTCACCTACATGAGAATTAGACAGTAGGCAGCAAAACACTCGGTTTGCAGAATAATTAATGTTAAGATTACCAGGAAGAAATTGTTATATGTTGAAATTTGCTTTAAATTTCAAACTTTAATTACTTAAGTTTTATAGTTTGGCACTGAATTTAACATTCTTTTCACTTTTCAACGACACTCGGGAAACTTCTGGAAAGGATAGGACCCAAGTTGGTAACAATGTCTTAGGACAAGAACGTGGTAGAAGTTCTTTAAAATTTTGGTTATTAATAAGAAAAATAGTTTCTCAAGCACAAAAACAGGGTAATGCCTTACAAAATGTTTAAACTCTGTGTGGGCGGAAATTATTGGAGCATCTTACGTTACGTCCTCGTTGTTGAAGAGCAGGATGCGCCGACTCCGACAATGTTGCAGGTCACAATACAGACACAGGTCCAATCCAATAATCAATTTGAGAGCAGAATCTTGACATGTACAAATGAACTGCCATTTGCTCCCGCTCATATTGGAAACATCTGCGCTAATAATGGAACTCCGCCAACAAGGCCTGATAACTGCTAAGGGCGTGGCGCTGCACGCTCCCGCGCACTTGCTAACGTCCGAACTGTTCAAACGACAGAGCTCCACTCACTTCTCCGACTCCACAGCTACTACTACTGCTCTCTCTCTGTTGCTCCAAAGACAACATACCACACATACACCAAAGATGTTTCCTACTTCCCTATCGGCCATTACCCAGATACACAGACAATAAATTACATAAATTCACATAAACAAACTAAACAAAACTACAATATACATCAGTTATGGTAAAAGCTATAACAGAACCTACATACATTTAAAATTTAATACATATTTGAAATACACATGTGCATGCTAACGTCACAACCTCCACCCCTTCCTAATCTTACTGATTTATGGACAGCCTTGCATAATACATGGTGTCAGTTCCCTTCAGCACTGCTCCAGTGTCTCAAAGGCCTGGTTCAAGTCTTTCATTTGGACACCACTTCGGCGACTTGCGTTTCCCTAGCCCACCTCAGTTATTCAACCGGGAAAAGGGGACTTACAACTTAACGTAGAATTCGAACCACGTGTCGTTTCTGGCGACTCCTCACATCCTTGACAGGTGAAGGTTGGCTTAAAGTGCGGACTGAAAAAATCCGAGGTCCGAGCAATTGTTAGAGTCGGTTCCACGTCGAGTTGCGGCACATCTACGTCTCGTGGGGGCCGTTCACGAGATTAGACAAGTGCGCCAGTTTCTTTGGCTCTTCAGGTTCAGGTCTCGAAAATTCAGTTTCGGATAAGACTTCACATAAAAGTTCTATAAGTTTAGATTGTACACTCATAGAAACTTTACAGCGTGCTATCCAGAAACTTCGAAGAAAAAGAGCTCCAAATTTGAAAGCAACTCAAATACATCTTATATATTAATCAATGAGTCGCGTGATGCACCATGTCGAAATGTCTCAGGCAGTAGCGTAACTGACTGGTATGTGTATGATCAGGGTTCAATCCTTCCTGGTTGGACATTTGTTACTATTGTTTAAAAAATTGCAAGAATTTTTAAATAAAATTAATTGTCTGAAGTATAATTAATTACACCATTCTTTACTAAGAACTCACGACCGGTTTCGCAAATTAAATTTGCGTCATCAGGTGCTTATTTCATTTACGTCATAACCATATGTTACATTGACTTTAAAGTAGCTGATGCCCATCATTATTCTCGAGTTGTAACCAACTTGCCTATAGAACCATCTATAAAATCAGTCTGATGCCATCAACAACAACGCGTCCTTCCCCAGCTGTCTCTTCTGAAAGTAAAGTGCCAGGAAGCCAACAGTTTTTAATCTTCTTTTACCCCCTGACGCGGCTTTTATGCTGAATACCTGTCTCAGTGTAATGTTTTATATCAGATGTAGGCCATGAAAATTTACTGTTTTAGGTATGCGATTTCATTCGGTTTTTAATACATGTTTGTCGGAGTCCCACTTTTTGGACAAAAGAGATTTTATAGATGGTTTTATAGGCAGGTTGGTTACAACTCGAGAATAATGATGGGGATCCGCTAGTTTAAAGTCAATGTAACATATGCCTAAGACCTGAATGAAATAAGCACTTGATGATGTAAATTTAATTTCCGAAATCGGTCGTGAGTTCTTAGTAAAGAATTTGTAACAGTTGATGCGGTGTCTTGTCAAGAAAATAAATCAATTCGGCTGTGGTTGCCCGATGAGTAAAGTATTACATCACAAAATACTTTATTTTATTTATGAATAAATTTTTAGAATAATTAGCAACCAACCAGTTGCGTTAAAATTGGTTTAATTAAAACCTTTACCTAGGTATCGAGAAATTTAATTTTGTCTTCTTTAGAAGTCGGACCTGTTTTCAGGATTTTCAAGTTAATGTCCGAATATTTGAATACAGCTTATAATACCTTGGCAAGTAGAAACTTCAAAATAAAAGATTTTAATGTTCCGACTTCTGAAGAAGACACAATTAATTTTGTCGAAACCTAGGTAAAGGATTTAATTAAACTCTGTTATAGCAACTGCTTCGCTGCTATTTATTCTAAAAATTCATACATTCTACCGTTGCTGAACTGAAGCCATGTTCAAGATTATATATATGAAATGATCAATGCAGCAAATTAAAAAATGTTCAAATGTTTGTAGAGTCTATGGGACTTAACTACGGGGTCATCAGTCCCCAAACTTACAAACTACTTATGAACTACTTACGAACTAGGACGGCACAAATATCCATGCCCCAGGGGGGATTCGAACCCCCGACCGTAGTGGCCTTCCAGACCGTGACTGAAGCGCCTCAGTCTCCTCGGCCACCGAGGCCGGCAGCAAATTAAACTTCCAATTACAATAAAAAGTGGAATCATTCCAAGTGCATTTTACATTTAATGTAGGTAGATTAAAGCGCTGAATACTAATATTATTAAAATTTTATTAGAAAATCAGGATGTAGAGTAAGCTGTAGAAAGATTGGAAATTCGAGGAACCGTGTCTTTCATGGAAAAGCAGAGTATAGCTGTTGCCCTATTGTCTGTATAAAAACAGGCAGACAGTCAGGAAGAGTGAAGACTGCATATAAACAGAATTTACAGTCCAATGATCACCAGTTTTTTAGGAAATTATCCTATAAACCTGGTTAGCTTGCAGGCTTTGTAACGAAGGAGAACTTTTCATGAATGCCAAAGAAGTAGGGTTTTCCTCGGATCTTTTGAAAATACGTTATCCCTGTCAACAATCATCTTTCATTAATTGTACTAGATACCGAAATATATATTTTGCTTCAAATGTTTTATGCAAATTACCACTGCATGTAAAATACAAAACTGACAAATGAACTCTATACTGCGAAAAAATTTATATAATTGAAACTCCGTCCGGAATCTGATTACAGAGTACATTAATTTACCTACATTAAAAATGCATTTGAAATTATTCTCGATTCAAGTAGCTGTGACAGCCATTTCAAAAACAAAATTAAATTACTTATAATTTAATATTTCAGATAATAAAGTTTATTTTAAAGTCATTATAAATTTTAAAACAAATAAAAAACGCTTCTTGAGGGTAGGTTCGAACACGGATCATCTACACAACATCTGATGACGCTACCACCTGAGCTATTGTTTTACGCCTTTGTTATTACTATTATTGTCTGATAACTTGTTGGCGTAACGTAAAAGAAATTCTTTTAAAATGTGCTCTGCGTAACATTATTTTAATTTTCAAACAGAGTTTAAAATACCTTTATGAAATGAATGAATTACGTCACGCATAAATTCACATGCAGTTAAAAGCTGCCTGCCGGCTGCGGTGGCCAAGCGGTCTGCGACGCGCCAGTCACGGTCTGTATGGCCACTACGGTCGGGGGTTCGAATCCCTTCTCGGGCATGGATATTTGTGCTGTCCTTAGTATTAGCTAGTTCATAAGTGGTTTGTAAGTTTAGGGACTGATGACCCCGTAGTTAAGTCCCATAAGCTATACAAACATTTGAAACATTTGTAATTTCCTGTAATATTGTTTGCTTCCCGTGTAAGCAAATTAAATTAAGGATTATTCTTTTAAGTTTTTAACCAACGCTTGTTCATTCGAATGTAAGTTTTAGCATACTTGCGTATGATTTTTTACGATTACTGCATTTTTTTTATTGTGTTATGTTCAAATGTTTGCAAATCTATCGGACCAAACTGCGTGGTCATCACTCCGTAGCTTAAAAACTACTTAAACCTAGGTAAACTAACGTAAGGACAACACACACACCCATGCCCCAGGGAGGACTCGTACCTCCACGGCGAGCAACCGCGCTCTCCGCAGCGAGACGCTTTAGATCACTCGGCTACTCCACCACGGATATTGTGTTATATTCACTTAACATATGTGCCTTGAATCCTATTATTTTATCACTGCCTAAGTTGTTAATCACGTAGCTGAAATACTTCTTAATTAGCCACTATACTCGCATTACCCAGTAACAAAACAATGCATTCTTTGTGGCCTCTAAATTATCTCAGGAGATGTGTGTTCAGCTGACGATCTCTAAGGAAGAGCGATCCAGCTTCTGATCCATTTGCAGTTTTCGACGTGGGCACCACAGGTGAATCTAGGTTGTAGCGTATCTGTAGTAGCATTTAGAACAGAGGTGAGTTTCACTTACACAGGTGGACAGATGTATTCACACTCAGTCTTATCTATAGTACATCCTGCCTATATAATGAAGGTGATGAACTGTCGATTTTGTTACGTCTATTATTCACACCATATTCCCCAAATGTTGGCGTATACAAAAATCTATTTAAATCCAAAGCACTGGTTAAAAGCCAGAGACCGAAACGTTGATAAGAGTTGTAGTTGACGCAGACAGAAGTATTCAAACACCTCCAGTACAATGCAAATACATCGCCACAGTTCCAATCTGAATGTCACTGAGTGAAGACAGCAGCAAGGTCAGTGTGCTGAACACGAAAATACGCTAGTGATAACGACATGGGTATAAAAGGGAAAGAAACAACCGAAGAGAGGAAGGTAATAGTAACGTTGCATTAAGAAGGTAAATCATATGCCGAAATTCCAACGACCGTTAAGAGGAGCCGTTATACAGTGTGCAGTGTTTTTAACAGGTACAAAGAAAGGAAAACATTGATAAATGGTCGTCGTGTTAGAAGAACACGTCACGTTTCAGAAACAGAAGAGAGGCACATAGTAAGGATTATTAAGAATCACCTAAATTAAGTTCATGAGAGAATGCTGCAACAATACACGAGCTTTATGGGAAACAAGTTCACCCAAAGTCTGTCCAGAGGATGTTTCATCGACCCGGCTACAAAGGTCGAGTACCAAGAAAGATGCCCTATATTAGCAAAGCAAATAGGGAGAAAACGTTGCGATTTACAAATCAATACGTGACAATGGACTCAGAGTTATGGAAAAGAATTATTTTCTCTGACGAGAGCAAATGAACCTTTCCCAACACGATGGGCGTATTTTAGTGCGGAGAAGACGAAATACCGAGTTGGAACTAGTTAATAAGGCTTTTACTGTAAAATATGGTGGTGGCGGTATCATTTCTCTGCGGTTGCATGGCTGTGTCAGGTGTGGGGAACCTGGTATTTATTTTAAAGAGGAATTTGAAAGTCAGTGGTGAAAAATAGTTTTGAATACAGACTACAATTTACAACAGGACAATGATCCAAAACATACAGCATACAATGTACGTTTGTGGGTTCTGTATAATACCCTGCACACCTTATAAACGCCACCTAAGTCCCCAGACGTAAACCCTAATGAACATTTGTGGGACGAGTTAGAAAATAAAATCAGAAAACATATTTCCAGTAAAATGCAAATGTAGGAAGTGATTGTTCAGCGATGGATGAAGATTGAGGCAGCAGTAACAATGTGTCCGCAAAGTCTCTCCGCAGCGGCGAGCTTCAACTGTCTCACCTTGCGGGACGCGTAAGGATGGCAGCACATTCACGTTGTATAAGCTATCATCCGGGTTTCACCGCTATTGGCTGCAGTTATGTTCCGAGATGGAATTCATCGTTATTACAATTAAAACAATGAAATTAATTATTTATATTAATTACAAGAAAATACACTGTACTCACCATTAACACAGTAGGTGCTGGTAATGATTTCGTCTTTATTAAAGGCATAGTTCAACGCGTTTACATTTATTTTCGAATTCCGTTTCCGGTTCGTGGAGCATCTTGAACTGAACTTGTTGTCCGGAATTTGCGAATTAAATCACGTACGTAAGAAAACGCAATGTAAATTGTCGTCTCATATGCTCCGTGGAGTTTCCTCCTGTCCGAGAAACCTCCACTAAAAAGGCTCGCTCTGCAACATTAAGAATTCTCACTACACTCAGCGTATACAAGAACGAGACAATAACACAATTAACAGCTGTAGCACACACTCAACACTAGCCCCACCCTACTATCACTGTAGGTCCAAGGAACACGCGCAGGTGGCTTTGTTTGTACTGCCAACCTTACACGCCCTGGAACGCGAAACACGAGATCGCCACTTCGGAGAGACTTCCCGGACACACTGTAGAACAATCAATGCAGGACAGGCTGAAGACGGTTATTAGAAGAAAGGATATGAATACACGCTAGTAGATGTATGCAGGTAAATCAAACAGTGCAACGTAAGTCACTGTGTGAATATGATGACTATTCATTACAGTACGGCTACGACTTTAATTTTTTTCGGAACAGTATTAAAAATTATTTATGATTCGGTGTGGTTAAATGGATATAAATGAATAATATATCGTTTCAATTTGACTGCTTTTATTCAGAAATGCTGAAAGCAATCTAAACTTTAAATGTACACTACTGTTCATTAAAGCTGCTACACCACGAATATTACTTGCTTCAGGCGCGAAATTTAACCGACAGGAAAAAGATTCCGTGATATGCAAATAATTAGCTATTCAGAGCATTCACACAAGGTTGGCGCCGGTGGCGACACCTACAACGTGCTGACAAGAGCAAAGTTTCCATCCGATTTCTCAAACACAAACAACAGTTAACCGGCGTACAACACGTTTCCAACTTTGATACAGGTCGATTGCGATTTATCGTATCGCGTAATTGCTGCTTGCGTCGATCGCAATTCAATGAATGTTAGCAGAAAATGGAATCGGTGGGTTCAGGAGGGCAATACGGAACGCTGTGCTGGATCCCAATGGCCTCGTATCACTAGCAGTCGAGATGACAGGCATCTTATCCGCATGACTGTAACGGATCGTGCAGCCACGTCTCGATCCCTGAGACAACAGATGGGGACGTTTGCAAGACAACAATCATCTGCATGAACAGTTCGACGACGTTTGCAGCAGCATGGACTATCATGATTGTCGCATCCGTGTTTGGCGACATCGCGGTGAACAAAGATTGGAAGCGTGTATTCGTCAACGCCATAATAGCGTATTACCCGGGGTGACGGTATGATGTGCCATTGGTTACACGTCTGGGTCACCTCTTGTTCACATCGACAGCACTTTGAACAGTGGCCGTTAAATTTCAGACCTGTTACGGCCCGTGGCTCTACCCTTCATTCGAATCCTGCGATACCCTCTATTTCAGCAGGATAATGCACGACCGCATGTTGTAAATTGTGTACGGGGCTTTCTGGGTACGAAAAATGTTCGACTGCTGCTCTGGCCAGCATATTCTCCAGATCTTTCACCAATTGAAAACGTCAATGGTGGCCGAGCAACTAGCTCGTCACAATACGACAGTGACTACTCTTAATGAACAGTGGTATCGTGTTGAAGCTGCATGGGCATCTGTACCTGTACACGCCATCCAAGCTCTGTTTGACTCAATGCCCAGGCGTATCAAGGCCGTTATTACACGCAGAGGTGTTTGTTCTGGGTACTGATTTGTCAGTATCTACGCCCCCAAATCGCGTGAAAATATAATCACATGGCAGTTGTAGTATATTGTATGTGACTAATGAATACCCGTTATTCATCTGCATTTATTCTTGGTGTAGCAATTTTCATGGCCAGTAATGTACGTATGATGTGTAAATACTTCTGTAACTCAGTGTATATAAAGACGTAAATCTTTCATTGGTACTGTGCTATGCGACTGCGCCGCAGAACAATCTTCACGCCGCGGTGGAGTAGCCGAGTGGTCTAAATCACCTCGCTGCGGAGCGCGCGGTTGCTCGCCGTGGAGGTTCGAGTCCTCCCTGGGGCATGGGTGCGTGTGTGTTGTCCTTAGGTTTAAGTAGTTTGTCAGCTACGGACTGATGAGCACGCAGTTTGGTCCGATAGATTTACAAACATTTGAACATTTGAACAATCTTCGCTGCCAAGCCTATCTGTCGCATATGTGCTGGGCTTAAAACTTTGGAGTCGTTTCTCTCGGAATTTTCGGGATTGTGCGCATTAAAACTTCTCTGAGTGGGCACCCATGAAGTATAGTATTAACATGTTAAGTCTCGCCCCAAACTCAGTTTCCGAAACTTGTTACTTTCCTCATAAAACTGAAATCCTGTCACTGGAGAGGATGACTTGGAGGGCAACATAAAAGCCCCCCAGAAGAAATATGAAGAGATTCCCCAAGCCCTCGCGAAAGGCGAAGGAATTCCAGGAGCGTAACCGCTTCGCTTGAATTGCTCCGCTTGACTCGTTCCACGAAACTGCGCAGACGCACAGTGGGGAGACGCGGGCGTCCCCTTTCTGCGGGCGGAGGTGGTTTTTGCGGCTGCTGGCGCCGGCGCCGTTATTTGCAGAGAGAGACGTACGCGGCGGGCGGCGGGCGGCGGGCGGTGTTTGTGCTCTCCGGGCCGTCGTGTTATCGCTGCGCGGCCGCGGGAGGCGGGGCCAAGTAGGTCGGCGCGACCGCCTGCAAGTGTTGTCACTGCCGCGGGCCGCGCCGCAGCGCACCGCCTATTCCGCGGCCCCTGCGGGGGCGGATCCTGCGGAGCTGTTTGTGCTCCAGAGGCCTCCGGAGCACTCCACTGGAAGCCCGACACTGCTGCGCGACTGCCGCGGGCCGCACTCCCCAGAGTCACCACGGTTATGGCCACTGACAGCACCTCTGTCTGTAGAGTGGATAACAACGTCCGGAAATGTCCCTTTTTTCCCTTGTTGGTTTCTACATCTACATCTACATGGCATACTCTGAAAATCATATTTAAGTGCCTGGCAGAGGGTTCATCGAACCACCATTATACTATTTATCTCCCATTCCATTCTCGAATAGCTCGCGGGAAGAAAGAACACCTGAATCTCTCCGTTCGAGCTCTGATTTCTTGTATTTTATTCTTCTACCTATGTAAGTGGGAGTCAACGTTACATTTTCGCATTCGGAGGTTGGCGATTGGAGTTTCACAAGTAGCCCACGCCGCAGCGATAACCGCCGTTTTTGTAATGATTCCCATTCTAGATCCTGTATCATTTCCGTAACGCTGTCTCCCCTGTATCGTGACAATACGAAACGAGCTGCCCTTCTTTTGACTCCTTCGATGTCCACCGTCAAACCCACCTCTTAAGGATCCCACACTGGGCTGCAATACTCCAAAAATGGATGGACAAGCGTAGTGTATGCAGTTTCTTTTGTAGTTCTGTTGCATGTTTTAAGGGTTCCGCAAATAAAACGCAGTCTCTGGTTCGCCTTTACCACGACATTGTCTACGTGTTCTTTCCAATTTAAGTCTGAAGTAATACTAATTCCTAGGTATTTTGTAGATTTTACGGTCTTCACTTTTGTTTGATTTATCTTGTAAACAAAGTTTAACGGATTTCTTTTCGTACTCATGTGGACGACTTCACACTTCTCATTATTTAGAGTCAATTACCAATTTTACACCATAGTGATATCTTATTCAGATCGTTCTGCAGTTCGTTTTGATCTTCAGATAATTTTACTAGACGGTAAATGACGGCGTCATCTGCAAACAACCTAAAAGAGCTACTTAGATTTTCCCCTAAATCGTTTATGTAAATAAGGAACAGCAGAGGACCAATAACACTATCTTGTGGAACACCCGATATCATCTCTCTTTTAGTCGATGACTTACCATCGATTACTAAGTACTGTGTCCTCTCTGACAGGAAATCCCCTATCCAATCGCAAATTTTGGGCGATGTACCATAACCACGCAATTTGATTAACAGCCATTTGTGAGGTACGGTGACAAAAGCTTTCTGGAAATCAAGAAATACGGAATCGATTTGCGAACCAAACGCAGGTTCGATAAATCTCTCCGCTCAGGAGTGTCTTGTGAAATGTGGTTGGTTACCTTGTATATATATTCTCTCTATTTGCGTAGTTATTTTTTCACTTTCGATACACATCTGAAACACTTTTATTGCCGCGCGAAAGTAGCCGAGCGGTCGGGTGTGCCACGTTGCAGCTGGGGCGGTCTCCCGAGTCGGAGGTTCGAATCCTGGATGTTTGTGTTGTTAGTTTATAAGTAGTTTGTAAGTTTAGGGACTGATTACCTCGCAATTAGGTCCTATAAGCTTTACAAGCATTAAAAAAATAAATAAAAATAAATAAAATCTTTTATTAGCACGCACCCCTAAAAATCAATATACGAGGGTCGGAATTTAAATATTGGCAACACTGCTGTGGAGACACTGCGATGGAATATACTGTTGTCGCTGATAGTACACGTTTTTGACATACCTACTGTGACATTACAGATAAAGGGGAAGCAGATATTTTCCATGTGTAAAGCAAGTTTTGACAAGGTGTTGGGTTCCCCAGCCGGCCAGCTAACAGTTAGGACCTAGTGAAGTCGACCGCAGTGGCCGAGAGGTCTGCGGCCCGCCAGTCACAGTCTGACGGTCGCTACAGTCGGGGGTTCGAATCCCCCCTCGGATATGGATGTTTGCTTCGTCTTTAGTATAACTTAGTTTATTAGTAGTTTGTAAGTTTAGGGACTGATGACCCCGCAGTTAAGTCCCTTAAGTTTAAACATTTGGATATTTGGACCTAGTGAATTGAATACAGGTCATTAGGAAAACCCTAATCTGCTCGGAAACAGGAAACAGCGGTCTTGGATGAGCGAGGGCGCCTAACTCAGATTGCATCTGAAATACAATATAGCCACATAAATTATTCTAAAAATCCATGTACGAGGTGCACTCAAGTTCTGAGGCCTCCGATTTTTTTCTCCGGGCTGGAAAAAGGGAGAAACAATCGTATTGTTTTAAAATGAGGCCGTGTTCATTATCAATACGTCCCAGAATGGCAGCACAGTACAGCAATTGGAATTTTACCGCCAGCGGCGAGAATGAGAACTGTTTTAGATACTTAAAATGGCGACGATTTCCTTACTTGAACAGCGTGCAATCATTCGTTTTCTGAATATGCGTGGTGTGACAACAATTGAAATTCATCGACAGTTGAAGGAGACATGTGTTGATGGAGTTATGGATGTGTCGACAGTGCGTTCGTAGGTGCGAAAGTTTAATGAAGGCAAAACGTCGTGTGACAACAAACCGAAATAACCTCGGGATCGAACAAGCCGGTCTGACGAAATGATCGAGAAAGTGGAGAGAATTGATTTGGGGGATCGCCGAATGATTGTTGAACAGATCGCCTCCAGAGTTGGCATTTCTGTGGGTTCTGTGCACACAATCCTGTATAACGACCTGAAAATGAGAAAAGTGTCATCTAGGTGGGTGCCACGAATGCTGACGAACGACCACAAGGCTGTCCGTATGGCATATTGCAAAGCAATGTTGACGTGCAACGACAGCATGAGTGGGACTTTCTTTTCGTCGGTTGTGACAATGGATGAAACGTGGATGCCATTTTTCAATCCAGAAACAAAGCGCCAGTCAGCTCAATGGAAGAACACAGATTCACCGCCACCAAACAAATTTCGGATAACCCCCAGTGCTGAAAAAATGATGGTGTCCATGTTCTAGGACAGCGAGGGCGTAATCCTTACCCATAGCGTTCCAAAGGGTACTACGGTAACAGGTGCATCCTACGAAAATATTTTGAAGAACAAATTCCTTCCTGCACTGCAACAAAAACGTCCGGGAACGGCTGTGCGTGTGCCTTTTAACCAAGACAACGCACCCGCACATCGAGCTAACGTTACGCAACAGTTTCTTCGTGATAACAACTTTGAAGTGATTCCTCATGCTCCCTACTCACCTGACTTGGCTTCTTGTGACTTTTGGCTTTTTCCATCAATGAAAGACACTCTCCGTGGCCGCACACTCGCCAGCCGTGCTGCTATTACCTCCTAAAGAAGCCTTCGCCGCTGCCATGGAAACATGGCGTCAGCGTTGTGAAAAATGTGTACGTCTGCATGGCGATTACGTCGAGAAGTAACGCCAGTTTGATCGATTTCGGGTGAGTAGTTAATTAGAAAAAAATCGGAGGCCTTAGAACTTGAATGCACCTCATAAAATCAGGGAATGATTATAAGGCAAATATAATTATATGAATGAATTCAGGAGACTTGGGAGAATCGCATTCAATATCCCTTACAGATAAAACGTCGATAAGTGTCAGTACTATAATAATAGTATTATAAGACTTATGTTTACAATTATTGATACGTAGTGTTTATGAGTAATAGTTTCAGAAGCATATGGGCAGCATTGCACCACGCTACCTATCTGAAATGACGCACCACATTATTTCCGTATTCTTTCAATGAGCTTTTTTTTTTTTTTTTTTTTTTTTTTTTTTTTTTTTTTTTTTTTTTTTTTTTTTTGACAAGAACTGAATATATTTGCATATAAAGCCATGATAAATTAAATATTAATTGTGTCACGGTATTTCCACACGGCGACAGTATATTTTAACAGTAAGACGCCATGCTTAATAGCTACCTGAGCAAAGAGCTTCATTCTCAACAGATTTAGTATTATTAAATATATATTTGTAAAATGTAAACAATATTTGTAGGGATGTGGTCAAAGCATTTAATTATGTGATATTCAAATGCATAATATTTTGTAAGGGAAATTCTATTTTAAAGATGAGACGTTAGAATGAGCGGCTTGAAGCTCTCCACCTACTCTATCCTGAGCAAGCGTTTTCAACTCCTCATAAGAACGGCACGCTAAATCCATTTGAATCTGTTTACTGTATTCATCTATTGGTTTCCCTTTGCGATTTTTACCACACACACTTCCCTCCAAAGCTAAATTCACGATTCCTGTCTGTCTAACAGTGTGTCCTACCAATCGATCCCTTCTTTTAGCCAAGGTATGTCAGAAATTTCTTTTCTCCCCAATTCTGTTCAGTACCTCCTCATTAGTTACGCGATCCACCCACCTAATTTTCAGCATTCTTCTGTAACACCACATTTCAGAAGCCTCTATCCTCTTCCTGTCCGCACTGTTTATCTTCCATGCTTCACTCCCATACAAGGCAACATTCCAAAAAATCTATTTAGAAAGGATTGCCTTACGCTTAAATTAATATATGATATTAACAGGTTTCCCTTTTTCTTCCGCTTTTCTTCCGATTCCCATTTTGCATTTTATATCCTCTGTACTGCGTCCACCGTGTGTTATTTCACTGCTCAAGTAACAAAACTCATCTGCCACCTTTATTGTTTCGCTACCTCGTGCCCGACGGGCAGGCATCAAGCCAGTCTTCCGCAGCACCAATAAATCTAAGTATTTCATAGGTTCAACTAAGGACGCGGTTGACAAACTGAGTAATTCCGGCGTTTATGAAATAAGCTGCGAGTTTGGGCTGGTCTACATAGGAGAGACCGGACGAGCAATCTGCACGAGGCTTTCGGAACATGAAAGGTACATACGGCTTGGACAGCACATAAAGTCAGCGGTTTCTGAGTACCACAATCAGTGCGGAAAATAGTTATCTTTCGGTGAGGCCCACGTGCTGGCAACCATTCTCAACGAGGAGGAAGATTAGAGAGGTTATAGAAATAGCGAAGCGTCCCGCCAATATGAACAGGAAGGATGGCTACAGGCTGCCGGCGTCTTGGCTGCCAGCAGTTGCAACGCTACGTGACGGCACCGCGCGCGGAAATACTCGCGCAGGCGCCCCGGAGACCACAGCGGCCGCACACGCGCAGAGCACCGGCCCGCCGTCGTCTGCGCCAGGCGACGTCAACAGCGGCACGCCACAACCGCTGTCCGTTCACCCAGGTCAATTCCACCAATAGCAAGTTCTAATGCCAAAGCCAATAGGAAACGTCCTTTTTGACCAATAATGGAGAAGAATACAACATCCAATCATATGAAAAACCAGCCATTAAAACACCCATCAGCAACGCCCCTTTCCACCAATGGCGTGCAATAATATAACCACCAATAAAGGATAACCAACGCTCCCTTCCTCTCCTTCATCCGCTGGTATATAAACACCAAGCGATCGTACAGTCAGCAGTCAGACACAGACCCTGATGAAGGCCGCCTGCAACAGTGGCCGAAACGTCGGCACAGTTTACAAAATGACGACGCGGTATCATACCCAGAAGAATTATATTGATAGTTTCACTACACTGTTCAGTCCGTTCAGCTGCTTATCCAGTTCCTCTGCTGTCTCTGACAGAATTACAATGTCATAGACAAAATGCAATGTTTTTATTTCTTCACCATGAACTCTAATTCCTTCTCTAAGTTTCTTCTTGCTTTCCTTTATAGTTTGCTGAATGTACAAATTAAATAACATTGGAGATAGGCTACAACCCCCTCTTACTCCCTTCCCAACCTCTGCATCCCTTTCATGCCTTTCAACTCTGATAACTGCTGTCTGGTTTTTGTACAAGTTGTAAATAACCCTCCATTCCCTATAATTTACTCCTGTCGATTTCAGAATTTCAACGAGTCTATTCCAATGAACATTGTCGAAAGCTTTTTCCAAATGTAAAAAAGCTAGATATGTAGGTTTGCCTTTCCTTAATCTATCTTCTAAGATAAGTCGTAAAGTATCACCTCCAGTGTTCCTACATTTCTCCTGAAACCAAACTGATCTTCCCCGAGGTTTGCTTCTACCAGCTTTTCCATTCTTCTGTAAATATTTCGTGTTATAATTTTGCAAACATGACTTATTAAACTGATGGTTCTGTAATTTTCACATCTCTCTGTGCCTGACTACCTTATCTCTGAGCAAACAGATTCGCCCGTCTCACGTCCCCAGCGTGTGCACAACACCGTCAGTTATGCGCGAGCGGTTTCACGTAACGGTGTCACTATGTGTTCGAAACAGGAACAATTTAGTTGTATTAAGATTGAATATGCCAGAGGTCATACGACACGACAGTGTCATCAATGTCTTCAAGAGGCGTGCGGGGAATCGGCATTGTCGCACAGAACAGTGGCACAACAATGCGCGGGCGCATAGAGCGCAAGCTGTGGCTGCTCTTTTCTGACGATGGGACTGGGGAGTACTGTACCATTCACCATACTCCCCAGACTTAAGTACGTGTGACATTGATTTGATTTCGAAGTTGAAGGAACCACTTTGTGGCATTCGCTTCAGAACTGTTCCAGAGATTCGACTGGCAGTAAACCTATACATCTGCACCATTAGCAGAACAGGCTCGGCTAACAGTATACTGTGCCTTCCACATCACTGCCAACGGGTTCTGCACAACGCTGGTGACTATTTTGAAGGAAAGTAACAGATGCAAACCTGGTAAGCTTTTGGATCTGTTGTGAAGAATTAGTTACCACTATTTCAGCTCCAACACTCGTATCTGGAGTACATGTCAGTTGTTATTCGTATGCAAAGTATAAGCGCTATAAATCAGAGGCTTAACTTCACACTTTTGCATAGAGGGAAGTAGTAGTAGTATTAGTTGTAATACATTGGTCAAAACAATTAGGGGATCAGTAAAGATACCTAGGTTCTGAAGTATTGTCATCGGCAGAATGAACTAAAATAGTTCGACGTCTGTCGGTTCTACAGAGTGGAAAAAGGTCATTTTGGCAACTGAGATAGAGGTAACAATAGAAAATTATTGCAGAGGGGTTTCGTGTTGACTTGGATTTACTCCACCAAACTAATTACACAAGCACTTTGGTTCAGATAAGGTACTGTAATACAACAACAACATGACTTACCCGAAGCTATGGCATGGAGAGCCATAGGAGGGTTGGAAGCGTGACAGACACAGACAGAGGTAACTAGCTATAGAGTGCCCCAAAGAAATTTCCAAGACCTGTACGCGATTTCAAAAAACAGGGTGCGTTAACAGAAGGCAAGGCTAGGGTCGTCCACGAGTAGCATCAGCCCATCGAGACTGGAGGCTGTAAGGCACCCTGCACGCAGCAAGACACGCAATATCAACAGGAGGCTGAATGCAACTTAGCTGCAACGCACATTCAAGGCAGCAAAAATGTTTCAAATGTTTGTGTAGCTATGGGATTTAACTATGGGGTCATCAGTCCCTAAACTTACAAACTACTTATGAACTAGCTAACACAAAGGACGGCACAAATATCCATGCCAGAGGGGGGATTTGAAACCCCGACCGTAGTGGCCGTGCAGACCGTGACTGGAACGTCGCAGTCCCCTCGGCCACCGCGGCCGGCTCCAGGCAGCAACAGGACGCGCAATATGAACACAAACAGTCCGAAATCACATTCGAGAATGTGGTCTCTTTGCTCTGAGGTCTATTGTGTGTGTCCCATTAAAACCACGACAGCGTTTAACACGCACAAACTGGGTGGAGAAACATCAGGATTGGAGGCGTAACAAATGGCACCAGGTACTTTTCAACAATGACTCAAGACTTTGTGTTCAGCCAGGTTATCTTTGTTACCTCATCTGGAGAGTGTGAAACACGGAATAATCCTCCATATGTGCAGGAAACATCACCATATCATAGTGCCGGACGAATGGTATCCTCAGGAGTCCATATTGGCGTCTACGTCGTTCAGAATGGCGCGTTGAATGCTCAAAGATGTAGAGACGAGATCCTTCGATCTTTTGTTGTTGTCCTACATTGGTGCCATAGAAGATGGATTCCTACTGGTGAACGATAACGCTCGTCCCCACACAGCTTCACTTTGGACAACATGGTTGAAGCAGAAAAAAACTGAACAAATGAAGTGGTCAGCTTGTTCACCAGACTTAAAACCAATTGCCATGACGGTTGCAAATCTGGATATTGTACTCATAGAACAATGGCCAAATATCCCTCAAGAGCTGATTAATACCTCATACTGTCCATGCCGCACAGGTGTGAAACTGTATTGTCTTCTCCAGAATGCATACTTTAATTCTGCCTCAATGTAATCATGTGAAATACGAGGTTTGGAACTTAAATAGTGGCAACATTGCTGTGGAAACACTGTACAATGCAATCAACTATTGTCGCTGACAGCACACGTTGTTGACATACCTACCTTACGTCCGAGCAAATTGATTCGCCTGTCCCATGTCACCGGCGTCAGGGAAACAATCGAGGGAAACATAGTCACTTGTGAGCGAGCGTTCTAACGTAACGGTATCACTATGTTTTCGAAACAGGAACAACGGAGTTGGCTGAAACTTCGTTTTTGGAGCATCATCTGCAACTAGCTTTGAAAAAGAAGCAGCAACACGTTCTGCGCAAGCAACTCAACATTTTGCATGACAATGCACAGGCACATACAGCGCAAGCTGTGGCTGCTCTGTTTGGTCGATGGAACTTGGAAGTACTAGTACTGTACCATCCACCATACTACTCGGACTTACGTCCTCGTGGCTTTGATTTGATTCCGAAGATGAAGGAACTATTTCGTGGATTCGCTTCAGAACTGTTCTAGACATTCGACAGGCAGTAGACCGCTCCATTCGCACCGTCAACAGAACAGACTCTGCTAACGGTATACTACGCCTTCCACATCGCTGGAAACGTGTTCTATACAACGCTGGTGACTACTTTGAAGACAGTATCAGGTGCAAACATGTAACGCTTTTGTATCTTTCGGGAATAAATAGTTGGCAGTATTTAATTTCCAACCCCCATACTTCCAAGGCGCTACTATATTGGAATAGCACCCCAACAATGAACGTGATTGGGAATTATCCAGTCTTGTACCTGAGTCCGAGGTGATGTAAATATAAACAATAATTCAATTCCCTGAGACATATATTGTCTCGTATCAAATATATAAAATTGAATTATTGTTGATATTTATGTCACCTTTTCCTGAGTAACAAGACGAGATTATTCCCATTCACGTTCATTCTTGGGTCGCTCTTCCAATATAGGAGACCTTTAGAAATTTTACCTTACTTCAAAGGGAAAAATTGCAGCAGAAGTAAAATGTGTGTTCTACAGAGATACGATTCTTAACACAGTCCGTGTAGCCGCATTATCCATAAGGTTGTGGTGGCCCAGCTGTTCAGCTGGCGCGGTGGCTCAGCGCGTTCGGTGAGAGGGCTACAAGATTTAGATAATACACTCCTGGCCATTAAAATTACTCCACCAAGGAGATGACGTGCTACGGACGAGAAATTTAACCGACAGGAAGAAGCCAAATCGGCCGCGGTGGCCGTGGGGACAGGCGCGCCAGTCACGGTCTGCACGGCCACTACGGTCGGGGGTTCGAATCCCCCCTCGGGCATGGATATTTGTGTCGTCCTTAGTATTAGCTAGTTCATAAGTAGTTTGTAAGTTTAGAGACTGATGACATCGTAGTTAAGTACCATAAGCTCTACAAACATTTGAAAATTTGAAGAACCTGTTGTGATACTCAAATGATTAGATTTTCAGAGCATTTACACAAGATTGGCGCCGGTGACGACACCTACAACGTGCTGACATGAGGAAAGATTCCAACCGATTTCTCATACACAAACAGCAGTTGACCGGCGTTTCCTGCTGAAACGTTGTTGTGAGCTTCGTGTAAGGAGGATAAATGCGTACCATCAAGTTTCCGATTTTGATAAAAGTCGTATTGTAGCCTATGGCGATTGCGGTTTATCGCATCGCGATATTGCTGATCACGTTGGTCGCGATCTAGTGACTGTTAGCAAAATATGGAATGGGTGGGTTCAGAAGGGCAATAAGGAACGCCGTGCTGGATCCCAACGGCCTCGTATCACTAGCAGTCGCGATGACAGGCATCTTATCTGCATGGCTGTAGCGGATGGTGCAGCCTCGTCTCGATCCCTGAGTCAGCTGATGGGGACGTTTGCAAGACAACAAAACATCTGCAGGAACAATACAACGACGTTTGTAGCAGCATGGACTATCAGCTCGGAGACCATGGCTGCGGTTACCCTTGACACTGCATCACAGACAGGAGCGCCTGCGATGGTGTACGCAACGATGAACCAGGGTGCACGAATGGCAAAACGTCATATTTTCGGATGAATCCAAGTTCTGTTTACAGCATTATGATGGTAGCATCCGTGTTTGTCGACATCGCGGTGAACGCACATCGGAAGCGAGTATTCGTCATCACCATACTAACGTATCACCCGGCATGATGATATGGCGTGCCGTTGGTTACACGTCTCGGTCACCTCTTTGTTCGCATCGACGGCACTTTGAACAGTGGCCGTTACATTTCAGATGTGTTACGACCCTTGGTTCCACCCTTCATTCGATCCCTGCGAAACCCTACATTTCAGCAGAATAATGCATGACCGCACGTTGCAGGTCCTGTACGGGCCTTTCTGGATACGGAAAATGTTTGACTGCTGCCCTGGGCAGCACATTCTCTAAATCTCTCATCAATTGAAAACATCTGGTCAATGGTGGCCGAGCAACTGGCTCGTCACAATACGCCAGTCACACTACTCTTGATGAACTGTGGTATCGTGTTGAAGCTGCATGGCATCTGTATCTGTACACGCCATCCAAGCTGTTTGACTCAATGCCTAGGCGTATTAAGGCCATTATTACTAAAATGTTCAAATGTTTGTATAGCTTATGGAACTTAACTACGGGGTCATCAGTCCCCAAACTTACAAACTACTTATGAACTAAGACTAAGGACGGCACAAATATCCATGCCCGAGGGGGGATTCGAACCCCTGACCGTAATGGCCGTGCAGAGCGTGACTGACGCGCCGCTGTCCCCTCGGCCACTGCGGCCGGCCCGTTATTACGGCCAGAGGTGGTTGTTCTGAGTATTGATTTCTCAGGATCTATGCACCCAAATTGCGTGAAAATGTAATCACATGTCAGTTCTAGTCTAATATATTTGTCCAATGAATACCCGTTTATCATATGCAGTAGTGTAGAAACACTGAGCCTAGAATTTAACTGTGAGCCACGAACAGAAAACGAACAAAATGTCCACAACCGATCGATAAATCCGAAGGAAAATAATAAAAAAGTACGTGGTTAAAGCGTCTGCTAGTAGTATGGCGTCCCGGGTTCGAATCCCGACTACAGCACTGATAGTAATTCAATCCTTCTCCTTACATGCTATATTTTAAATGTATAAATGTTCAAGGGGATTACGTTGAAAAGTTAAAAAAGTGTTGTTTTGTAAAAATTAACGTTTTTCTCCTCCAGGCCACCTAGTTTGTTTATTTATTTCAAGGTTAACGTTTATGGCAGTGGCTTAACTAGGACATGGCTGGGGGGGGGGGGGGAATAGATCTGCTTGATGAGCAAAATTTTAGTCAGTTTCCAGACAGACTACCATCTACCACTCCCGTTGAAGATTAATTCACTTAATTAAATGTTTGTATAGTTTATGGGGCTTAAGTACGGGGTCATCAGTCCCTAATCTTACAAACTACTTATGAACTACTTACGAACTAGGACGGCACAAATATCCATTTTTTTTTTGGTTTTATTTACATGTGGCGTCTGTTCCGAAAGAACAGACGTCACTTCTGATCCTGCAGTTGTTATTATTTAATATTCACAGAATATGTGACATCAACTGCGATTGGGCAAAGCTGAAAATGTGAACCCAACCGGGAGGGGTGGTCTTGTTTGAAGCCCTTACTCTTACGGGAAGTAGTTTCATAACTACGAGTTTGAGTACTGTGGGCAGGGTGAAGCTGGGAATTTGTATCTGACGGGAGGCGTGCTTAGGTAGTCCTTGCAGGTGCGGTGGTCACGGTGTCCCCAGTGGTGTAGGTGTCAGCGCAACTGCCTAGAAAGCAGGAGACCAGGGTTCGAATCCCGGCTGGGTACACATTTTCAGCTTTGCCCAATCACAGTTGATGTCACATATTCTGTGAATAACAAAATATCCATGCCCGAGGGGGGATTCGAACTCCCGACCGTAGTGGCCGCGCCTCAGTCTCCTCGGCCACCGTGGCCGGCGATTAATTCACTCCCATCCAATGAAAGCGTATGGTAAAACATCCCGAGTTTCCAATCTTTACCTTTACGAGATTGCTGTTATACATTTTTTGTTTGTTTGTGGGGGGTGGGGGATCTATCTCCCTCACCCCCCTCCCCATAGTTAGGCCACTGGTGTATGGAGCACTGTGCCCCTGGTGATGACGTCGGCGGCCCGCCCGGTGCTGGCTCGCCTGTGGGGCCCCGCGGTCCGCGCGTTCCAGTCTCGTCCGCCGCTGTGACGCCCTCGTCAGCGGCTGTCGCGTCGCGGCGTAATGAGTGTGTCTGCCGTGGCCGCGTGCGGCGCCGCTAATAACTCGGACCGCAGCGCCAAATTAGCGCCGTGTGTGCGCATAGCTAATTGGCTTCTTTCTGCGCGCGCATTCAGTGTCAGCCGATCCCCTGCGGAATCCAATAAAGCCGCCGTGCCGTGTTTGACCCGCGCCGACAACGTTTTCACGGTCGGTTCGCAGGACTGAGGAAACGCGGCAGCGTGTGTTCGCTGGTCGTTTGGTTCAGAGAGGGGAGTCGCGTGGATGGTTTGGCAGAAATGTTGGTTAAAATCAATGTTCAAATGTTTGTTAAGCTTATGGGACTTAACTACGGGGTCATCAGTCCCTAAACTTACAAACTACTTATGAGCTACTTACGAACTAGGACGGCACAAATATCCATGCCCGAGGGGGATTCGAACCCCCGACCGCAGTGGCCGTGCTGACCGTGACTGTAGCGCCTCAGTCACCTCGGCCACCGCGGCCGGCAAATGTTGGTTAGATGTAACTCTCTTGAAAGACGACCGTCTGTCGTCTTCCATTTATTGTTTGTATATTTCTATAAAGTTATAATTTATTTCTTCGTTTGTGTGGCCATAATGTCCGTAGTTTCTTTCATAATTATGGATAGCAGTGATTTTCCGTCTTTGCAACTACAATAAAAATGCGATATTTTCACACCAGACGCTTGTCGTTTTATTGAATGTAAAACATCTTCTGTTTCCAGAATGAAACTTTCACTCTGCAGCGGAGTGTGCGCTGATATGAAACTTCCTGGCAGATTAAAATTGTGTGCAAAGGCAAAGATCCCAGGTTCGAGTCCCGGTTCCGGCACACAATTTTAATCTGCCAGGAAGTTTCATATCAGCGCACACTCCGCTGCAGAGTGAAAGTTTCATTCTGGAAACATCCCCTAGGCTGTGGCTAAGCCATGTCTCCACCACTCGTGCAAGTCTTGCAAGTGCTAGTCTTGCAAGTTTCGCAGGAGAGCTTCTGTGAAGTTTGGAAAGTAGGAGGCGAGGTACTGGCGGAAGTAAAGTTGTGAGGCGGCATCGTGAGTCGTGTCGGGGTAGCTCAGTGGTAGAGCCCTTGCCCGCGAAAGGCAAAGGTCCCAGGTTCGAGTCCCGGTTCCGACACACAATTTTAATCTGCCAGGAAGTTTCATCTTCTGTTGTTGTTATGGTCTTCAGTCCGGAGACTGGTTTGATGCAGCTCTCCACCCTACTCTATCCTGAGCAAGCCTTTTCATCTCCTCATAAGAACGGCAACCCTCATCCACTTGAATCTGCTTACTATACGCGTCTCTTGGTCTCCCTCTGCGATTTTTACCCCACACACTTCCCTCCAATGCTAAATTTAGGATTCCCCGATGTCTAAGAATGTGTCCTACCAAGCGATCCCTTCTTTTAGTCAGGGTATGCGAAAAATTCCTTTTCTCACCAATTCTGTTCAGTACCTCTTCATTAGTTATACGATCTACCCACCTAATCTTCAGCATTCTTCTGTAGCACCACATTTCAAAAACCTCTATTCTCTTCCTGTCCCCACTGCTTATCGTCCATGTTTCAATCCCGTACAAGGCAACACTCCACACAAATGCCTTCAGAAAAGGTTTCCTCAAACTTAAATTAATATTCGAGGTTAGCAAATTTCTCTTTTTCATAAATGCTTTTCTTCCCATTGCCATTCTGCATTTTATATCCTCTGTACTGCGACCATCGCGTGTTATTTTACTACCCAAGTAACAAAAGTCATCTACCACCTTCATTGTTTCGTTACCTAATCTAATTCCTTCAGCATCGCCTGATTTTCTAAGACCGCATTCCATTATTTGTGTTTTGCTCTTGTTAATGTTCATTTTCTTCAGTGGTCTGTAATAATAGAATTCTACAGTTTGTTTTGTGTTAAGATCGAAAACAGTTCTTAAATGGACTCTGAAAAGTAGGCCTAATGTTTGGTACTTACGGAAATTTTGTCTTCTTTTCGCTTCACATCATGGAATGCCGGTCTGTTTAATGCAATACCGCCGGTTCTTCATGCTGTGTCGTTTTCTCACTACTTTCACTGTCACTGTTTCACTGTTCATAGTTGTTTTCCACAGATCAAAAGAGTTTGTTTTTGTTTTTACTGATTCTGCTCAGTGTGTTTTAGGAGTGTTGCCAACCTCACAAATGTAGTTCTTTCTCTATGTTTTATAATAAATTATGTTTCGGTGCGTTTAGGTTTGATGTAAGCGGATTGGAATAGTGGCAGAATAATACATGTATATATTTAATGGGAACATTATTATTATTATTATTATTATTTATTACTATTATATTATTATAATTATTGTTATTATTGGTGGGGGATTGAGTAGTAGGGAAAGATGACTGAATGGTGGTTGGATGTGGTAAGGTGTGATGTGAAGTGAGATGGAAGACAAAAGTGATGGATATGAGGTGTGGTGCAATAATATTAAACTCCTGGGTGGTGGTAATGCAAGTAGTGTGCATGTGTGTGTGTGTGTGTGTGTGTTTGTGTGTGTGTGTGTGTGTGTGTGTTTGTTTGGGGGGGGGGTGATTGTGTTTTTTGTTGAATATGGTATCTGATGTAGGGTAACAGTGAGGGGAACGAGGTTGAGTGTTTGTTAGCAGGGAGCGAGAAAGTTTGGGAGTTTTATATCAATATGTGTGACACGTTCGGAGAGTCTCGTGTTTAGCGGAGACGTGGGTATGTGATTTTATTTGACCTTAGCTGTGGAGTGTTGGTAGTGGTATCTCGAATGAGATGTGGAAGTAGTCTGAGATAGTTACGGACATGACATGGAATGTTTTATGTCATTTTTTCAGTTATTTTATACAATGTTTGGTTTCCAATATTTATTTGGTCATTTAGTAATTGCTTGTTGTATGATAGTGCTTTGTGTATGTGGAGGTTTTCTTGGAAGGGGAGTAGGTGTCTGTTTCTACTAGTCTGTATGATTTCCATATCTTTTTCTGTACTGCTGGGCCTATTGTGTGTTCTTGTTTCAGGTGGTCGGCAAATGTTGAATGGTTTGTGCCATACTTCCAAGTCGCTAGATTATCATTTTGTTAAAACTTGAACCCCACTCTTTTCAAGGCTTGCGGAATAGCATTTTTATTTCAAGTGTTAAAATATTAGTTAATATTGCTAGGTTTTTCTTATTTTGTTATGTTAATAATTTACTATTATATTATTTAATGTGACATAATTACGGTTTCTCTGCTACGCCACTGTCCCTGTGAGAATGTGCAGTTGTTTTACTTTTAAATAGATACGACAATCTATGGCTGTCTGAATGTGGGGAGAGATAGCTCGCTTTGCATCGTTCTCTTTGGCTCAGTGTCGATAGCTGCTGATACCAACAAAGAGGTTTCCACACCCTTTGGTTGCGACCTAGTTGGTGAGCCTTCCCACCACCGCTGTTTCTTGGATTTTCCAGGCTTCCGGTGGCTTTCCGCGTCTTGTGGCTGCTCGGTCTGGTCATTCTGGGCTGGTCGTCTGGTGAGGTAAAGTTGGTTCTGCTCTTGTTATTGGAGATGGTAGCGTTTCATAGACTAGCATGTTTAACTTAGAATAGTGAACTGTTAATCATTTTCTCCAATCGTGTGTGGAAATGTGTTCTCGTTTTTCAATTCATTGATATCCAGTAGATAAACGCGGTGTGTGTAATTCTAGGTACAGTTTGATGACGGCCTGGTATGTTAAAACCTTTTGTGATCATCTGGCGGTATGTGAAATCTGTGTAAATACTTTCTAGTTTTATGGGGCCAGATGACAAATAGGTGATATGTTCATTTTTGTACACAGCATGTAAAAATCTTCTCATCCTTTCCTTCTATGAGTGATATGTGTTCCACGTGGTTGGTTCATAGAACAAAGCCTTCAGCTTCCACTCTTGTTTGTTCCATGCCCATCAGGCAAGTAACTATGCGGGTATCCTTCTGATTTCCACCAATATTTCGCGATATTCTCTCCCCGCCTGTTTTAATTTTGCCGTTTCTTCTGCGACTTGTAGTACGCACTCTGTCTTTGTCAGTAATTCTCTCTGAACCTTTTACAACCTCCTTCAACAGCTTCCTTATGTAATTCAAAACATTTCTATGGGTTGCATGCTGTAATTCTTATTTATTTTTTCGACTTTTACGAGTTTTTTGAGACTGGACTTCATCCGTCTTTGCAAGCGCTCCCTATCGCGTGTAGCTGCAAGTCTTTCGCTTCTTCATACAATTCTAGACATTTCTATGGGTTGCATGCCGTAATTCTCATTTATTTTTCGAAATTGTAATTATTTCACTTTTACGAGTTTTGGAGACTGGACTTCATCCGTCTCTGTAATCGCTCCCTATCGCGTGTAGCTGTATTTCATTCGCTTCCTTATATATTTCTAAGCATTTCTATGGGTTGCATGCTGTAGTTAATTTTCTTTATTTTTCGGAAACTGAATTTATTCAATTTTATCGGTTTTCGGAACCACGTGGGTCTTAGTTCCGACTTCCGGGGTTTGCAGCTAGTCGCCTAAATTCACGCCACTTCTCATATAAAACCAGTACCTAGGTCGATTTCTAACAGATAGCAACTTAGGAATACACCGTGATTTTGTATAATGAATCTGAGTTTCAAACACTTCACCTTCTGTGGAGTCCGTTCATGCAACGTAGCCGTGTGTCGCCATTAGTGTGTTTGCTCGCTGTCCAGTTCCGATGTAATTTAACTCACCATCTCAAAACAGGCACGACAGACCAGAGCCTGCTTCAAAGTGTTTTTGTATATTGTGTTTTGTGCTACCTTCGACTTGCTGAATTTCGCCTACGATAGCGGCGCCTGCTTCCGCCTCGTCTCAGCACGGTGATTTTGGTGAGTTTCGCTGTGACATTGCGTGTGTAAGAGAGAATGAGTGTTGTTTGTGAATCCTTCCCCCCAGTAGCGTTCATCTACATCTACATCTACATCTACATCGATACTCTGCAAATCACATTTAAGTGCCTGGCAGAGGGTTCATTAACCACCTTCATAACTTTTCTCTAGCGTTCCATTCTCTAATAGCGCGCGGGAAGAAAGAACACCTAAATCGTTCCGTTTTCGATCTGATTTCTCTTATTTTATTGGGATGGTCATGTCTCCCTAAGTAGGTGGGTGCTAGCAAAATATTTTCACATTCAGAACTAAAAGTCGGTGATTGAAACTTCGCAAACAGATCACGCCGCAATGAATAACGTCTTTTTTTAATGATTTCCACCCCAATTCGTGCAACATTTCCGTGACGCTTTCCCCCCCCCCCTCCGTAACGTGATAAAACAAAAAGAGCTGCCCTTCTCTGAACCTTCTCAATATCTTCCGTCAGTCCCACCTGGTGAGGGTCCCACAAGGGGCAACAGTACTCCAAGAGAGGACGCACAAGTGTGATGTAGGCAGTCTCTTTGGTGGAGGTGGTGCATCGTCTAAGCGTTCTGCCAATGAAACGTAACCTTTGGTTCGCCTTCCCGACAATATTTTCTATGTGTTCTCTCCAGTCAAAGTTGTTCGTAATTGTAACTCCTAGGTATTTGGTAGAATTTACGACCTTAAGGTTTGACTGATTTATCGCGTAATTGAAGTTCAGCGGATTTCTTTTAGTGGTCATGTGTATTACTTCACACTTTTCTTTATTTAGTGTCAATTACCAGTTTTCGCACCAAGTAGAAATTTTGTCTAAATCGCTTTGCAGTTGCTTTTGATCCTCTGTTGACTTCACTAACCGATAAACGACAGCATCATCCGCGAACAGTCTAAGGGAGCTATTCACATTATCTCCTAAATCGTTTATAAACACGAGGAAGAGTAGGGGACCAATAACGCTTCCCTGTGGAACGCCAGATATCACTTCTGTTTTACTCGATGACTTACCGTCAATTACAACGAACTGTGTCCTTTCTGATAGGAAATCGTGAATCCAATCGCGTTAGATCATGTATTATTTAGACTGGGCACCGTCCGCATTAATCCATGTAAGAGATGCTTTTTTATTGTATTAACAGCATTATCATTATTTAGGGTCAATAGCTAATTATTGCACCGTTTAGTTACCTAAATCATTTTGCAATTGCTTTTGATCTTCTGGTGATTTTACTAACCGATAAGTGACAGCGTCATCCGCGAACAGTCTTAAGAGAGATGGTCACATTGTCTCCTAAATCGTTTGTAAAGAGAAGTAACAGTAGGGCTCCTGTAACACTTCCCTGAGGAACACCAGACATTACTTCTGTTCTACTCGATGACTTTCCGTCAGTTACTGCGTTGTGTGTCCTTTCACAAACACAATACTTTCTGTTGACAATGGGTCAATAGGTCGTTCTCTTCGAGGTAGTTCATAATGTTTGATGAAAGTAAACGTTCTAAAATCCTGCTGCAAAACGACGTCAATGATACAGGCCTGTAATTTTGCGGATCACTCCTATTGACTTTTCTGAATATTGGAGTGACCAGTGCAACTTTACAGTTTTGGGGTGCGGATCTTTCACTGAGCCAATGTTTGCATATGATAGTTAGGTATGGGACGATGACATTAGCGTACTCTGAAAGGAACCTAATGGTGTACAGTCCGGACCGGAAGACTTACTTTTGTTAAGTGGTGTAAGTTGCTTCGATACTCTAGGGGTAACTTCCTCCAATTTACGCATGCTGAAACATGTTCTTGATTAGAATTTAGGAGTATATGCTTCGTCTTCGTTGACGAAGGATTTTCTGAAAGTTATGTTTATAATTTTTCTTTAGCTGAACTGTCATTAGTGGCTTCATCGTTGCCATTGCGTAGTGAAAGTATTGCTTATGTTTTGTCACTAGTATACTTTACATACAATCAGAACTTCTAAGGATTTTGTACCACATGACGTTACAGGGCTTTGTTGTGGAAATTACTGTAAGTCTCCTTTATTGAAGTTTCTTTAAATATTGCCAGTCTTGGGGAATTTATGTCTCTTTAAATTTGGCGTTCTTTTGTTCTTTGCTTTTGCAAGAGTGATGTAGACTGTTTTGTGTACCACAGAGGGTCAACCCCATCTTTTGTTTATTTTCATGCTATTCGCATCTCATTGTCTCCTCCTGCCATATTTAACCCCCACACACCCCACTAACATTAAATCAACTGCTTCTGATGTAGCAGATTGGTATTTCTGTCTCTTCTTTTCGTCTGGTTATACCAGTTATTTAATTTCTCTTCTGTAGTGCCTCATCTCAAAGGCTTATGTTCCATTCCTGTTTATCGAGAACCTTTCATTATGATGTAAGGCTACACCCCAGACAATGCCTTCAGAAAAGACTTACAATTATTTTCAATGTTAACAAATGTCCTTCCGTCAGATATGCTTTGCTCGCAAATGCTATTCTACATATTACATAATCTCTATTCCGGCCATGAAAGTAATGTTAACGCCCAAATAAAAAAGTAAATAAATAAAAATAAATCTCTATATATAATAATGGAAAGTTCGGGTTGGAATTAATAATATATTAAGGACAGTTTACAACTCACCGCAAAGACATGGCGACGAGCTGCGACAGGCACATACAAAAGACACACACAT
Organism: Locusta migratoria; assembly: GCA_026315105.1. NCBI lineage: Eukaryota > Metazoa > Arthropoda > Insecta > Orthoptera > Acrididae > Locusta > Locusta migratoria. Next base: position 123,277,070 of record CM048745.1, on the reverse strand, counting down.
ACAACACTTTCAACTATCGGCCATGGCCTTCTTCAGAAAATAGAACATTCACCCAATCACACAGGCACACAACACAGTCATACAACCATCACCTCCGGCTGCCGCACTTCGAATCACGTTCGGCGGCGAATCGGAGATGAGATGGGAGTGGAGGGGAGAGGGGATAGGAAGGTTACGTCACGGTGGTGGGGATGGGTTAGATGGGAATAACGAGATGCAGCTTAGGAATGAAGTGGGGAGGCGGGAGAGGAGGGAAAAATAAATAAAATAAAATAAACGAAATAAAGTAAAATAAAATAAAATAAATATACAAAATGCGTGCACACTGTAAGTACACAAGACCGCACACACACACACACACACACACACACACACAAACACACACACACACACACACACGGACGCACACGCACGCGCAGTGCGTGCACACACACGCACACACACACACACACACACACACACACACATACGATCGCACATTCACGCAACACTCAAAGTAGATGAGGTTTGGGATAGAGGGGTAGGAACTGTAAGGTATGGGGAAAAATAGGGAAGTTATCGTAGGTTGAGGCCTGGTTGATTTCGGGATCGGAGAATGTATTGCAGGGATAACTCCCATCTGTGCAGTTCAGAAAAGCTGGCGGTGGATGGGAGGATCCAGATGGCCCGGGTTCTGAAGCAGCCATTGAAATCAAGTATGTGCTCCGCTGCATGCTGTGCCACAGGGTGGTACACTTGTTTTTGGCCACAGATTGGTGTAGGCCATTCATCCTAATGGATAGCTGGTTGGTGGTCATGCCAATATAGAAAGCTGTACAGTGTTTGAAGCACAGTTGGTAAATTACATGGCTGCTTTCACAGGTGGCCCGGCCTCAGGACTGGAATAGGAAGTGCTGGGTGGGTGGATTGGACAAGTCTTGCAGCTGGGTCTTCCACAAGGATATGATCCCTGTGGCAGTCAGTTGGGTTTCAGGGTGGCATAAGGATGAACTAGGATGTTGTGGAGGTTGGGTGGGCGACGGAACACTCCTTTAGGAGGGGCGGGAAGGATCTTGGGCAGGATGTGTCTCATTTCTGGGCACGAGGATAGAAAATCAAAACCTAGGTGAAGGATGTAATTTAGTTGTTCGAGTCCAGGGTAGTACTGGGTGACAAGGGGAGCGCTCTTTTGTGGATGGTTACTGGTGTTTGGAGGAGGATTTGTGATGTGTGAGGATATGTCATGGGAGATCTGTTTGCGGCCTAGGTCTGTGGGGTAGTTTCTGTCATTGAAGGCCTTTGTGAGACCCTCAGCATATTAAGAAAGGGAGTTCTTGTCACTGCAGATATGACGTCCACAGGTGGCGAGGCTGTAAGGGAGGGATTTTTTGATGTGGAAGAGAAGGCAACTGTCAAAGTGTAGGCACTGTTGGTGGTTGGTAGGTTTAATATGGACGGAAGTGTGGATGGAGCCATCAGTGAGGTGGAGTTTGACATCCAGGAATGAGGCATGGTAGGTTGAGAAAGACCAGGTGAAGTGGATGGGAGAGAAGGAATTGAGGTTCTGAAGAAAGGAGGATAGGGTGTCCTGGCCCTGAGTCCAGATAATGAAAATATCATCAATGAACCTGAACCAGACCAGAGGTTTGAGGTTTTGGGATGCTAGGAAGGATTCCTCCAGACGGCCCATAAACAGGTTGGCATAGGAGGGTGCCAAGCGGGTCCCCATGGCTGTGCCTTGGGTGGTAAACTTTCCCCTCAAAGGAAAAGTAGTTGTTAAGTAGGATGAAATTGGTGAGAGTTATGAGGAATGAGGTATCAAGCTTGAGTTCAGAGTGGCGTTGGGAGAGGTAGTGTTCCAGAGCGGCAAGGCCATGGGCATGTGGGATGTTGGTGTATAGGGAGGTGGCATCCACTGTGGCAAGTAAGGATCCAGGAGGCAAAGGTGTGGGAATGGTGGAGAGTCGGTGAAGGAAGTGATTGGTATCCTTGATGTGGGAAGATAGATTTTTGACAATTGGTTGGAGGTATTGGTCAACTAGGGCAGATATTCGTTCAGTAGGAGCACAGTAACCAGCCACAATAGGGCGTCCAGGATTATTAGGTTTGTGTATTTTGGGGAGCATGTAGAAGGTAGGTGTGCGGGGTGCTGCTGGGGTGAGGAGGGAGATGGGTTCAGGGGAGAGGCCATAGGATTTTAGTAGGGATTGGAGATTTTGTTGGACTTTAGGTATGGGGTCAATCCGACACAATCTATAGGTGAAGGAGTCAGAGAGTTGGCGGAGCCCTTCTGCCAGGTAGTCACTGTGATCCATAACTACAGTCGTGGAAACTTTATCTGCAGGGAGGATGATTATGTCAGGATTAGTTTTAAGGTTTTGGATAGCTCTTCTTTCTTCGGCTGAACGGTTTGACTTCTTGGGAAGGGACTTTGGAAAGGATGGTATTTTGCTTGTTAAGTAACCTCTTCCCAGGCCTTAGGCTCATCATAATCCAATGTCTCTCCTATCATTCCTCATTTTCCAGTTTCCCTGTGCCATCCCTGACCCAATGGACCCCAGCTCCATCTATCTGTACCAGTTCAGGAAAGTATCCCTTTCCCTGGTCAAAACTCAATCCCACATCCGAGTTCTCCCGTTGTACACCACAGTAGTTCCATACTGACAGCTATAAGGCAGTAGAAGATATGGTGGTTGAAAGATGTCAAATTATAAAAAAAATTCGGACTGAAGGCCATCGATGACGTTTGCGACTCTATAGCAAGGGGGTTACATAAAGCGCAATGTGATGCCACAGACCATATCTTTGGTATAAATACACTTCGCGGGTTTGCCGCCGGATGACATTGTGAATCTCCCACAATATTTCGCCGACACAACTGTTCGACATCTTCAGGTAGTGGTAGCTGTCAGTACTTCAAGGCGCGACTGATCAGTCGCGCCTTGAAGTACTGACAGCTACCACCACCTGAAGATGTCGAACAGTTGTGTCGGCGAAATATTGTGGGAGATTCACAATGTCATCCGGCGGCAAACCCTCGAAGTGTATTTACAACAGATCCGCCGTGAAAGCTTGAAAAGTCACATATCTTTGGTCTTTGCGTGCTACAATGTCTTCAGTGCTTTCTTAGTAAGCATAAGCGTACGAATAAGGAAATATAAGAATAAATAAATAAAGCAATAAAAAAGAAATTTCTCTTAATACATGTCTTTAAAAAAAAAAGTCGATTTGACGTTTCGCGCATTACATCAAAAGATTGATCTGTGATATTATTATTGAATTTCGTGATTGAATTCTTCGAAACGACTGCATTTTTCGTGTGATTTGATATACACTACTTACTTTCCTGATAATGTTAATTAAAATGTTTGTTTCTAAATAAGATATTGTATTTCATTTAATCCTTCAAAACCAGTCTCATAGCACACTACTGAAAGATAGCGTATCTATCATAATCAACCAACACGCGAGCGCAGCCGCGAATTTAAGTTAGTATTCTCATATTTGTAATATGTTTTCTTGCCTTATTTTGAAGTAGAGCATCGGGAAATGTGATTTTCAGCTAAGTGGATAATCTGTTTACAGCTGTTTTATTTGTAACTAGCTGCCCGGGCAGACATTGTTCTGCCATATTTTTTCTCTAAAACAACACTACATTGATTTTTTTATGTTAATAGGTTTTCCATGACAGGCTTTGTTATGTCAAAAGTTATTGGCCCTTCGCAGTAATAAAACATATTTCAGTGTGATCACGTTATTTATAGATCTGTGTCTCCATAATAAATAACAATTACTTACAAATATTAGTTTTATATTTTGTACATTGCAAGAATTTAGCGGCAGCAGTAGTAGTAGTAATAGTAATGTGGTATTTTCATTGTAATGCCTTATGGTACACGATATATTTTGTTTGATCGCCTGGCGCGTAAATAAATAAAGCTGTTTCTTTTCCGACTCGAGAGCAGGCAACATAAACTGTCCATGAGAGAAGCATGGGTTTTCCAGATTGACGCCGCAAACAGTCAACGACTGACCCAGTGATTTATTTATGGTCATAGCGAAAGAAAGCCGCTCTGGAAATGTAGTCGTTTAAATTTAATCGGTACGTCAGTTGGTAACATTGGGATGCGGTGTATCAACACATCTTCTCCCTCATATTTTCGCTTTAGAATGGTTGCTTCGATCAAATTGTTTAGTAATTTTTTGACTGCTAGACGTGTGCCGTTACAAGGCGCGCTTAGTTGATATTTCGTAACGTAGTGGGTATGGGATATAACCGTAATCTCTTCTCTTCTTCCCTTCCTTCCTCCTCTATTTTCCCATTTCTTCCTCTCCCTATCTTCACACCATTCACAACATTCACTCCCCCCCCCTCCTCTGTGCGTCTATATTTTCCTCTTCTTTAAATCCATTTCATTCTCCCATTCTTATCTTATACTCCCCCTTTCTCTGATCTTATTTATTGTTATTGCAGTCGGGAACTTGACTGGGAATAGAAGTCAAAATGGATGGGTAAATGAATTGGAAACGGGTCATTGACAAACGTTGTTCATTGTTCCGAAGCCAACTGACGCATCCGGTGCGTAATCGACTACTGGATCGTATTTGAACGTCAAACGTTCAGTTCTAATCGTCACATGTTGCCGTCTGTATTATCGTCGATTGAAATTATTTTGCGCGTAAACTGCAACTGAGGAAGTCAATCTCGACTTTACCCGTTGTTCCAGAGTCATAACGGATCGAGCTTTAGAATTTCTTTTTCGATGTACCTCCAAGGACGTGTACGATCTTCGTCGCTCTCATAGACTCTACGATCACCTGATAGGATTGCGTTGCGTGTACGTCGACCGATATTACGACGCCGCAGTGGAGGCATTGTTGTAAAAAGTAAACCACTATATGTACTCAATTTGTTTGCAACACTCAAAAATACCACGAACTGGCATCAATTCTATCTGTGCAACGTTCCAAAGATATGATTACCACCTAGAACAACATGGACGTAAGAATAATACTGAGGGGCTTCTAAAGAAACAACTTTTCATGTTAAGTCTGTTTGGCTGTTTTAAGCTTGAGTAGATAACGCCATCTCCATTTATTCAAAGCTCCTTGGCTATTTGTTCGCTCTGTTACAGCGTATTTGGTCGCTAGGTGAGTAGCGAATGAATAAGCTGATTGTTGGAGAATCTAGAAAATGATCCGAGCTGGAAGCGTACTTTCAGTTTTTCTCAAATTCTGATATTTTCCAGTAGATTTAAAAAAAAATTCTTTCATACAAACCTTGTCCTGAGAATTACGAATAGAACTAATAAAAGATCAGCCAAATCGGTGAAGCCATTCTCGAGTTTTACGCTTAACAACACATTTGGCGATTCATTCATATATATATAGTGAAAAAACAATAAAAATGAGAAATAAAAACAAAACAAAAAACCTTGTATAATATATTATTACGTAATTAAGATTACTGTCCGCCTATTCGTTAGCGTTCTCACAGCTAGTAAGGTGAAACGTATCATGAAAACAACCAAAACACAAATATTTTTCACACTAATGCGCAGCACATCAACGAGCTATTGACACTTTCACATATTGTCCGACATATTGTTCGTGGAAAACATACCTGATTTATATTGCACTTTGTGTCGCGAATAAAACAGCTGTAAACAAATAATACATTTAATTGAATGTTGATAACACTTCCACATGCTCCACTTTAAAATAAGGCAAGAAAAGGTATTACAAATATGAGAATATTATCAAATTCATCGAAAAACATATAATAAAAAATTTCCATGCTGGAAGTTCGAACTTGAATCCACGGTTTGGGAGTCCCAGCCCTGGAACGCCTTTTTATTTATGTCTTTGTTTGTTCGTAAGGTTGATCGATACTTTGCGGTCGTTTGTTCATGATCGTTCTGGGTTGTTCGACGTCTATTTGGCTCAGCTTTTTTATTACAGCTAGTGGTGAGCCCTATGAACGAGCGCGCTGAGTCACCGCTTCCGGATACCGCTCGATCGGTGACGGCACTTGAAAAGTCGCTCATGTCTACGAGTACCTAATCTACAACGTGAAAATACAAAAACGTTAACTACTCGAACGTCATTAACTTTTGACTCATTATACAGGGTGTTCTACTTATCTTGACCACCCTAAATAACTGTTTGTCCAGATGCAAATTACAAAAATTTCAAGCACATATTCGAAGAAGAAAGATAAAAATCTAAAAAGGAGAAGCTTTCGGAACACAGTTACTTCTTCAGGTAGGAGAGAAGGGAAGAAAAAAGGGATGGGAACGGAAGGGGAAGCTGTGTTCCGAAAGCTTGTCCTGTTTCGTCCTTTTTCTTCCTGTGTGTCACTATCGACGGTACAGCACAAAGATAAGCACTGGCCAGCGAATCTTTTGAAAAATAATTTATCATCGCTCAGGAGAATTTTCATCATTTATCAAGGACATATTCTTTAGCCGTCCGGAATACATTAATCGTCATGACTGCCTTTTCTGTAGCTTTGTTCTTAACAAAGATATAAACAGCGATATGACTTTTCTAATGGCACCCTGTAGTTTGTATTCGGTAATTCATTTCCTCTTCTTAAATCTATTCAGAAATGTAGCACAGTACACCATTCACTGAAACACAACGTTATTAATTACATAACACAACCTTGAGTTTGAGCCATGGAACAAAACTCGCTCACTTGATGGAGTTGTCGAAAAACAAATGAAAACCAAGTAAAAAGATAACAAAAAATTGACATTGACGCTCCTGTACCATTGCCAAAGAGTAAGATTATTCAAAGGGGCTCAGAGTGATCATCCTGGTAACTATACAATGATGCATTCGTTCACTGAAAGAATGTCTTACTGCTTCCAGTGTTGTCTGCTGAAAAGAATTACAAGCGAGCACCTTGCGTTCCTGAATGTTCTCTGGAGTTGTTGGAATATCGCGATAGACAACGTCTTTAATGCGTGCTCAAAGATAAAAGTCCATAGGATTCAAATCAAGAGACCTAGCATGCCAAGTAACTGTACCTCATCGACCAATCCATCTGTCAGGATTCCTTCGGTTCAGAACACGATGTGCATGCAAGGCATTATGAGCTGGACATCCATCGTGTTGCTACCACATAAGCATTCTGGCTCTTAGTGGCACTTCATCCAGAAGAGGAGGAAGAAATCGTCTGAGGAAGTTAGCATACACTCTGCCGTTTAGGCTACCATTGATACAATAAAGGCCAACAATTGCAGTACCAAGCATCCCACACCAGACGTTAACTCTCCATTGACGCTGATGTTTCACCTGTCTAAACCATCGTGGGTTGTCGCTAGACCAATAATCCATGTTCTTTGTATTTACGTGTCCCTTGAAAAGGAACATACGTCGATAAATAGAACATTAGAGAAGAAGTTCAGGTAGGCGAGGATGTGCTGCTGTGCCTACTGACAGACTGGAAATAATTTCCAAGCAATACCTTATGTAGGTGTACATGGTAAGGATGGAACCAGTAACGTATAAGAATACGATGTGCACTGGATTTACGAATGCCAATTTCGTGTTCAAGCTGTCGTGACCACTCATATGGATTCATAGCAACGGGAACAAGAACAGTAAATTCGGCAGCTTCTTCTTTGCAGTGCTACGACGATTGCGTTATCGTGGGTTGAAACTTCTCGTTTCCTGAAATGTCGCAACAAGACGAGAAAACATCCATTTGGAAGGTGGGTTCTTGTCAGGACATCGCTCTCTGCACAGTTCCTCTGCCTGCGTGGCATTTCGCCTACCTTCAACAACAATAACAGAAACGTTATGTCGATACAGTTTGTAGGAACGACGGCCTTTACTTTGTGCCTACTCTACACAACAGTATTTAATATGACTAAACTACTGTACTAAATGTACCCGCATTGTACATAAGAAGACAGTATTGCAATTACTGTTGTGCTGACTTACATTCGCCATAGATGAGTAGCATTTCTACTCACACAACTCTTCAATTGACAATGGTTGACGTAATGGCGGGTGTGTAGTCTATGATTACATTTGTCGTCTCTTAACGTTAGCTGGCGGATGTGTCCCATTACCCCGAGTTTCTGCACTAAGCGCTGGGAGCGTCAACGTTGTGTTATGTAATGAATAACGTCATGTTTCAGTGAATGATACACTGTCATACATTTTTGAATAGGTGTTTCGTAGAGGAAATCAATTACCGAATAAAAAATACAGGGTGCCATGTAGAAAAAGTCGTAACGCTCTTCAAATATTTGTTGTTGTTGTTGTGTGCCGCGGTGGAGTAGCCGAGCGGTCTAAAGCAACTCGCTGCGGAGCGCGCGGTTGCTCGCCGTGGAGGTTCGAGTCCTCCCTGGGGCATGCGTGTGTGTGTGTGTGTGTGTGTGTGTGTGTGTGTGTGTGTGTTTGTTTGTTTGTTTGTCCGTAGGTTAGTTTACCTAGGTGTAAGTAGTTTGTAAGCTACGGAGTGATGACCACGCAGTTTGGTCCAATAGATTTACAAACATTTGAATTTTTGCTGTTGTGTTCTTCACTTCGCAGAATTATTTGATGCAACTCTCCACGCAACCCTGTCCTGTGCAAGCCTCTTCATCTGAGAATACGATCGGTGACCTACACCCTTATGTATATGCTTACTGTATTCGTACCGCGGTCTCCCTCTACGATTTTTACCCCACACTTCCTTCTAATGCTAAGTACGCGATTCCTTGATGTTTCAGATTGTGTCCCACCACCCTTTCTCTTCTCTTGGTCAGGATATATCAGAAACTCCATTTATCTCCAATTCTGTTGAGCACCTTCTCATTATTTACTTGATGTACCCATCAAATCTTCATCATTCGTCTGTAGCACCACATTTCGTCTTTTTTTATGAACTCCTTATCGTCCACCTTTCACGACCATCAATGCTACATTCCAGACAAATGACTTCAGAAAGGACCTCCTAACATTTAAACTAATATTGGATGGCAACAAATTTCGCTTCTTCAGAAACGTTTTTCTTCCCATAGCCATTCTGCATTTTATATCTTCTTTACTTCGGCCATCAGATGTTATCTTGCTACCTAAATAATAAAGACTTATCTACTTTTTTTTATTTTCGTGTTACCTAATCTAATTCCTTCAGCATCGCCTGATTTTCTAACACTACATTTCATTGCCCTCATTTTACTCTTGCTAATGTTCATCTAATACCTTCCTTTCAAGAAACTGTCCACTCCGTTTAATTGCTCTTCCAGGTCCTTTGCTATTTCTGACAGAAGTACTATGTCAGCAGCAAACCGCAAAGTTTTTATTCCTTCTTCCTGGACTTTAATTCCCTTTCCAAATTTCTCCTTCACAGCTTGCTCAATGTACAGACTGAACAAGATTGAGGAAAGGTTACAAAGCTGTTTTACTCCATTCCCAACAACTGCGACCCTTTCATGACCTCTAATAATTGCTCTCTGATCTTTGCTCCCTATATTTTTCGCTCCCCATAACTTCGTAAAAAACAGAACTTCAAAGAACGTGGGTTTGACGGAGAACATCGAAAGAGTCCAAAGAAGGGAAGCTCGTTTTGTATTGTCAGACAGGGAAGACAGCGTTACGGAAATGATACAGGACCTGGGATTGGAATCATTACCACAACAGCGCTTATCGCTGCGGCATGGTCTACTTACCAATCACCAACATTCTCCTCCGAATGCGAAAATATATTGTTGAATCCCACCTACATTGGTAGAAATGATCATCCCCTCTGTCAGGCACTTAAATGTGATTTGCAGAATATACCATGTTGATGTAGATGGCATCCTCCTGATTGATGTCCGACCTGACGGCTAAAGAACATTTGTTTGAAAGATTTTGTAATTTGCATCTGGACAAACAGTTTTTAGGGTGGTCAAGGTAAGTGGGACACCTCTTATAGCCAGCCGCGGTGGCCGAGGAGACTGAGGCGCTCCAGTCACGGTCTGCACGGCCACTACGGTCGGGGTTCGAATCCCCCCTCGGGCATGGATATTTGTGCCGTCGTAGTTCGTAAGTAGTTCGTAAGTAGTTTGTAAGTTTAGGGACTGATGACCCCGTAGTTAAGTCCCATAGACTATACAAACATTTGAACACCCCTTATATTAGTAGAAAATGATCATCTTCACTATTTTTCTATGTAGGCCTACAGCACTGAAGACGCGATTTTCCATCATCAACATCGATAGTGATTTCTGTTTTTAATGCCAACACACGTTTCTCTTTATATTCCGAACAGAACGTCCATGCAAAATTTCATAGAAATCGGTGATCCACATGTCAGCCCCTCTCCTTGCAATACAGAATGGGGTCAAATAATAGCTTATATTCCATACCAGTCGACCCGGCAATGCTTCGCAATTGCTAATATATATATATATATATATATTACTATTGCTTTGAACGTCAAATGTCAACATTTTATCGCAATCGTACGAATTCTATCGATATCCCAAAGAAAACAGCTCTTACAGTTTTCCAGAAATTTCCCTATTTTTTGGCCAACTATTCCAAACTTTTACTTCACTCAAACCATCCTCTCGCTTTGAACGTCGAATGTGCAAAATTTTATCGCACTCAGATGAATGGTATTGATATTTCTTAGAAAGATCTCTTACTTTTTTTCTGAATTTTCCAATTTTCTTGGAAACTCTTCCAAATTTTTATTTCATAAGAACGTTACTTTTGCTTTGAACGTCAAATATGCTAAACTTTATCGCAGTCAGACGAATGATATTGATATGGCATTGAGAAAAGCTCTTTCATTTTCTCGCGAATTTTCTAAATTTCCGGGTAACTTTCCCAATTTTTTAGTCTATAAGAACGTTTATCTTCCGTTGAACGTCAAATGATCAAAATTTTATTGCAATCGAATGAACGGTTCTCAAATTATAATGTTGAGTACATCGAGAAACACATTGAAAAACGAACTTGGTTCGAATTTTGCTACTTTTATTTTTAACTGTCCATATTTTTTTCCTGAAAACTTTTCCAAGACCACAATGAACAAAACAAAAAATGAATTACCTCCCTCCGTTGTGCGAATAGTCAGTTATTGTGCTGAATTCAATCAGAAACACGTTGAAAATGCACATTTAGTTTTTCTCAAATTTTACAATTTTCTGGTAGGTTTCAAAAAAAAATTATTTCGTATAAATCTCGTCCAGTCAAGCTGTACTCACGTGAAGCTCTTACGACCATGTGGCAATTGATTTTGATTCATAAAAAAAAAAATCGCTTTGGGTTTTTCCTAAATTTTTCTACTTTCCGGACGACTTTTCCAAATTTTTATTTGATGCGAACCTTCCTCTTCCATTCAATGTGAAATGTACAAATTTTTATCACATTTGGACGAACGATATTGATAGCTCACTGAAAAAAGCTGTTCCAGTTTTTCCCTATTTTCCTCTTTCCCGGACAACTTTTCCATATTTTATCTCTGTTTAAATCTTCCCTGCACCTACACGAATATTTCAAGACTAAAATTAGCGAAATCGGTTCAGCCGTTCTCGAGTTTTAGCGATACTAACGAACAGCAATTCATTTTTGTAAATATGGATGTAGGTGTACTAGATGTTAAAAAAAAAAAAACATTGAAAATAAAGTTAAATATTCAATTTCGAAAAAAAAGTTCGTCAGTTAAAGGATAATTACGTATACCGTAAATTACTGACTCAATATCTGTCCGCCTAATAGGCGAAATGAAATAAGACCGCGCTGGAATGCACAATGCAAAATCTCAGCACACCAGAAGCGCACAATTCTCACAAGCGTTAGCCTTTTCCCCCTTCTAGCGTACGATATTACCTCGTTTACAACATGAGGAACAAAGACCCTAAATGCATGGTCTGGACAAAGGCGTGATATCTCTGGGGCGATAGTAATCTCCGCGGTTGCGGAGTAATTTAATTTCCGCGGGCACACGCTGCTAGCTGTTAGTGGGACGGCGAGGAGCGCGCTTTAAGCGGCGTGTGTGTGTGTGTGTGTGTGTGTGTGTGTGTGTGTGCGTGTGTGTGTGTGTGTCTTTGGCGCTGGCCTCACGGTCAAGCGCGTGCCCCTGGCCGCTAGACTGAGCATCCCGCGTGTGTGTGCACAAGCTCGCCTCATTGCCCGCAACCGCGGCCAAAGTAAACGTTGCACTTGTAATTTTCACCCCTACACCCTCCTCTTGAAACGAGAACGAAAGAAAAAAAGACCGCGTGCAGTAATTTGCGCCGCAAAAGCCAGTGGGAGGGAACTCGGCGAAACCAGCTGCATATGCTCTGTGTGTGTGACGGTGTCGCTATTCGTGCCGCAAGACTTGTCTGCGGTTCGCTTTCATCCCGCGACTGAAACACTGGAATATGCCAGTGTGGGGGCGAGAGGCGAGCGACCTACCTCACCAACAAATGCAGAACAGGTGGTCAGCAAAATAATACAAACCCCTGACATAGACACAATACAGGGTATTTATAAATAAATATCGGGGTTCATCTACATTTACATATATACTCCGCAATCCACCGTAAGGTCCGTGGCCGAGGGTACACTGTACCACTACTAGGCATTTCCTTTTCTATTCCACTCCAAAATAAAACGAGGAAAAAAAGAATGTATATGTGTCTCTGTACGAGCCCTAATATCTCTTGTCTTTGTTATCATTACGCGAAATGTAAGTAGGCGGCAGTAAGATCGTTTTACACTCAGCATCAAATTCCGGTCTTATAAATTTCCTCAACAGAATTTCTCGAAAAGAATGTCGTCTTTCCTCCAGCAATGCCCATTTGAGTTCCCGGAGCATTTCCGTGTCACTCGTGCATTTGTCGAACGTGTCAGCAACGAACCTAGCTGCTCGCCTCTTAACTGCTTCTATGTTTACCTTTAAACTGATCTGCTTCTGGTCCCAAAGACTTGAGCAATACTGAAGACGTGGTCCAATAAGCGGTTTGTACGTGGCTTCCTTTACAGATTAAGTACATCTTCCCAAAATTCTCCCAATAAACCGAAGTCCGCTACTTGAACGACGCGACTGCATCAAGAAGCTCACTACTAATGTATTCGAAAATTATGGGATTGTTTTTACTACTCATACACATCACCTAACATTTTTCTACATTTCGCAACTAGTAGAAATTTTGTCTAAGCCATCCTGTATGCTGCTACAGTCAGTTACAGACGATACCCTTCCATACACCACAGCATCATCAGCAAACAGCCGAAAATTACAAGTTACTCTGTCCATCAGATCATTTATACAGATAAAAAATGTTCAAATGTTTGTTAAGCTTATGGGACTTAACTACGGGGTTATCAGTCCCTAAACTTACAAACTACTTACGAACTACCTTATACTAAGGACGGCACAAATATCCATGCCCGAGGGGGGATAGAACCACTGACCGTAGTGGCCGTGCAGACCGTGACTGGAGCGCCTCAGTCTACGCGGCCACCGTGGCCCGCATTTATACAGATAGAAAGTAATAGGAATAAACTATTCTGGTCATCAGTCCCTAGCCTTACAAACTACTTAAACTAACTCACGCTAAGGACAACAAATAACCCATGCCCGAGGGAGGGCTGGAACCTCCGAAGGCGAGCAGCAGCGCGCTCCGCATCTAGACTCTTTGGAACGCTCTGCCACTGTACCGCGGCAATTGGCTTTGAAAACCACTGCAACTATTCTAGGGGCGTAATGGTCAAGTGCCTTCCTAATTTTCAACAGAATGTTATCCTTCCATGTATCAAAAGATCTACACATCCACCAATTACTTGAATCATGTCGCAGCTGTAAGTTTGGTTCTGAGTTTCTGCTCTAAGACTCCCCACGAAGGTTTAATTATGTTCAGAAATTGCAATTTCGCTTTCCTTAGGAGGTGACTGATGATTTCCTGATGCAGTAAAAAACAAAAGAAGAGCATGCTTGAACATCTTTGGCTGTGTGTGTCTGTGTGTGGGCGAATTATCTTCTTGGAATACGGCAGCGTTGTTAACGATATGCCAGTTTATAGTAAAGCAGTCTGCTGTCGAAGACAAAATCAAATGTTTAAATGTCTGTAAATCTATCGGACCAAACTGCGTGGTCATCAGTCCGTAGCTTACAAACCACTTAAACCTAGGTAAACTAACCTAAGGACAACACATACACCCATGCCCCAGGGAGGACTCGAACCTCCACGGCGAGCATCCGCGCACTCCGCAGCGAGACGCTTTAGACCGCTCGGCTACTCCACCGCGGCCTGTCGAAGACAGTCTAGCAATGAGACCGCATGGGTGTCGGATTTTAGATTTTTTTCATATTTACGGTACGTAAAATATAAAAGTAAAATAACAATCAGCCAAAGCCATTCGACGCAATTCTCAAAAATTCTCGAGAAAATCTACTTTGAAGTTTTGCAGGTAGGGGTCTACACGTAAGTACCAATAATTAAAACAATCGCAACTTCTGATGATGTAGCTCAGATGGAAGCGTTCTCGCCTCTCAACTATAAGGTAGGTGGTTCCTGCAGGAACATTTATATTTTTATTTTTTCGTTCTGTTCCAATAAATACATAATTTTAATATCAAACGATAATTCTTTATTAAAACAACACGTATTTTTGTTTATTCGTAATTTTCTATATTTAATAAAATAATGATGGTTTCAATCAAAAAACGTTCGTTACAATTTTACAGTATTGGTGAGCTTCACTATTTGTTCACGACGGTAGTCTTTTAATTGTTAAGTTTGTGAGAGCCATTTTTCGTCGTTTTCGAATTCAGTTACCTAAAACATTTAAGGATCTCTAATTCCATGTGTTATCAGTTTTTATGTGAGTGTAGACGAGCGGAACACCTTGTCGTCGACTAAAAAGATGGTTGAGTATGTTAGCTGCTTGGAAAGCCTTTAGTAGGAAAAGACTTTTCATAAACAGCGTCGTAGCTCTTCACAAACTTAACAATCATTGACTACCGTCGTCAACTAAAATGTAGCATATGTTTTTTGATTGAAGTCAGCTTTATTTTATAAAAGATAGTAAATTACGAGTAAACAAAAATTCGTGCCTTTTTCAGGATTCGAACTACCAACTCCATGGTTGTGAGGCCAGAATGCTATCACCTAAGCTACACCAATAGATGCGACAAAATAATTTAATTATTGGTACTTACTTATACTTGAAAATTCAAATTGGATTTTCTCGAGTATTTTTGAGAGTTGCGTTGAATGGTTTTGGCTGATTGTTATTTGTGTTCTGAACTTCACGTACCCCATATATAATTCTAAAATTCGATACCCATGTGGTCTCCTTGTAAGATTAATTCAAACACCGGTGAGGGTGATGATGGAAACAAATGAATACCGCGATATAGATTCCCAGTCACGACAGAACTTTCTCTATGTTGACTGTAAGAAGCAGGCAAGCATATCGTACGTTTCTTTTGGTTCTTTTAACACATAATGCCGTTTATTTTTTAGGAAGCAGTGTAATCGATGATCTATCTGACCCTACCACGTACTTCCAATCACCAAGCATTCCGATTTTAGAACCTCTGGTATCAAACTTCGGTGAACACTCCTGCAACATTAACGTGAATGAACTATGAGCTACAGTTACATTACTGTCGAAATAGTCACCTCCCATAACTATGCACCGCTGAGCTCTGCAACACATGTCCTGGAAAGTTTGCACGAAGTATTCCTTTTGGATGGTGTTTGAAAGACTCCATAGATGTCTGGAATACCGTCAAATCTCTTTCCTTTAAAAACGAGTTTGAGTGGAAGGAACATGAAGTAGTCTGGAGGACTGAGGTCCGGTAAGTGTGCTGAATGTTAAAAATGCATGACAACGCTCGTACATTTGCAGTTAATATCGTCAAATAGTTCCTGCCGAAACAAAGAGGTGGTACAACTTCAACGTGCGAAATACTCGCCGCATCTCACTCCTCCAGATTTATTTCTATTCCCTCGAGAAAGAGAGAGACAGATTTTACGATATTTCTGACAAACCCCATCTCAAAGGAAGACTTCCTGCAAAGTTTCCAGGACATTCATAGCGCAGCTCAAAGGTGCATAGTCATGTGGGGGTGACTATTTCGAAGGATGGTAAGGTAACTGTAGTTAATAGTTCGCCTGCGTTAATGTTAGAGGAGGTTTTATGATCGTGACCCCTCTTCTTCGCATCTTTTCATTTACTGCAGTTACTGAGGTTTTAACAACTGCAGCCTTCCTATGGTTGTTTAGCTCCAGTCGTACTTGTTTTTATCGCAGCACTATTACCCAAGTGAGTGTCGAGTTCTGCAGTCGCTTTTGCCGTGCTAGTTTTATGATGGTGGCCAATATCGTTCAGAATGCTCGTTGGTTGTAGTCTGTTAGTAATTAGCCCACTGTAGCTCATCCCCAATGATATTTTACCTTATTTCCATAAAATCTCGGGCGAACTGCCGGATGTCCGTAACTTCTTGCCACGATATTTCGGCGCAGAGTCTTCTGGCCATCTTCAGGTGAGTACCGCCGAAGTACTGGCGAAGACGCACTGAGCTGTGCTATTTATGCCCAATTTAGTCGACATTGCGCATGTGCGTTTACGACAACTACGTACGCTGCTCAGAGCGCCCTAGCGGTTTCCAAATAAATGCTGCATGGAATCCTGTCATTGAAAAACTTCGTCGTTGGCGAAGTTCCCTGCAACTGAATGACAATGATAATCGAACTGATATCGAAGCGGCAAGCCTCCACCACGGAGGGCGCTCTGAGCAGCGTACGTAGTTGTAGTGAACGCGCACGCTAAGTACGCGCATGCGGAATGTCGGCTGAATTGGGCCTAAAAATGCACAGCTCAGTGCGTCTTCGCCAGTACTTCGGCGGTACTCACCTGAAGATGGCTAGAAGACTCTGCGCCGAAATATCGTGGCAAGAAGTTACGGACATCCGGCAGTTCTTCCGGGATTTTATGGAAAGCTTTAAAAATCATATTTTACCTTGTTACGTGTAAGCATTCATTATCGTGGATACTTTCGCTTTCAGAGTCGTCTTCGTCATCAGTTTTTCAACAACGAAGCACTTCCCGGTTCGCTGGTTGTATATAAATTAGCCTTTGCCTTCGAAGAGAGTGGCTTTAACATGTTTTTACAACATATTCGCTTTCGTGACTACCAGTTCCAACTTCAGATACATGTAATAGAGTAACAAAGAGACTGAGGCGCTTTAGTCACGGTCTGCACGGCCACTACGGTCGGGGGTTCGAATCCCCTCTCGGGCATGGATATTTGTGCCGCCTTTAGTATAAGCTAGTTCATCAGTAGTTTGTAAGTTTAGGGACTGATGACCGCGTAGTTAAGTCCCATAAGCTTAACAAACATTTAAACACCAAGCAACCGCGCGGGATTAGCCGAGCGGTCTGATCCAACACCACCTAGAAGGCAAGGCCTGACAACTGGCCGTGCCTACGTCACACTAAGAGGTGGCGGCTGCCAATTGACTGGCTGCCTGCTGGGGCACGCCCACCTTCTCGTGACGGCCGGCCAGTCAGCTTGCGTCCGCCGCCTCTCGGTGTGACGTAGGCACGGCCAGTTGTCAGGCCTTGTTTTCTAGGCGGTGTTGTCTAATCGCCATGTTACGGATCGCACAGCCTCCCGCGTCGGAGGTTCGAAACTTCGAATCCTCCCTGGGGCATGGATGTTTGTCCTTAGGTTAGTTTACCTCAGCTTAAATCGTTTATACGTCTAGGGATTCAAGACCAACATAGTTTGGTCCCATAGAATTACAAATATTTTTATACGATGCAAAAACTTTAATCGTGTGCGCCTTTATTATATCTTCCAAACTGTCAAATACCTACCGGTAATGTTTTACTGTGATCCATGGTTCCTAAAGAGTGGTGGTTGTTACGCTGCCATGCATTTCTCCTTTGTTCTTATACGTTGCGGCAAACAAACACATTGTAACACTTCTTCCCCCACGTTTCCTTCTTTTTTCGATTTTATAGTAACCATGTCTCTCACAAGGGAGCTATTTTTGGGAATGAATAACTTAAAATATTTTGGGATATACATATGTATCACAATGACTTGTAGCTCAGCGGTAACGTCGCTAACTACCACGCAGAAGGCCCGGGCTCGATTCCCGGCAGGGGACTGGGTTTTGTGTGTTGTCCTAATCATCATATCATCATCATTGGCACGTAAGTCGCCCACGCGGCGTCAACTAAAGTGCCTTACACTAAGGCGGCCCAACAATCCCGCATGGGATCTCCGGGCCAAGAAAGCCATACGCTCATTTCCATACAATGACTTAACCTTTGTAAACATTATCGAATGGTTTAAACGATAATCAGAGGAGCCGTTTCTAATAACCACGATGGCTACGGGATGTTTCTTCTTTCCTTCCTTTAGACTAGATTAAGATAAACGTCGATTGGTACTATACCTGTATATAATAATCTTAGTCAACAACAATAATTAGTACTGAATGGTTTAACTAGAGCATAAAATCGTATGACATAATTATGCATTAACATTACTGGTCAGTGATTCCTCTTGTCTTAACCTATATGAAAATAATTATGATGACTAATTTTTCTTCGTCTATGTAAACAAGATGCGACTTTTTTCAGCACACGCGTATCGTTTTAATGACAATAAAACATCTTCATTGATATGTAATTACAGATATCTACGATTTGTTTCGTTTATTGGATCGGAAGCAATTCGTTAGCAAAACATGGGAAGTAATGTTTTGTTACTTGCGGAAATTTGTCTTGGTTTTCGTCTTACATCATGGAGAGCTGATTTGTTTCATGCTGCAGCACAGATTCTTCTTCCTGCATCATTGTTTTTCGCACTAATTTCATGTCACTGATACATTGTCCATCATTTTGTTTTTCACCGATCAGACATATTTGTTTTGAATGTGACTAAGACTGCACAGTGTTTCACAGGCAAAACAAATACTCATGATGTAAGAAAAAGATAATCATAGACAGTGCACCAGCGA
Organism: Locusta migratoria; assembly: GCA_026315105.1. NCBI lineage: Eukaryota > Metazoa > Arthropoda > Insecta > Orthoptera > Acrididae > Locusta > Locusta migratoria. The sequence goes on along the minus strand of CM048745.1, from coordinate 123,258,126 downwards.
AGTGGAAGTTAATGGTTAAAATAGTTATGCAGAAAGAAGAATCTGCGGTACAGCACGAAATAAATCGATTATATATGGCGAAAACCAAGACAAAAATTTCCGTAACCAACAAAACAGTACTTTAAATGTACGCTAAGGAAATAGGAGGAGCAAGTGACAATGGTGTAAAAAGTATCCTCCGTCACACACCGCGAACTGGCTTCCAGAGTACGGATGTAGATGTGGTTACGATCGAGAGTGAATTCAAAACTTAAGATTTCTGCAGTTTATCCGAATTTTCCACTCTTTTTAGCCTATTTGTAGGACATTTACCTTCCTTAAACGATAATGAACAAAAGAAGGGGATGGCCAGTTTACATCGTATTAATCGTGGGATCGTGAATTACGATTGTAAGTACTTACAGCGATCCCAGAGAAAAGAACAGTACTATGAACTTTCGCGAATTTTTCAATTTCCGGACAACTATGCCAGTTTTCTAGCCCTAAAATCATTACTCTGTCTATTACGTAAATGTCTGCAAAAAGCTAGTTAGAGCCATCAACTTGTTGTCAACTGATGCTATTAACAGCCTAAACCAAGATTGTGAGTAAACAATAATGCATATAGTTCAGTGGCGAATTAATGAGTGGGAGGCTGTGGAGGTACAGACCCCCACATAACTCGAGAAAAACGTGCTAATATTACATTTTTTTTAGTAATCAGGTCAATGATTGTATGCTTTCATCCAATAATCCTTCCTAATTTTTTAGACGTCACTTTGAGGTACGATGCCAAAAATTTTCTATGAACTCAGCCGCCAATCCCCCACCCCCCCAACCAACGCCGTGGCTTCGCCACAGACACCTCCATCTATATAAAAGCGAAAGGACACTCATTCACACACTCATTCACTGACTAACCACGAATCACCTTACAGGTGAAGTATTTTTGTCAGGAATGTAGTTTATACGTAGAAGACGTCAGCAAAGAAAGGATTTTGTGATGGGGCTGATAGTTCAGGAGATATGACGTCATAAACAACGAAAACTTTCCCGTATTGCGGCACGTGATAGTGTGATTTTATCATTCCATTATTTGAAAAGGAGAGCACTTAGTGACTTACAACCAACTTTAAACATAATTTCAAGACTTTAGGAAACTTTTACTCGCTGACTACACCAGCAAAATGATGGAAGGAAAAATGTTGGTCGCTTACTACTTTTACAGAGTTCATGCCGAAAAATTACAGCATTGGGTTGCCGTTACAATTTGTTACTCGTATACTATTAATTGTATTCGCGAGAAATGTTACAGACAGTATACACATACCACTGAACGTAGTTTCGAAATTTTGTAATAGTAAGACACTCAATTCACGAGGTACGAAGTCATAAACAATGAGATGCGAGGAAAACTGCTGCATCACTCGACAATGTTGCACATTTGTTCCTAAACCACTGGACCGATTTCAACCAAATTTCATACACATATTCTTTACCGTGAGATAACAGTTTCTGCAGGAATCACATACCACATAGTGTTTAGGAGATATGACGTCATGAACGATAAGAATCGTAAAAAACTGCCACATAACGCGACGAGACTTTATTCATACACGGTATGAGAATGAGGGTACTTAGCGACTTGCAACCAACTTTAAACATAATTTCAAGCGTTAATTATATTATTTTTCACTGACAACCACAGTGAAATGATGAAAGGAGAAACGTTTCTCAGTTACCACTTTCCCGTTGTTCATGTAATAAAACTACGGCATTCGGTATGACGTTACAATTTATAATTTCTGCACTACAAACTGTAGCCGCAGGAAATCTTGCAGACAGTATACACACATACAGCTGAATATTCCTTCGAAATTGTACCACAGTACGACACGTAGTTCATGCAAAGCCGACCCATCACGCACCAAGTCTTAATCTGTTACTTCTTTACTTCTGATTGTATTCCCAACAGATTTTACAGACAATTAGCACTTCTGCACAAGAATATATACCATAAAAATTGTACAACATGAAACTCAATAAATATGATATGGTACGAATTTTATATCACATTTGAATTTTAATTACTATCTTTCTTTGTTTGGATACTGCACTTATAATTTTGAACGTTATGCAAGACAGCCTTATTTCTTAAAATAGTTTCCCATAAAATATAACATGCTTTTAGCAGAAAAAAGAGATTTACAAAGAGATAGAGAATGGATAGGAGATGTACTAACTCAAGGCTGGAATAACTAAATAAATATCCGGGCAACGCCGGATTTTCAGCTAGTATTTATATAAACTAGTATTGTGTTGAAAATGGTCACTGGGGGTAAAATTTTACGCATCATGTCGGCGGCCTCGCGTGATTACGTTGGCAACATCAACAACACGATGGAAAATCTTTGCCCATTGTTCGAACCACATAGAATGACTCGATTAGTGTATCATAAAGACTATGAAGTAAACAAATAATGCTGTTCCTGCTTTATGGCTGACAGGTTCTTGTATGTACCCTCGTCCGCTCAGTAAAAATAATTGCCCTCGTAAAGCGAAGATTCCATAAGAAAGCATCAGCGTTGTCAAGCAATTAGCTAAAATGAAGACTCACAGGATCCTCACTATTCAGCATCTGTTGACAACATCTAGGATATTTGGTAAAATTTAACGGGCACTGGGAGGTATGAAACGGTAACGTTTACGTGTTAAGGAAAATGCCTGACACAATAATAACAAATAAAAAACGGAAGTATATACTTCTCATGCCATTTTAGAATTACATAACTTTCATTACCTAAGTATTTGAAATGGAACTACAATTTCGGTGTTGGTATATTTATACAACCCCAAGAAATAATGTTATTTCGATACAGCGATATTCCTAGTTCCACCAGAGCACCAGAGCACCGCTAGATGCCTCTCCCGGCGCATCATCAATTATATCGGCATTCTCGACGTCGTAGTTCCACCTGAGCACCGTTATATGCCCTTCCCGGTGCATCATCCTTTATATCGGCATTCATATGAAAACACCCATTTCCTTTAACCACTCTTCATCACTGCGAAAATGAAGCATTTGAACGGCACAAGAAAGTGAGTTGTGAGCACTCCATGTTTCGATATTCACTTATTTTAATACTGCAGATGCGCTGCTAACAGCGTCTTTGGTCGAAGCGAATAGCCAATCAGTGAACTGAGTGTTGGAGAATGTAGAACTTGATCCAAGCTGTAGATAGAAAAATTTCTACTTCCTTTTACCACTTTTAATGGTTAAATGCACACATAATATTTATATTCGTGAAATCTACGACAAACAATCTTTCGAATTATGTAACTTTAATTGGCCTTCTTGTACGAATAAATTAGTAACTGTACCACAATTTTCGCGTTAACGTATTTATATAATTACGTTAATCAAGAAAGTGTTTTCATTTTTTTCTCGCTAAACTGTATTCATATTACTGTGATTTGTGCGATATGCTAATTTAGTGGCAGATGGGAGCTTGTCGCTTGTTAGTCTGTTCGGGCGGTGTACGCAGCAGTTCGATGAAGTGACGGTTATTCGGTATTCCGTTGGGCTGCAGGACGCGGCCATTACCCGGAACAGACGCGCATCAACAGGATCTCGCGGCTATTGGCTCGTAACGAGCTGCGCTCGACGGCCGTTGCAGCAACAGCGAAGCGCCGTGCCGAGACGAGGAAACACCGGCGTTTGTATTCCGAACCGAGGAATAGCCGTACGTCAGCAGCGGGCTGCAGTTCTGCTGCGAAATGCGTGTTGCTGCAGATGGTAGACGGAATACGGTGTCTCATGGGGCTGTAAAGTTCACGTTGTGATGCCTCGTAACCGGGCTTACCTTTCCTACTACAAGTTCGGGTTGGAATGGCAATATTATGGAGACAGGCAGCGATTCGCCGAAGACATCGCTTAGCCCCAGACAGACACTTAGAGTAGATTTCGTTTATACAACCTGACATGAAGAGGTATGCAAACTTGCGTTTTTAAATATTGTTTTCCTTGGGTGATTACATGCCATAAATGGCCAAGAACTTCATACAAGCTTTGTGGTTTTTTTTTTTTTTTTTTTTTTTTTTTGACAGTTACAACAAAAATTATGTAAGGTACTTGGTAAATAAGTTTCCCCGTCAACTGTGGGCAGAGTTGTGTAAGAAAGAAAAAAAATAGAATGAAACATTAAAGATAAGACATCTTTATATCTCTACCTAATTTACAAGTACATTGATACATTTCTCACACCGATTTATAAGCTTCAGAGAGCCGTCCAGGAAAAAATCACGCCGTTGCATACGGAAGAAGTGTTGAACGGCTATGGGCGAAAAACGACACGGTAGGAGAACGCGCACGTGCAAGACACCGATACATCATTGGGTACAGGTCGACCTACACTCTATGATTCTGAGGTCTGGTCCATGCACCGGACACACACATGGCCAAGCTCCAGACCTTGCGCAACAAAATATTGAGAATCATTTCCGGCGCAGACCGTTATACGCCAAATACACACATAAAAGAAGAGTTAGGACAGCCATCTATACCAACACTCATGAAAGTAAGTCTGAAGGTCTTTACAAAAAGGCTTCAACCCATCAGTTCATTCAGCAACTAGGGACACATTATCCAAATGCCTCAAAGAGGAGACCCATACACACTATAACCAGGCAATTTAGGGACTAACACAGACATGTGAGACACAACAGTCACACACACGAACACTAGATACCACAAAAAAGCAATTTTCTAATACTATTAAGCCATGCTAGAAGTCAGACGGTGCCAAGCCCTGTGGTGCTTCAATGGGATACAGAAACTGTTATATTGCAGTAACGGAGGAGATGGAAGGACAGAGAAGAGGGGATATCATCAGTGAGAGAATGGAAGAGGTACCTACAGAATATTACAATAAGAAATACCCGAAGAAAGCTGGTTACTAAGACTAATCAAGTATATAGACGAAGCACTTTGAATTTCTTAATAGTGAAGAGTGTTTTCTGCCACTTTGTTATTTGTTGTACTTTATTTACTTCTCTGTGGCTCTTGTCAGGATATTCCACTTAGTAGGCGGGCTTCACTTGACTCAATGTAAGAGGATTTTGAATAAGACAGGAGTCCAAATTAAATACATTTATTTAACTTCTAACTTTACAAAGCCCGTGTCTCTGAAGGAGACTGGTTATTGTGTTAAATTCCACATATTCAATTATTACTTGCCAGACTCTACAGCTTCTCTGCTTTGACAGAATGTTACCAATACAACATCTTTACTTCGGTGTGAATCTTACCTGACGTGGGTTGGACGCGCGCGGCGCTACCAGTGATGTTGACTGCTGATTCAGATGCGGGGGCGGACGCTCCCGACAGGCGTCGGCGTGGGCTGCAGAAGCGTGGCTTATTCAGAACGCGAGGGGACGTTATACGGGCCGGTTGCGCCGCTCCCCGCCGCGTTGCGTTACTGTACCGTACCTCGGCGTGATGTTTCGGTTTCTCGTGGTTCGTCGACGAAAGCACCTCCGCTGCCGTGGAACCGGGAAGATGTACTCCCGTTCTCTTCGGACCAGGTAAGTGAACAGCTTCTCTGTGGGCGGATCGCTTCGTTGCTACTCAAGTGCGTGGTTATTCTCCCCGTCGATGGCCTTATTCTGCGCTGTTCCGCACACTAGGTGAGTGGCTTACTTTTCTGTCGACGGTCTTCTTCTGCGTAGCTCTCCGTAACTCCCGAAGCTACCTAGTCTGGAGCCGGACGGCCTGCTGCTGTTTGCTGCATTGCGTGGTGGACCGCTGTATGATGGCCGCTGCTGCTAGGAAGGATGTTGCATCCTCCGGAGCCCTTATGGCGTCTTCTTCTACGTCTATGAAGACTAGGTTGACTACGGCGTTCCCTACAAAGTGACGAAGTATTGCCAGTCGTCTAATGGTTAACATCTTGCGAATACTGCCTGTCCGTCGAATACTCGCTGGTGACTCGCTGGATACTCGGCGAATACTGCCGGAGACTGCCGTTCAGTCGTTTTCTTGCCTATTTTATACCGTCCACGAAAGTTTCTGGATGCTTCCGTTGCAGCTTGCTGACCCGCAAACTGGTACGAACTTCGTTGCGGAGCACCGGTAACTCCTCTTTGGTCACGAACTCACTGTAACCACTTTGTTTACAAGTACGTGCTAGTCAGGCTGCTTCCGATAAACTCGCTGTGTTTTGACTTGGATTGCTAAATGCGTCAGCGGCCTGCTTTCGTGTAACCGCGCCTGCCCCTCTCTGTTTACTGCTGCTTGCAAAACACTTGTCCGTTGCCTGCGCTGCCTGTCCACTATCAGAATCACTTCAATACTTCCAATAATTCACTTTTACCTATTTCACCCCTACAATATAACTGGAAATGGGGGAAAAAGTAAAACTCGTGACAAAGGTAAGGAAGTCGTAGGTTAGACGACTGCTAATTTCTATGCTAAACAGTAGAGTTACAGTTCATTGTCTATCCTGAACCACTACTTAACGGCCACCAAACGAGAGAGTTTTACAAAGAGGGCAGTACGGACTAAGCTTGGGGAAGCAGTAATTGTTCTGTTGGGCTCGTCGTTACTCATTAGCAGTGCGAACAATGGGACGGGCGCGTGGTGCCTCTAAGCTGGCAAGATAAACGCGGCTAACGTCGAAGAGCGCCTGAAATGCGCTCGGCATTTGTTTCCAGAGGTGGGCGAGTCTCCTGTTTCACGCACACTGCCGAATCGCATTCAGAAGTCCTACACAAGGGATTCGCGTCGGATGAACAGATGTAAAGAGTATCATCCGGCTAGCTATGGCAAGGGCACAGATATTCTGTTACCTGCAAGAATATCAAAACGTACAAAGAAAGGCTTAAATCTTTGTGTTGACTTATATATATGCTCCTGTATCGCAAAGGGAGTTAAAGAAAGGGCTTTCGTATCGCGTCGGTTTTTGCAGTTAAGTTCTTTAATGGATAAAACGGAATCCTTGTGGCATGTCTTAGCCAATAACTTCACTGCCGCGAGGGGGTAGCCGAGCGGTCTGGAGCGCCACGTTACGTATCGCGTGGCCTCCCGCGTCGGGGGTTCGAATCCTCCATTGGGCATGGATTTGTGTGTTGTCCTTAGGTTACTTTAACTTAGTTTAATTAGTTTGTAAGTCTAGGGACTGATGAAAAAAAGTAGTTTGGTCCCATAGAATTACAAACATTTGAACGTCTTGTGAATAACTTAATTTTTCCTTGTGAAGAACTCAAATATAAATAAGTCTGATCAATAAAATCGAAGAAATATCGCTAAATTTTTAATACACAAATTGAAATCGGGAAGTTGTACCTACTAGTGAAGTAAATTCAATGTTATTTTGAGGATAAAATTATGTCTTTTCATTCTGTCACTGACTAAAGCTTTCGTAAATACTACTATGACTGATTGTAACGAAAAAAGGGTAACAGCGCCATCTATTGGTTCTTTAAAGTAATACAAAAGTTTTGATATAAATTACCCGGTATTTTAGAGTGCCATTTAGGCAGGTTTCTTCAATTCTAAGTTGCCATATTCAAGTCCCTTAACATTTCAATATTATATGGTAATATTTCGTCACATTTACGTTGTGTTCTTGGATATGGATATGTCGAAAACAAAACACTTTTGCGTCTATTATAAAATAAGTTGCTGCCATATCGCAAGCCCATCGCTGAGAACATATGTTTACAAACAGCTCATGCGATATGGGTGCAACGTATTTCATAAAATACGCAAACGTGTTTTATTTTTTACGTACCCATATCCATGAACAGAACGTAAATGTGACGAAATATTGTTATGTAATATTTAAATGTTAAGAGACTTCAACATGGCAACTTAGAATTGCCGAAAACGGTCTAAATAAAGCCATTTCAAACTACCGAAATGGGCTGCTCTGGTTATACAGACTACATTACAAGCTATTAGATAGCACTCCCGGCTTGAAAGATGTCAAGCACATACAACACAAAATTTCTCACAGCCTAATTCTTGTTCACATATTAACCACTTAAGACATCCATAAAATGAAGATGGATATGTCTGTTCTCCTGGACTGCTGGAAAAATATGATTCAATCCACTGGAATTCTTCACATTAGCATCGCAGGTGATCCTGTGAAGTTTGGTAGGGATCGGATAAAGATATTTACTAACGTATCCATAAATGTTTACGTCTGGCACTTGGAACGACAGTAGACCCCTAGGCGAGAAAGAGCTAACCGTTTGTATCGTGCCCAAAGAGAGAGACTATACATAGAGGGGCGGTGACACGAATTTAGCGCTCGCTGAGGTGCCACGTTGTGCTACTAGTCGCCATATTATAGGAAGTCAGGAAGTGGCTTTCTGAAATCGTGACAGTACATGTGCGCACAAGTGAAATAAGCAGTTATTTTAGATATCATGCCTAATGTTTGTGTAACGTATAACTGTTCCAGCAGAGGCAAAAATATTGCGAATAGTTCTTTTTCAGAAGAGTACTGTTTAAAATATCATATATGTTAATTGTTCTGCTCATTTGAGTTAAATATTGACAATATTAACCAAGGTTTCCGTTGACGAAAAAATGGGTTGTTGCAATGAGAAGAGAGAATTGGTTTCCGACACAAAGCAGTCGTATTTGTCCTTCGAATCTCGAAGCAAAATTTTAGTATGAAGTGAAGGAAGTAAGGCTAAATATATTTAATGCACTTTTCATCAAATGTTGTTCAAATGTTTGTTAAGATTAAGGGACTTAACTACGGGGTCATCAGTCCCTAAACTTACAAACTACTTATGAGCTACCTACAACTAAGGACGCCACAAATATCCATGCCCGAGGGGGGATTCGAACCCCCGATCGTAGTGGCCGTGCAGATCGTGACTGAAGCGCCTCAGTCCCCTCGGCCACCGCGGCCGGCGCACTTTTCATCATAAAATCTGAAATAGCAAGGTAAATTCTGAATAAGGGCATATGCAAATGGCAGTATCCATGAATTTTGATTCGGAGTACCGTAATCTGATTCATGAGGCAGACAAGCATAATACTGACTACTACTTCATTAAACCTAAGACAAACTACAAACTTCATTGCATATTCTACTAACTGGGTCGCTGATGCATAAAGCTTCAGTGTGGGATTGTATTTCCTTGACACAAGCAATAGTTCCTGCTTTTAACATTAAATGAATTGAAATTAACGTAATCTTACTGTAGAGGGGTAGTATCTAAAACGTCTACCATTCTTGGAAAATTTACTGTTGGAAACGGCATACAAAAATAAACGTAGATTTGTGTTAAACTCCGAGGCGATATCGTTTAGTTTGCAAATGCAGCTGATAGTCGGGTGTACTGTACTTAAAGCTCCTGAAACTTTCGAGAAACGATATATATAAACCGTTTATGCGCTGTAGACGAATGTGAAATATTCTGGCTGAAACGGAAAGGCGAAAACAGTTATATTTTAATAATCATCTAACCTACGGTCATGTAACACGCCCCTCTAGACTCCCGATAACATGGCGGACGATTGTTCAATTTGCTTCACTCTGGGTGCGGTGTTGCCCCTCTATGGCAGTCCATCTCTTTGATCGTGCCACTCTGTTGTAATTGCTGCGCAGTCATTTGGAGCGCTACCGTCGCTTCCGTGTGTATATATGTGTGTGTGTGTATGTTTTGATTCTCTTTATACTATGGGCGCTCTTGTCGTTGCAAGTGCCAGACGCAAATATTTATATGTTCGTTAAACTGTGATATTGCTATGTAAATGTGAATTGAACTAGCTGAGGTTTGTTTAATAATGTTATGCATTGTGTTTAATCAAATTATGTACAACATAGAAAACAATAAAATATATATTTACTTATATAGAGTATGAATTCCATGGGACATCCTGCGTCGCTTTCCTCCTCCTGGCCCTGACGCCAATCCTTGTCCCTCTCCATTCGCTTCTCCTCCCAACCCCTCCTCACCCCTTCCCCTAGCTTCCCACCCTATCACTCATCGCCATCATGTCGTGCTGGTGCCAGGTCGAAGTGTGTTTTATCAGAGTGTGGTTCTTAAAACGAACACCCAACGGTCAACCCACAGCCGACGCCGTGTGAGTTTATAATAGGCCGTGTTTTCCACCAACCTCAATACCCTCTACCACCTCTCCGCCCATCTCGTCGTCTACAGCAGTGTTTTTCAACCTTTTTTGAATATGTGACCACCCTCTCAAGTGAATATATTCTGGCGATCCCCTCCGTGAATAGAAAGATAATTACACTCCTGGCCATTAAATTTACTACGGCACGAGGATGACGTGTTACAGACGCGAAATTTAACCGACAGGAAGAAGCTGCTGTGATATGCAAATGATTAGCTTTTCAGGGCATTCACACAAGGTTGGCACCGGTGGCGACACCTACAACGTGCTGACATGAGGAAAGTTTCCAACCGATTTCTCATAAACAAACAGCAGTTGACCGGCGTTGCCTGGTGAAACGTTGTTGTGATGCCTCGTGTAAGGAGGAGAAATGCGTACCATCACGTTTCCGATATCGGTAACGGTCAGATTGTAGCCTAATGCGATCGCGGTTTATCGTATCGCGACATTGCTGCTTGCGTTGGTCGCGATCCAATAACTATTAGCAGAATATGGAATCGCCGTGCTGGATCACAACGGCCTCGTATCACTAGTAGTGAAGATGACAGGCATCTTATCCGCAGCCACGTCTCGATCCCTAAGTCAACAGACGGGGGCGTTTGCAAGACAACAGCCATCTGCACGAACAGTTCGACGACGTTTGCAGAAGCATGGACTATCAGCTTGGAGACCATGGTTGAGGTTACCCTTGACGCTGCATCACAGACAGGAGCGCCTGCGATGGTGTACGCAACGTCGAACCTGGGTGCACGAATGACAAAACGTCAATTTTTTCAGATGAATCCAGGTTCTGTTTACAGCATCATGATGTTCGTATCCGTGTTTGGCGACATCACGGTGAACACACATTAAAAGCATTGCCATACTGGTGCATCACCCGGCGTGATGGTGTGGGGTACCACAGGTTGCACGACTCGGTCACCTCTTGTTCGTATCGACGGCACTTTGAACAGTGGCCGTTACATTTCAGATGTGTTACGACCCGTGGCTCTACCCTTCATTCGATCCCTGCGAAACCCTGCATTTCAGCAGTATAATGCACGACCTCATGTTGCACGTTCTGTACGAGCCTTTCTGGATGCGTAACAAGTTCGACTGCTGCCCTGGCCAGCACATTTTCCAGATCTCTCACCAATTGTAAATGTCTGATCAATGGCAGCAGAGCAACAGGCTCGTCACAATACGCCAGTCACTACGCTTGATGATCTGTGGTATCCTGTTCAAGCTGCATGGGCATCTATACCTGTATACGCCATCCAATCTCTGTTTGACTCAATGCCCAGGCGTATCAAGGCCGTTATTACGGCCAGAGCTGGTTGTTCTGGGTACTGATTTCTCAGGATCCCACTACGGTCGGGGGTTCGAATCCTCCCTCGGGCATGGCTATTTGTGCCGTACTTACTATAAGCTAGTTTATAAGTAGTTTGTAGGCTTAGGGACTGATGACCCTGTAGTTAAGTCCCATAAGTTCTACAAACACTTGAACATTTTTTTCTAAGTATCTATGTAGCCAAATTGCGTGAAAATGTAATCACATGTCAGTTGTAGTATAATATATTTGTCCAATGAATACACGTTTATCATCTGCATTTATTCTTGGTGCATCAATTTTAATGGCCAGTAGTGTATGTTTATGATTTCACGTGCAACGAATTTATTTCCTTTCTGTTGATACAACTTTCTTGTAACAGGACTTTTCTTTTCATTTAAATTTATTTTTAGAAATGGTACGCACTATTCCAATTTCAGATTAACTCCGACAGAATAATATTTGATGCACTGGATGTGTTACGAATTGCATTCAAAATGCAGACTAGATTTATCCTACTGTAGTGTTAATTTTTAAAGAAGTAGATATTTTCTTCGAATTTCTCAAAATTTGTGACTTTATCTTGTCAATTTCACTGTAGGTTGGTTTGTGAAAAACAATTTACCGGCGGCTTCTCGTTTCTTCGTGGTTAACACTGTGTGTTTATTCTGATGAACAAGGAATTATGCTTCGTAATTTTGATATAAAATAAATTTTAATTTTGTAGTTATATGATTTGTATTAAGAAACCTTAGTATTCAGACATGCACTGGGCTGGTTGTTTTATCATACAGCTACATCCTCCCGCGACAGCGATCCCCTGAACAACGCTTTGCGATCCCCCTGCGGGTTGCGTACCACAATTTTAAAAACACTGGCCTACAGTGTCTTAACGAGTGCTTCGAGAATATTGTATATTTTCAGTGTGCTGTTTTATTCTATGTACAGTGAACGGTCAACCCGCAGCCGACACATTGTGTTTCTTTTAAATTTTTGGGTGCTATATGGTCTCAGAGTCTGTTTTGTCTATTTTTCTTCATTGTAGCCATGTGCATACGAAAAGACTGTATTCTTTTCGCAATTTTAACTCATTTCTTCACTGTCACCTTGTAGCTTTTTATTAGCTTCTACCTTTATCACCATTACTTTATTAGTGCACCCCTTTTCTTTGTTATTATGTATCTCTCGGCTGAAGTGCGCCTGCGTGCGCTAACAGCGTATCCAGTTTAGGGGAATAGAAATAACGAAAAGGAAAAAAAAATTCCACCTTTGCGAAACTGAGGCAGGTCGCTAGTTTACCATAATAATCTGCCCTTCGTGCTTCTGTAATCCACAGTGCATGAAGCAATGAAGCATGTTTCTTACTCTGTCTCATTTCCCTTCTCCCAAACCCCTCATCGCACTCTCAATGTGCATATGTTCTCACTTTACAGGTATTAATTAATAACTTTAATAAACTAAATCTTTGTTTCCAGACTGAAACCTTCATTCTGCAGCAGAGTGTGCGCTGATATGAAACTACCTGGCATATTAAAGCTGTGTGCCGGAATCAGAGCTCGAAACTGGGACCTTTGTCTTTCGCGGGCAAGCGCTTTCAAATGTTCAAATGTTCGTGTAGCTTAAGGGACTTAACTACGGGATCATCAGTCTCTAAACTTACAAACTACTTATGAACTAACTAATACTAAGGACGGCACAAATATCCATGCCCGAGGGGGGATTCGAACCCCCGACCGTAGTGCCCGTGCAGACTGAACTGAAGCGCCTCAGTCCCCTCGGCCACCGAGGCCGGCGGCAAGCGCTTTACCACTGAGCTATACCGACATCACTTACGGTGCCGCCCCACAACTTCAATTTTTACAGTACCTCGCCTCCTACTTTCCATGTCTCCACCATATCCTTTCTTCTTGGAAGTTTCGCAGGAGACCTTCTGTTAAGTTTGGGAAGTAGGAGGCGAGGTACTGTCAGAATAGATGTGGGGCGGCGCCGTGAGTCGTGTGGGGATAGCTCAGCCCGCGAAAGGCAAAGGTCCCACGTTCGAGTCCCGGTTCCGGCATACAATTTTAATCAGCCAGGAAGTTCCAGAATCTTTGTTCAATAATCATATGTGGTAGTCTGGATAACATTTATTATCTGTTTGTCTTCTTCTCTTAGTTACAGTACTGGAAATGGATGTAACATTTTTGTATCCTAAACAGATTTAAAATTATTGGAAAATATATCGCTCGCAGAACAACAAAATATGTACACATCACAAAGTTTGCCCACGTGGATGCGGGATTAATTGTGAAAATTCAGTTGATTGCAGATAATCTTTTCACGTGGCACTGCTTCCGATGCATAATCCGCTTTCTATTACTGTTGCTAAACACTGTATGTATTTCAGATATATTACAAAAAAGGTACAGATAAAGAAAGGACTAAAACTCGTAAAAAACTGACATCATTCGTGTATTCCAATTAGCGTTGTTTCTATACGCCGCAAAACTCGCAGTTATTACGCCGTGCCCGCTCTTACCGACAAATTATATTTTGGATACCAACATGAACAAATAAATGGCTGCATTACGGATTTCGCTGTAATTCGGAACTCTGAACACAGAAATTGACTGGTAGTATTGGGGGCGTCGTATTTCGTAATACCAAAAGACATTACGAGGCTTCCAAATACAACAGGATATCCTAACATGTGTGCGAACCGGCGTTGACTGCTGACAGGTAGCCATCACCTGCAATTATGTACGGTACCTCCACTGTGTGGTGAGTGTAGTTATGTCCAAATCTAATGCTACAAGTTTAGAGTTCATCTGAAGATGCACTTTTAGCAAAATAAATAAATAAATAATTAAAATATTTAAAAAAATGCAGTGTCACAATGTTAGGATGTGATAAACTCCGGAACTATTCAACTGACTTTAATGAAATTTTGCTGAATGTGGGTATTTGATCAGACTTAAAAGAGAAAAATAGTTTTATTTAAATTAAAGGATTAATGACCCAAAATATTTTTCTGGCTGATATTATCTAGGTTGAATAAGTATCCAGTACGTAACGCCGCGTTCCGATTGTTTGTAATTCGAACAAATTCACCATTCAGTTTTATTCTGATGTTGGTGAAATTTTGCATACTGGACCTTCATAAAAGTAGATGGTCACTATGTACATGAACATTCGTTCAGTGCATGGCGGACAGTACTTTCCAAAACACTTCGAAACCGGTTAAGCGATCTCTGGGAAAGTTGGCACATTTATATATGACTAGCTGAAATCCCGGCGTTGCCCATGTATTTATTTATTCCTGACTTGAGTTAGTACTTCTTCTATCCCTTCTCTCTCTGTCCATCTCCTTTTTCTAAAATTAAGTTATATTTATCGGAGAATGTATAAGAAATAACGGTGTCTTGCATAATATACAAAATTATAAGTGCAGTATCTAAACAAAGAGAGATACTAGTAAAAAAATCAAATGACATATAAAATAAGTACGATCTCAAATTTATGGAATTATATGTTTTACAGTTAAATAATTTTTCAGGTATATATTAACTTGAATAAGTGCTATATGTCTGTAAAATCTCTTGGGGATACTATTAGTAGTAAGGAAGTAATAAACTAAAACTGGGTGCATGATGGGGTGGTTTTCCATGTACGTTACTATTTATGTCCTTATATCTCCTGAACTACGTGTCATGCTGTGATACAATTTCTAAGGTTCATTCAAATAAATGTGTGTATGTTTGTTGTTGTGGTCTTCAGTCCGGAGACTGGTTTGATGCAGCTCTCCACAAATACCCTATCCTGAGGAAGCCCCTTCATCTCCACATAAGAACGGCAACCTACATCTGTCTGAATCTGCTTACTATATCCATATCTCGGTCTTCCTCTGCGGTTTTTACCCCACACACTTCCCCCCAACGCTAAATTCACAATTCCTTGATGTCTAAGAATGTCTCCTACCAATCTATCCCTTCTTTTAGTCAAGGTATGCCAGAAATTTCTTTTCTCCCCAATTCTGTTCAGTACCTCCTCATTAGTTACGCGATCCACCCACCTAATCTTCAGCATTCTTCTGTAGCACCACATTTCAAAAGACTCTATCCTCTTTCTGTCCACACTGTTTATCGCCCATGTTTCACTCCCATACAAGGCAACACTCCATACAAATGCCTTCAGAAACGACTTCCTTACGCTTAAATCAATATTCACTGTTAACAATTTTTTTTTCAAGTACGCCTTTCTACCCATTGCCATTCTGCATTTTATATCCTCTGTACTTCGACCATCATTTGTTATTTTACTGCCCAAGTAACAAAACTCATCTACCTCCTTTATTGTTTCGTTACCTAATCTAATTACTTCAGCATCACCTTATTTTCTTACACTGCACTCCATTACCCTAGTTTTACTCTTGTTAATGTTCATCTTATATGCACCTTTCAGAACACTGTCCATTCCGTTCAATTGCTCTTCCAGGTCCTTTGCTGTATCTGACAGAATTACTATGTCGTCGGCAAAACGCAATGTTTTTAATTCTTCACCCTGAACTTTAATTCCTTCTCCAAATTTCTCCTTGCTTTCCTTTATAGCTTGCTCAATGTACAAATTGAACAACATTGGGGAAAGGCTACAACCCTGTCTTACTCCCGTTCCAACCACTGCATCCCTTTCATGCCCTTCAAATCTGACTACCGCTGTCTGGCTTTTGTACAAGTTGTAAATAACCTTACGCTCCCTATATTTTACTCCTGCTTGCTTCAGAACTTGAAAGAGTTTATTCCAATCAACATTTTCAAAAGCCTTCTCCAAATCTACAAAAGCTAGAAATGTAGGTTTGCCTTTTCTTAATCTATCTTCTAGGTAAGCCGTAATGTGAGTATTGCCTCCCGTGTTCCTACATTTCACCTGAACCCATACTGATCTTCCCCGAGGTCGGCTTCTACCAGCTTTTCCATCCTTCTGTATATAATTCGTGTTAATATTTTGCAACCATGACTTATTAAACTGATGGTTCTGTAGTATTCACACCCGTCTGCACCTGCTTTCTTTGGAATGGGGATTATAACATTTTTCTTAAAGTCTGAGGGTATTTCCCCAGTTTCATACATCTTACACACCAGGTGAAATAATTTTATCATGGCTGGTTCTCCCAGAGAGTTCAGTAGCTTTGAGGGAATATCATCTACTCCAGGGGCCTGGTTTCGACTTAGGTCTTTCAGGGCTCTGTCAAATTCTTCTCTCAGTACAGTATCTCCTATTTCATCTTCATCTACATCCTCTTCCCTTCCTACAATAGTGTCTCGAAGTTCATTTCCTTTGTAGAGCCCCTCTATATACTCTTTCCACCTTTCAGCTTTCCCTTCTTTGCTGAGGACTGGTTTTCCATCAGTGCCCTTGATATTCATAGAGCTGTTTTTCTTATCGCCAAATGTTTCTTTTATTTTCCGGTAGGCTCTATCTATTTTTCCCCTATTTATACATTCTTCTACATCCTTGCATTTGCCTTCTAGCCACTCCTTCTTAGCCATTTTGCACTTCCTGTCCATCTCATTTCTTAGTCGTCTGTACTCCATTTTGCCTGTTTCATTTACTGCATTTTTATATTTTCACCTTTCATCGATTAAATTTAGTATCTCCTGTGATATCCAAGGATTCTTTGTATGTCTTGCCTTCCTACCTATTTTGTCCTTTGCTGCCTTCACTATTTCATCTCTCAATTTTACCCATTCCTCCTCAACTGTTTTATTTTCCCCTCTTTCTGTCAATTGTTGCCTGAAGCTCCCTCTGAAATTCTTAAGAACTTCAGGTTCCTTCAATTTATCCAGGTCCCATCTCCTTATTTTCCTACCTTTTTGTAGTTTCTTCAGTTTCAGCCTACAGTTCATAATCAACAAGTTATGGTCAGAGTCTATGTCTGACCCTGGGTATGTCTTACACTTTAAAACCTGGTTCCGAAATCTATGTCTTACCATTATAAATTCTATCTGGTATCTCCCGGTGTCTCCCGGTCTCTTCCACGTATACAACCTTCTTTTGTGATTCTTAAACCAGGTGTTTGTTATAACTAAATTATGTTCTGTGCAAAATTCTACCAGGCGGCTTCCTCTTTCATTCCTTTTGCCCAGACCATATTCACCTACTATCTTCCCTTCCCTTCCTTTTCCTACTACCGAATTCCAGTCCCCCATAACAATTAAGTTTTCCTCTCCCTTAACTGTCTGAATAATTTCCTTTAGCTCCTCATATATTTCTTCGATCTCCTTATAATCGGCAGAGCTAGTTGGCATATAAACCTGTACTACAGTTGTCGGTGTTGGCTTCGTATCTATCTTGACAATGATAATGCGATCGCTGTGCTGGTCATAGTAGTTTACCCGCATTCCTATTTTCTTATTCATTATCAATCCTACTCCTGTGATACCGCCAACTGATTTTGTATTTATAATCCTGTACTCACCTGACCAGAAATCCTGTTCATCCTGCCACCGAACTTCACTAATCCCCACTATATCTAACTTCAACCTATCCATTTCCCTTTTTAAATTTTTTAATTTTCCTACTCGATTAAGGGATCTAACATTCCACGCTGCGACCCGTAGAATGCCAGTATTGTCTTTCCTGATGATCACATCCTCCTGAGTAGTCCCCGCCCGGAGATCCGAATGGAGGACTATTTTACCTCCGGAATATTTTGCCCGAGAGGATGCCATCATCATATGTTCATACAGTAGAGCTGCATGTCCTCGGGAAAAATAACGGCTGTAGTTTCCCCTTGCTTTCAGCCGTTCGCACATTAGCTGATGTTACAAGGCCAGCTCAGTCAATCATCCAGACTGTTGCCTCTGTAACTACTGAAAAGGCTGCTGCCCCTCTTCAGGAACCACACGTTTGTCTGGCCTCTCCACAGATACGTCTCCGCTGTGGTTGCACCTACGGTACGGCTATCTGTATCGTTGAGGCACGCAAGCCACCCCACCTCGGCAATGTCTGTGGTTCATGGGAGTGGAAATGTGTGTATACTGTCTGTAAAATTTCCTACGGGTACAATTTGTAGTGTAGATATTATAAATTGTAACGTCATATCGACCATAACTTGTTGGTTATGAACTGTAGGCTGAAACTGTAGAACTTGCTCCAAAGTGAATGAAAAACTGTTTGTGGGGCCATTTTCTTCATAATTAACCATATTTCAGTTTAAAAAACCTTTATTAATAAAAAAGTACAACATTATTGGCCTAATACATTAATTCTACAGTTGTTCTTCAGTCTTCTAGCGCCGTTCGGTCTCCTCGGGATCGTTTGAAGCATCTGACGTCAACTGGTCGTAAAACCACATTTTGTACTTAGTGATTTAGTATTTTCCTCTTTTCTTTTTCGATGATGATACGTAAGGGTTCTTTACAACAACAACAAAAAATCTTCAACGTGCCAACAAAGTAGAAAATAAATCTGTGGTCCACTTCAGCGACATGAAATTTGGGGCTGGTTCTTCTGATAATGCGAACATAGTGCACTGGAAGAAAAACTCTTTCCATCTTCCTCGAACATTTTTTTATATTACTGAACGCTCTGTCGCATGGCATAAAGGTGTGCCCCGGTTCTGGGGATCGATGAACGATGTGCTGGATTTCTCTGAAACTAGTGGGTGGAGCCGCAACTTTCTTGCACAAAACTAAGGGGCTTTTTAATGAAATACATCGCAATTTGCGATAAGTTATGGCTTCACTGTACTAGGTTTAGATGGAATACCGAAGTGCGGCGAATGAAAATTTGTGCCCGGCCGGGATTCGAACCCGGGATCTCCTACTTACTAGGCAGACGCGTTGACCACTCCGCCACCGAGAACACAGTGATCAGCCAGACTGCAGAGGACTCTTCCCTGCACGTCTCCCGCCACACCCAAATCTCCATTCACCACGCTGTTTCTTTTCTATACCACAGCCCATTCGTTCTCTAATGCTCGCAGCCACAATACTGTATTCCCGCATCAGTATGTGTGTGTGTGTGTGTGTGTGTGAGAGAGAGAGAGAGAGAGAGAGAGAGAGAGAGATAGTGTTCAACTCAATAGAGCCAAGAAGTGGAGCTGTCTCCTTCTTGCGCCAAGCCCCTCAATTTGTAAAAGTTGATCTTCTATACCCATATCTTTCATAGTTTCCCACAGCTTAGATTAAGGGACTGTATCGTAAGATTTTGCTAAATCTATAAAGGCAATGTGTAGCTCCTTCCCTATTGCTATAAATTTCTCCATTAGTTGTTGTAAAAAAGATAGGTTATCATGATAAAATAAGAGAAATGTCATCGAAAACTGAAGGGTATACGAGTTCCTTTTTCCCGCGCTCTACTAGACAATAGAACACTAGAATAATATCATAAAATCGGTTCTGTTAAGCTTGTGTCGTACTTTTCAGAGGGACGTGCAGTGTGTTGTAGATGTTGACCTCCACGAAAACAGACTATGCACCCCAGTCCGTACCTCGAAAGTCATCCCCGGTCTATAATCGCTTTTGCCGTGTGAGGTGGCGGGGCGTCCACAAAATGCCAGAGCGAGGCCGGGCTAATTCTGTGGGTCATCAAGTATTAAGGCTCATCAGGGGGCGTATTTACCGTGTGGGCGGGGAGCCGGGGAGGCGGCCACTCGAGGAGGGCCTGCCGGAGGCCAGGGGACAGCGAGGTAATTGGGTCAGCCGGCAGACGGCGAGGCTCCTGGCGGGAAACCAACCCCCACCCCCTATCTCCCACCCCACAGGCCGGCGGGCCACGCCCTGACATCACGTGACCCGCAAAAGACCGCCCCGCCCTTCCAGAAATAATCCGCCGGGCTTCGGCTCTGACTGAAACCTCAGCAGGTGGAGGGGCACCGAGGCGGCAGAACCCATCGGTCACCATACGCATACCAATGCGTGGAATGGACTAAACAGCGACGGTTATCAGTCCCTTGTTCCAGTCTTAGGGCCGGTTCGTCCATCTCTCGTTAATCTTCTCGTTAGCAAACGAGAAGATGCCTATAACGTCCAGTTAAATGTGTTCGTTAAGTACATTGCGTTTGTCATTGCCAGATACACCTCTCGTTTGATAACCTGGAGAAAACGAGAAGGTACGATATATTTCGACCAGGTTGGCAATAGAAACAAATGAAAGTGCCGTCTAAATAAACAGCTGTTTCCTTTATGTAACTATCAGCGACGAGGTTAGCAGATAGTTGTTAATTGGCGTTATGGAAAACAAACGTGGAAGATGTTCGAATTTTATAAGAAGTTAGTGCGAGTGTGTTATGTCCTCAATAGAGAAATATTATGATGCATTGGAATGTAAAAAAACGGACGCCACGACATGAAAGGAGAAGAAAAAAGCGACATGATCGCGTGTGGCAAATGTATCCAATGTTCAAATGTTCAAATGTTTGTATAGCTTATCGGACTTAACTACGGGTTCATCAGTCTCTAAACTTACAAACTACTTACGAACTAACTAATACTAAGGACGGCACAAATATCCATGCCCGAGGGGGGATTCGAACCCCCGACCGTAGTGGCCGTGCAGACCGTGACTGGAGCGCCTCAGTCCCCTTGGCCACCGCGGCCGGCTGTATCCAATGCTTTCCACGGAAAATGTAGGACAGTAAGAATGCTTAGGGCTTAGTACGATAACATGCCAAGTGCGTAGTATCTTAGTGCAAGCTTGCACATAGGCAAAAGTATACTGTTCCTATAGATCGGTGGAAGGAATCACATTTTAGGCCTCAACTAGGAGCAAAAAGCATAAGTAAATACTGGGTAAAATTTTACGACGCTTTTCGCCGAGCTCCAGTGCTTATGTTGGCAACAGATAAACAATGATGTGTAGAATTGTGTTAATATTTTTCACGAGCTACAAAAATGTTCAAATGTTTGTTAAGCAAATAATTTGGCGCACCTCTGCGAATGGTGCCAGGGAAGTGTGCGTCGGTTTGCCCCTCCCTCCCTCTCCCCTTTTTATATATTGGAAAGTATCATGAATGTTCAAAATGTTCAAGTGTTTGTATAGTCTATGGAACCTAACTACGGGGTCATCAGTCCCTAAACTTACAAACCACCTATGAACTAGCTAATCCTAAAGACGGCACAAATATGCATGCCGTAGTGGCTGTGCAGACCGTGACTGAAGTGCCTCAGTCCCCTCGGCCACCGCGGCCGGCCACGAGCTACAGAGTAAATGTTATTGCTGCTCGTTTCACTCGCAGAAAAATTAATAATGTACCTGATCTATGGTTGACATGTTCTTGTATGTATTCTTGTCCGTTCAGAAAAAAATAATTTTCGTTTTAATTGAAGTTCTCACGAAAAAACATTTATTGGTCGTCTGAGTTGCCGTCATTACAATTGGTGCCAATATAACCAAATACAGAATTAATAAGCTTGCAGGCATAAATAATGTATTCTGTTTTCTATTATGACAGACAACTTACAAAACACGTAAATATCTGTTGGATTCTTGAGATAGTCGTGGAGTTTTTCATGTAGCGTTTCCAAGACGAAAAGGCGTAACAAATTCTGCATCATCTCAGCATTCAAAATGATTTGGGCGAACATAAATACGTCTAGGTCGCATTATAGGAGTAAAATATTGGCATCGTCTTCATTGTCGACCAAATCTCTTATTCTAAACATTTTCATCATACAGATTCTCACTGAACTAGTCGTTACCCATAAGATTGTATTTTGATATCGAAACAATAATTTTAAGGTTATGTTGCGTATCTGCAACATATCAAACTCATCTGCTAGCTACTGACAAACAAAGTTCTCCGCTAACGACAAGTTAAAATCTTAACCGGAACTTAACGAGACAATGACAAACCTGCCCGTAGAGATAAAACATTATGTTAAGCGTTCCCTGTTTCGGTCTCTCTCTCTACTCAGCCACCGACACCAAAGGTGTCAAACGTTTGTAAATCTATCGGACTAAACTGCGTGGTCATCAGTCCGTAGCTTACAAACTACTTAAACCTAGGTAAGCTAACCTAAAGACAGAACACACACCCATGCCCCTGGGAGGACTCGAACCTCCACGACGAGCAACCGCGCGCTCCGCAGCGAGACGCTTTAGACCGCTCGGCTACTCCACCGCGGCCGACCAAAGACAACCTGTGGAAACGAGACACATAAGTGGCGACGAGGATGGGATACAAAAGTGGCGACAAGGATGGGATACAAAAGTGGCGACGAGAATGGGATACAAAAGTGGCGACGAGGATAGGATACAAAAAGAGTGTTTTTGCTGGGTGATCACAGAAATATAAGGAACACATCTAGCCACTCTGGGACACTTTGAAACCACCTATCTAAAAGACATAGGCGGGTGGAGGACAGAGCAATGACAAACACACATAAACTTTAAATGGATTTGTAAAATCCACACTCACGGATAAAATTTAAAACAGAGTCAACCATGGAGGCATTGTCGGCTAAAGAAAGCTGCAAAGCGTCAGGGATATTAAAATTTCGTCGCTTTGCGGCTAAATTGCCGCGTGCAAGTAAGATGTGGGCGACTGTCAAAGGCGCACCACATCGACACTGAGGAGGGTCCTCGCGACGCAGAAGGTGACCATGTTCAAATGTTCAAATGTTTGTAAAGTCTATAGGACTTAACTACGGGGTCATCAGTCCCTAAACTTACAAACTACTTATGAACTACTTACGAACTAGGACGGCACAAATATCCATCCCCGAGGGGGGATTCGAACCCCCGACCGTAGTGGCCGTGCAGACCGTGACTGGAGCGCCTCAGTCCCCTCGGCCACCGCGGCCGGCAAGGTGACCATGCGTGAGCCAAGTATGGCCCATACGGAGCTGGCAAAGAACAACCGACTCCCTGCGAGAAGCCCTCATGGAGGTCTCCCATACAGCGGTAGAGGGCTTGACAACACGGAACTTATTTGGTTCAGTCGAGTCTGCCCATTCAGAATTCCAAACCCCAAGGACCTTGCGCGTCAACTGGGTTTGGAGGTCTGAGTCTGGGTGGCCAATACCCAGGAACCGCGAAGTGGTGGCCTGCTTGGCCAGCTGATCGACGCGTTCATTGCCCGATATACCTATGTGGCCCGGTGTCTAGACTAAAGCGACAGAAAGGCCTGACTCGCCAAGGGTGAAGACAGCATCTTTAATTGCTCGCACCACAGTGTGTTTGAGGAGAAACTGGTCGAGGGCCTGTAAGCCACCCAGGGAGTCGCTACAAATGACGAACGACCCCCTGGGGCGAGCTCTGAGGTGTTCATGAGCTCTCAAAATACCGACCAGTTCCGATCAACAGATGGCGGTAGTTGTACTGGAAATTTCTCTACATTCTAGTTTTAGTAAGTTTCATGGAACTGCTTGATGTGTTAAAGCTAGTAAATCAATTTTCTTTTTTATGTAGACCCTATAAGACTTCTTTCATGACCGCTCCTATACATACGAAAAGTAATTTCAGACCTGGCGTCGAATATATTGGACACCCGCTTTTTATTAATTTTAGAACACTATAAGATTTCGCTTTACTTTGAGAACCAGTGGCCTGTTTACTGGACATCTGTAGCTTTTAGTTTCGTGCTTCTTGTGGTCATCTGTCAACAGAATGGCGTGCTACAATGAAAGACAGTGAACATGGCGGTCCTCTTGCGGAACGTGTCAGACATGATATCAGTAGCTGAAATTACTTTATGCATTAGTTAATAAATTTTGTAAATATTCACTTGAGATATAAGTCCCACAATCAATATGGAGTTACATATTTAACTGTTGAATTCTTGTACGAACGTAGGCTTTCGCGGTCAATACTGTTAACGTTAAAATTCTTCTGAGCTATTTGCCGCGTCATGATAGTAAACTCTTCCAACGTTTCGTATCCGTTCAGGAGCCTTGCCCAGTTTTAGTAGTTAGCAAGCCTAGGGACTGATACTCGCAACAGCTAAGTCCCTTATATTTACAAATATTTGAAGGCAATACTGAGAAAGGCTCATGCAACGTATCCGAAACGTTGGAAGATTTTATTATGATGACGCGGCAAATAGCTGAGGAAGTCTCCTACAACGGATCCGAAACGTTGGAAGATTTTATTATCATGACGCTGCAAATAGCTCAGAAGAATTTTAATGTTGACTTATTATTTCACATACTTTACTGCTTTCCAGATCCGGTGTCCAATTTATTTTGACATTTTTTATTTTGGAAACCAAGTATGAAAATTTATAATTTTGCTCAAATATACAACAGACAGGGTCTTACAGACATGAAAATGTGCAATAATGTGTTTTATTCTACGTATAAAATAAATCAGGACTTAAGGGGTTCAATAATCTTGAATGTCAGGTCCTTGAGTAATGTAAAATGTTCGAAATTTAATAGTTGGCTTCTTAAATTTCAAAACTTGAAAAGTAATACCATAAGATTTTCTCAAATTTGTTGAACTTCTTGCAATTTTTTTCGTAAACCACGCATATTTTTCATGAAACAGTTGTAAAAATATCGATTCATAAAACTGAAGTATTCTTTCTTCACGTTAAAAAAATTATTCTGAAGTTCCTAATAACTACATAAAATCTTGAAAAATCGTTGTGTTCTTCAAAGCCGCGGTGGAAATGCCCAGCGCTCTAAGGCATCTTGCTGCGGAGTGGGCTATTGCTCGCCGTCGGAGTTTCGACTCCTCGCTCAGAAATTAAGTTTGTTGTCCTTTGTTTGTAAGCCTAGGGTGTAATGACAGTGAAGTCCCTTATATTTACAAATATTTGAAAAGTTTTTATCTTCAAAATATAACTTCAGCACAGAAATTAAATATTTGGATCTCTTAATGTCGGAAAAGATGTTCCTCAAAGTTCAGATACTTGAAGGTTTTATTTCACGTAATATACATTAATAGACGACGTGCGCACAAACAAGTATTATGTTAAGGACTGTACTTCTTTTGACATACATAATAAGTATATTCAGTTACAATAGTATTTAATTCATTTTTTATCGATCGGATTACTTGGCAACAGGGTCCCTTAATAAGATCTTCTTTCGTCTCGTAGCTTTCGAACTTTATTGAACTTTATCTCGCTAACAACCATAGCAAAATTATGAAAGGAAAAAAGCTCCTCACTTTTCCGCTGTTCATGGACGAAAACTACGGCATTCGGCATGACGTTACAATTTATAATTTCTACACTAAAAATTGTAGACGCAGGAAGTTTTACAGACAGTATACACATGTACATTTGAATGTACCTTCTTAATTGTATCACAGTACGACACGTAGTTCATGAGATATAAGGACATAAATAGTAACGTTCATGGAAAACCGCCCCATCATGCACCACGTTTTAATCTATTACTTCTTTACTACTTATTGTATCCCCAAAAGATTTTTACAGACATACAGCACTTATACAAATGAATATAAACCTGAAAAATTATACAACTGTACAACATATAATTCAATAAATATGAGATCGTTCAAATTTTGTACGTCATTTGCTGTTTTTTTTTTTTTTTTTTTTTTTTTTTTTTTTTTTTTTTTTTTTTTTTTTTTTTTTTACTGCTATCTCTCTTTGTTTAGATACTGCACTTATAATTTTGTACCTTATGCAAGAGAGCGTTATATCTTATATATTCTCCGATAAATATAACATGATTTAAAAATGGAGATGGACAAAGAGAGAAGGGATAGGAGAAGTACTAACTCAAGGCAGGACTAATAAATAAATACCCTGGCAACGCCGTATCAAGGCTGTTATTGTGGCCAGAGGTGTTTGTTTTTGCTACTGATTTCTCAGGATCTATGCACCCAAATTGCGTGAAAATGTAATCACATGTCAGTATATATATTATATATATACAGGGTGTTACAAAAAGGTACGGCCAAACTTTCAGGAAACATTCCTCACACACAAAGAAAGAAAATATGTAATGTGAACATGTGTCCGGAAATGCTTAATTTCCATGTTGGAGCTCATTTTGTTACTTCTCTTCAAATCACATTAATCATGGAATGGAAACACACAGAACAGAACGTACCAGAGTGACTTCAAACACTTCGTTAAAGGAAATGTTCAAAATGTCCTCCGTTAGCGAGGATACATGCATCCACCCTCCGTCGCATGGAATCCCTGATGCGCTGACGCAGCCCTGGAGAATGGCGTATTGTATCACAGCCGTCCACAATACGAACACGAAGAGTCTCTACATTTGGTACCGGGGTAGCGTAGACAAGAGCTTTCAAATGCCTCCATAAATGAAAGTCAAGAAGGTTGAGGTCAGGAGAGCATAGAGGCCATGGAATTGGTCCGCCTCTACCAATCCATCGGTCACCGAATCTGTTGTTGAGAAGTCGACTGAAATGTGCAGGAGCTCCATCGTGCATGAACTACATGTTGTGTCGTACTTGTAAAGGCACATGTTCTAGCAGTACAGATAGAGTATCCCGTATGAAATCATGATAACATGCTCCAGTGAGCGTAGGTGGAAGGACATGAGGCCCAATCAAGACATCACCAACAATTCCTGCCCAAACGCTCACAGAAAATCTGTGTTGATGACGTGATTGTACAATTGCGCGCGGATCCTCGTCAGCCCACACATGTTGATTATGAAAATTTACAATTTGATCACGTTGGAATGAAGCCTTATCCGTAAAAATACTAAAATGAGCTCCAACATGGAAATTAAACGTTTCCGGACACGTGTCCACATAACATATTTTCTTTCTTTGTGTGTGAGGAATGTTTCCTGAAAGTTTGACTGTACCTTTTTGCAACACCATATATATATAGGGTGTCCCAGCTATCATGTCTATCCAAAATATCTCTGGAACAATAACAGGTATTGGTAAACGACTTGCACCGGTATCAATGATCAATGTACGGCTGGGGCCCATGAATGTACGTATTTGAAAACATTCTAAAACGAAAGCAAATGTGTTTTTAACACAAACTTGTGCTTTTTTTTATGGGCACCCAATTTTTTTCTTCATCAATCCATAGCATGACAAATCTCACAAACAACGGCGTTGATTGCATCGCAATATTCCAATTACATACCAAGATATTGCGACGCGAAGTTGACGCTTGAAATACGCGAGACACTTGGCTAGCGCACGTCCTGAGACTCAGGCGAGAACCCCATGCTACTCAGGGCGTGCGCTATCCGCGCGTTTCGCGTATTTCAAGCATCAACTTTGCGTCGCAATATCTCGGGATGTAAGTGGAATATTGCGATGCAATCAACGCCATTGTTTATGTGATTTATCATGCTATGGATTGCTGAAGAAAAAATATAGGGTGTCCATAAAAAAAACATAAGTTTGTGTTAAAAAACACATTTGCTTTCGTTTTAGAATGTTTCCAAATATGTACATTCATGGCCTCCAGCCGTACTTTGATACCGGTGAAAGTCGTTTTCCAATAGTTGTTACTGTTCCAGAGATATTTTGGTTGCACAAGATAGCTGGGAAACCCTCCCCCCCCCCCCCTCTCTCTCTCTCTCTCTCTCTACTCGGTTGCACAGTGGTAGAGTGCCAGACTACAAATCCAAAGTCGCGGGTACGATCCCCGCCAGGTCCTAGGATTTTTCTCTGTCACTTTCCACTTCTTTCACCTCTGACAGTATTGCTCATGTGAAAAATACCGAGTAGCATCGTGGATTGTTGTTCGGATTGTTGACTGCTTTACCTTAAGGATCTTAGGTTTTGGAATCTGGGGTGTGTGTTTTAAACCGCTGTGGTCGTGGCGAGCACCCCACCCTGCCACGTGGAGCCTGTTCCACGTGTCGTCTGCCTGTCTGGACCAGTCAATGCTGGCGCCCTCACTTCGAGAAACTCGCGAGCGACGATCGCCGTATCACCGCGGCGAGTTGGAAGCCGCAGGTGCCGCTATCTGCTACACGGCCGACTGGAGTCCGGTGCTTCCCCCTGCTGGCGGTCGTTCTGACTGGCGCCAGAGATCGCGGCGCGCGGACTGGCGCCAGCGCGATAGCCAGAGAACGCGGGACGCTTGTGCCCACTCGCGAGGACTGCCGCCTCACTGCAGGCGCACAAAGGCGCCGCTTGCCGCGCCGCCACGCGACGCGCTCGCACATCGATTGCTGCCCGACACAAAAGCAGAAAGCGAGCGCGGCAGAGAGCCCAGAGGATCGGCCGGAGCCGATTAACGCGGCCGTGATTGAATCCACTGGAAAGTGGCTGTGGGAAACTGCGCGCCGGAACCCGAGTCTGATGTGCTGCCAGAACGGAACAGAAATGGCCCAACTAGTTCAGTCGTGAGAACTATATTTTTCAATTGTTCTCCGCATTCCCTCCCATTACTGTACGAGCAGCCAATAATATTCATTCACTAGGAGTGTGGCCTGCCGCGACTTACGCAATGTTTCTTCTGCAGGCGCAACTGTTGCGGCTCGGCCTTAGCTCCTCCCCTCTACGCCTCACTTTTCCTGCGCCAACTATAGTGACTAGAATCGACCAATGTAGTACATGTTTGGGAACTATAGCTGGCGTCAAGGAAGAAGGCATGTATGAAGGCGGACAAGTTTTTATTTGTACTGCACATTCCCCTCCATTACCGTACTGACAGCCAATAAAATTCATTCTCTACGATTGCATCCTGCTGAGAGTTATGTATTGTTTCTTGTACAGGTGCAACTGTTGGCACTCGGCCGTAGCTCCTGCCCTCCAGTGACCAGAGTCGGCGAAACTACTTCATTTTTGAGAACTATAGTCGGCGTCACATACGAAGGCGGCGCAGTTTTCAACCGTACTGAGCATTCCTTTCCATTACCGTTCTGGCAGCCAATAATATTCATTCACTAGGAGCATGGCAGCTGGAAGTTACGCAATGTTTCTGCTGCAGACGCAATTATTGGGGCTTGGCCTTAGCTCCTCCCCTGCACGCTTCACTTGTTGCCCCACCTCTATGCGCCAACTATAGTGATCAGAATCATCGGCCAACCTAGTTAATGTTTGGTATCTATAGACACCGTCACGTATGAAGGCGGCCCAGTTTCCAACTGTACTGCACATTCCCCTCCATTACCGTACTGGCAGCCAACAATATTTAATCTCTACCACATCATGGCTTACTGTGACCTGCACAATGTCTCTCCTAAAGGCACATCCGATGGCGCTCAGCCGTAGCTCGCCCCCTCCATGTTTCACGTATTGACCCGCCTCTGTGCGCCAACTATAGTGACCAGAATCTACATCTACATGGGATACTCTGCAAATCACGTTTAGGTGCCTGGCAGAGGGTTCATCGAACCACCGTTATACTATTTATCTCCCATTCCATTCAAGAATAGCGTGCGGGAAGAAAGAACACCTGAATCTCTCCGTTCGGGCTCTGATTTCTCGTATTTTATTCTGATGTTCATTTCTACCTATGTAAGTGGGAGTCAACAATGTATCTCCTCATTCGAAGGAGAATGTTGGCGATTGGAGTTTCGTAAGCAGCCCATGCCGCAGCGATAAGCGCCGTTGTTGTAATGATTCCCATCCTAGATCCAGTATCATTTCCGTAACACTGTTTCCCCTGTATTGTGACAACACGAAACAAACTGCCCTTCTTTGGACTCTTAATATGTCCTCCGTCAAACAAACCTGATAAAGATTCACACTGGACAGCAATACTTCGTAAAAGAACGGACAAGTTTAGTCTGTGCAGTTTCTTTAGTAGTTCTGTTGCATCTTTTAAGAGTTCTGCCAATGAAACGCAGTCTCTGGTTCGCCTTTTATCTACGTTTTCTTTCCAGTTTAAGTCTGAAGTAATAGTAATTCCTACGTATTTTGTGGAATCTACGGTCTTCGGTCTTGATTGATTTATCTTGTAAACAACATTTAATGGATTTCTTTTTGTACTCATATGGACGTCTTCACACTTCTCATTATTTAGAGTCAATTGCCAATTGTGATATCTTCTTCAGATAGTTTTGCAGTAGGTTTTGATCTTCAGATGATTTTACTAGGCGGTAAATGATGGCGTCATCTGCAAACAACCTAGGAGAGCTATTTATATTTTCCCCTGCATCGTTTATGTAAATAAGGAACAGCAGAGTACCAATAACACTACCCCGTGGAACGGCTGAAACCAGCTCTGTTTTACTCGATGCCTTACCATCGATTACTACGAAATTTTTCCTCTCTGACAGGAAATCCCCTATCCAACAGTAAATTTGGGGCGATATTCCATAGTCACGGACAAACTACTTAATTTTTGGGAACTGTAGTCGGCGTCACATATGAAGGCTGCCCAGTTTTCAACCGTGCACATTACCCTCCATTACCGTACTGGCAGCCAATAATATTTTTTCTCTATGAGTGTGGCCTGCCGCGAATAACACAATGTTTCCCGTACAGGTGCAACTGTTGGCACTAGGCTGTAGCTCCTCCCCTCCACGTTTCACCTACTGCCCGGCCTCTGCGGAAGCGCCTTCCTCCATGACCCCAACTATAGTTCAATGAATGTCGCTTTTTGGGAACCGTTCCTTTCATTTCGTCCACTGTTAACTTCCAACCAGGATCGGCTGGTGTTTCAGATGACTGGAGGTTCACATCTTTCAGTGCCGAATAGTGGCGGCCGCCTCCCCCACTCTCCCCCCCAGCCCCCCCCGCCCCCCAGCCTCACCCCCCCCCGCCCCCTACTCACACCGCTTGCCGAGTTTTTTCGCTCCTCCCCACCTCACAGCTCTGCGCCCAAAGAAATAATTTTGCGCACCTCTGCGAGTGGTGCCTGGGAAGAGTGCGTCGGTTTTCCCCTCCCTCCCCCTCCCCTTTGTATATACTGCAACGTATCATGCATGTTTACAATGTTTAAATACAGGTAATTGACCTGTACTGCGTACTACGCATGTGCAAAACTGAACTTTTAAAACTGAACAATGTGGTGACTTTGACCACTGAGGTAAGTCTTGAAAACATAAATTAATATGCGCAATAGACATGGCTGGGAAATAGGGGAAATGCAATCACTAAAAATTATGGCTCTGTTATAAGTACACCCGAAGGAAATACGGAATGAGAAAATCATCTAATAAATTCATATATATGGAAGGGGAAACGATCTGACTACGTCGCAATAAATGAAATTTGTCTTGCCTCATATTCTCATTATAAAACTGGAAACCGGAAACAGCAAGCAGGTATCAGCATGCAGGCTCATTAATTTGATCAGTTGTATTAAAAATATGCAAATTTTTGACAGGTAATAATGAGGCTAAAGAATACCCAAAAGCATAAACAAGAAAGGGGGAAGTAACTACAAAAAATTAAAAACGTGAAAAGAAATTTAATTATAAACCGCGTATTCTAAAACTTTAAAGCAGAGAAACATTGTATGAAACTTTTAAAACGTGCCACAACACATACTAGATGATTCAGTTGATAATGTATATTGTTGCAGTTATTAAACCTATATGTCAATATACATTTTATATCTCCTCCAAGTTCATATTACAGGTCACATCACAACCTCTCTCTCCATTCATTATCCAGCTGTTACATATCGACTGCATTCCCGACCGCCTCAAGCCACTGCTACTAGCCAACCCTGGCACGTTACAACTACAGGCTGACTTTGACGCGTAACTGTTACTGTGCCGCAGTGGAGTAGTCGAGCGGTCTACGGCGCCTCACTGCGGAACGCGCGGTTGCCCGCCGCCGGCGGTTCGAGTCCTATCTGGGGCATCGGTGTGTGTGTTGTCCTTAGGTTAGTTTACCTTAGTTTAAGTAGTTTGTAAGCTACGGACTGATGACCGCACAGTTTGGTCGGATAGATTTACAAACAATAGAAAATTAAAACTACTACTGTCACTTGAAGTCGAAGCGCTCACTCTCAGGTCGATCGATACCTCCAAGGATTACTGTGCCACCTAAAATGTATATCTGTGGCCAGCTTACTATATCATCTACTTTGAATACCTTTACCTTAATATGGGTACTAAATAAAAAGAACACAATGCATAATGACAAACAGCACAAATAATCAGACATGATATAACTTTATAATTACTGCGTGAACACTATTGTGGCTTAAGTACACTACTGGCCATTAAAATTGCTACAGCAAGGAGAAATGCAGACGATCAACGGGTATTCATTTGACAAATATATTATACTAAAACAGACATGTTATTACATTTTCACGCAATTTGGCTGCATAGATCTTGAAAAGTCAGTACCCAGAACAAACAACTCAGGCCGTAAAAACGGCTTTGATACGCCTAGGCATTGAGTCAAACAGAGCTTGGATGGTGTGTACAGCTACAGATGCCCATGCAACTTTACACGATACCACAGGTCATTGTGACCAGCCAGTTGCTCGGCCACCATTGACCAGACGTTTTCAATTGGTGAGAGAGCTGGAGAATGTGATGTGCGGCAGGGCAGCAGTCGAACATGTTCCTTATCCAGAAAGGCCCGTACATGGCCTGCAACATACGGTCGTGCATTATCCTGCTGAAATGTAGGGTGTCACAGATATCAAATTAAGGATGGAGCCAAGGGTCGTAACACATTTGAAATGTAACGGCCCCTGTTCAAAGTGCCGTCGATGCGCACAACAGGTGACCGAGACGTGTAATCAATACCACCCATACCATCACGCTGGGTGAAAGGCCAGTATGGCGATGAAGAACATACGCTTTCAATGTGCATTCACCGTGATGTCGCCAAACACGGAAGCGAACATCATGATGCTGTTAACAGAACCTGGATTCATCTAAAAAAAAAAAAAAAAAGTTTTGTCATTCGTGCACCCAGGTTCGTCGTTGTGTACACCATCGCAGGCGCTCCTGTCTGTGATGCAGCGTCAAGGGTAACCGCAGCGATGGTCTCCGAGCTGATAGTCCATGCTGCTGCAAACGTCGTCGAAATGTTCGTGTAGATGGTTGTTGTCTTTCAAACGTCCCCACCTGTTGACTCTGGGATCGATACGTGGCTGCACGATCCGTTACAGCCATGCAGATAAGATACCTGTCATCTCAACTGCTAGTGATCTAGATGGCGTTCCGTATTGCCCTCCTAAACCCACCAAATCCATATTCTGCTAAGAGTCATTGAATCGCGACCAACGCGAGGAGCAATGTCGCGATACGAAAGCGATAGGCTACAATCCGACCTTTATCAAAGTCAGAAACGTGATGGTACGCATTTCCCCTCCTTACACGAGGCATAACGACAACGTTTCACTAGGTAACGCCGTTCAACTGCCGTTGTGTATGAGAAATAAGTTGGAAACCTTCCTTATGTCAGCACACTGCAGGTGTCGCCACCGGCGCCAACCTTGCGTGATTGCTGTGAAAAGCTAATTCCTTGCATATCACAGCATCTTCTTCCTGTCGATTAAATTTCGCGTCTTTAGCACGTCCCCTTCGTGGTGTAGCCGTTTTAATGACCAGGAGTGTATTATAGAAAATTAATTATGTCGGGTCCATGGGGGACCTTACAATACTTTCGTTAAAAGATCTGCAGAATGTTTACCTCGGATTATTTGCGCTTGCTTAAACTCGTCGGCATACCAGGTTTATTTATTTCACACTTTTGTCAATGCTTAATTCCGAGCAATTTGTTTCTAAAAGATACTGAACGTTGTTAATTTTTCTTTGACAATTAACAGCAAGACTTATGAATATCGACAAGAACACTAAACACAGTAAGTAACTGATTAAACTGTTAAGTGACTGCAACGAAATGAATCTGTTACGATGAAGAGACAAATGACACTGTAAGCAGTACCCCTCCCCACTCTTACCCTTAACCATGCACAAAAGCTGATCTTCCACATTACTTTTCAAACAGTTAAATATTTGTTACAACGAAGAGTATAAATGGCAATTACCCTCAAAATCGCGACACATTTGGCAAAACGTCGAAAGTACATGCGGAAAGTAAGAATACAAACGTCATCATTGTTCCTGTATCTATAAATTAATGAAATGCAGCAACCAGTTGCTTGTCGTTATTTATTTTGAACTTTAACGACCGGTTTCGAGCGCTTGAGTGCCCTTCTTCTGGTCTCTATACATACAAACAAGTGCATTTGTATACAATACGGCTATAGAACGTATAAAAGTCGATTACAGAAATATGCAGCAGTTTCGAACCAAATAGAATGTAATAAAGATAAGTTCATATAATGGGATAAAATTAACACTTACGTTTTTGTACTGTTGCTTAGTAAATAAACATGCTACTAGTGGAATCAACGCTAAGTGCAAAGATTATGGAATGAATAACAGTCAGCTGGTAACAAAGTATCTATGGATGAGGCTTATAGTAAAGGAGTAACGATAAAAAAGGGAAGGAAGGCTATGGGAAAACAGTAATACTCAAAGTAGTTTAAGAAAAGCATAAAGAGAGGAGCAGGTGACTGATAAATCAGTTGCTTAGCAGATTAAAATTCAGTAGTCTAGAAGTACAATGATAAGTGGCGCCATAGGCGGTATATTTCAGAACTACCAGCTGACACAGTAGTAGGATGCTTAGAATGTCACTGTCAGGGCATCTGTCAATATAAAGAATTTGTCATTGTGTCTATGGCTTCAAAATTTAATGGGGATAGATTGATGAAGTGATTATCATACAACAATCTGTTGTATCTGTTAAAAAGCAGATCGGGTTTTTAAAAAAATGCTTGCAGTCGGTGTCAAACTTGAAGAAACTCCTTTCAATTTCGGCCATTGTTGGAAACTGGAGAGTAGTGACTTCATTATTATTTACGATTTGAATTTCTGAAGGCTTTTAACGTTGGTGCGACTTTAAGTTATATTTATATTTTACCAAATATGACGTGTTTTTGATTAATCTTCAATGCACCAAAAACAAATATGAAGGGCGGATGTTGCTTTCATGGGGGATTTGCACATGCGCAAGGCTTCGTTGTCTTGCTTCAGGACTACTCGTGCTTAACTGCCAGAGCTCGAGTAGCCAGGAGCTGGTGTCTCTACCAGCTCCAGCTGCAAAGTTAAAAGCGGTGTTTCACCCTCGTCCCTCCCTGCCGCGGGATCGCCCATATGCTGCCAGTAGGGGCGTTAATGTTTACTATTATGACTGTTCCAAGGGAACAGACGTTGGCGGTGATCCGCAGCAGTGATAAATATATCCATGTATATACTTCGCAAATCGAGAAATTTTGGTACAGACATAACAGTAAACATTAACGCCATGACAGGCTTACGGTGGTAGAATTGTCTGTCTCTCCGTCTTGTGGGACTCACACTATAACGTGTTCGTGCATGTGGGGGAGAGAGACAAGTGCAACATATGGAAGTTTGGGTCTGGCGGAGGAACATGCACGGGTGGCCGAGTAGTTAAAGCGACCGCTCATGGAAAGCGATAGACCTGGATTCGACTCCCGGTCCGCCGAAAATTTCATGTGTTGCAGATCGTTTTTCCATCTTAAAAGAGCAGCAGATGTCGGAAAATTTCGCGATTTGCGAAGTATATACAGGGTGTTACAAAAAGGTGCGGCCAAATTTTCAGGAAACATTCCTCACACACAAGGAACGTTATGTGGACATGTGTCCGGAAACGCTTAATTTCCATGTTAGAACTCGTTTTATTACTTCTCTTCAAATCACATTAATCATGGAATGGAAACACAGAGCAACAGAACATACCAGTGCGACTTCAAACACTTTGTTACAGGAAATGTTCAAAATGTCCTCCGTTAGCGAGGATACATGCATCCACCGACCGTCACATGGAATCCCTGATGCGCTGATGCAGCCCTGAAGAATGGCGTATTGTATCACAGCCGTCCACAATACGAGCACGAAGAGTTTCTACATTTGGTACCGGGGCTGCGTAGACAAGAGCTTTCAAATGCCCCCATACATGAAAGTCAAGAGGTTTGAGGTCAGGAGAGCGTGGAGGCCATGGAATTGGTCCGCCTCTACCAATCCATCGGTCACCGAATCTGTTGTTGAGAAGCGTACGAACACGTCGACTGAAATGTGCAGAACCTCCATCGTGCATGAACCACATGTTGTGTCGTACTTGTAAAGGCACATGTTCTAGCAGCACAGGTAGAGTATCCCGTATGAAATCATGATAACGTGCTCCAGTGAGCGTAGGTGGAAGAACATTAGGCCCAATCAAGACATCACCAGGAATTCCTGCCCAAACGTTCACAGAAAATCTGTGTTGATGACGTGATTGCACAATTACGAGGAAGTACAGTATATACTAACGAAACAATTGGGTATTTTGACAATTGTCTGCACGAATCATTTCAATTTACATTTAAAGGGAAATACCAAAATGCGCTCTAACATGGAAATTAAGCGTTTCCGGACACATGTCCACATAACATAGTTTCTTTCTTTCTGTGTGAGGAATGTTTCCCGAATGTTTGGCCGTACCTTTTTGTAACACCCTGTATACATGTATATATTTAGCTCTGCTGCGTTATCACCGCAAACGTCTGTTTCTTTGGGACATAATAGTTTATTTCAACGTTTGAAACGGTCTAAATATTTCGGATTTGAAAAATTACGGCAGTTAACAAATTGTTTCTGTTCTTTCAAAGTAGGGGCAGGATGGAAGGACATGCATCGTAGTTGAGGAAGCTGTAGAGGGTGATGCCTGTTCAAATGTTTAAATGTTTGTACAGCTTAAGGGACTTTACTGCGGGGTCATCAGTCCCTAAACTTACAAACTACTTATGAAATAGCTAAGACTACTTATGAACTACCTACAACTAAGGACGGCACAAATATCGATGCCCGAGGGGGGATTCGAACCCCCGACCGTATTGGCCGTGCAGACTGTGACTGAAGCGCCTCAGTCCCCTCGGCCACCGCGGCCTGCGGTGATGCCTGTAAGGCGACACAGAGGTTGCTGTACGTGCAACACATCACTGAGTACGTAGGGCTTAAGGAGTACTCTGAAATGAAGATGTAGAAACAGGACTGGCGGGCCGCATGAAAACAGTGATAAGACCGTTGACTCGAAAAGGAGCCGCTGAAGCAGTGGCGAGGCTGCGGCACAGTGCTGCAGCGAGGCGCCAGCAGGGCCACGCGGGGACGACGGGTTTCCTCGAAAAAACATTATCTCCGCCCATTCCCCTAGGGAGAGCGAGCCGGCCGACAGAAAACACACACAATAGGCCGGGGTGTCCCTGCCCCTGAGGCGTATCGACCCGCCAGGCGTGCGGGCGCCGCGGGTAGCGGCGTCTTCAGGCGCAGATAGGCGCAGCCGTGCCGCGGCGAGACGCGCAGAACGGAGCGCGCGTGGCTTCTCGCGGCGGATCGGCTGCGCTTGTTGCTCGTTGCCGCCTGATGGGATGGCGGAATGGCTGCGACAGGAATAGCGCCGCGGAACGACGCCGTGGCGACGAAGGGGGGGGGGGGGGGGAGGCGAGGCACCTTCCACCGACCTTAAAGCAATCTGCGACACACGCTCTGCACCTAACCGCGTTGTGCACAGAGAGGTCCTGCATCAATCAGTGCGTTTACATGCAACACATCTTCCGGATGACGAAAACCGATTTTCGTAAACCGTTCTCGCTGTTGTCTTTACATGGTATAGCATGAATCGGATTTCCTAGCCCACTTAAAATGGCGGCTGAATAACAGCTGATTCAATTCCTGATTTAATTCGCACAGTCTCTACTTTTCTTTATTTAAATACATATATTTATGTTCACTCTAATATTTATACTTTTATTCCACGTTAGAAAACATCCGTCTTTCCATATCTGCCGAAAATTCTTAACAAGAAAACACAATCTGACAAGCCAAGAACGCTTCAAAATGTTGAAATGTTTATAGAACTTATGGGACTTAACTACGGGGTCATAAGTCCCTAAGCTTACAAACTACTTATGAACTAGCTAAGACTAAGGACGGCACAAATATCCATGCCCGAGAGGAGATTCGAACCTCCGACCGTAGTGACCGTGCAGACCGTCACTGGAGCGCCTCAGTCCCCTCGGCCACCGCCGCCGGCCAAGAACGCTTCAAAAACGGTTGCGTTTACATGGGCACGAAAATCGACTGTGGAACTGCAAAACCGCTTTAGAGAAACGGATTTCCACAATCGATTTTCGAATTACATGACCAACCAAAAGCGGAACTGGGAAATCGGTTTACGAAATCCGATTTTGGGAGCCCATGTAAACGGGATGAATGTGGGGTCTGAAATCTTAACACTTGAAGTGACCAGAGCGGGGCACAAATCTATTATTCCGTCAATCGTTAATTACCGAAGTTATCTTTTTCAGTAACGGATTAACTTTTAATTTTTTTTAAAAGTTAACTTACTTTTTATCTTCCGTAAATTTGCAGTAAGTCCATTAACTCGTTACTGCTGTACTCCTTTCTTATGACAAAAGTCCTGCCGCGCAAATTATGCTAATTTTAGCGCAGGTCCCTTCCGTATGCGGCTACGCCCAGGCTGAGGGTCGAATCACTCCATGAAGACCTGAAGAGCGGAAATGGGGCGTCAGCGGAAATCCACAACTTGGCGTAAGCCTGTTCCAACTGAGGGAAAATCGCGACTCTGCTCATACTTGCGCTAAGTGAGTCTCGCATTAACGCAAGAACTCACCGAAACTTCGAAGGACAAAGACAATTTAAGTGGCGGTGACGCAACCAACAACAGTGAGGACGAAGAGCGAGATTTTTTTATTTCTGTCACTCAGGCCACTGATGAATAAGTAAAGCCGAAAGTGTAGTGAAGATGTGGCTGGACATAAAATCCAACGACTCATTTAACGATCTGGCATTTCTTCTGGAAAATACTATAGTAAATCTTTCTCACAGTCAATAGTCTTTTTTCCATGGGAAAAGATATTTTGACATCCAAACGTGCCTCACTGTCAGACGAGAATTTTAATATAGTAATGTTTATTAAAGGATATAAGCACCTTATGGCAAATGACATTCATTGAAACTATGTATTTTGAGTCTGCTATAAATTTTATTTTATTGCTAAATACAAGGTTATCAATCCTCAGCGCAACCACCTTTGCGGCGTGCGACTTGCCGGCGACGGCAGCTGCGGTGTCAATTTAATACAGGCTGGTGTGCATGTTATTTCTGACATACATCACACAAACACATAGAAAGACAAGTTCATTACTCACCTGTATTACATAAAGAGGTGCTGGAACAGCCTCCCTTCGTTGTTCAAGCATTTCTGTCACCTGCTGAAGAAATTGCTCATCACAGTGTGTAGTTCGCCCGCAGAAGTTGCAGTGATTTCATGACAAATGTTTGTTTTTAGTTCATCTAAAGTGTGGGGATTTCATTTGCACACTTCGTCTTTTAATGATCCCTACAGATGAGAATCGCACGGGGTTTAATCGGGAGAACGAGGGGGCCAAATGTTCTCAGTGACAATTCTTTCACCGAACACATCACCAATTTCCCATAATGTTAAGTTGGCTGTATGTGCGGTCGCAGAGTCTTGACGAAATGTTGCGAAGGCAATTAATTGGGCAAAAAAGGCCGTAATATGTTTCCAACATACCTGTCACTCATAATTGTTTCCTGAAAAAATATAGGGCAAATTATTCTCTCGCCGCTAACAGCGCACCACACTCCTATTTTTTGATCGTGCAGGGGTTGTTCGTGAATTAAGTTAGGCTTCTCCTAACTGCAGTAACCATTATTTTGGGAATTAACATACCCAGTTAAGTGGAATCGTGAGTCGTCCAAAACGAAAGTTAAGTTCGGGTCAATTTCCTCATCGTGTGCTTTTTTCAGAATCAATGAGTGTAATGATCAACTTCATCAGCAGGTGTTAGAAATGCTTGAAAAACGGAAGGACGCAGTTCCAGCACCTCCTTCCGCAACACAGGTGAGTAATAAACTTTTCTGTCTAAGTGTTTGTGTGATGTATGTCAGAAATGCGCGCCAACCCGTATTAAATTTATTGCGGAGGCCGTGAGCGTAAACAAATGACAAACATTCTTCTTTTTATACAAGACGATAAATTATTTCAAAGAACAAAAGACTTTTTTCCAAAAGCATATTACTCTTTCAGAGGCTATTTTACACTATAGAATGTGATTAAACATCATTTGTTTACGCTCACGACCGACTGCCACGATAGAGTGGCGGAGCAATACTAGCTTTTATTTATACTCCAAGCCATATTGAAACTTGCTTATCCAAACAATTTTCTTAATATATCAGGTAGGTTAATACTTTTTTTTCTTTTTTTTTAATTGCTGGTTTCAATAATATAACAACAGAAATATATTGTCAGCAGAGTAACGCTTTATCATTTTAGTAACTTTTTGATTAACGGTGCCCAACTCTGGAATTAACTTAAGATTGGATAAATAAATTTTCAGACAATGCCAGATTGTCAGCAGGTGTACGTAATTTTTCATAGACATGGGGGAGGAGGACATGGTATGCAAAAGGTTGAAGAGAAGATGGACGAAGTTCAGAGGAGGCAATGGAAAAAATGAAAAAGACAAGGGTAAAGAGAGAGAGAGAGAGAGAGAGAGAGAGAGACAGAGAGACAGAGAGACCAAGGAATGTAAATGTTTGAGTGGAGGGACACAATCTCTTGGTACATCTTCAGAATTGTAGACTGACTATAAAATCTATGTTAAGTGCCAAAATGAACGTTTTGAGTAAAACGCCAAAAAAAAAACCTAAAATGAACAGTTTGCCTTTATTGGCAATTTTTTTCGCCTTAATTTGTGTCTAACGTTAATCTTTAAAGACTTATTACCGTTGAAGTCACCATTCAATTTTTATCTTTATGAAAAACATATTTTCCTGATAAAAGAAGAATACCCTCTACTGTAAAACCCGGGCTATGTCCAAAATTCTAGTAAATGGAAAGGTGTATTGGACTTTGTGGTCTGGATGAAAGTCAACAAAGGCGCCATACATTCTCTGATAATTCAAATCTTGGCTTAAACACATAAGTGAACTTTTGGCTCTTGTGTAATGACTTTCCTATTGGGGGAAAATTGCTGTGTGTTCAAGTATGAGCTGTGCATCATCACTTGTGCACTTCCTCCCTTTGGTTTCATTTCTCCCACGTTCAACGTACGTAACGTCACCATATTTTTTTTCTATTTAACCAATGTTTCAGCCCTACGCTTTGTAGATGCCATGGATTTCCATAAATGTTTGCTTGCACACTTGTTTATGATCACCTTTGCCATCAGGAATCGTATAAAATACACTGGCTGTATTTCTGTCGAATCTGTGTACGACCCATGTCGCCTACGTTTAATACTTGTGATACCCATTAGATACGAATTTTGCTTGACTTTATCTCCTAGTTCATAAAACTGATTGAAGATGTTTAGTTTTTGATTGAAGGCAATGCTTCTGCATAGATATGGACATCGACATGAAACCTACATAAAAGAAGGACATTAGAAGTGTAAACACTGCGTCTAATAACCTGTTTTTCACTACTTTGCACTCAGAACAAAATGCATATACAAACAACTGCGACATTAAAAGTCGAAGGAATACAACTTTGAGTTATTAATAAACGACAACCTAGGTCTATGATATTATAGAGGTATTTAAACCTACCGCAACAGGTGGAGGTTGTTTCTCAGGCACTGTCACATTCCGGCTTTTCTTGTAGGACTTCCCTTCTCCTCTGAGCTTATTTACCATTTCCATTGCAGAAAAAGCACAAAATGAACAGTTACTGCTTGCTACACGATGGAACC
Organism: Locusta migratoria; assembly: GCA_026315105.1. Taxonomy (NCBI): domain Eukaryota; kingdom Metazoa; phylum Arthropoda; class Insecta; order Orthoptera; family Acrididae; genus Locusta; species Locusta migratoria. The sequence continues at coordinate 123,216,048 of CM048745.1, read as the reverse complement.
TCACCTCAAACACTAATAACAAAGCTCACGTGCACCTCTGACCACTGGCACATAGCCCAGATTTTACAGATTTTACTTCACAACAAGTGGCACATAGATAGTCGGGCATTCTTGTGAGAAACATAAGAACTACTTCCACATCGAATAACAGATAGCCCGCTTTTAACTGAGTAGTGTTAGGCATGTAGCCCACATTTTCACAATAAAACAAAATTTTTCATTTGTGGCAATTACCATGGATTTTATTTTCAGTCTACAATTTCCTTCATACTCTTCCGTTCAGCATTGCTTTGCGTTTTGCCCATCATCGTTTCCAAGAGGCTACCATGTGGAACTGACACGTAAAACAGAGGACAATTGTTATCGGACCAGAGTGTACACAGATTACTGTAATTAGCAACTACAGCTTACAAGCGAGTTATTGATGACAATACAATCGCACCGATGACGTATAACACGGCCATCGGGTGATTAACACGCACGTATGCAGTCGCGCGCGCGCACACACACACACACACACACACACACAAACTACCTAGTACGTGTTGACTTTTATGAGTTATGTACTGTGTAATGCGACAGAAATTGTGTCGTTGGTCTCATTACAGTAATATAAGTCCATCACAGCAATTCCTTTTCTCAGCCGATTGATACTTGAGAATCGTAGCCAGTCAACGAGCAACTAGGCAATCCAGCAATGAACGTAGCACGTCTTTCCCCCCTGTTTGTTCACATTAAGAAGCTCAATATTCATATGACTGTACTATCTTCAATGTCCATTATAGATCAAACGTTGTAAGTCGTTAAACAGTGCGTTGCAATGTTTGTTTTATTTTATGTGTAAAGCAAACAAGAAACTGCATTTTACATTCAGAACACTTAGAATATGCATCAGATTCGCTTTACTGCTGCACAATCCTTGTCCACCCTCTACTGGAGCACTGCTACGTGTTACGTGCTTCTTGCCACTTAGGAACGAAGGATGACAAACAGTTGAAAGAAGACTTTTGTATCATAGCCTTACTGTCACAGAAATGAAACAGGCGCTGGACTGGTAAGCATAAAAACAACAGCATTTTTATCAACAAAACCCTTCAGGGTTTGAGACCGCATTGTCAGTCTTGAAATGTGTCCGACGTTTCGGCCACTGCTGCAAGTGGCCTTCCTCTGGGTACTTCTCTGACAACCAGAAAGAGACTGCTTGCAACAGTGGTCGAAACGTTAGACAGTTTTAAAGACTGACAAAGCGGTCTCAAAAAGAATTTTTTTATGGTTATATCGGCCACGGAAGTCTACACTTACAGAAGCATGTTTCATTTTAATTTCAAGATATGAGGAGCAACTAATTGGAACGTATCTTGTCCACTTCCGGACAAAATTGAGTTTGATATGGTTTTCGGAGGTATTTTATGTGCTCTACACGCTGTTGCATTCAGTTTTAATCTATTTGTATATTTTAATACTGAAATAGTATGTTGAAGATCAATGGTTACAACTAGTCCTATGTAGTCCACATGACTGTATGAATCAGAACGTATAATGTCCACCATTTACGTTTCATTTTGCTTTCCTTTCCCCTAATTTGGCAATACTGTCGAGTTTAACAAGTGTCAGGGCTTACAATACTTCAAAGCAATATACGGAATTGTCGCCTTCTGGCATTGTTTGGCACTACTTGAGCCAAATCCTTATTGTTAGCAGTGCACAGCGGCAGTATAGTGTTGTGGTTTGTGTGTATTGCTCCCAATAGATTTAGAAAAAGGATGTGTAGTTGTTGGGAAGGATAGTACAGACAGGAAAAACAACGAAGAAGAAATGGAAACTGGCACATATTGAAAAGAAGAAATACAACTTAAATTTTTAGTGACGGCCTTATAAGTTCCATGTAGCTGCTTCACTCCTGAAAATATTGATTGTGATTGCTTACATGAAGAACCTGGAAAGGACAAAATGTAGTAAATTTACTGTTCCCTATAAAATTCTGCCTGCAACAGATTGTTTTGTTGATCCAGTTTTTGACAGTACTGTAAAGCTTTGTAGCATTCCTTGAAGTAAACTGTAATCTTATGTTATTATAAATGATACAACTCATGTGAAGTGCGAATGTCTAATATACGATAACATTTTTAAATATAAAAGTTAACGTAAAGTAATGAAGGTATGTTACTAAAACGCATCAAAACATGTAATGTCCTATATGACGGATCAAAACGTATATTTTCCGAAATTGGATTTTCTAACCTAACTAAAAAAAAAAAAAAAAAAAAAAAAAAAAAAAATCGGTTTCTTGAAAAATATATTCTAGTTCAGTACCTCAAAACGGATCTGACTGTGAAACAGCTTAAAATTTTATTGAGTAATTTAGCAGAATCAGCTTTTTGCTTCTCCTGAAAAATTTGAATCAACGGACATTATACGTTTTGATTAGTTGCTCCTCATATTTAAGACAACAATTTCTCTTCCCAATGCGACAACACCTCGTTACCACTTACCTACATATGGTGACGAAAATGCTCACGTGATACTTCAGCTTTTATGAGTGGTTCATCTCAAATTTTGACGATGTGTCGTGCCTTGTTGGCGATGCACACTAAGCAAAATAATTTTATATTGATGTGACGAAACTAGCACTGAATATAGCTATTTTTAGATCTCCATGTAGGATACATACGGCGACCTTCCTATCGGTACTCACCAATAAAAATTGGGCAATACATATCTGATGGTAGTAAAAGGTTTATGGCTCGTTGTCTCAGGTCATAGGGGTGAGATATGTATGTCAGCTTCTATGCCCTAAACAGCTACCCAAAGTGTTGAAATAAGATCAATAATTAATGTGTAGTTCAGCCAGTCTATCAACTTGCAGATGATGACGCGAAAAATATATTTAAACAGACATAAATTAAAGCTCTTAATAACTAAAAAAATGAAGTCGGAGATAAATTCAGAAGAGATTCTCTTACGAAGTATTTATTTATAAATGGAGTTTATTACTCGTTATGGACATGAAAATGCGGAAGTGGTCCTACTTTATACATCAGTAAATAACTGAATATTTCTCCAACTATTGTTCATGAGAGGCACAATAAGTATCACACTCAAGAGTAAATATTCGAAATTGTCACTCGTAAATTAAGGAAGTCCATAGTACAATGCAGTTCCAAATTAATTCGCGATTAATTACAGTATTTGTTATAAAAACACAGTTTGTCATCACCCGAGTACACGATTGCTGAATTATCACAGTTCCACAGTGGTACTACCGTACATAGTTTACCACTTTTCAACCAGAGACTAAGTTCTGCAGTCACAGTCACGTAAACTTTCCATACATTCCTATCTCTTCAAATCACAAGTTCATAACGCGGCATCCGACCGCCCAGAGTCGCAACCTTTCACCACCGCGTGAAAACCTCGAAAATATTGTAGGAAAGGCGAACCAAAGGCTGCGTTTCATTGGCAGAACAGGGAGATGCAACAGTACTTCTAAGAAAACAGCCTACAAAATAGCTGTGCGTCAAATTTTGGGGTATTGCTTAACATTGTGGTGTCCCCACCAAGTAGGAAATACGGATGATATAACGTTCAGAGAAGGGCAGCTCGTATTGTACCATCGCTATAAAGGGGTGAGATTTTCATTGGAATGATGTACGAGTTGTGAGAAAATCATTAAAAGGAGGGCCTTATTCATTGCAGCGAGTTTCATTTGCGAAATTTCTTTCACGAATTTTTTTTATTACGAATACGAACGTATTTTGTTAGTACTGAATTTAAAAACACAATTTTGAGTATGTTCCATAAGTTTATTTTAATTTGTGAACAGGTTTTCGGCTTATAAGGACATCTTTAGACTGCACTGTTTATCTAAAAAAAAATGTCATTTGCTTAAGTCAATAATTAAAAACTAGTAATCAGGTATATTCCAGTAAAAAGTCTGAGCAATTTATTGTATGTGAGTATTAATGAATTTTGTTAAACTTGTTCACTTACAAGTTTAAAGTTGTACGTATGTTTCTGGTTTGCTCCACAAATTTACGAAATATCCATCAGCAATTTTGTCAGTAACTTATAAATTGAAATTGTTATTAAATATATAAAGCTGTCCAGTTCACAGCTATAGTTTTATTCCAAGATAACCATTATCTCCCACAATGTAATTTATTAATAATATTTTAGGCAGTCTCGTAAGTATTTTTTTTCATTGGAATGGTTAATTGTAAAAATGTTTTACACATAGATTTCCGAGATTAAAATTAAGTTTATTCTTGGTTCCCCCACCTGTATATTTATTAATGATTGTTTTATTGCAACATTTTAATTGCACTACCACAGTAGAGCCAAGCAGGATAATTGTTATGTGCTTGAATGTAAGTGTAACGAGTGGAATATCTTTTAATTCTGTATCAAAACATGTAACGTCTTTGAGATAAACAGTAGACTGTTAAGATGGGCTTATAAGCCGAAAACCGGTTCAAAAATTTAATATACACTTGTGGAACATACTCAAAACTGTTATTTTTAATTCAAGATGGTGAAGTTCCAACAAGAACCGACGGAAGAATCAGTGATAATGTATTTTCACATATTTTTGTTTCACTTATAGGGAACAGCACTCTTATTTAAATTTATATGTAAAGAACAGTCTAGAGTGAAAAAAATTTAATTTTTTCCAGCTAGTGTCACTGCAGTGACGCAATAGAAGGCTCCAAGTTTCCTACCAGCTCCACAACATCAATGGAGCTAATTTCCTGAAGATAACAAGACCCAAACTAATCGGAAAATTTTTTTTTTGCACTCTAGACTGTTCTTTATATGTAATGTATTTTGTTAGCACCACCTAGTTAGGGAGACATGATCAGCATAATAAAATAACAGAAATCGGATCTAAAATGGAAGGATTTAGGTGTTCCTTCTTCCTGAGCCCTATTAGAGAATGGAACTGTAGAGAAATATAATGAAAACGATTCGATGAACCCTCTGCCATGCACTTCAGTGAACTCTGCATACTCAGGACAGCATCGTCTGCTGTAATCTTTAAAGCCGGACTTAATGATTTCTACATCTACATACATACTCCGCAATTCACCGTAAGGTGCGTGTCGGAGGGTACACTGTACCACTACTAGGCATTTCCTTTCCTATTCCACTCCCAAATTGAACGAGGAAAAAAAGAATGCCTGTATGCCTCCGTACGAGCCCTAATTTCTCTTATCTTGTCTTTGTGATCTTTACGCGAAATGTAAGTAGGCGGCAGGAAGATCGTACTACACTCAGCTTCAAAATCCGGCCCTCTAAATTTACTCAACAGAAATTCACGAAAAGAACGTCGTCTTTCTTCCAGCGATCCCCAATTGAGTTGCCGCAGCATTTCCGTGACACTCGCGCATTGGTCGAACCTACCGGTAACAAACCTAGCTGCTCGCCTCTGAACCTCCTCTATGTCTTCCTTCTTAGATGTTTGGCTAATAGCAATAGGCAGTATCTCTGTGAAAGGTTTCTTTGCTTGTGACATAAGCGCAGGTGCGGTGAGGGCCGGTCCCTTTACCTGTGCCCTGTGTCCAGTGTGTGTGTCCGGTTCACAACGTTGGCGGAACAGCGGCGGTAAACGAGGTGCTTCCTCAAGAGGGGGCGCATTGTGGTGGCTTTCTATGGCGCGTCGAGTACCGCAGGTCAAGTAACCGCCCCCGGGGAAGGGGGTTGCCCGGGTCGGGGTGGCTGAAAAGTGAACGTGACTGCCCCGCGGGGAGCCAGCTCACCCCCTGGGAGACAGGGCGAGGGCTGGGCCGCCCCTCTGTGTAACAAGGGCTGTGAGGCTAACAACGGAGGCCGACGTCCACTTCCTTTTTTATCCACCAAGGGATGAGAAGGGAAACGGGCTCCTAAAAAAGTAAACGTATTTGATGTTTCATATTTGCAGCTCATTATGTAGTTTCGTTATTTGTTTAATAGACACACACACACACACATATGACAACAGTTTTACAACACAGATGATACCACTTCCATGGTATGCTTCACTGTGAAGAACTGGTATTTAGAAAGTAATATACCTTCAGATTTATTAACAAAACCGCAGAAATCGCTTATCTTGTTTAGTTTTCAAAATACCATCAACCACTTCTACTTGTTTGTTTACTTCTTATGTAGCTATTCCGATTTATCTAGATAATTTAATAATTAAAGATATTAATCAGAAGAAGAAACATTAAATTGAAATTTTTGCCATGACCGGGTTTCGAACCCAGGGCCTCCTGCTTACCTGGCAGGCTCTGTATCAATAAGCCACCGCGACTGCACGGGTTGCCTTAAGCACGTCTGCTTCCACAAAACAAACTTTAATTCTGTTTCACGTTCCCCTATGTAAATACTTATCAGCGTTGCCAAGGCTGTCTTATAACGGAATATCACCCCAGCAATGATCGTTAATGGGAACGGTTCTGCCTTGTATTTTAGGCACAGATGATATAAATATCAAACAAAATAAATCCTTGAGATATGTATCTTTGACATATGTCGAAACAAAATACGGTTCTGAATATTAATTTATTGTTTGATATTTATATCATCTGTGCCTGAAATACAAGGTAGGATCGTTCCCATTAACGTTCATTACTGGGGTGCTATTCCGCTATTGGACAGCCTCGGGAACGTTGATAGGGGAACTTGACGGAGAATTAAAGTTTGTTTTGTGGAGGCAGACGTGCTTAAGACAATTTGTGCAGTTTAAGTCACGTCGGCTTAGTGGTATATTTTATTTATTTATTTGTTTATTTAGCCTGATCAGATTAGGGACATCAGGCCCTCTCTTGCATCGGACCAGGGTTTTACACATACTGTATTTCTTTGCATGTCAGTTACCTATAACATAACAATGACTTTTACAGATAAACAATTAATAACATAATTTATACAAGTTGATTACATCTAAAAGGATGTAAATAAAAGGTGTTGACTTAATTCTAATAGGATTAATACTAGTAGTACCACTGAGACACCTTCTGCTGCTGTTGGTGTAATAATAGAAGTAACAACATTGATATTAGCATATACAAGATGTACTTTTTAATGTATCGAGACTGGTTAAGGCATGGCGAATTCTGACAGAAGGAAGTTAAGAAAACTGTACCTGGCGAGAGCAATGGCAGTAGGAGAATATCTGGGAGGAGGAATGGATGTGACGTACCTGTACCGTAGGGTATTAAAGGCTGGCGTAATTATTGCTTTAGTAGATAATCCATTAACTGTCGTTTGAAGCTCGCAGTGTTATTCAGTTCTCTGATATACTGAGGTAGATTGTTCCAGAGCCTGGTTCCTGCTACTGAAAAGGATTTTGAGAAACCGGCTGAGTGACGGATAGGGACAGAAATGATTTTGCTCTGACAGGAACGAGTAGTTCTGTTGCTTAGTAAGCACAAGTTCATGGGTACGAATCCCGACCGTGGCACATATTTTAATTCAATGCCTCTCCTTCATATTTATATCTTTGATATGTATCGAGACAAAATATGTCTGTGAACATAGATTTATTGTTTAATATTTATAGTTTGATTATCATTCGTAAGGAGCAAGAAATTTGTGACAAGTGTAATATTCGTCTTCTCTAGTATAATGCAATTACATCTAATTTCAAGTGGTGCATACACAATGAGAAAAAGTGGTAAATCAACTGGAGTTGCCTAATAAGAGTCGTGTATCCGTTTGTGTAATGTGTGTCCACACTGATTGCAGAAGAGTCACTGGAGATCAGATGATGACGTCTGTTAACGTCGAAACCGGTCACCCATAAATAAATAACGAGAGCTTGGCTGGAAACTTGTATAAATTGATTCAGATCGCTCCAAAGAACAATGACTTCCATACACATTAATTTTAATTGACTTCCCTGCCAATACAGTTTGCAAACATATTATTTTCACATCTAAATCTTCGTAAATACTCTGGAAGACATTTAAGTGTATGGCAAAGGGTTCATTTCCATTCTCTAATGGTTCGTGGGGAAAAAGGAACACCTAAATCTTTCTGTTTTGCATCTGGTTTCTCTTATTTTATTGCGATGATCATGTCTCCCTATTTAGATGGGCACTAACAAAATTTGTTCGCATTCGGCAGAGAAAGTTGGTGCGAGAAATTTAGCATATAGATCTCGCCGCAACTGATAACTCCTTTCTGTGAATGATTTCTATCCTAACTCGTGCATCATTTCTGTGACACTCTTTCCCCCATATCGCGATATTACTAAAGTAGCTGCCCTTCTCTGAACTTTCTCTAAATCGTCCGTCAGTCCCACTAGGTGGGGATCATACATTGCGCAGCAGTACTCCAATATAGGACGCACAAGTGCTGGTATAACTTATCCCAATCTTCAGTAGCAATCCTGATTAACTTCCCAGGATTTTGTTGTTGGGTAGGATGTGCTCTCACATCTCTTTACGCTTCATGCGAAGCATGTTCAGTTGGATTCATATTGAGGGAATGTGCAGGCGAATTCAATCATGCAATATGGACATGATTAATGAAATCGTTTATGAACCCTTCACGATGGACTCGGAAGCTGTCATCTAATAACATCAATACTTCTCCTAATTGCTAATAAAATGGTTAAGCAATGAGTTGGAGAGTGTTACCCTTTACTGTGGACCCCTGATCTTGCCCTTCGTGGGAACCAATAGCGCCAAATCCCCCACACAATCACTGATCCGCCACCTTGCAGTCCTCTGTTGGTGTGCAGCATTTCCAGTTTCCCTCCACAAACGTTATGGACAGAATGTGGTTTCAGACATATGGAGTATCATCTCTGAAGACAACGTCACACCGCCGGCCGCGGTGGCCGAGGGGACTAAGGCGCTCCAGTCACGGTCTGCACGGCCACAACGGTCGGGGGTTCGAATCCCCCCTCGGGCATGGATATTTGTGCCGTCCTAGTTCGTAAGTAGTTCATAAGTAGTTTGTAAGTTTAGGGACTTATGACCCCGTTGTTAAGTCCCATAGACTATACAAAAATTTTAACATTTTAAACAACGTCACACCAATTTTCCATAATCCATTCTTTATGATTTTGGATGCATCGGTACTGTGCATTATGGTGACTGGGTCACGGGGACGGGCGTTAAGGCCGTTTCACATCGGGGTCACACTATGTCACGTTACGTAACGTGATAGATGTGACGTTCACACCGCCACCGAGGTCTGTCAGATATTGGGGCATCGTGTTTGCTCTGTCAGTCGGTTCATGTGAAGTTGATACCATGCTAAGTGGTTCGTGGTTTGCTAAAAATGTGCCTTGGTTGGATGACGGCTATAGTAGTTCGAGTAGTGGAGAGAAACTCATGCTGTTGCACTCGGTTACAAACCGAACGCATTGGAGGCACCCCATCAACCAAAGACGGAAACGTGCGGCGAGTAACATAATCTGATGATGACAGATTCACAACATACTTTCGGCTATCTAAACCTGAGTATGAAGAGATCTTAACGTTGAAAAGTAACGATATTAGTAGAAAAGACATCAACTACAGTTGATCTACTCGTATTTCCAGTAGAGAAAGAATGGTACTATGCCTAAGGTAAGCCTTATACAATTTACTTTTTTGAAATCTTATTGTAGGTGGTTTGTAATTTTGGTAAAATTTCTTTCAAACATATAGACAATGTTCAAATTCTTCACGGGTTTCCAGCCGGGTCATGCTGTCATACGAATACAATATTTCTGCGGTCCAACTGGCCGCCTTCATCAGGTGAAGAAGCTACGCCGCTCTCGACGTGACTGAGTTAAACTGTGGAACGGCTGGCTCTATATACGCAACGGAAGTAGGAAGGCGCATGCGCTAAGTACAGAGGGCTTCAGTTTACTCGTAGCTGCTGACCCCTGGCGCCAGAGAAGTTGTAGCGCCTCCAGTGGTGGCTATTGTCAAAAACGATAGATCGTTATAGGTTGTCTTTCGTTGCTGTTTGATGCCGATGTTTCTTTAGGTCTGATAACATAGGATTCCATGATTTACTCAAAAAATAACCACTGTCACGATTAATTGTATTATCTGTTACTCTGATTTCAATCGATTCTTTCAAAACACCATCCCAGTAATGTTAGGTGTTTGCAACAACTTGTGTCTCGTCGTATAGCATCCTGTGTCCCTCTGAGAGACAGAGGATTTTTCAGGCTGCATCAATCGCGTATGGCGGTGATGTTCAACACATCTGTCACTGACGGTGCGAACAGTCTGGCCAAGGTATGTTTTGCCGCACTCACGATGTATTTTATATACGCCAGGCTTTCTTAGGCCTAAATCATCTTTAACAGAGCCAAGGATGCTCTAGTCTTAGCTAGCAGACAAAAAATACACTTTATATTGTTTCTTCAAAATGCTTCCTATCTTGGCAGACACGTTACCAGGATAAGGAAGGAAGGCAACAGAACTGGAAGTGTCTTCAGCTGGTTCACGTGGTGGTCCGAACTCAAAAGCCCGTCGAATCTGCCTGTCTGTATAGCCATTTTGGTGAAACACGTTCTTGAGATGTCGCGGCTCTTGAGGTAAATTTTCAGCATTCGAGATGGCATATGCTCTTTTTACCAAGGTCCGTAGGACTCCTGCACGTTGAAAAGGAGGGTGACAGCTGGTCGCATGTAAATATCATTTTTGGATGTGTTGGACTATAAAAAGATGACGGAACTGTTGGACATAGAGTTTACAGGAAACCGACGCATACTGATAGCTATTTACATGCGACTAGCTGTCACCCTCCATTTCAACGTTCAGGGGTCCTACGGACCTTGGTAAAAAGAAAATATGCCATCTCGAACGCTGAAAATTTACCTCAAGAGCCGCGACATCTCAAGAACGTGTTTCACCAAAATGGCTTTACAGACAGACAGATTCGACGAGCTTTTGAGTTCGGACCACCACGTGAACCAGCTGAAGGCACTTCCAGTTCTGTTGCCTTCCTTTCTTATCCTGTTAACGTGTCTGCCAAGATAGGAAGGATTTTGAAGAAACAATATAAAGTGTATTTTTTGTCTGCTAGCTAAGACTAGAGCAATTCTTGGCTCTGTTAAAAATGATTTAGGCCTAAGAAAGCCTGGCGTATATAAAATACATTGTGAGTGCGGCAAAACATACCTTGGCCAGACGGTCCGCACCGTCAGTGACAGATGTGTTGAACATCACCGCCATACGCGATTGATGCAGCCTGAAAAATCCTCTGTCTCTCAGAGGGACACAGGATGCTATACGACGAGACACAAGTTGTTGCAAACACCTCACATTACTGGGATTGTGTTTTGAAAGAATCGATTGAAATCAGAATAACAGATAACACAATTAATCGTGATAGTTGTTATTTTCTGAGTAAATCGTGGAAGCCTCCACCTTTAAGAAATCTTTCTCGCAGGAGGACCGCACAAATATACCATCATTTGATCAACGTACTAATTCCGAAATGGGGGACATAGCAATAGGTATTTCCGGTGTAGAGAAGCAGCTGAGAGAGCTAAATACGAAAAAGTCTGCTGGTCCGGATGGTATACCAGTTCGGTTTTACAAAGACTATTCTGCGGCATTGGCCCCCTACTTAGCTTGCATTTATAGCGAATCTTTAATTCAGCGCAAAGTTCCCAGTGATTGGAAAAAAGCGCAGGTGACTCCCGTGTATAAGAAAGGAAAGAGAACTGACCCATACAATTACAGGCCAATATCGTTGACATCGGTTTCATGTAGAATTTTGGAGCATATTCTCAGTTCGAATATAGTAAATTTCCTTGAAACGGAAAAGCTTCTTTCCATGAATCAGCACGGGTTTAGGAAACATCGTTCATGTGAAACTCAGCTTGCCCTTTTCTCACATGACATCTTGCGAGCCATGGACGAAGGGCAACAGGCGGATTGTGTTTTTCTCGACTTCAAAAAGGCGTTCGACATGGTGCCACACTGCAGACTGCTAACGAAGATACGAGCTTATGGAATAGGTTCACAGATTTGTGACTGGCTGGAAGACTTCCTAAGTAATAGAACGCAGTACGTTGTTCTCGACGGCGAGTGTTCATCAGAGACGAGCGTATCGTCAGGCGTGCCCCAGGGGAGTGTGATAGGACCGCTATTATTTTCTATCTATATAAATGATCTGATGAACAGAGTAAGTTGTAATTTGCGGCTGTTTGCTGATGATGCTGTGGTGTATGGGAGGGTGTCGTCTGTAACTGACTGTAATAGCATACAGGTTGACTTAGACAAAATTTCTAGTTGGTGCGAAGAATGGCAGCTAGCTCTCAATGTAGAAAAATGTAAGGTGATTCGCATGAGTAGAAAAAACAATCCTATAATGTTCGAATACAGCATCATTAGTGAGCTTCTTGATGCGATCGCGTCGTTCAAATATCTAGGCGTAACACTACAGAGCAATATGAAATGGAACGAGCATGTAAAGACAGTTGTGAGTAAGGCAGACAGCAGACTTCGGTTTATTGGGAGAATTTTGGGAAGATGTACTTCACCTATAAAGGAGACCGCGTATAAAACGCTTGTACGACCACGTCTTGAGTATTGCTCAAGTATTTGGGACCCGCAGCAGCTCGGTTTGAAGGAAGACATAGAGGCGGTTCAGAGGCGAGCAGCTAGATTTGTCACCGGTAGGTTCGACCAATGCGCGAGTGTCACGGAAATGCTCCGGCAACTCAATTGGGGATCGCTGGAAGAAAGACGACTTTCTTTTCGTGAATTTCTGTTAAGTAAGTTTAGAGGGCCGGAATTTGAAGCTGAGTGTAGTACAATCTTGCTGCCGCCTACTTACATTTCGCGTAAAGATCACAAAGACAAGATAAGAGAAATTAGGGCTCGTACGGAGGCATATAGGCATTCTTTTTTTCCTCGTTCAATTTGGGAGTGAAATAGGAAAGGAAAGTGTACCCTCCGCCACGCACCGTACGGTGAATTGCGGAGTATGTATGTAGATGTAGATGTATCAGATCTAAAGAAACATCGGCATCTGCATCAAACAGCAACGAATGACAATCTATAACGACCTATCGTTTTTGACAATACCCACCACTGGAGGCGCTACAACTTCTCTGGCGCCAGGGGTCAGCAGCTACGAGTAAACTGAAACCCTCTGTACTTAGCGCATGCGCCTTCCTACTTCCGTTGCGTATATAGAGCCAGCCGTTCCACAGTTTAATTCAGTCACGTCGAGAGCGGCGTAGCTTCTTCACCTGATGAAGGCGGCCAGATAGACCGCAGAAATATTGTGTTCATATGACAGGATGATCCGGCTGGAAACCTGTGAAGAATTTGATTATTTAATGCGCCGGGAAGTCTACATAGCCACATAGAAACAATGTGAATAGTTGGAACCGATCCCTTCTCCATTATTAACTTAGAATAACTTGTAAGGTATATAAATAAAGTAGACAGGCAGCTAAATGTTAACAATTTTTAAATAAACGATAACTAATTTTGAAAATTAATATATATTTGTTTGTATTTGAAATAGTCCAATTAAGAACTAACCTATTTTGTTCCAGTTGCTTTGCTATTTTGCCCCATGCTGTGTCCTATAAATTGTTGTCTCTGTACTCCTCCAATCTGTATTCCACAGCAGTGGACGCGTTCTGACGGCTTCAATGAACTGTTCCATAACAAATAACAAAAATAGCAATACAGCTTCTTGTAACGAGTTACAGCACGGAACTGCGCGACAGGTGTGGTCATGCACGCGGCATACTAGCGGCTCAGTGCGCAGGCGCGAAGCCACAGACGTCGACAGACGTTTTGAAAGGATCGGTCTCTGAGAGATCCCGCAGATTCTTCTGACGACGTCTGTGGCGTCTGTGATGCTCTGCGAGGTCGGTGTGAATTACACCATTTAAAACTATGAAAACAGATCTCACGAAAAATCTGTCAAGTTACGTAACGTGACGTAGTGTGACCGCGGTGTGAAACTGCCTTTACAGTGACATAATAAAAAACAGAGACTTGTCGTGATGTCTGCTTCCTACAGTCTGGCTATTAATGCAAATCACGTACCAGTTGTCAATAATAAAATATATTTTTCCGACTACATGTTTCGGGACGACATTATCCCATTATCAAGTTCTGTAAACCGAGGAAATACAAAATAAAATAGGGCGCTACATGGCGACGACTCAAATAAAAATATTCAAATTCAACTACCATACTAACCTACCATAAAACTTATCTGCCGTTAGGGTAACATCGTCAAAAATAACAAATCGTCGAGCTGAACCACATCTTCATCAGATGACACAAAGTTGTACACTAACAGATAGCTGTTCTCAACATCAAACATTATCCATATGTATAACAGCTACCATTTGGTGACCAAAGATATAATCGTCCAGACATCCAACGCTTATTCATAAAGTCATCTTCTACAATGGAAGGTGTTGTAATGGAAATGCTTCCATGTTACTCAGTAATGTTAAAAGCAAGACGTATATATTTAAAATAGGAGAACATGTCAGTGCTTCTCAAGGAGGAGATGGCTGAAATGTGCCTATTAATGGCTTTTAGATAGTTCTGTCTTCTCACTGTGCACGTTGCTGAAATCTTCCCTCAAAAATCCCAATTTCTTCCAAAATGGATAACAAACAACCTTTGTCCTCATAATGTACGGCCTTGAAACTATGATTTATGGAGCCCAACGAATGTTGTTCGATTTTCAGGAGCTTCGCTACTGCAGATGGGCCATTCTCCCTGTTACTGTGCTCTTTAAAACGAACTTTAAAATTCCCTCCCTGTTGTCTTACATACTTCCTATCCTAGTCTTCACGCTTTATTTGATGTCCTCATGCTTTACCCATCCAGTTCTCCCCTGCATCAGTATTATGCTTCAGCCTGTGTTCCAATTTATTGTCGCTTCTAAAAGCAATTTAAACGTTTCTCTTTTTAAGTATTCTCGCTAATTTGTAGGACGCGGGCCCCCAGAATGGAATTACTATATATTTGTGCAAGTTTTCTTCTTAATTGTTTCTGTCTTTTCCATCTACCAAACCCGCGTCATAATCATTTTCTATGGCTCTTTGTCCAAGAGCCTTCATTTCATCTCCCTTGTTTTCAGGGGTCACCGGAATTGAATTAACTTTATGAAGCGCACTTTTAAAAAAGGCTGTTTTGTGGCTACAGCGGTGACATGACTTTTTATTAATAACCACACCTGTAAATGTGGGTTTCCTATAAATGTCTAACTTGAGCTTTTTATTGTTATACTAAATCTTCAAGTCAGGTTATTTGAAATTCCTTGCCATTTATTTCTTCCTCGGAACCTTGATATACTAAAAGTATATTGTCGACATACCTGGAATATATGCGTATTTTATTATTATGCCTAACGTTTTCCTTTAAGAAAACCGTTTCATACGCGGTGAGGAAGGTATCTGTCATCTGACCTACTAACGCACGACCCATTGCTAGATGGTTTTCTTGTGTGTAAAATGTGCTATTAAATTTAAAATAGTTAAACGATAGGACGCATCTAACCATTCTATGAATTCATCTATTTCCACCTAAGATATAAGATATTTAGCCATGTTGACGTAAGTTTTGTCTATTGTATCTTCTACCGGACCTGGTGTACACAAGTTAGTCACATATAAAGAAGCTAATCTGACGCACGATTCTATTGATGAAAGTACGTATTGACATAAAGCAGCATTTTGTCTGCGATCAAACGGTGATATTCGTCTTCTAGCTATCGGAGAACGCCCATACATTGTCTACAGACTTTTTTTTATGTCTTTAGAATAAAATAATATAAGCTTTCCAAGGAATGACTCCTAAATCAGATTTTCAATTTACGAAGATTAAAAATGTTGCGTGCAACATGGCCTTGTGTTACGTAACGATGACGCTGCGACAGAAGCATCATGCTGTAATCGGGTTTCTGACTGACAATACGTCCCTCCAATTAAAATCCAATGACGAATGAAAGTTGCGTACAGTGATGAGTTTATAGCGCTAAGTAATTTAGCGATGTCGCGTTGTTCGTGTTATTAATTACGCAAACTGTGGTACTAATCTCAACATGTATAACTGAGAGCCGGCCGCGGTGGCCGAGGGGACTAAGGCGCTCCAGTGACGGTCTGCACGGCCACTACGGTCGGGGGTTCGACTCCCCCCTCGGGCATGGATATTTGTGCCGTCATTAGTCTTAGCTAGTTCATAAGTAGTTTGTAAGCTTAGGGACTGATGACCCCGTAGTTAAGACCCAGAAGTTCTACAAACATGTGGACATGTGTAACTGAGTTCGCATTGGTCGACCGCGTGTGACAACTGGCTAGACCTTTCGAAATCAGTTTGATGAAATTATCGAAGCAAATCATCGGATAAATCAGATAGGGCTCTCAGGTGAGTGTAGCATAGCAGGAAAGTGTGAACAGCCAATCATTGCGTAAATGTTCAAATGTTCAAATGTTTGTAGATCTATCGGACCAAACTGCGTGGTCATCAGTCCGTATCTTACAAACTACTTAAACCTAGTTTAACCTACGGACAAACACACACACACACACATGCCCCAGGGAGGACTCGAACCTTCACGGCGAGCAACCGCGCGCTCCGCAGCGAGACGCTTTAGACCGCTCGGCTACTCCACCGCGGCAATCATTGCGTAACTGAGGTACACGGTGTGCACGGTGGGTGTTTTCATTGCTCACCCTGACCTGTAACAGAGGAGTCTCGAAATCTGTCAAATATTTCTCTTGATCTTCGATCCAATTGACCCGCAGCGCAGAAAAATTTATCTTAGAGATATTATATAAACACACCACAGTACTGCTATTTTTTTACGGTTTTTTATTTTATTATTTTTATGTGATGGATCCATTTCAGCTAAATTCCATGTCAGAATGTCTGCTAAATACATAAAAATTTTACATAACAATTACTGTTTTTGCTCTTTGGGGCCTGCAGCACAATGAAGGTCATATAATGACATTTTTAGCTAAAGAAAAATCCAAATTTGCTGCTAAATTTAGATTTGTGTTTATTTCGTCACTACAGACTGTTTCGGCGCATTATTGAAATTTTCAAAGGTCGAATATTCAAATGTTTGTTAAGCTTAAGGGACTTAACTGCGGGGTCATCAGTCCCTAAACTTACGAACTACTTATGAACTACGTTATACGAAAGACGACAAAAAGATCCATGCTCGAGGGGGGATTAAAAACCCCGACCGTAGCGGCCGTGAAGACAGTGACTGGCGCGCCGCAGACCACTCGGCCATTGCGGCCGGCCTTCAAGGGTCGTCTAGATGGAATGACGTGCATATATAATCGTATTGGACAAACATCAGACAGTCCAATACGGCACTTGAAAATGGAAATAATGCGCCGAAACAATATGTAGTGACGAAAAAAAAAAAAAAAAAAAAAAAAAAAAAAAAAAAAAAAAAAAAAAAAAAAAAAAAAAAAAAATCTAAACTTAGCAGCAAATTTGAAACTTTCTTTAATAAAAATTTCAGTTGTGTCCTCATGTAGATTTGTTGTGATAGGCCTGTTTGTCAGTACACAAGTTTTGTGGTCACGTCCATGTCACACAAGTTGTCAGTGTCACGCTGTCATGTAACAATAGGGTGAGCTTTGCTTTCACATTTATCGATCGTAATGTTTTATTTGACGCTATAGAGAATAAACACAACCACCCACAGATCACAGGTATACCTTACAGACATATCGACCACAAAGATCATTCATACATTTGTAAATAAAAACGCAACACACCATAGCAGCTGTAACCATATAGTATCTTTGGCCAACTGTCGAAACCAAGAAGGTCAGAATAGGGAGAGATGCGCTTAACGCCGCAAAAGTGAAGCCATTGTCGCCATATTACGGAGTCAATACCATTTGTGGTGACGAGTGTCTATTCGTTGCATTCTGAGTTGAAAGTGGTACTTTAACTGAAAAGAAAAATAAGGTATGCGTCTCCGAAGAAGTGCATACTATTGCCGCATTAATGGGCAGTGGTCGACGCCAGACGATTCGTGAGCTCGCCCACCAAACTGCATGAGAGTATACCACTGTGGTTCCCATTCTGAAGGAACGCCTGGCTATGCGAAAAATTGAATGAAGTTGGGTGCCTCATGAATCGACAGAAATGCAGAAATGGATACGTTACGACGCAGGAGAGACTTTCTTACGTCGTATCATAACACTGGATGAGACGTGGGCAACATCGTACAAGCCATAAATGAAACGCCAATCCAACGAATGGTGTCATTATGCGAGGGTGAAGGTCGGGGTGAGAGTTTAAAATAGGGAAAGATTAATTTTTGAAACTCACAACCACCAGCTGCGAACCAAATTCCTAAACATGCAAAAACACTGGAACTGTTATTGCGACTGTTTGACTCGTTTTCTAGGGGATGACATCACACGTTCGCAGCTTTCCTTCCCTGCATATGATTAACAAAACAAATTCATAATAAGTTCAAGTTCATGAGAGAAAAGGGTGTACTAACTACTATTTTAGAAAACACGTGAAAGTTCACTTTATGTTGTTTATTTCACAATACTTGAACCCTGTGGCTGTCGCGTCTGTACGTCGGTAAATGTACCAAATAAAGTTATAGCTCGTGAGCCCCCAGACAAAATGAATATTTGAGGCGAATTGATTTCACACCACGTGGCTGTCTCAAACACCGTTTATGTTCATGCCTATGCGACGACACGTGTTACATTAACAAATCACAGTCACTTTAATTTAATGCGTTGCACACCTTGTTGCACCGGCTAATTATTCACAAACACACAGTAGCACTCGATTTAACTTGGTGCAGTCTACGACGAGCAACCACACGTGGCGATTGCCACACACAAAACTCAAGTCACCACCTCGAGATCCACATGCCAACTGAGGCAGAGCGACCTCGCCAGGCCAGCCACACCACGTGCTCTCTCTGGAGTCCTCACTTCCTGCCCTCGTGCGCGCGCGCGCCAAAACTCAACTGCCGGGGTTTTTTCCCCTACGTCATCAACTTCCCCATGTAAGCTGTTGTAACCGATTTGCCAACGTACAGCACTCAGCCAATACATTTCTAAAACTTTACTTAAAATCAAAATAATTACACTACACATTAAACAAATATTTTCTTACGTTTTTATATTAATATAAACATCCTGTGTACTGTTTATCATAATTGTGCGATTTCTTATACCACAGATAACTGATTTAACTGAATATTTCAAGGTAAAATACAAAAGATTGATTGAAAATAAAATGAAAAATAGTTAATATATTATTTTTATAAACAAACATTGCCATGCTAGTTGTGTAACTGTCTTGTCTTCGTTGTTAATTTATTACTTTTCATTGTCAATTAAACATACTACGTTAGATGTGACTATATCAGCTAATGTATTGTTTATTTATCAACAGGCTATTTTGTAATGAGGGCCTTAAAGGTTCCTAACTGCATCGTATTACTTCAAATGCCAGTAGTATTACAATATTTGTGCACTGCACTGTGCCTGGCACTCGCCATTGTCCCTCTCTCCCCTCACCGGAAACGAACTGTAAAATCCTAAGTTGGAACAAGCCACCAACGTCGGCCTGCTCGCTGGCCTCCCGTCAGCTACAAGCACACAGCAAATCTCAACGTGGAGAATTTCTACCTATGGCCTAACTATAAATGTTGTCACCCAACTGTGTACATACATTGCTACCATAATTAATAAGATTAAAATTGTGTAACATTTAGTGCATTGGCATGGTCAATGTTTGCAGTGAACTTCATACTGTTTAATTATCAAATGCTATTAATTACCAGTATTTCTATTGGGCGGTAATCTCACAATTATAAGTGGCTGCGAAGTCGAAAATGCGTGAGAACCCCAATATGTAGAATGTGATTGTCGTATACGATAGTGATGGTGTTATCCTAACACATGCCGCAGTGGAGTAGCCGAGCTATCTAAGGTGCCTCGCTGTGGAGCGCTCGGTTGCTCGGCATCGGACGTTCGAGTCCTCCCTTGGGCATGGGTGTGTGTGTTTTGTCCTTAGGTTAGTTTACTTTAGTTTACGCAATTTGTAAGCTACGGTCTGATGACTACACAGTTTGTTCCTCTAGATTTACATACACATCCTAAAGCATTACGTTTCTCCACGACAGTCCGTGCACAGTATTACTGTTCGTTTTTGGAGCATCACCTGCGACCAGCTTTTCGAAAGAAGCGGCAACACTTCCTGCGCTTCCCATCCCTCATTTTGCACGACAATGCGCGGGCGGATGAAGTGCAAGCTGTGGCTGCTCTGTTCGTTCGATGGGGCTGGGAAGTACTTTATCACGCACCGTATTGTGACTTTTATTTGCTTCCGAAGGTTGAGGAACCACTTCGTGGCATTCGATTCAGAACTATTTCAAATTTCCGACAGGCATTAGAGTGCTCCATTCGCAGCATCAGTACAACAGGCTCTGCTAACGGTATATTACGCCTTCAACATCGCTGGCAACTGGTTCTAAAAACGCTGGTGACTACTTTGGCAGCGATGGAGTAGCCGAGCGCTCTAAAGCGCCTTGCTGCGGAGCACGCGTTTGCTCGCCGTCGGCGGTTCGAGTCTTCCCTGGGGCATGGGTGTGTGTGTTTGTCCTTAGGTTAGTTTTCCTTAGTTTAAGTAGTTTGTAGGCTACGGACTGATGACCAAGCAGTTTGGTCCGATAGATTTACAAACATTTGAACATTTTGAAGGAAGTAATAGGTGAAAACATGTAATGCTTTTGTACCGGCTGTGAATAAATAGTTGCCACTATTTAAGTTCCAACCCTTGTATAATGTAATATTCGAAAAATACTGTTAGTAATGTGCTGCTTCAAACAGTCGTTGCCGTTAAAAATCTAGGTGGAGCGATATGAAATGGAATGTGCACGAAGGGAAGGCTGTGGTCGATTTCGCTGGAAAATTTTTTCGGAAGACGTGATTCATCTGTAAAAAGGAGTCCACGCGAGTAGTTCTTGAGTACTGCTCGAATTTTTGGCATCTCCAACAAATCGGTGTAAAGGAAGATATACACCGATGGGGAAAAATAGTGTACGCGGAATAACGGCGTAGATTTTGTTTCTAAGGCCGGTAACGCACTAGGCAGCCAGGCTGCGGCAGCCGAAATATTGAACAGCCAGTTGGTGGCAGCCTGCGTTGGCAGCCAATCGGCCGAGCGACATGGACCTGGAAGATGCGATAATCGTTTGGCATTCTGGCAAATAAATGGAGCATTTTTCATCGCCCAATGGATGTTCGGGAAGAATTTGCAGTTGACACAATAAAAACATGCTGTGTTTTACATAACTATGTGCGAGAAAGAGATGGCTACAAATTTGAAGACACACTGTATGTTCTTGTCCCTCCAGAACTGGAAGTTTCCCCAGGTCCTGCAACAGCAGGGGGCCGTTCATCAGCATCAGATTTATTTGCGGATTACTTTACGAATGAAAATCCGCCGGAATGGCAAGACAGAATTGCATTGGGGTAGTAATTACGTATTATGTATGTAAGCAATTTCTTCTATGTAATAAATAATAAATAACTTACCAAATCCATTCTTTTCATTTTCAGACATGTTCTCCTCACACATTACATTTGCGATTTCCTCCCAACTCCTTCTCGTCGCATCACGATCACTACATTTCTCACAAGACACATTCCAGACTTCTCTTCGTCTTTGAATTTCATGAATAAATTTCGCTGTGTCGAACGTCATGACAGCTTGGAGACAAGGTGTGGCTGCTTGGTCAAGTGCGCGGAGATTGCCGGCAGCCACACGCGTTCACAGCGAGGCTCGCTGTTGGCACTGGCTGCCCTCAGCTAGCTGGCTGCCACTGCCGTGCAGTCGGCCGCGTTTTCACGGCTGCCGCAGCCACCAATTCCTGGCTGCCCAGTGCTTATAGCGGCCTGCCGTCAGTGGCGGCGCGAGGCGTCGCCGACGTCGGCAACCGCCGACGGCCTCGCGCCTGTGGGGGCCTCGCAAAACGTTGTTAAAATTTCAAATTTTTTTATTTCTTTTTTATATTTGATGTTGAAACGATACTGTAGTATCTTTCCATTAAATCCTTGTATACTACAGTGTACGTTACTTTCATGTGATTATCATTTCGTAAAAGTGTACTTGGTCTTTAGTGCCACTATAATGGGAGATGTATTAGGTGGAGACAAGAATGCTCTATTATTTATTAAAATTGTTATTACAGGACAAATAAGTGAGCGCCGCTCACATAAGGAGCTTTGCTCCACAGTACCCAACTCATCTTATACCTTATGTGATTGTG
This sequence comes from Locusta migratoria, assembly GCA_026315105.1. NCBI lineage: Eukaryota > Metazoa > Arthropoda > Insecta > Orthoptera > Acrididae > Locusta > Locusta migratoria. Next base: position 123,193,785 of record CM048745.1, on the reverse strand, counting down.
TGTGTGAGGGTCTGTAAGTGTGCATGAAGCCGCGGCTGGGAAGCCAGAGATGCAGAACACTCGGTAGGTTTGACAACTTTAGTTTTGGGGTGTGGCAGAGAGGTTTCCTTGGGGATGAGATGGTAAAGTGGCTGCGACTTGCGAGTTCCTTCAGAATTCGGAGGTTGGCAGAAGATCCCATTAGATCACAAACCAATGAGGGCGCGGCTACTCGCGAACGGGAACGGGGGGATCGGTTAGGACGGGGAGCGGCCACGAGAAAAGGGAGAACGTTTCCGGGTGACGAAGAGGAAGGATGTGAGTATGGTGGCCTCCGTGGTAAAGTATGAGGAACTGTATTGGTTGTTAATTCTGTCTCTAATTCAGCGGGGAAATGATTTTGTCTAATGGGAATGTTGTGCATAGCTACGTGGGTGCAGTATGAGAGAGTAAAGAATGTACGGTATGAATGTAAGGTTACGATCCTTGTCTCAATCCATTGGTGATACATTTAGTGAATGAATATTTTGTATTTTGGCTTTAAAATGATGATAGGGAGATATACAGTGAATTTAATAAACTTGTGTAAATAGTATACATTTCGTCTCTAGTTGTTTTTATTAAATTCTGAGTCTCAATTTTGCTTAATGATTAAATGGGGGAATGTCAACTAGTAAGGGAACTGCCACCGGTATGCTGCATCAGTTGCTGCAGTCTTTTGTGTGTAAAAAAAAGTCGTTATCCGTTGCAATGCAATTTTATCAGGGCAATAACATCTGTTTTTAAGACCGAAAATAATCACTGAGCAAGGCGGCAACTGGTAGGAAGCGGAGGGTGGTTAACTTACAATGTTTAACAGCGCTTGTCAACTGCTAGGTTATGTAGCGACGACTTGCATCTAATTTACACTAGCTTAACGAAAGGACGAACACAACATCTGTAACCAAGGATAGGATTCGAACCCCGACGAGAGCGATCTCGCTCACCGTGGTATGACGCCTTAGTGCGCTCAACCATTCCCGGCCGGCAGCTATTTAGTTCTCCGTATTTGTTTCCGTATGAGTGCAGCAATGAAGTAATTTTTAGTTAAAGACTTGCAAAATTAGAAAACTATTTGGAAAAAGTATATCCAAATGTTTATATAACAATCAGAATCACGCTCACAGTTCCAGTCAGTACAAGTTCGGCAGAGAGGAGCTTCACAAAGTTAAAATTGATTAAGATTTACTTGAGAAGCACCGTGAGGCAAGAAACACGATCTGCGTTGTCAGTATTATCAACTGAAGCCAAAATAGCGGCTAGTATTAATTAAGATGCGATCTTTAAAAAATTCAGTGAGACGAAAAGCGCCGGGCGAGGTGGCCGAGGGGACTGAGGCGCTCCAGTCACAGTCTGCACGGCCACTACTGTCGGAGGTTCGAATCCCCCCTCAGTGCCGTCCTTAGTCTTAGCTAGTTCATAAGTAGTTTGTAAGCTTAGGGACTGATGACCCCGTAGTTAAGTCCCATAAGTTAAAAAAAAAAAAAAAAAAAAAAAAAAAAAAAAAAAAAAAAAAAAGACGAAAAGCCGAAAAGTTCTTTTGTTTTAATTTGTGTATGATTATTGTAATTTTTGCCATTGCAATAATACTTGCATATTATACTAATAAAATTTTAGTATAATGATTATTGATGTATAATTAAGCTCATTTTATTTAACATTTCCTTCCTTACTGGAAAAATGAAAGGGGCCTCGCAAAGACGAGTTCGCCGACACCCAGTTTTCGTCTAGCGCCGCCACTGCCTGCCGTATACCACCATTGTTTCATTGGCTGCCACAGCCTGGCTGCCTAGTGCGTTACCGGCGTAAGTCGGCAGATGGCAGATGCCATAGTGTGTGGCGGGTGGGGGCGAGGGGAGGGAAATAGATGTCAACCGCAGCTGAAATGGTAGTAGTAGAAAGTAACGAATATCGTTGCTTTTAGTATAGAGTACATCCGGATACAGTTTGTCTTGTTACTTTCGCAACTGTACAACATCTTCTGACAGTGAGTTAACACCTTCAGTCTAGAATTATTTTGAAGATCAAAACGTATTCTTCCATTTTTCATGTATATAAGACCCTATCTATTGTATATTTGGGCAAAATTAAAAAAAATCATATTTGTTTCCAAAAATAAAAGGCAGTTAAGGATGTTAAATAAGAAGTCAACAGTTATATAAGTCACTCCATATTTACTGTGGAACTTACGTCGCAAAGTGGAATTTGTGAAAAATTTAATAATTAATACCATAATTTCAACGACTGGAATTATGTCTGACGCACTCTGCGACGGGCTTGCCATGTCCAATGTTTTTCATTGTAGCACACTATTCTGCTGAGAGATGGCAGCAATAAGCACGAAATTAAAAGTGGCAAAAGTCCAGTAAACAGGCTACTGGGTCTGGTAGTAAAGCTCAATCATATAGTGTTCTAAAATTAATGCAAATTCAATGTCCAATATATTGGACACCAAATCTGAAAGGGTAGTAGTCGCCGTCACGTACGAAGGCGCCCCAGTTAGTTTTCAGCCGTTGTGCGGATCCCGCTCCATTACCGCACTGGCCGCAAATAATCTTCATTACCTAAAGCCGTCGGCTCATGGAGCGTGTGCGGTGAACGCGCCGAGTCCAACGTGTGGCTGAACGCTCGCAGACGGCGCAGCTTGTGCATACGAGACGTGAGCCTCAACGAGCTACACGGCAATCGCAACGCGCTCCAGCGACCGTTCTGTGGCTTGGATCTAAAAGGGCCAATGTCAAAAATCTTAGATTTACTGTAAAAGCTTCTGAATATTTTCTGTAATTTTCTGAAAAATATTAACAGTATATTTGGGGCTCACATCTTAAAATTGCAGTATCTCCCATCCTATGAGGCTTAGACTATGGCCGTTTTAACATTATGAAGACCACCTGAAACTATGGTGTACATCAGTAAAACCAGTTTTGATAAATACTGACATTGGCCCTCTTATAACCAAGCCACAGAGTTGTTGTTGGCATCAGGTCCTGGAACCGCAATGTTTACCAAATAAAAGGAATGGAATTCCTGCATTATCTTTTAACTTAAGACTCTTACAAAAGTTGAATGTTTTGTCAATAAGTGCAGCAACTTCATGACAAACTTTGCGATATAAAATTAGACTAAGCCTTCACATAAGACAAATATCATTGCAGTAGTCTCTCTTTTTAGTAAAATTGAAAGGACATCCTATCGCGGTCGTGTTAATATTCAGTAGAAGAATGTTAAGAACGTGTAAGATGCAATACGTGAAACAATAAGTGCGCATTTTACTCTAAGTGAGGTGCAAACTGTTTTGTTCATAAAACGAATCCAACAATCTCACTCCTCAGAGCGTGCGCACTTATTTTTTTCATAACATCGAATATTATGCAGTATGCTTCAAAGAAATTTATAGGAAAGTCTTGAGTCTATCAGAAAACCGAAGAAAAAATATTTGCATATGAGGAGCCGACTTTTTTTTTTTTTTCTCTCTCTCTATGGGTAGTTCTTGTCCTTGCGGACGCTGATCGTTTTTGGTTCTACGTGTTCTTTGGCTCAGCTTTTTTATTACAGAGAGCGTTCAGTCCTCCGACCGGGCGCGCTCACCCACGGCGCCCGGTTAGAACCAACAACGCAACCTCATTTAACACCACAGTCCACCACTTACCCCCTACACTACAGCCAGTTCCATTAACCCTGCATCTTAACCTACGGAATTAGACGTGTCGTATATGCTACTGGGTGATATGTCGGTTGTTGACATGTGATTACAAAAATGATACAAAGTACTATTCGTGTTGATACATCTTCAGTCCGCCTTGCCTTGAAACGGCAGATTACTGTAATACGGACATTTTTTAACCACGTATAAGACGTTTCCAGTCAGTTATTCCTACAAATAGTACCTTAATGGCCGCCGGCCGCGGTGGCCGAGGTGACTGAGGCGCTCCAGTCACGGTCAGCACGGCCACTACTGTCGGGGGTTCGAATCCCCCCTCGGGCATGGATATTTGTGCCGTCCCAGTTCGTAAGTAGTTCATAAGTAGTTCGTAAGTTTAGGGACTGATGACCCCGTAGTTAAGTCCCATAGACTACACAAACAAAACAAACAACAACCTTAATGGCCGATTTCCGAGAGATTCTCAATTTACTCAGTTACTTTCACGTGCTTTGAAATGTCATACACTCATAGGACCTATGTTATATACATAAACACTATGAATTACGACGGCCAATATGGCATCTTCGCCTTTCTACCGAAAAGAGCTGCCCCTTCCCCAGATAGCCACGTGGTGTGACGTCGGTGGCGTTCTCCCGCCTTATTGGTGATCGTTCAGACGCACGTTGAGAATTTCTGACATACTTGATACTGCCCGACACGTTGGGAAAGCCTCGACAACATACGGTTCGCACGTTGTGACGTCAGAAACTCGCCACGTTGGTCACACTCGTTCAGATACACGCTCCGTGTGCCGACGTCTTAAGCGTGTAGCTGGCCGCGACTTAAGCCGGGTCCACACGCTACGATCTGTCTGCGCAAATGTCTGCGCACATCTTGCAAATCGTTGCGTGTGGACAGCACATTTGCGCAGAAATGAAATGTGCGCAAAACCTGGAAGATGAAGTTGAGCAAAATTGCACAAATCTGTGGGTTCAAATCACATCTGCGCAGATAAGTTGGAACGTGTGGACAGGGGATCGCTGCAAATCTGTGTCAGTGTATACTTTTTACGTGTGTTTACTATATTGACAGTGGATGAAAATGGCTGAGAACTGAAAATCCCGACTGGGAGACAAAGTTAGCCACAGCTTATTGGCCACATATATAATATAAAGTGAAGTAGGCGTAGTGTTTCAAACATATCTAAAACTCTGACAATTTTATTTCTATCTTGTTAGAAAGTAGGACTACTTTACTCGCCTTCATGAAATCATTCTTCAGGGCAGCGTAAATAGCTTCACAAGCGTTGGTGATGATTTCACTCAATGCTTGTTTAGACACTGCAGTCGAAAATTCGAGGTCTTTGTAGATCCCTGTTGGCAGGAATCTTAATGTAACTGTCAGCCGCTCATGCGGAGAAATTTAAGTTAATTCCTCATACAAATGTTTTTACGTAATATGCGAGGAGTTACCAGGGTCAACATATAAGTTTCCACATCCATTCGCAAATAATTACGCCAGGCACGAGGTTCGCACTCCAACTCACGAAGTAAAATCACATGTGACAACTGCCTTCGTTTAAGTAGCCATTGCCGAGACCATTTCGATCGTCTTTTCTGGATGTATTCGCTGTAGAATCTTCATATGTTCCTCCCACGTAGCCGTACTAACTAAAATATCATCCACATACAAAGTCGCATTCTTCAAAATTTCTTCTCCTAAAACTTCGTCCAAAGCTCGCATGAAAGCTGCAGACGAAATCGATAAACCAAAAGGCAGCCTCTTAAAGTGATACGATCTTCCATTGCGTAAGAATACCGTGTATTTTCTACTGTCCTTATGTAACAAAAGTTTCCAGTAGCTACATGTCAAGTCAAGGCTACTTAAATATTTAACTCCTCTAAACCTTTGTAATAAACATTCAGGTTGGTCACATTGTGGTAAAATTATGCGATTTATTGCTCTGGCATCTAAAACAAGCCTCAATGTGCCATCCCTTTTTGCAATGGCATGGATGGGATTCGAATATTCACTGTCTGAACGTTCAATAATTTGATTTCTGCATCAACTGCTGGTCATTTCGCTAAAAGTATGACGTATGCTTTACTGTGAAAAGGTTCGTGTTCCTTCACCTTAATTTTGCAAACACATCCCTTCATCAAACCAGGAAGCTTTGAAAACAAACCAGCATATTGTTTCGTACTCCAAATAATTCTTTCCTCTGTTCCTCCGACAAGGCTATCAAATCCCAAACCTTGATGTGAATATTAGTAAGAGTATCCTCACTGTGAGCGTTCCCATCCTGCACGACCTTGTTCTTGGAATAATTAGAATCAATAAATTCTCCGGCACCCCGCCGACAATAAATCACATTAATATGCTCGCATGCAGCGTCATTTACACCATCAGCGACAAATCCTTTAAACATAATATTCTTCTCTTGATTATTATTCTCCGTCCGCAGACAATTCTTCTCGAAATCAACACAGCATCCCATTCTGGTTAACCAGTCTACTCCAAGAACTAATCCCACATTTAGAGATCCCACAAGTAACACACACTGTTCATACTCTACACCAGAAATTCGGAACTTTAGTAGTGGTCGTCCTTTAATTGGCTTGCTCTTATTATCAATAGCACTGAAAATACGTATGCCACTCAGAGGCAAGGTTGGAAATGTAAATTTATTCTGTAGCTCTGCAAATAAATATTCTGATATGGCACTAACTTCACTTCCCGAGTCAATTAGCGCATCTATCGTAGTACTACAAATTTCAACTTCAATGAAAGGCATTAAATTTTCCGATTCTTTGCATTCGTCTTCTCGGTACGAGTCTTCTTTTATCTCATTAAGTTTCTCTTATTGAATAGCATTAATTCTTCTGTCTGACCCGTTTCTCAACAGATTAGTTTCGGAGCGGGTCACTTCCGAAACTATTTTTAGTTTACCTGCCCCTGATTTCTCTGATTGCATTTTGTTTGTTTGTTTGTTTCTTTTCAAGACACGTTGCAAACAGCGACCATAACTAGATTTCCTCTATCACTGGCAAAAATAAACTTCGAAAAAGAAGCGTGTCGTATTCGTTTGCCAGTCCGATTTCAGTCTGTACTGCCCAGTTTCTTTTTTCACCGAAAGATGTCGGCCGCGAGAATTTGCAGCGATGTAAACACCCGTCCACACGCAACGAGAGATGTGCGCAGACAGATCGTGTGGACCTGGCTTTACGCAATGTTTCTCCCGCAGGCTCAACTGTTGGCGCACGGCCGTAGCTCCTCCCCTCCACGCTTCCCCTACGCTCCGCCTCTATGCGCAGAAGCGCCTTCTTACGTGACAGCGACTATAATTGGAAAGCGAAACAGGAGAAGTGGTGAGAGAGAGCGTCCGCTCTAGGCGGGAGCCGGACAGCTGCCAGTGTGCAGCTGGTGTTGTACAGGTGTGGCTGCTCTTGCAGGCCAGTGGCTGCTCTTGCCGTGTCGGCGGTCAGATTAGCGGCGGTAATTGTGTCGAGAAGCGACAGCGGGAATGCGCGGCCCGCCAGGGCCGACGGGACCAGCAGCGAGCACAACACGGACAGCGGGGCAGCGCAAACTTGGCCGCTACAGCCCGCTAGATGAATTTCCAACTCCAGAGGACTAGCAGCGCCGCCAACTTCTCGCGCTCTGAAGGCAGTCTCCGTGGACGTCGCGACTTACAGCCAGGGAGGCAGTTCTGACGTTTACAATGAAAACGGAAGAAAGACTTAAAGAAATATAAAGACAGGTTTCTACAATTCGCAGAATTGAAAGAAAAATGCGTTTTCTACTGTAAAACTGTACAAGATGTTCCACGTTTTGAGAAAAATAGGGCAGAAATAAGGCAACTTTTTACACACCTGCATTGATATCTACAACATGAGACCATGGCCCTCTCTCCTACGGGTATAAGTTTGAAAAAAAAAATTATTTTTTTTCCTTATTTATATTCTCTCTCTCTCTCTCTCTCTCTCTCTCTCTATATATATATATATATATATATATATATATATATATATGGTGTTTCACCAAGTGTGTTTGCCTCTGTAACTTATAAAATAATAGGCGACGGGAAATTTTAATGCGATAGGTCAACACAAGAAATGTTACACTTTCTGCGGAGCTATGAACATAGTTTATTGTATAATTTTCCAAAGAGTTACAGCGCAAAGATATAATTTTTAATGGAACAATAGTTTTTTTCTATCGTCCATTGGAATCGTTGAAATCAGCTGCATCCAAATCAATTTAAACTACATTCCTATCACTGTTAGTTTGGGAGCTACAATCCTTCAAAGTTTCAGCGGCAGATACCACACGGTGTACATAATACATGGCTGTGTGGTGGTTGATGGATGTTATGGTGTGGGAAGTTGATTTACATGAGATGTTCAAATGTCTGTCCATGTTCCTCAATGCATAATGCAATGCGCCGTCGAAAGGATCGTCGGTGTGACGGAGCGACATGCGTCCTCGATGCGCCGTTTTAGATCATCTGGGGATGTGGGCTCAGTGACATAAACACGATCCTTTAGATATCCCCACAAAAAGAAATCTACTGGTGATAAATCGGGCGACCTTGCGGGCCAGGAATGAGGACCATGGCGCCCCAACCCCACCACACAGCCATGTATTACGTACAGCGTGTGGTATCTGCCCCTGAAACTTTGAAGGGTTGTAGCTCCTAAACTAACAATTATAGGAATGTAGTTTCAATTGATTTGCACGTCGCTGATTTCAACGATTCCAATGCACGATAGAAACAACTATTGTTCCATTTAAAAAAATTATATCGTTGTGCTGTAACTCTTTGGAAAATGATACCATAAACTATGTTCGTAGCTCCGCAGAAAGTGTAACATTTCTTGTGTTGACCTACCGCATTAAAATTTCCCATCACCTATTATTTTATAAGTTACAGAGGCAAACACACTTAGTGAAACACGCTGCATATATACGAGGCGCGTCCAGAAAGTAAGTTCCGTTTCAATTTATCTCCGCTGCAGCACTGCGATTACAGTTCCGCACATGCGCTGTAGACGATGTGTATCAAGGAGAAGAACGTGCGCCATTTGGAGATCGCTGTCAGTTATGTACGCTTTGTTGTGCTTGTTTGAAATGTCGGCGTTGATCGAAAATACCGCCGCCTGTGAAATCAGGTCGGTGATTCTGTTTCTGAATGCGAGGAAAGTGAAACCAAGTGAAATTTATCGGCAAATTTGCAATATTTACGGACCAAATGCGATGAGTGATTCGATGGTGAGAAGATGGGTCCGGCAGTGAACGGCTGGCGTAGTGATGTGCACGATGAAAAACGACGTGGGTAACCTTTGGTTACAGAAGAACTGGTTCACGCGATTGATGACAAGATCCAGGAATACCGTAGGATTACAATTAGTGCTCTCGCTATAGACTTCCCCCTAATTTCACGATCACACTGCAAATGTGACGAGAAACCTCCTACAGGGAGGACGTGTTTGACCATCCTCCGTACAGCCCTGACCTCGCTCCTAGCGACTTTCATCTGTTCTTACATCTCAAGTCTTTCCTTGGCGGTCATCACTTCACCAATGATGACGAGCTGAAAGACACTGTTTCCAACTGGTTGAAGACACAGGCGGCAGATTTCTATGAAGAAGGTATATAAAACCTGGTGTCATGCTATGACAAATACCTGCAAAATTTCGGCAGTTATGTGGAAAAGTAGTTTAAGAGTTGTAGAATTTTGCGCAATAAAAATTTCTTCTGTATCTGTGTACAATTTCATTTTATTGCCAAACGAAACTTACTTTCCGGACGCGCCTCGTATATCCCCCTCCCCTTTTCATACTGCATCTCATTTTTCGCCTGACGTCGCCCGTATCTTCCCTCTCTACTTCCCCCCTCCTCTGCTCCTTATCCCTCCACCCTCTCATCCCTTCGGCTTGCCGCAGGGTTGCCAACTCGTACGATAATTATGGGGCATACGATAATTTCAGTGCTTGTACGATGTACGATAGTACCTTGTACGATACTTGCCAAATATAAGATAATTTCTTTCCGGCTGGAGATACTATTTAAACTGTGCATATCAGGTACACTTAAGGCAATACGAATTATAGAACGTAGGTAAGTTAAATTACATTAAACTTATCATACGACTTACGTTATTATAAAAAAGACTACAACTTGTCACTACTACTACTACTACTACTACTACTACCACTACTACACGTATGTCTTGGCGCGATTATTTAATAAACTAAAGTGTCAGTTTTTCTAATATTTTGGTAATTTGCAAGGAACTTTGTACATCGAAGAAGGGGCATCAGAGTAGCGCGTAATACTTTTAGTTTGTTTAAGAAAAATCTCACAGGATGATATGTGGATGCGTCAGTGTAAATGGACCAGTTTTTATTGTATAAAGTAAAGACACGTTAGTCAAACGTGCGATATATATCGCTGGCACTGATGCAGCTACTTCGATGTACACCGTTCCTTGGAAATTATTTTTCCTCTTTATTGATTTTTTTGCCTTTATCAGTTTTTTGTCTGATGTATGATAATTCTGAGTCAAAATCTATAATTTTGACTTTGTAGTACGAGTGATTGTGTGGATGAGTGTTTTCTGTCTGAGGAAGGCCGCGGCCGAAAATTTAGAATTATGTGTGTGTTTGTATGTCATTTATTTGTGTCTGTCGGCGGCTCAACGTTCGTTTCTACAGTTAGTCCTTCCCTATACATATCATTATTATTAACATTCATTACTGGAACTTAATTGTTGTTATTTCGAAAAATCGGAGAGTTTGAGTAATACCATGCAGGGAAAAGCTGAGAATTCGTATCTCACGGGAAGCGTGCTTTAGTAGTCCGTACAGTTTGGTTGATCAGTATGTCACCAGTGGTGTATGGGTCAGCCCAACTGCCTAGCGAGCAGCAGACCCGGGTTCGAATGCGGGCTGCGTACACATTTTAAACATTCTCAATTAATGTCATATACATAAAGCCTTTGTTGATTTGATCGACGAGGGCGGTTGTCGCCTTGATGTTTTTTGTGAAGTGTTCTGACAGCCGGGGTTGTTGTTGATTGTATTGGCGAACCCCTGGTTTGATGTTTTAACTGTAAGTATATTTCTATTCCATCTTTATCCAGATAGGCTTATTCTAGTTTGTCACTGGCTTATAGTCTGGTGTTTCCTTCTTATTCAGGTATTTGACCCGAAGATGCGACTTTAAGTTGCGAAACCGGTCGTCTTTTTTAATAAAACAGCTGAAGCGGACGCTTTTATTAAAGAATTTCATATACTCCATGAATGTGAATGAAACATTGAGTTGGCGGCGAGTGTATTGAAGGAATGCTATCACAATGATCTGCTCCCCCTTTCTGTAACGTATCAATTTGCGAACATCATTTTAAAACAAATAGATCGTGGATTAAAATGCTAATCCTGTGCCTAGTGACATCCTTCCGTATACAGTTGCCGCCAAACATTCTTCTGCTTACTAGTGAAAGTTAGGCGCAAAAGAGGACAACGCGCACGTTACCCCTAGCAAGGGGATTGCAGAGACTATACAAGTAAATTTGATCACATTCCTTTGAGAATGTTGGCAACCGTACAACTTCGTTAATAATGAGCTTTGTTTTCTGTTCGGTTTAACATAAATGCACGTGAGCTATGGTATTAATAAAATCAGATTATATGACACATTCATACAGTTTCATTTAAGTTCATTACCGGCATTTTACAAAATCAAATTCTCTAGAACTTCTATTGAAAACTTTGTGCAACTGTCTGGAACTTGAAAAACGAAAAGGACCAAGTAGTTAATAAATTACAAATTTTCTCAAATTGTTTCTCTAGCTATCTCGAATTTCGGGAAAACTATTGCAGATACACGTCTGTCAGGTATTTATTGAATTAACCAGATCAATAACAACAAAATAAATGGATATCGTGCTTTACTGTAAACTCTAACAGATTTTCGATGGGCTCGTATACGCGAGTTTCCTAAATTTCAGGCAAAATCTTTTATTAGCCGTAAAAACATTTGTGAATTTGAATTTACGTTTATGTGAACTTTTTCTTTAGATTTATTTGTAGATTAACATATTAGAATATTTGCATATCTTCGTGATTCCCCCTACACATATCTTCATGGATAAGTGGTTCTTGATAGGGTTTGGACTTCCTGTCCGCCTCCCCCCTCAGTAATCTACGGCCCTGCATGATAGTGTAAGATGATCTGCCCTGCAATGCAACTCGTATGAGGTGTCGATACTCCTTAGGGGAGGTATGAATGGTGCGATCTGAGCTATATCTTCGTATTTTAAGGCCGTATTACATGATGTACCTGAGGCGTACACCTGTGCAGCAATGCCCCAAACGTGAGTATCTGGAACTGCATACTGCTTTACGTTGACGATATACAGCTGATATTCCTTGGCACGAATTCGCGCATGTGTAGTAGTTAGCAATAAGAAAACTGAGCTCTTGTAATCGTTTGTTAATACTGCACAAGAACCAGGGGGAAACTGATTTCGTTCACCAAAAAAGATGAAGTGAACACTTCAGAATTCAAATCAAGAACAGCTACCAACATGCGAAATTTTAGAAGAAGGTATCACTGGAGTAGTAAAACAACTTAAGTCACTAAACAAAAACAAATCTTTCGGGCCAGATTGTAAACCAACTAGATTCCTCACAGAGAATGCTGATGCAATAGCTCCATACTTAGCAATCATATACAACCGATCGGTCAGTGAAAGATCCGTACACAAAGACTGGAAATTTGCCCATTTTGTATCCCATCCTCGTCGCCTCGTCGTCTCGTTTCCGCCGGTTGTCCTGGGTGTCGGTAGCCGAGTAAAGAGAGAGACCGACACAGGAGATAGGATGCACGCGTGTGCAGGTACGGAGGTGACCAACCAGTGGGACAGCAGAAACTAGAAACACTAGGTTAAATTAGAACAAGATATATTTCATATAAATTATACATTACTTAACTAGGAGTGCAGCAGACTAGTAGAATGTTGATACATAGTTTAGATACAGGCCTGCCTACTGCTGATTCCGAGTGCCTATCCGATAGCGAAGTCTTAACTGGTGCCTGTCTGATTCCCAAGTGGCCGATGCAGCAGTTGTGGCCACGAGCGGAGTTGCAGCAGAGGGCGCTCGTGGCTGACATCGTAAGAACACCGCGCCGTGCGTGCATGGCGGCGCGCGGCGAAAGTACGTGCGACACTAGAGCCCCAGTCACTCCAGTATTCAAGAAAGGCAATAGGAGTGATCCCCAAAATTACAGGCCAATCTCATTGACGTCGATTTGCAGTGGGATTTTGGAACATATACTTTGTTCGAACATTATGAACTACCTCGAAGAGGTAGTCAACACGGATTCAGAAAGTATCACTCTTGCGAAACACAGCTTGCCCTTTATTCAAATTAAAATGTAAGTGCCATCGACAAGGGATCTCAAATTGATTTCATATTTCTAGACTTCCGGAAGGCTTTTGACACCTCACAAGCGGTTTCTAATGAAATTGCGTGCTTATGGAATATCGCCCCAATTGTGCGACTGGATTCACGATTTCCATTCAGAAAAGACATAGTTCATTGTAATTGACGGTAAGTCATCGTCGAGTATAGCAGAAGTGATATCTGGCTTTCCCCAGGGAAGCGTTATAGGTTCCCTACTCCTCCTTTCTTTGTAAACGATTTAGGAGACAATCTGAATTGCTCCCTTAGACTGTTCGCGGATGATGCTGTCGTTTATCGGTTAGAGAAGTCAACAGAGGATCAAAAGCAACTGCAAAGCGATTTAGACAAAATTTCTAAGTGGTGCGAAAATTGACAATTAATACTAAATAAAGAAAAGTGTGAAGTAATACACATGACCACTAAAAGAAATCAAGTTACACGATAAATCAGTCAAACCTTAAGGTCATAAATTCAACCAAATACCTGGGACTTACAATTACGAACAACTTAGACTGGAGAGAACACATCGAAAAAATTGTGGGGAAGACGAAGAACGGAGGTAAACATTGTAGTACTTCCATTAGATATCAGAAATGCAGGAAGATGAACATCTGACTGATGAAAGCCGTAAGCGAAAACTAGGAGCCCAGAAGCGACCTTCGGTTCTTCTACTAATTCATAATGTAAATTAATAGTTTAAAGATTCACTGACGAATGGATCACGCAGCAGATATCTATATTATTTTAACTTGAATAAATTTGTAAAGAAAATTCCTGCATAATGTCGTGAGGTTAAATTATTCACGCGTCGTTGGTTTTAGCTGTAGGTAGTTTCCGAAAACACAAATTTTAAACATATTAGTGAGTGAACTAAATTCTTGCTTAGATATGAAATTAATATATATGATCAATTACTATACATGTGTTTGACCCTCAGCCTTTGTGTAAACCTAGTACATTTGAATTTCCTTCGAGTTCTCAACTAACATTTTTGCATCGTTTCTGTATCTACGAGTATGCTAAATATTTCTCAAAATTTCTCATTTGATTCCATCTTTCCTATCTTGTATAAGCGATTGTACAACATGCTTTCGTAATGGTCGGTCTTCAGCCATGGTTTTATTAATACTAACCTTCTTCTTTACAAATTCTCGTGTGTGCTCTATTTTCTTATTCTGAATTAATTTCTTTTGTAAATCCTATCTAATTCACCACTGTCGCACACCATGTGGTACGCAAGAATAGGATGCCACTTCCTTGCCATACATGAATTTGTTAGTGCACACTATAATTTAAAATTTTGTGAGTGAGACGCCCGCTATCTCGTAAAGACGCCGCTAACGCTTCGTTTCGCCGCTGCTTTCATGTGTTCCTGGATTGTAATGTACTGCCAAGCTTTATGTGTGTGTCTGTGAATAAATGTGTTTTCAGCTACCCATTGTGTATTTGAAAATTTCCTCCCATGTTACCTCCATATTAATAAAGGGCAGAAACAATTTCAATACAGAGTAGTAATTATATCTTTCAATTCACTTTTGTACAAGATGTGTAATTAATTTGGTCTTCCCACATTTATTTGCTAGTTATTTTACTGAATAGATTATGATTTTAAAGTATCGAACCTGTTCTTTATGATTTCATGCTTCCCGTCCCATGTTTAATTATCTATTCATTCATATTTTTAACATTGATTTTGTGTTTGTTAAAACGTTGGCTGCTCCCTTAAGGAATGAGCAGTCAGATAAATTTCCATTGCGTATATACTGTGGCCACTCATAAAGTAATTTAGAGCAGCAGTGATCATTGTAACTTCCATTCGCAGATCTCAGCTGCCCGAGTTTATGCATATTTTAATAACAGGCTACTTTCAATATGCCACTTGTTTCATCCAATAAATTAATTTGGCTTTAGCCTCATTTTAACTTTCATCATTCTCCATCACATTGAAGGTTTATCTGTTTTTATCATTTGCACGCATTTTAATTTTTAAGCAAGCAGCTGTTGGCTATCTGCAACCTTAACCTCTTCAGTCCTGAGAATATATTGGAAATGTAAATGAACTACTTTTGTGCCATTTGGTATATTTTAATGGTAATTAACAATAAATTACTGTCAAACAATTTTTGGAAGTATGCTGGTTTTTTAGTAGTTGTTATTATATACGATACCTTGGGACTTGAGCAGGGCAGTTATATATACAACTATGTAGTTTCATGTTGCTTTATTACAAAAATAAATCATCACGAGCATTACAGTTATAGATCTTATGTGCTGTAGCATTTAATAAAATTTCAAAATTCAAATTTTTCATAATGGTAAGTAAACAATTCGAAATTTTCAAGCAAAATTACAATTACAAAATTTCAAAATTTTGTGGCCGTTTTCATTTTACATCATTTATCAAAAAATAGTTTGTGTTACAAGTCGTAATTAATTTTATGTTTTGTGGAATTTGTTGAAACCTTTGCTGTCAGGAGTGAAGCAAAGGAAGACTTTACAGTTCTCACACTGTATAAATGGGAGACCTTTGCAGCCTTCTGCCTTGCATTTGGACCCATTCTTCTGAACACGGTTCATAATTTCAGGCATATGATGCATACTTGCTTGCCTTATCTCTATTGGTGGTTGTGGAACACGACATCTTGGCCTCTTTCTTTCTTGAGAACAATCTTCATCGATGTCTCGTTCTTGCTCCACACGTTTCATCGGCAAACTTGATCTTTTGTGGAAATATATTAACTTTCCAGCAATATCAAGCTTGATCTGGTAGTATGGCATTGTATGTTTCTTTCCTATACCATTATGCATTGCACTCTCCCCGTATTGCAATTATGCAGCAGCAACTGCAAAATCCATGAAGTGATGAATTATTGTAATACCCGACTTGTGGGTAACCATGCAGCAGCAGCAGCTACAAAATCCATGAAGTGATGAATTACTGTAATAGTCCACTTGTGGGTCCTGGCTCTCATAGCAGATTTCCCCAACATCCTGTCTGACAGGTATACAACACCCAGGTTAGTATTGTATGCCTTTACCACACATGGGCGAGGAACGTGTACATGAACTTTTTTCAGTTTCATTTTATTGCATTAAAACATCATCTCCATCACACTCATCAGTTTCTATGTCAGAATCATCTGGGTTCTGTTCACCAACTAAAAGATCTCATCATCAGTCAACCCTGGGAATCAAGCGAAAAAGATAATAATAATAAAAAATTAATTAATAAGAGTGTCTGAAACCATTTTAGGAAAAAAATTAGGTAGTAGCGTGTTCCGAACCACCGACTTTTTTTCCGTACTTGGCCGTTCGTTGATTATTTGGCTCGGCTTTTTTGTTACGGAGGACGTTCAGCCCTCTGACCGGGCGCGCTGAACCACGGCGCCCGGCAACCTTTAGCGTCACAGTACAACGCCTTGCCCACTACGCTACGGCTATCAATCGAAAGACGAGGCCTATAATCTCATACTATTGATGGCCGTTGTTAATTGATGCTAATATGTCATTTGTAGACACTAGATTATCATTTTATCGCACGAAGTGTGGTGTCTCACAAGTCCAAAGTGCGCGCCACCTACTTTCGCCGCGTGCCGCCATGCTCGCACGGCGCGGCGTTCTTACGACGTCAGCCACGAGCGCCCTCTGATACAACACCGCTCGTGGCCACCACTGAACGACATCGTTCACTTGGGACTGATATAGGAACCAGTTAACACTTCGGAATCAGATAGGCACCAGTGAAGACTTGGCTATCGGATAGGCACTATGCAGGCCTCTAACTCAACTATGTATCAGCATCCTACAGTACTGAGCTATGTAAAAGTAAAGTATTGTATAAATTCTGTGCCATATATATCTCGTTCTAATTCACTCTAGTATTTCTAGTTCCTGCTGTCCCACTGGCTGCTCACCTCCGTACCTGCACAAACGTGCATCCTTTATTACTGTGTCGGTCTCTTTCTACTCGGCCACCGACACCTACGACGGAAACGAGACACAAAAGCGGCGACGAGGCAGGCACACAAAACGAAGAACGATGTATTTTTGTTCATTCTTGAGTGCGCCATTGCTTTGAGACGACAACGTGTAAGTTACAATACGAAAATCATCAAATACGCAACGGAAGATGGCGAGGAATGTCACGTGACATCTCCGAACGGCTGGTTTTCGTTAATTAAATGGAGGGTGTCAAATCTCCGTTTCTTTTTTTTTTTTTTTTTTTTTTTTTTTTTTTTTTTTTTTTTTTTTTTTTTTTTTTTTTTTGCAAATATCTCTGAAACGCTAAGAGATATGAAAAAAACATAAGAGAGCAAAGTTGTATTGAATTTTGTCCTCTACAAATTCAGTTATTCAATGTTCGTGTCAGATGAATAGTTAAGCCGTTACTTTCATTTAAATTTCGAGCTGCCAAAAGACGATCGCAAAGTCCCACTATTGAGGCTCTGTCAAACAGGGAGCGGTCGCACGCTTGCCCGCCGCGTGCAGCGGGCAGGCTGTGGTTTTCTACAGAGAACGCGGCGGGCAAGCGTGAGCGGAAGAATAGAAAATGATCGATTCGGGGCGTCCAAAGCCATTCCTGTATGACACCGTGATCCAGAACACAGAAATACAGAAATGCGTCTAAGAAGGCAGAAACGATTTTTTTTTCTTTTTTTCTTTTTTTTTTTTTTTCTTTTTTTTTTTTTTTTTTTAGAAATTTAATACTATTGGTGCAGGATTGTATTTGTTTGCCTCTTTAGAAATGTAATGATATTAGGGTAGGTTCGCATTTTGGCGAGAATTTATTTACAGCTGAAACTATAATCGTGGTATTAGTTGTAATATGCCTCATAAAAGTAACTTATGTAGTTACAATAAACAATAAATGAAACATTAAAATGAAGGAAACGTGTAATAAACAACATGCTTACCTCAAGCAAATTGACAATATTTCCAGAGATCCAATAGGCTTTCTCCAGTTTGACTGAATTTTTATAATACATGACTCAATCAGATTGTGTATCGTTTCAAATTGTTCGCGAGACATTCAGAAAAAAAAAAAAAAAAAAAAAAAAAAAAAAAAAAAAAAAAAAAAAAAAAAAAGGTCTTCACACGGCCACAGTTCTTTACAAAGACGATGAAATTTACCACATTCTTCTCGTTTCGTATTAATTTAATGTACCCATTTTCTTCACTTCTTTGACACCACCGTGAGGAGAAGTAGAAATTCGTCTTCATCTGAACTACTGCTCATGTTTATACGCTCCGCGGCTGACTACACTACAAGCGCCAGTCAACAGCTGCAACGCCGAGCGCTGCCCGCGCTCTGTATGACTGCTGAGGAACGCGGCGGACCACAGCGCGTTCTGCCCGCGCGGGCTGCCCGCTCCCTGTTTGACGGAGCCTTTAGTGTTACTACCGTAACCTTAAGTGTGCCAAAATAAAACCCAGAGGTATCATATATGATACATGGGGCTGAAGAGGTTAAAGAAACTCGCTACCTTTTTTTCTTTTCTTTCTTTTTTTTTTCTTAAAATAAGGAGTCACCTCTTGTGCTACGAAAATACGACTCAGGGATCATAATTTTATTGTCGTGCTTCCACTCATTATAAACCATGTCCTCCAAGCATTTGTTTATGAGGGAGGTGTATTTCACACTTCCTCTGAATATGAACAACCAATCTCTAGTCATTCACGGTGTTCCATTTTTCCACAGTATGAATGTGCACTTGGGCGGGTCTGCGAGTGTCTGGCGTTACTGCCTCCTCTCTGCATAGTCTGGTCGCGCTGAAAATTCATACGCGGACGCAGACAGGGTAGCGGCAGCCACATATAACAGCCCAGACGGTAGCCGGCTCAAGACAGCCACTTGCCGAGGGCCCCGGCCGTCACGCCGTAACTCTGTGGAGGCGGTGCCGCCCCATCCCAGGCCAGATCCTGCTGGCTCCGTGCCCGGCGGCTGCCAGAGAGAAGCCCGCACACCACTTCAGCAGCGAGCAGCGCGCTGGCCCATTTGCAATGCAGGCGCCGCCATGCGTCTTCCGCGGTCGTCGCCACTACACAGCAGGTAGCGCTGCAATCTCGACTCCAGTTTTGTGCAGCCAGTCTCTGCAGGCGAGTAAAATTTGCATTACTGCAGTATTTCTTTTCGTTCACTTATAAAAGGAACCCTTACACGCCGGCCGCGGTGGCCGAGGTGACTGAGGCGCTCCAGTCACGGTCAGCACGGCCACTACGGTCGGGGGTTCGAATCCCCCCTCGGGCATGGATATTTGTGCCGTCCTAGTTCGTAAGTAGTTCATAAGTAGTTTGTAAGTTTAGGGATTGATGACCCCGTAGTTAAGTCCCATAAGCTTGACAAACATTTGAACATTTTGAATCCTTACACGTACATCGTATTTCAAGGTAGGGTACGAAGCACAAATTACAGGAATAGAATATTATATGGCACTGTAGTAAGGAGTAATTATTTATTATATTCCACATATATTGTGGTTAAGCCACGTCACACAAATTGAATTTTAATTTACAAAACGTAACTAGTTCGAATGAACTCGTTCATAATTATCAAACGTAAGCTAAAATTGCATTAAACACAAACTGAGAAAATAATTAAATTATGTAAAGGTGTAGTAAATGTAGCCAGGTCATCTAGGGGTGTGACAGTGATTCCCAACTGTCTGGCATACTCACCATTTCCAGCTATATATAATTCCATACCATGCCACAACAGCTGTATTTGCAATATGAATGGTATTTGGTTGTTGAGCTGCAATAACCATGTAATATGGGCAGGCACAACCAAGATTTTAGAAACAAACCAAATGGGTCGCGGTGGAGTAGCCGAGCGGTCTAAAGCGTCTCGCTGCGGAGCGCGCGGTTGCTCGCTGTGGAGGTTCGAGTCCTCCCTGGGGCATGGATGTGTCTCTTGTCCTTAGGTTAGTTTACGTACGTTTAAGTACTTTGTAAGCTACGGACTGATGACCACGCAGTTTAGTCCGATAGATTTACAAACATTTGAACATTTTGGAGTTTGCGAGCCCAGAAGGGTCAACACGAACTGCTGCCAACCGGTCACTAGCAGTGAGACAAACCAAACGAATTCAGAACATAGTACCAATGTGTACCATGTTCTATATCTAAGTTGTCAAGTACCAGATGTGATTCCATTGGGAGCAGTCAGCACACTCCAAATGGAATCACAAAAAAATGTTTGTAAAGTCTATGGGACTTAACTATGGGGTCATCAATCCCTAAACTTACAAACTACTTATGAGTACCAGATGTGATTCCATTGGGAGCAGTCAGCACACTCCAAATGGAATCACAAAAAAATGTTTGTAAAGTCTATGGGACTTAACTATGGGGTCATCAATCCCTAAACTTACAAACTACTTATGAACTATTTACAAACTAGGACGGCACAAATATCCATGCCCGAGGGGGGATTCGAAGCCCCGACCGTAGTGGTCGTGCCGACCGTGACTGGAGCGCCTCAGTCTCCTCGGCCACCGCGGCCGGCACGGAATCACGTCTGGTACTTGACAACTTGGATATTGAACATGGTACACATTGGTACTATGTTCTGAATGCATTTGGTTTGTTCCTAAAATCTTGGTTGTGCCTGCCATATCACATGGTTATTGCAGCTCAACAACCAAGTACCATTCATATTGCAAATACAGCTGTTGTGGCATGGTATGGAATTATATATAGCTGGATACCATGTGTGACTATGGCAGTTGGGAGTCACTGTCACACCCATAGATGACCTGGCTACATTTACTACACCTTTTCATAATTTAATTATTTTCTCAGTTTATGTTTAATGCAATTTTTGCTTACGTTTGATAATGATGACAGAGTTCATTGGAACTAGTTACGTTTTGTAATGTGGCTTAACCACTATATATGTGGAATATAATAAAGAAATAGAATACCTTGAAAGTGACTTGGTATCCGGCGAAAAAGGGGCAATGAATTAAGGAATGAGTACCACAGTATTGACCCGTGAGCCGCACGAAATGACCGCGTGGTCTGAGGCGGCGTGCTACGGACTATAGTCGAGCCGAAAAATGATGTTCCCTGATGCTTAAGCCAATCAGCTTTGAGCACCGGCTGCGGCAGTAGACCATTGGAGTAAGTCAAACGCGAGCTTTGCTCTGCGCATGCGCACGTCCAGCTGCGCTGTGTACTGTTGCCAGTTCTGTCAGACAACAGCGATCGGTACCGGCAGCGAACTAACTACTTGGCAACATGGTTGCATTCAGTTTCAGCGACCGCGGCGGTCTCCAAATGTTTGTTAAGCTTATGGGTCTTAACTACTGGGTCATCAGTCCCTAAACTTACAAACTACTTATTAACTACTTTATACTAAGGACGGCACAAATATCCATGCGCGAGGGGGGATTCGAACCCCCGACCGTAGTGGCCGTGCAGACCGTGACTGGAGCGCCTCAGTCCCCTCGGCCACCGCGGCCGGCTGGGCGGTCTCCCATCCCAGTAGGCGGTGCCAGAGATCATCGTATTTCGGCCCGACTATAGGCGCCCGTTCCCGCCGGAGGTTCGAGTCCTCCCTCGGGCATGGGTTTCTGTGTGTTGTCCTTACTGAACGTTAGTTTAACCCAGATAGTGCTGACGTCCTTCCAGAACGACGATAACGGCAGCTTACTTTTTTATTCTTCTCT
The DNA here is from genome assembly GCA_026315105.1 of Locusta migratoria. Classification (NCBI taxonomy): domain Eukaryota; kingdom Metazoa; phylum Arthropoda; class Insecta; order Orthoptera; family Acrididae; genus Locusta; species Locusta migratoria. The sequence goes on along the minus strand of CM048745.1, from coordinate 123,171,985 downwards.
GTAAGTGTCATATTTTATTTCTTTGAATCGTCTGCTTCCATTGCAGATCAATTGTAGCTTGTATTGTCGATTGCAAGTGGTTGGATGCAGTTGTAAACTTGAAGTTCGTACAGAAGATACTGAAGGCTTCCTCGTAGTTGGGTTTATATTTCTTGAACGTTCTTTAATTTTTGAGACATTTATATGTATATATTTCATCTTAAATGTTGTTTTAATGATAATGATTCATCAGATTAAAATTACAAAACAATTCATTCGACGTCATTCCAGAAACAAGGACAGTATTGCAAAACTAATGGCATGATTCTGAAAAAAATCATTTATAACGATATTGTGCAGTCATATGAAGGTAATTAATAGCTTCTGAGAAATATTAAACCAAAAATAATTCCGCAATATCTGGGTTAAGTAGTTTGTAAGTATATGGATTGATGACCATAGCAGTTTGGTCCAATAGGCTTAAAAACATTTGAACATTTCAGGCAGTCGTGAAATACTCTTGTGGGGTGGAGGACGGGGGTGGGGGTGGAATGCAGCTGAAGCGATCCAGGCAGCTAGTATGGGGTAGAAAAAAATGGCATGACACAAAATGAGTAGTAGTTGTTTTTTATTCTGTAATTTATACTGAATTCGTTTGCTATACATTTCGCCTAAAGGTTCCTAATATTTCATTTCACGTACTTGGGAAGTGATACTACTGTAGCATATGATGTTTAAAAAAGGAGACCGAAAGAAGTGTGAAAACTATAGAGGTATCACCTTACTTTCACATACCCTAAAGCTTTTGGAAAAAAACAGACTTATAAAGATAGTTGACCCCTTATTAGAATATGATCAGCATGGTTTTAGGAAAGGGCGAAGAACTACAGATCTCATCTTGGCGGTAAGGATTTTGGCAGAGAAGTACTGGGAAGATGGAAAGAACTTAGTGATGGTGTTTTTGGACATTGAGAAGGCGTATGATAGTGTCCCTCTTAATTAAATATGGAAATGCCTGGAAGATCTAAAAGTGCCCAATTACTTGATTGACAGAGTGAAGATGCTCTATCAAACTCGTAATAGTAGTGTCCAAATAGGAAATGGTTGGTCTGAATGGTTTGAGACGAAGAGGGGAGTCCAGCGGGGAAGTCCCCTGTCACCACTCTTGTTTATTATTGTATTGACAGTATTCTGAAATCTATGTAGGAAAATGCAAATGAGTCGAGAGTACTGGTATTTGCAGGTGATGTTGCAATGTGGGGGGCAACAAAAAAAGGTGCAGAAGAGACTGACTATTAGCAACAATAAATTTATAGAATTTAACCTGAAAATCAGTACGACCATGACTGTCGAGATAACCATACACAGAGACGGAACAAGTTCAAACATCTTCTTGGAGGGAACAAAAGTTGAATCAGTTTCCCACTTTCAGGATCTTGGAAGTATTTTCTCCAAGGACAACACAATCCGGTAAGAAATCCTAAACTTTTACATCAAGTTCGAATCCTACTCTGGGACAAAAAATTACCCTAGGCAGCAAAGTTAACTTTATATCAGACTTACTTTGCTCTAGTCCTAATTTATTATTTTATTTATTTATTTTTGCCTTTTTACAAAGATTGAATAATTTTACTTGCTTATTTCTGAAACATTTTTAAAATAATCCACAAATTCGGATGACGTTTGTGCATTTAAAAACTTTGAGTTGAAAAAGGTACATATATACGCAGTTACATGGTATATAACAAATATCTATACATTGGTACCATGTGCAATGTGTTTGTTAAACTTAAATGTACACATTTACAATAGTAATTTTTTCTGTATGACAACTAGTTTTCTCACAAAACAGTGTTTTTTATTTGCCAAAAGTTCATGTTTTTGGAATGTGTACCTTCTTCAACTAACCGATTCAATTGTGTATTAATGCGTTTTAACGATCTTTCTCAAACCTCGGTAGTTTTCCTGGACATCAAGAGTCACTAAGGTGAAAACGATCTTCCCTAAAACGAAAAAAACCATTTTCTTGCCGTTATCTCTCCAACAGAATTATCTCTACACGCGCAGATGGTGTCATCCACAGATATTCAAAATTCATTTCCTCTAACAATTAATAGAATCTCTGAAAATTGCCCAAATCTGCATTTTCGTTTTTGCGGTCTTGCGATCAATTACCGTTTGATAAACTGAGGAACGACCAACACCTGCAGATGCAGCAGTTTTTATAACGATATCTGTCATTTACTGTTTTGGACGCAACAGCTTCGTTTTATACCCATTAAGAACTTTATGATTTCTTCTTTGTTCGCGTGGATTCAAAATGTAGAATGACATAATGAGTATATACTTGTGCGATACAGACGAGGAAGATAATAAGATATAGAATATGAAGGCTTAATACTTATGCTGCTATTCAGCAACTGGTCCTTTAAGATGAAATTTTAGCCAGCCTCTACTATCACCCATCATAACACACACAAAAGCTTTACACCTGAAACGGAATGCTGTGACATTGAGCGAGCGCCCCTGTTTTGTCCACCCCTGGTCGCGCACCTCGCTGTGTTTACCGTCCGTCTGTCCTTTCGGTAAACGGAGTATAGAACTGCTCAGATACCCGACTAGCATGGTATAAATAAAACTTTCATTACAGAAGTAAATCACGCTAGATATCCTAAAACACCGTCGCTTTCTTTGCCATATTTCGCTATGTGTATAGCTAGAAACTTGAAGTTTGGACCAGCTACAGCTTGTAAAATAACTGGAAAAAAAAACATTACTTATAATTTCTAAAGATGTTACCTGAATGACCAGGTTTCTTTATTCTTACTTGCTTGCCATATATACAGCCTGGAAGTTCGACCATTTCGTGATGTTGTGGTGAATAGTTTGTAAGGATCCTGTTGAGTTTACGTCCGAGTCAGCCTCTGTGTTGTCTTTGCCGGCCTAGCTTTCAGGGAAGGTACTGTGCAGGATGCGTAGTCCGCTACAACGTGATATAGTTAGTATTACAAGTTTTATTGACTGCAGAATACAATACTCAACTTCTATCTGTTCTTCTCTCTTCTCGCGTCGTCGTCTTCTATACGATGCTAGCTGCACTGAGTCCTAGTGACTGCCTTGGTTCGTAGCAGAGTTCTGACGGGCCCGTCCAGACGCATGTCGGCCTAGATACAGCCGCTTGTAGAGGGCGCGCTTCTCCGTTGCTCCCTCCAAGAGGCGCGGCGCCGGCGTGCGATAGGCTGCCGGTCGTCCGCTGCCTTCTCCACGATCGTTCTCCTGCGTCTGACGTGTGGCGCTGACTTTACGCCACAACAAATTTTCTAGTATTGAAAAAGTTTTTCGTGTCCCTCTCCAGTTCTTCATGTAAGTGATGAAATTCTCAAAGTCTGTATCGTTTGCGTAGAATATAACTGATCCAGAACCCCCTTCGCTTCATCCTGTACCTTTGTATCGTGACGTATGAATTTTGTATCAAGTAGAAATCACTGTCCCTTGTCCAGTCGAGCAATGCAGTTGCTTCGCGAATGACTAGCAGCTGGCCGTGTTTCCGTGTAAAGTTGGCTCCAGTGCACGAGCTGCAGGGATCGGCCGTAATCGTACGACCATTGAGGCGTTCTGAGTCGGATGTTTATGGAGCCATTGGACGACCACGCTTAAGCCGTCAGCACACGGAGCGTGTGTCTGAACGTGTGCGGTCAACGAGCCGAGTCCAACGTGAGACCGAACGCTCGGAGACGGCGCGACTTGTGCACACAAGACACTTGTCGGCGGCATCAGGTTTTGGAACCACTCTGTTTACGAAATCAAGAGAGTTGAATCCCTGCTTTACCTCTATTGAACCGCTTATTGCCGGCCGCGGTGGCCGAGGGGACTGAGGCGCTTCAGTCATGGTCTTCACGACCACTACGGTCCGGGGTTCGAATCCCCCTCGGGCATGGATATTTGTGCCGTCCTAGTTTGTAAGTAGTTCATAAGTAGTTTGTAAGTTTAGGGACTGATAACCCCGTAGTTAAGTCCCATAAGACTTACAAACATTTGAACATTTTGAACATTTTGAACCGCTTATTTCCGCGGCTGTGCGTATGTTTGTTACGTTCTGTGGTATGGGGCTACGTAAGTAACAACAAAATATGTATGAACATACGACTTAAAAAATTGCAAGTTATGTCAATAAGTGCAGCGAATTATAAAAGTTTCATGACAAACTGAGTGATATAAAATTAGAAAAGGCCTTCATATGAGGCAAAAATTATTGCAACAGTCTCGCTTTTTAGTAAAACTTAAAGGTCATTCTTTCATAGTCAGTGTTACTATTCAGTAGAAGAATGTTAAGAACGTGTAAAATGCAATACGTGAAACTATAAGTGCGTATTTTTCTCTAAGTGAGGTGCAAACTGTCTTGGCCGGCCGCGGTGGCCGAGGGGACTGAGGCGCTTCAGTCACGGCCTGCACGGCCACTACGGTCGGGGGTTCGATTCCTCCCTCGGCCATGGATATTTGTGCCGTCCTTAGAATTAGCTAGTTCATAAGTAGTTTGTAAGTTCAGGGACTGATGAACTCGTAGTTAAGTCCCATAAGCTATACAAACATTTAAAACTGTCTTGTTCATAAAACGAATCCAAAAAACTCACTCCTCAGAGGGTGCACACTTATTTTTACATAGAATCGAATATTATGCAGTATACTTGTATGAAATTTTTAGTAAAGTCTTTGACTCTATCAGAAAACCCAAACATAAGAAAAAATGTTTGCTTCCAAGCAGCCTTGAACTAGTGGCGTGGGTGAACTTCCACTTGACAAAATAAAAGTTTGTATAGCTGATGGGACTTAACCACGGGGTCATCAGTCGCTAAACCTACAAACTACTTAAGAACTAGCTAACACTAAGGTCGGCACAAATATCCATGCCCGAGGGGGGATTCGAACCCCCGACCGTAGTGGCCGTGCAGACCGTAACTGGCGCGCCGCAGTCCCCTCGGCCACCTCGGCCGGCTCCACTTGACATTCCATGACTTTGCTGACTACGCTACGGCCACAAACATAGCCAATTGTTATCAATGAAGGTATTACACGTGTTTTATACACTACTGAGATATATATGTCGGTTGCTGACATGTAATTACAACAAATGATGTGAAGAAGAATTCGTGTTGATCGATCTTAATCCCGCCTTACCTTGAAACGGCAGATTGCTGTAATACGGAAAATTTTTAACCACATACAACACGTTTCGAGTTATTTATTCCAACAAATAGTAAATCTAATTACCGGTTTCGAGAGATTCCTAGTTTACTCAGTTACTTTTACTTGCTTTGAAATGTCATACATTAATACGACCTATGTTATATACATAAAAAAACATGAAATACGACGTCCATCATGGCGTCTTCGTCTCTCTACCGAAAAGAGTTCCCCCCTCGCCGGCCGCGGTGGCCGAGGGGACTGAGGCGCTCCAGTCAAGGTCTGCACGTCACTACGGTCGGGGGTTCGAGTCCCCCCTCGGGCATGGATATTTATGCCGTCCTTAGTATAAGGTAGTTCATAAGTAGTTTGTAAGTTTAGGGACTGATAACCCCGTAGTTAAGTCCCATAAGCTTAACAAACATTTGAACATTTTAGTTCCCCCCTCCCCGGATAGTCACGTGGTGTGACGTCGGGGGCGTTCTCCCACCTTATTGGTGATCGTTCAGACGCTCGATGAGAATATCTGACATGCTTGATACTGCCCCACACGTTGGCAAAGCTCGTTGTGACGTCAGAAACTCGCCACGTTGGCCACACTCGTTCAGATACACGCTCCGTGTGCCGGCGGCTTTCGGCGCGTTAGACACAAGGCGGATTTTTTCGCCGCGCTCAAATGACGGTCGCCGCCGTTCCTGCAGTAGTGCACTGCAGTAAATCAGAGCCCGCACGCTGAGCGGAAAATAAACGAGCGGTCATCTGTAGATCTGCCGTCGGCGGTAGCTCTGCGTCCGCTTGCTGCCACTGCGCCGATGGCAGTTCTACATTCGCCGCCCAAGCAGTGACGCTGTTGAGCAAGTGCACGCTTACACATACAGCGGTTTTTCAACCGTCGACAGTCGTTTTCTTCAGTGTGGGCTGAGCCTTCGTGAGTGCACAAAGCCGTTAACTGGATTTTTTCTCCCTTAAAAACATGAATGATGTGCATATAGACCACGAAATTTTAATTTATTTAATTGAAGAAAGACCTTTTTTGTGGGATAAAACCCTCGACATATACAAGGACGGAGACTCTTCCAGAAATGCTTGGCGTAAAGTTTGCCTGGGAATCCGTAACGATTTTGATGTGTTGGACAAAAGAGAGAGAAATCATTTTGCTAAGCACATATTTTTCACATATATGTAGCCACTGGACGAAACTCGATTCAGAAATTCTACAAGTGGTAGTGCTCACAGTCTTTAGTGGCACAACATCTTTACATTTACATCGTTATTGTCGGGTCAACTATGGTGGACTATTATCAATTAATGTTTTATTTGTAGAAACATAAACATTATGACATTTTTTATACCTGTTATTATACTTGCATCTACTTCTAGTGTTACAATAATAGAAGATAATTTTTTTTCTTTTTTTTAAATATTTGTGTTCACTTAGAAAGTGCCGTGGTGGAGTGACCTAGCGCATTGAGGCGCTATGCTACGATGCGCGAGCCCTTTCCCCGGGGGAGGGGGGGTCGAATCCCCCCTCGGGCATGGATGTCTTTAGTATAAGGTAGTTCATAAGTAGTTTGTAAGTTTAGGGACTGATGACCCCGTAGTTAAGTCCCATAAGCCTTACAAACATTTGAACATTTTTTTTTTGAAAGTGACCCGTATGACACTATTTGTTGTCGACGTCATGCCATTATAAATGCCCTTATATCTCGGACATCTGACAGCTAACGATTCCTACTATTGAAACAAAATATTTACATAGAATGCTCATAATGGTTATTGGTTGTAAATCTATCGGGCTTAACTGAATGGTTATCAGTGAGTAGCTTACAAACTACTTAAACTAAGGTAAACTAATCTAAGGGCAACACAAACACCCATGCCCGAAGGGGGATCCGAACCCCCGACGGCGGACGGCCGCGCGTACCGCAGCAAGGCGCTGCAATGCGCACGGCTAACCCGACGCGGCCATTGAATGTTCCTCACATTCTTTCCTTTGAGGCCTCCTCTTGTAGTATTCGCTCCTTTAATATCTTCTAGCCCTATAATTGACGATCCGCAACCATTTTTTATTGCTTCCCAGCAATTCTACAGGCTGAATAAAGTTTGGTATTGTTGCGATGAATGATATTTTTCAACCGCCCTTGGAGTCTAAGGAAGTCACCGACATTATGAAGTATTTGAAGAATTTGGTGTCATCCTGCCTCAACTCTTTGAGACAGCGCTTAGAAAGCTCCAGCCTCCCCTCTTTCATTAATTGGATCAACGCAAATTAGTCGATTTTCTCTTCTCCTTTTCATTCGTCGACGCATTAACAATAAACGCAGAATTTGCTTTCCGTTCATTTCAAACAACTCTGTGCGCTTAAAAGCAGTAAATAATTTAAATAACACAACAAAACGACATCGACAGAGCCGGCCGCGGTGGCCGAGGGGACTGAGGCGCTCCAGTCACGGTCTGCACGACCACTACGGTCGGGGGTTCGAATCCCCCCTCGGGCATGGATATTTGTGCCGTCCTTAGGATTAGGTAGTTCATAAGCAGTTTGTAAGTTTAGGGACTGATGACCCCGTAGTTAAGTCCCATAAGCTATACAAACAGTTTTGACCATCGACAGAGATTTTACAGCCGTGGTAGTAAACGCTAGCTTCGGCTGTGTTCACAGTGGCACCGACAGAAAGTTGTCAGATGCCGTCGACCGAGTTCGACTGAAAATATCGACCGACTGCGTGGTCACACTGCATCCGATGTAGTTTGTCACTTGGTCGGCTTAAAGAAGGAGGAGTATTAGATTTCAGTTCTATGGGGTGTATTAGATTCCACAGACATTTTTATGCTTCGAAATTTGTGCGACAATGCGTCTTTTGTTATTAATAAAGAATTCGAATGCATACGAATAAGCTACACCTGCCTGGAAAGAACAAAGTGGCGAGAATTGTGTACTGTCCTCAGTTATTGCTACTCCCAGACAGTCTTTACGAATATGTACTGCTATTACATACTCGTGATATTTCGTATTCGTGGTGTCATTGAGAAGCAATATTAAAGTTTTACTGAATTAATTTCAAGTTGTGCAGACATACACCAGTTAACCACCATGCTTTAAATAATGAAAAACTACACCAATTACGGAAGTTTATTGCTTAGGTATCACAACGAATTTTGGGGATTTATTTGCATCTTTTAGTGCATTTGTTTACATAAGTACGGTACTTTTACGACGTTTCAGTGTGCTATTTTTCTGAAATTCTTGCACTGCAGTTGTCTTTTAAGTTACTGAAGTTCAGAAAATCTGACAACAAATTTTGAGGTGTGTATTTTATCCTCATGTTAGAAACCAAAACATTATGTCTGCTCAAAGGTATTGTATCTCTTTCATTATTCAGAATATGCAACATAATAATTGTGACTTAGGCCTACCTGTGTACAAAAATCAATGTAGGTGACAATTTTTGTGTTGTGATACCCTGTTTAATGGAGCAGCCACAATACTTGCAAGTACAGACAGACGTACTATGTAAAAACGTTGCCAAGATTATATAATGTATGCTACGATTTCCCTCATTACAGTAACCTCGAAAAGATTACATCTGTGCAAGAGCTGCATAAAATCACAAATGGAAATGTCACGATGTATTTATGTAAACAAATGCACTAAAAGCGAGAAAAAATTTCGAAATGCATTGTGCTAAGCATTAAAATACATAATGGATGCAGGATTTCAGTATTTAAATCCATGAAAAACACAGTTATAGACCACCCAGAAACATCCAAGTATGATGAACGAAATGAAGTTACGGTACATTGAACTTCAATGACTGTCATTCATTATATTTTTGAAAGGCAAGTGTAAAATTAAGAATAATTTTGAACACAGAAACGTCTGAAAAGCGAAATCACACGTAGGCCTGCGTCATATTTGCAGGTCACTTCACAGAACAGACCCATCTCTTTGTTAAAGAACGCCAGAACCAATAAGAATAATTTGTGGACAGCTAGTACCCGAGTATCACAGTCCAAAACAACGTAAGAGAGCCACTATAATAACATTAAGATACGCCACAATCCCGGATTGAACACATTTTTTGAGGTTATAGTTTACGCCTATAATTTCTGATAGAGGATTTAACCAACATGAGGTTTCCAATAAACTGTAATATCAGACCATAGATTCCGTATTATATCCAGATTGTCATATTTATCTTCTTCTGGGTGCCACAATCTCTTTCTTTCTTTCACTGTCCATATCTAGCACGTGAGAAAGTCGGTCGATTAGATCGAAAAAATCAAACTGATTTGAACTTCACCGACTCTCGTTCGGAGTATGTACGTTCGGGCGATGAGATCGGCTACACTGTGACCGTGGGAATAGTGCAATACTGATTTGAAACGATCGGCCAATTCCCGACGACGTCTGCCGTCGGTAAAACCCACCGATATCGGAGCCACTATGACCACAGCCTTAGTATGAGCGGCGACAGTCAAATGACCGTGGCGGAATAAGTGTGTGCAACCAGCCTTAGGACTGTAAACATTCCCTAGACAGCTATGTATCTAAGCTATCTGTTGCCAGACGACGTTGAAATCTTTCTCAGTACATCGTCTTTCGATGTGTACAGTGTTTTTTTTCTTTTGGTGTATTTAGTAACCTGTAAAGTGCGATACGATAACCCACTCCTACCAGCGACACCATCCACTTCTGCGGCCACGCGGTAAGAGCCTATACCGAGGCTTACCTGAAAGTTTTTCCCCGCGGACCGTTAGCGACTAGAATAGTAAGTCAAACCGGTACCCTAAGTAACCTCCACCACAAAACCGCGAAGTGACTTGCAGAGTGTGGATGTAGATGAACGGCCAACGACAAAGAATAGAGAAAAGCAGCTGCAATCGGAGATTTCCTGAAGATACTAGCTGCAGTGACTGCTCACCAACAGGTCCACTCTCTCCGAAAGTATGGCGAATTGTTTGGTTACTTTCTTTTTGCTGCTCTTGTTCATGATCACCATAATCCATTTCAACCTTAAACGTATATTCGTAACTATCGTGGAAAACTAAGTTTTGTGTGTGTCGTAATTTTACACTAAAAGGAAAATACTTTTCTCTCTCCATTCAAATTATTATTATTCTTTTATCTTCTGAACCATTTCGTAAGAGGTTTCTCGTGTTAGTATCTTTCGCCTTGATTGTTGGAGAGATTGTATTGACATATAACTTGTCAGTACGAACCTAAGATATGGTTTCTGGTCATGTGACTCTCCTGTTCAGAGGAGAACATTACTTTTGTTAGTGGTAGGAGGTCACAACCTACTATTTTCGTTTGGGTTTTCATTTAAGGTGGGGATAGCCATTCTGAGTTTCCCTGTCTTTGAGAATGCGCGTAGACGCCTTCGGGAATAACTTCAAACATTCAGTTTCGTCTGCATGTACATGGCAGAGTGCCATTGACACCATTTTTCCCCTTTGACGTGAAGACAGGAGATGGGTTAAGGAGGCTATCTTTGTATTTTCTTCCTTGGCAACGGACTGCCTTCTTCTAGTATGAGAATGGTTTCTTCCTGTCTCTTCTTGAATTGAATTTAACTCGTCTATGCTAGAGGAGCATTTCAGTTGCAGCAATTTCTGGTTTGTTTTCATTTACACTGGTGTAAGTTTGGATGAGTTGAAGGGGAGGTTGGAGACTCACCCCCGAAACAAAAAAAATTAAAAAATAAAAATCCATCGTCCTTGGCGCGTAGACCTCGGCAAAAAAGTACTCTAGAAGCTATCACAAAAAGGGCACGTTTTAATTAGTAATTATAGTTGAATACCTCCCCTTTCCCTAATGTCTCGACTACAAAATTTAAAAAAAGATAACAAGAAAGAAAAGTGTCGTGGTGAATTTAACACGAGATCGGGACGAACGTTCTGGAATTACAAAATAATTTCACACTATTTCAAGTAAACACAGAACTTTTGGTTAAATTAGCACTAAGCTCATAAGTGACACTGGCACATCTTATCTAGATGAAAACTATAGGCAGAATGCTTATTTAAAAAGTAATTGACGAATCATTGATGAAAGTAATTTTGTCTAATGATGGCTGGGAAAATAGCAGTTAAAAACCAAGCCGATCAAACGAATGGACTTCAATTATCCGCTTTATCGAATTTGTATCCTGCAACTAGTTGCTAACGAAATGCAGCGATATTTCACCCATGTATTAATCTTTTTATTTTCAATTTCGTTCGTTTTGACCTTCTATATGAATTAAACGAAAATTGTGACGCTAATAAAAATCCAATACCGTAATACGCGGTTTAAAATATTCGTCCCATATTCAGAAAATATAACTTAACTTCGTTTGCGTATGTGGGTGAGCGAGAATGTGGACATGTTAGTCCACTTACAGATGAATTCTGTAGGATGGTCATATTACAATTTTTATATCATGGTAATTCGAGCAGCCTCAGCATTAGTTCAATGCAACGTACTCCATCCGAGATAAATTTATAACTTTCTTCTACTCAGAGGAAGTTGACAGATGAAGCTGTTTGAGTTCTTTGCAGAATACTAGTTACATAAGATGAATGTATTCGTGAACGGGTTTTTGTCAGTTGTGTACTTCAATACAGTTGTTTTATTATTATTATTATTTTCTTAAGACTTTTTGAATTCATACAATCATTATGTGAAATATCACTGTACTATTTTCTAGGGAATTTGTGTCACGTGTTCAATAAATGTGATCGCACAATATTACGTTTCTTGCTGACTTTCTATTAGTGTTTGCGCATACTTTCCACATTCATGTCCTCTGCATCCATTCTTGTTAATCAGCGCGAAAAACACCCAGACACAAGCAGTAACAGGCATCGCCCACACGGGCTACGTCCGACTACGAACGACCAATCCCATTTCCCTGGGATCCGTCCGTCAGCCGTATGTATACGGTCGTATGTGGCCGACCTGCTCGGGTGCAGTGGATGCTGCACAGCTCGGTATTAGTTGGTTGTATCTACATCTACAAAGATACTCTGCAAATCACATTTAAATGCCTGACAGAGAGTTCATTAACCACTTTCATAACCTTTCTCTACCGTTCCATTCTTGTCTCCCTATGTATGTGGGTGCTAGCAAAATATTTTCACGTTCAGAAGTAAAAGTCGGTGATTGAAATTTCGCAAATACATCTTGCCGCAACGAATAACTTCTTTCTCTTAATGATTTCCACCTCAAATCGTGCAATATTTCCGTGACACTTTCCCCCCTGTAACGTGATAAAACAAAACGAGCTGCCCTTCTCTGAACCTTCTCAATATCTTCCGTCAGTCCCACATGGTGAGTGTCCCACAATGCGCAACAGTACTCCAGGAGAGGACGCACAAGTGTGATGTAGGCAGTCTCTTTGTTGGAGCTGTTGCATCTTCGAAGCGTTCTGCCTATGAAACGTAACCTTTAGTTCGCCTTCCCCACAATATTTTCTGTATGTGCTCTCCAGTCTTAGTTGTTCGTAATTGTAACTCCTACGTATTTAGTAGAATTTACGACCTTAAGGTTTCACTGATTTATCGCGTGATTGAAGTTCAGCGGATTTCTTTTAGTGGTCATGTGTATTACTTCACACTTTTCTTTATTTAGTGTTAATTGCCAATTTTCGCACCATATAGAAATGTTGTCTAAATCGCTTTGCAGTTGCTTTTGATCCTTTGTTGACTTACCTAACCGATAAACTACAACATGATCCGCGAACAGTCTAAGGAAGCCATTCAGATTGTCTCCTAAATCGTTTGTAAACGCAAGGGAGAGTAGGGGATCTAAAACGCTTCCTAGGGAACGCAAGATATCGCTTCTGATTTACTCGACGACTTACCATCAGTTACTACGAGCTATGTCCTTTCTGATAGGAAATCATGAATCCAATGGCACACTTGTGGCGATATACAATAAGCACACAATTTCATTAGAAGACGTTAGTGAGGTACAGTGTCAAAAGTCTTCCGGAAATCCAGAAATAAGGAATCGATTTGAGATCCCTTGTCGATGGTACTTATCACTTCATGTGAATAAAGGGCAAGTGAGTTTCGCAAGAGTGGTACTTTCTGAATCCCTGTTGACTATTGGTATGCGACCGTATACGGCCGTCCTGCTAGTCGGACGAATGCGGTTCTAGTGGACGCTCAGCCAAGGCTCAGTGTGATATCAACGTGTGAAGCTAAGAGGCGTCATGCCAGAGACGCACTTATGCCGCGTCAGTTGTGCAACGATACTGGTTACAATAGTGCCGCGAACGTTCTGACACTTGAGGTTCTGGTAGTCCACGTAGCACAGACGTCCACCAAGGTGGACAGAAGTGGCACATCGTGCAGTTATCACAGTACAGATACGAAGTTTGCGAGTCCATAAGTGTCAACACGAACTGCTGTCAACGAATCACTAGCAGTGTGACTACGGGAACGCACTTATCCGGCCGCGGTGGCCGAAGGGACTAAGGCGCTCCAGTCACTGTCTGCACGGCCACTACCGTCAGGGGTTCGAATCCCCCCTCGGGCATGGATATTTGTGCCGTCCTTAGTATTAGTTAGTTCATAAGTAGCTTGTAAGTTTAGGGACTGATGACCCCGTAGTTTAGTCCCATAAGCTATACAAATGTTTGAACATTTGATTTGGAACGCACTACTCTAGCACGTCTTCCACTCACGCCACAGTATCCACGTGCACAGCTCGACTATATTCAGGCGGCTCAAGGACATTTAGCCCGCATTACAAACGTCACGCGATGACTCCCTCCGCAATGCCTTTCCCGTCTCCTACAACACGGTAGTGTTTCTCTGCGTAATCGGTAACTTAGTTCAAGAATTTTATTACGCTACTGGACATTAAAATTGCTACACCAAGAAGAAATACAGATGATAAACGGGTATTCATTGAACAAAAATAGTATACTAGAACTGACATGCGATTACATTTTCACGCTATTTGGGTGCATAGATTCTAAGAAATCAGTACCCAGAACAACCACCTTTGGCCGTAATAACGGCCTTATACGCCTGGGCAGTGAGTCACGTAGAGCTTGGATGGCGTGAATAGGTACAGATGCCTATGCAGCTTCAGAACGATACCACAGTTCATCAGGAGTAGTAACTGGCGTATTGTGACGAGCCAGTTGCTCGACCACCATTGACCAGACTTTTTCAATTCGTGAGAGAAATGGTGCATGTGCTGGCCAGGGCAGAAGTCAAACATTTTCCGTATCCAGGACTTGCAACATGCGGTCGTGCATTATCCTGATGAAATATAGGGTTTCGCAGGGATCGAATGAAGGGTAGAGCCACCGGTCGTAACACATCTGAAAGGTAAACGCTACTGTTCAAAGTGCCACTGTTCAAAGTGCCACTGTTCAAAGTGCCCACGATGCGAACAAGAGGTGTCCGAGACGTGTAACTAATGGCACCCCCATACTATCACGCCCGGTGATACGCCAGTATGGCGATGACGAACACACGCTTCCAATGTGAGTTCACCGCGATGTCGCCGAACACGGATGCAACCATCATAATGCCGTAAACATAACCTGGATTCAACCAAAACATGACTTTTGCCATTCGTGCTCCCAGGTTCGTCGTTGCGTACACCATCGCAGGCGCTCCTGTCTGTGAAGCAGCGTCAATGATAACCGCAGCCAAGGTCCCCGAGCTGATAGTTCATGCTGCTCCAAACGTCAACGAACTGTTCGTGCAAATGCTTGTTGTCTTGCAAACGTTCCCATCTGTTGACTCAGGGATCGAGACGTGGCTGCACGATCCGTTACAGCCACGCGCATAAGATGCCTGTCAACTCGACTGCTAGTGATACGAAGCCGTATCGCAACAACGTTCCACCAGGCAACGCCGTCAACTGCTGTTTGTGTGTGAGAAATCGGTTGGAAACTTTCCCTATGTCAGCACGTTGTAGTTTCGCCACCGGCGCCAACCTTGTGTGAATGCTCTAAAAAGCTAATCATTTCCATATCACAGCATCTTCTTCCTGTCAGTTAAATTTCGCATCTGTAGGGCATCATTTTCGTGGTGTAGCAATTTTAATGTCCAGGAGTGTATAATGGTGAATACCAAACATTTAACAACTTAAATGTGTTTTAAAAACTAAAATAGACCATGCAGAAGGTACTACATCTTAGCATCAAATTGTAAGAAATCTTGGCTTCAGATATAAATAAGCTAATGATGGTGGGAGATATTTTATGGCGAGAAAAGATATTGTAGTTTCAAGAGCCTCATTTGTGAGAAGAATGCTTTAGGTAAGGAATAAAGATCATCCTCGACGTATCATTTACATAGACAAAACGTGGGTAAATCAGAACCACTCTAAAAGTTTTATCTGGCAGGATTCTAAAGGAAACTGTCGTCTAAAGGTCCCGTTACATAAAATATCACGTCTGGTAATCTACTATGCCGGATCGGTCAAATGTGATTTCATAGAGTGGGCAGAATTGGTATTCCGGGCTAAAAGCGAGTTTGATTACCATTAAGAGATGACTAATGTACTGTTTAGCGAATTGTTTATTGATCCTCTGTCAATTCAGCCCCATTGATCTGATATGGGCTCAAATAAAGCAAGAGGTAGGAGACAAGAATTCAACGTTCAAAATTATAGACGTGAGAAAATTACTGTAGGACACCATTAAAAACGTAAAAATTGAAGATTGACAGAAATGCGTCATATAGAGTGGGGATACGGCGAAGTGACCTTCAACCGCCTCGTCTCAGTGAACGTAGTATAGTGCCGTCAGAGGATCACTTGGAAGATGTAATGGCGGTCCGTGCTCTTCAGCGATGAAACCAGATTCTGTCTACAGACAACTGATAGACGTTTGCGCGTACGACGCAGACCTTACGATCTGTGTCTCGTACGGCGAATTCGGCCAAGACAAACTAACCTCATCCAAAGTCTTATGTACTGGGGTTTGATAGGCTACAAGTCTCGCCCACCTTCGGTGTTCACGGAGGGAGACCTGCCCGGCACTCGGTACGTCACGAATGTTCCTTTACAAATCTTGTAACAGGAAGCTTTTTTTCCCAACAGGATAATACACAGTGTGCGGGGAGCTCAACGTTGCTGCAAGATGTGTAGCAACTAGCCTGACCAGTACCATCTCCGACCTTGTCTATATTAGAGTACTTGTTGGATGTGATGGGAGGACAACAAACACGTGCGAGCTGTCAACACAAACCTCTAGCAGAATTACGTCAATATTCTGAGCAGGCTTGTAATTATGTACCCCTATCCATTACTCGCTATTTGTATGACTGAATGGATGCCAGAACCAGCGTATGTATTCCAACCGTGGGCGTTACAACTCGCATTAATACGGTTGTTGCAGCATGGATCGACATCTTGTAGCCCTTTAGGTTGTTTGGTGGGAACGTTTGAACTTTGGAATTGACTGCTTGCTACTTACTCCCCCTGGAGAAGTGGCGATCATGCACCTCACCAGTACTTTTGCTGCTGCCTGACCGTGGCTGGCATCGAACTCCGTCTCTTCTAGCAGGGTTTCAGTGCTATTGAACCTTACCAATAGGGCAGCAGTGGAGGAGTTACAGACGAAGTAAACAAACAGGTTTATTCGGTATAACTGTCTGTATTTTCTTTCGAGCAAGAAGAATGTGAGGTAGTCTATTACACATGAAATAATAATAACAAGTCTCGCTGGAGGACCAAGACACTATGAAAGTCAATTCAGTAAACTCATTCAAACTCGAATAGTCCAACCCCTAACAGAGAGTGCGCTGAGAAACATTACGTATCTTTGAGAGTTAACGGAAACAGCCCAGGCAGGGCCAACGGCTAGTCCTAAAGGTAACCTCGCGTACACTTTCGCCCGTTGCTTGGCGAACACGGTTCCTCGTCCCGGCGGAAACATAACCGATAAAAATAGAGGACGACTGCTGGCTCAACTAGCACTGGCGTAGAACTGAGTAAGACTGGGCGTCAGGGATCGTATCCCGTCAGTTTTATGTCCGTCACTCCAGGAAACTGTATTACTCCGCCGAGGAGAAGAGGGGCTCCGCAGCCAACCTGACAACGCGCCTTCTGCGCCCTTCCCCCGGCCCGCGTGTAAGGGTCGCCGCCCTGGGCGGTTGGAACACCTGGAATAGCGGTTCTTCCGCCAAACGGCGCGAAGGCGTGTGTCCCTCCGCCGTTGGTGAGGAAGAAGGGAATTTAAACTAACGGGCCAAGTGGGGCTTTCAAGAGTACGCCATATTGCTTCATTTCCGTATTAATTAAACGGGACATGACAAAATTATAAATCCTCCGTCATTAGGGAGTCAAGGTGTCAGCCAAGCCTGTGGAGGTTCTTACTTGTCGGGGAAAATTCCCTTTATGTAATTAAATTGGCAATTAAATTATGCTACTTGTAAAGCACTGGGCCGATCAGCCAGCGACCTATATCAATCTAATCGTAATTTCCCGTAAGGGCCGAATCTGCTGTCAAAATGACGTAATTAATTTTATTAGGGCACTCTACCTTTGACACAGGGCTGGACTATCTGTCATGTGCATCTGCCTTCCTTCAGCACTTAGGTAGCCAAAGATATTGGTGCTACAATCTGCTACATCAGTGAAGCTTGTCACATGTGTCATTTAGAGACACTGTTAAGAGATGATTTACATTAACGACACTACTTTTTGATTAAATTATTTGGTACAATGGGCCTCTTTCGGCGTCATTGTCATCCTCCTGTTAAATCAGATCAACTTCTTTCACTTCTAATATCGATTTCTCAACTGCTGTCACACTGTTCGTCGGTATTAAGGTGTTCATTTGTCACGTTTATGTCTTTTTATGTTATGTGACAGTTATTTTCATATATTGCAATATATATTTTGATATATTGGGATATCGCTGCTCATCTGTCAATATAGCAGTCGCATAACGTAAAAATAAGAAATAAACAATAGACAAAAAAATAGCTTCATACAAAACTACAACAACGACTGTTCTTACATTTCTGTTAATGTAACAACTGAAACAGAAGAGACGAACAGCGTGACAGGAGCTGAGAAGTCGATATTGTAACGCAAAAGAGACTAACTGATTTAACCCATTGATGCATAGTGTAGCTGATCAGCTACGTACCTTATTTTTCCAATTATCTCTCAAACAATTAATTGAAGTAACAATAACAAGTCAGTCTAAATTACAATTGCGACCTAGACTGACTTATTATTGTTACTTGAATTGATAACTGTAAATAAGATCGCTGTTTTCCATAATGTTCTCAAAAGTAATCTCTCAAAGTGATCAAAATTTTAACACGAATCCATTTGTAGCTGATTGAATACATTATTACATATGCTAGTAGCTCTTCCTAGAAATTATAAATCGCAGAGTGCTATTGAATCAGTTCGACAGTTAGCTGCATTGAGTTACTCCTAACATGTGCGTTTGTTTACTTTAGAGTTCCTCCTTTGTCATGTAAAAGTATTCAATGACATACTACTGTTGCATTATGAGTTTCTTTCTGGAAAGATGAGAGGGAAAACAGTGACATTTACTGCATCGGGTACATCATGGGAGCACTATACAGCTGGCCAGCTATGAACGGTTTGTCGCTAGTGGTGCACAATAATTTTAAGGAATCTTTTCTTCAATATTTTCTCGGTATATCATCATCATCATCATCATCATCAGTCAGTTCTATCACTTGTTGATGTGGCCTCTTTGAGTCGGCGTGTAACAAAGGATACCAGTAGGCTCTTTCATTTACTCCCATTTTGAGCTTCGCGTTTCCAACTGAGTCCTACTGTCTTCATTAGGTCTCTGTCCCAACTGTCTGGTGGTCTTCCTCTAGGTATTTTTGGTAAATTGGTCTCCAGTTTTGGACTCGTCTAGATCTTATATTACCTTTTAATCTAGCAATATAACAAGCCCACTGCCATTGCAGTGTAGACACCCTTCCCACAATGTCGTGACCTTTGTTGTTCGTCTAATCTGTACTGCGCTCTTTCTGTCCTTCTTTTGTGTAACCCAGCATTGATCTTTCCATTCCTCTTTGGGCTACTGTTAGATTTCTAACAATGAACTCATTTAAAGTCCATGTTTCACAGCCATAAGTTATTACTGGCAGTAACCATTGATTAAAAATTGTTCTCCTCAACTCAACCGACATCTTAGATTTCAAAATTGAAGAGTGTCCCCCGTAAGCCTGCCAGTCCAATTTATTTCGTCGTAATATTTCTGGTTTTAGATCACCATTCATGTTTATCAGTTGTCCCAGATAGACATATTCTGCGACTCTTTGCAGTTGCATATACGCACTATATATTATTCGTGGTATTTTTTACAGCTTCAATAAAAAGTCATGCATTAAAGGGTTATCACGCCGAAATAGGCCCTTTATATTAAGTAATTTATTCAAGAGCAGCGACCTTGCTGTAAATCATTTTAACAACACCCACAATTAGTAATTTTGACCCACTTTAGGTTACGGTAATAGCACTAAAAGTGGGCCTTTGCGATCGTCATTTGCCAGCTCGAAATTTAAATGACCATGCATAACCATGCATCTGACACGAAAACTGAATTCCCGACTTTGTAGAGGAGAAAATTCTCTACAACTTTGCTCTGTTATGTTTTTTTTTCATATCTCGTATCGTTTCAGAGATATTTGCAAAAATAACGGCGGTTTTGAGATGTATGTATGTCAGTCTGTCCGTAACGTGTTTCCTGTTTTTGAGATGAACCGTTCAACCGATCAGCACCAAATTTTTCACACTAAATTGTAGGCCGCCAGAGACCAGAACCTCCCTTTTTCAAATTTTTCGGACAAAAAATACGGTAGTATACTGAATAAAGCCGTTTGTAATATAATTGTAATTGCAAACGAACAGTTCATCTGACACTAAAATTGAATAACCTAATTGGTAGAGAACCTAATTGGTGGAGGGGAAAAGTCTCTACAACTTCGCTCTATTATTTTTTTTTCATATCTTGCATCCTTGCAGAGATATTTGCAAAAATAACGGCGATTTGACGATGTCTGTCTGGCTGTAACGTGTTTCCACTTTTTACGTCGAACCGTTCATCCGATCGGCAGCAAGTTTAACAGACATAATTGCTGGCTACCAGAGACCAGAACCTCGCTTTTTGAAATGTTTCGGACAAGAAATACGTTAGTAACACCAAAAAAAAGCCATTTGTAATGTAATTTTCATTGCAAATAAACCATTCATCTGATGCGAAAATTGAATAAAACAAATTTCTAGAGGAGAAAACTCTCTTCAACTTTGTTCCCATATGTTTTTTTTTTTTTTTTTTTTTTTGTTTGTTTTTTTTTTTTCATATCTCGTATCGTTTGAGAGATATTTGCAAAAATAACGGAGTTTTGACACCCTCCATTAAATTAACGAAAACGAGCCATTCCCAGATGTCACGTGATAGTCCTCGCCCAGAACTCTGTGGCATACGCCATCTTGCGTAGCGTATTTGATGGTTTTCTTATTGTAACTTACACGTTGTCATTTCAAAGCAATGGCGCACTGAAGAATTAACAAAAAGACGTCGTTCTTGTACAATAAATGATAATCTAGTGTCTACAAATGCCATAGTAGCATCAGTTAACAACGGCCATCAATAGTATGAGATAGTAGAACGCAAATCGTGACTGTTAGTTGTAGCGTAGTGGGCAATGTGTTGGACTGTGATGCTGAAAGATTTCTCTTTCCATCGTCAGTGTCTCTTTTCTTTCTTTCTTTTTTTTTCATTTCGATTTTTCGGCCTTCCTCTTTTTTTCGGCGATGGCTACCTGGACAGCGAAATCCACTGGAGGTGTGGCACCGTTTATTTAATCTACGTCTCAAGAAGAGGGATTGTTTTCTCGTTTATGTCACCTGTCCCTATGGAGCCAACATCACCGAACTAAAGCGTTGAAGCTAGCTGACGAAGAAATCACCGAACTAAAGCGTTGAAGCTAGCCGAGGAGGGCACTCTTGGTGAGCACGGGGCCGGGCTGTGGGAGTGTTGGGAGGCCAGAAAAAAAATAAAAAAATAAAAAAAGGTGCTGTTGGAAAAAAAGTGCCGCAATAAAAAAAAAAAAAAAGTTTGGTTCATCAGTCCCTAAACTTACAAACTACTTATAAACTACCTTATACTAAAGACAACACAAATATCCATGCCCAAGGGAGGATTCGAAACCCCGACGGGGAATGGCCGCGCGCATAGAGCATCAATGCGCTATGCCACTCTGCCGCGGCAGCTCTACTGGTTCTATGGGCAGATAAATCAGCAGGAACCGACCACGTGCTCGCCGTTGGAGAATTCCTCGCGGCGCTGCGAGAACTCTAGTGGCGTCGACGTCTGGCGGGAGACGTTAGGAAGACTGGCGATTTATGGCACAGGCCGGGTATGCGGCAGTGTTTCGTTCCCAGTGCACGGCGGAGGCGCGAGTTACGCGGGGTAGCCTAGCCGGCAGGGGGCGGGGAGATCGCGCGCCTAGTTAGGGGCAACTGCACTCGCGGGAGGTCCGCGCTTCCCCACTGAATAATGCACGGCACTGCCGCTGCACGATCGCCCACCGGATTCAACTTTCAGCACACGCCCACGGAAAACACGGCCTCAGCGTTCTGCTGCCGGAAAGTTGAGACCAATGCGGAGCCCGGCATGCCTCTTCCTCTTCTTACCTGGAATGGATTGCTACGGCTCGTATCAAGATTAGAATCACTAGATATTTATTTTAAGGTACACTACTGGCCACCCAAAATGGACACACTTTGCAGGAAGCGTTTCGAGACAGATGAAATTTGTAACATTCCTTCCCGGCGGTGAGAGAAACACTTGAATTTCGTTACACAGCAGGCGACTATTAAGGGAGACTGTACCGCCAACTGCAAGCGCTACACAGGGCGAACCACTTAAAAATCTTTTTCCGAATATTTGGAAAAATACATGTCGGATTAAAAAAAAGTTGCAATAAAAGTTGTTCAGCTCGATGAGATAAATCCAGTAGCATAAACCTCCGCTCCCCTTCACCATCCACAGGATATAGGAGGGCTGGCTCATGGTCATAGGTATTGAGTTGCAAAGAAATTTCATAGATAGTAGATCATGTCATAGGTGAAATAGGTGGGAAAAGATGACATATGGTGTAACATATCGCATTTCCCTGAGAAATTGCGTCAAAACCGCCCAGAAGTATTCTATTTATCTGCCAACAACCCTGTGAAAGATATCCTTTATGACGCTTTAAGCCACGGCATAGTGGCCGAGAGTATTGGGGCGCTATGCTCCGATGAACGAAGCCTTTCCCCGTCGGGGGTTTGAAACCCGCTCGGGCATGGATGTTTGTGCTGTTTTTACTATAAGTTAGTTTAAAAGTGGTTTGTAAGTGTAGGGACTGATGACCATGCAGTTAAGTACCATAAGCTTAAAAAACATTTCAACATTTTTGACTATTTAATTATAAATATTAGTTTAACTATTGTGTACAACTTAACGTGATTTTATGTTATTGATGTGTTTACATGAAGCTTTATTATAGTATGTTTTGTTTATGTGAATATGCTCTAGTTCTGAGAAACAGTTGAATGTAGTTGTTCCAGAATCTGCACTTTGCGCCAAAATTGATGGTGCGTGGGACCAGCACTATCCAGTTGCAGGCAATCCAGCACAGACTGTTCTCGCGGTAAGACCTGTGATAGTCGCGCTCTTAAAATAACCTTCAAACTTTATATTACTAACTACTGTCATTAACATTCAATTTTACGAAAATCCTGGACAGTGTTACATATGTCGCATGTCGTTTAACGAGTGTGTGTTTGTGTAATTAATAAGTAAAACTTTCCACATCGACGACGATCTCCTCAACAGGTATCAATGTAACGAACAACTAATCTAATCTTAACAAACTACTTCCCGTCTTATTTTTAAAAAATCATATGAGCACAGCTACCAATTATAAAAGTTCCACAGCAATTCAAGGTGGACAACCTGTGCTCTGTTTCTGCGTGGGAACAACAACGGTAAAGACGAAGCAAGGATAGTGAACAAAAGCTTAAACTTCACGCAATGACAATGCATGTAGCTCTAAGGTCCTCTCGTTCAGTGATACGTAATTAAATCTTGCGACATTGGCATGCTTGTGGTGGTAACACCTCCAAGTGAAAGTGTCAGAGCAAGTATTACAGAAGCAGATAACTTATAAAGCTCTCTATCCTCCTTTTTATCTCCGACCCTGCTGTAAGAGGCAAGAGGAGGGAGGTGTGACTTTGATATCTTAAATAGGAACACCTGCTTTTGATTACAGATTTGGATTCTCCTAGTACTATGGTATGAAACACTTTTTTGTTTCATGAAAGATGTCGCTGTAATCATCAAAAATGAGAATGAGTTGTTGTTGGTGTTGTTGTTAGGTTGTTTAAGGGGGACTAAACTACAATGGTCATCAGTCCCCCTGAGAATGAGTTGAAAACTGTTTGAAAACGAAAATCTCAAAGAAATACACACCAGATTAGAAAAATCAAAGTACAGTTTCTGATACTTTTGATTACGTGATACTTCCCACAATCATATGACGCACATACTGCGATCATGCTATGAGTCCATGGTCGGACTGTACATTGAAGAGTTGCTTCAACATTTCTATGAACGTCAAAGTACAAGGAAATGATATCCAATCTCTCTTCAATCGTTACCAACGTGGAGCAGTAGCTTAGAGATGAGTACAGTCCAAATAATTGAAGTACAATGAACAGTTTTACCACGGACTAAGAACATGATCACAGACTGTGCTTCATTCGGTTATCGGAGGTGTCACATGATAGCATTATCAAAACCTGTAGTCTGATATTCCTAATCTGATATATATATATATATATATATATATATATATATATATATATATATATATATATATATATATATATATAACCGTTTCAAATAATTTTCAATTCATTTTCATTTTTGCCAATTACAGCACTATTAATCATAAATAGAAAGTTTTCATGAAAAAGCTACTTATTTGTTCACTGAAAATCCAAATATGCAATAAAAATAGGGGGGCGGGTTGAAGACTTCCAAGTACTCCCCACTTTCCGCCTCCGGGGCTGGTGTCGAAGGTCGAGATTTATGCTACTGGATGTTCCTTTCCGAAATAAAATATTTATATATTACAGCAACGACAGCAGAATGAAGCAGGCACTCACACACTCAAAACATCATAAATAATATGAAACAGCACAAGAAACGCACTTGAAGATGGGAATAATTTCTCGAAATGCATCGTGCTAAATAAATTAAAAAAATCGTGAGTGGTAGCAGTATGGTTATTTATAAACAAATCCATTTATCTCACAGTCCCAACCTTTCAAAAAACCCTTTTTGTAATGGATAAAATATAATTTGAACTTATATTACAACTTTTCTTAATCCAATTTGAGACAGGGGCAGAAGGAGATGGGCCCAAAAAAGGGGTAGAAACAGATGAACATTGAGAGACGATAATGACAGAAATACACTAATGGAAGTTTCGAATAAATACGTACTGTAGGAAACTGAAATCACTCTACTCCGCCGGCCGCGGTGGCCGAGGGGACTGAAGCGCTTCAGTCACTGTCTGCACGGCCGCTACGGTCGGGGGTTCGAATCCCCCCTCGGGCACGGATATTTGTGCCGTCCTTAGTTCATAAGTAGTTCATAAGTAGTTTGTAAGTTTAGGGACTGATGACCCCGTAGTTAAGTCCCATAGACATTACAATTATTTGAACATTTGATTTTCACTCCGCTCCATATTTGTGTGGCGCTGGCACAGCAACCGTAGAAGATATTTTGGTAAAAAACAGTCTTGGTTGCGCAATAGCGATGTTATACTTATTTACAAATGACGCGTTTCGACTCTTCTTGGCATCATCAGATGTTTGAAGCGGAAATTTAGAAACTTGTTTGAAAGACAGGAGTTACCTTAGAAATTTGTAAAATCTTCCCTAAGCAAGAAACTCTAGATATAGGGAAAGTGCAGACTGATAAAACTGCAGGCCATATTTTCACATCCACGCTTTGGCGTATGGGAAGGGGTTAAGGTTTAACTAATAAAATGCCTCTGAAAAGTATGGTTTAACGAATAAAATACTTGTTACTGAGGTAGCAGGGCATCAAATTATTGAGGTGTTGCTTGAGAATTGGAGGGAGGGGAGAGCGAAGTCAGTGGTTCCGTTTTACCATTGACTTCGCTGCCTCCTCATTCTGAAGCAGTTCCCACATTTATTTTTAAGTTCTATTTTATTTTAATTTAATCATTTTGACGCCTTGATACCTCAGAAATAAATAATTTTATTCGTTAAACCATAGTTTACAGTGGTATTATTAGTTCAACCTTCATTCCCTCCCTCCACCTCTCCACGGCAAAACGTGAAATTGGTCATGTGGCCGGCGGTTTTATCAGCCTGCACCTTCTATATTTCTAGTATTTCTTGCTTAGGGGAGATTTTACGTATTTTTAAGTTAACTTCTGTCCTTTAAACAAGTCTGTAAATTTCCCCTTCAATGTCAGATGTTGCCCATAAGAGGCGAAACGCTTCAGGTATATATAAGTGAAACATCGCTTTTGTACACCCATGCCAAGACTGTTCTTTACCGAAATACTGTATGAAATATTAGTGTGTATTACACGCACCATTGAATATTCGTATGAGCGCACACTCAACTACAGAGTAGAGATTTCATTGTAGAAACGTATTACAGTTTATATTAGAAGGAGGAGACACAAGATTCCGTTTGCAAAACTAATAAATAAGATTAGTGGGTGGTGGGGGGGAGGAAATACACAAGGGGGTATGACGTGGATATAAAGTAAGGTAGGGAGGGAAAACATAGACGCAGATACTAGTAAGGATGAAGTGGATTTAGTGCGGGATGAGAGTGGTTCTGGTTTTTCGGGTGAAGGTAATGGAGAGATAGAGTGGATGAGATGGACAAATGGAGTGGGGGAAGGAGATGGACAAATAGAAGGGGAAGGAAGAGAGCCGGCCACGGTGGCCGAGGGGACTGAGGCGCGTCTGCTCGGCCACTGCGGTCGGGGATTCGAATCCCCCCCTCGGGCATGGATATTTGTGCCGTCCTTAGTATAAGATTGTTGGTAAGTAGTTTGTAAGTTTAGGGATTGATGACCCCGTAGTTAAGTCCCATAAGCTTAACAAACATTTGAATTTTGAAGGAAGAGGGGGGGGGGGGAAACAGAGAGGAGGACTAAAAGGAGATTAGGGTGTTACCCAATTCCCATACATAACACCCAACTGCGAAGCATTATCGAGCCCACTAGTACCCAAAAATTATTTAAACTTCTTCGCTTTTCACGTTCACCCTTTCAATTTTTAGCACACAGTATGGTTTCGAAATAACACCGCAACGAAGTGAAAACGAAATACCCAACAGCGGAAAGCTG
Source organism: Locusta migratoria (assembly GCA_026315105.1). NCBI lineage: Eukaryota > Metazoa > Arthropoda > Insecta > Orthoptera > Acrididae > Locusta > Locusta migratoria. The sequence continues at coordinate 123,145,417 of CM048745.1, read as the reverse complement.
CTTGATGTTGAGGAATGGCGCGGTGGGTGTGATGAAAACAAGTGCCGGCGGGCAGTTCCTCGGAGTCGCAGTCGTCGGCAGCAACAGTTGCAGGGTGGGGCCTTCCCCAGTCAGCCGGCCATACGTCTTGCGGACGTGGCCGACGCTCGAGGATTTATGTTGCCGTTAGCATCGCACCGAAAGCATGGGCGCCCAGTGGCTGTTGTGCCGGGCTGGCTGTGCCTTTTACAAAGCCACAAGGCGGCTCTCTTGTTTTGTGCACTGCTCGTGCTGCTAGATAGACGGCTCCCGTGTCAGCACTTACTCAAGACTCGACGGCAGTAGGAAACAGCTGAAAGCACTATTTTGTTCCTTTACTTGTAAAAGGAACACTAGATTACCACAGTCTTCGGAGATAATGTCAATTTCGCAAGAACAATTTACAGAAATAAATAATTGTTTACATGATGAATGAAACACACAAGATAACTTGTTAAATTATCTTGAACAGGTCCAATGTCTGGAACATGGAAGCATGTGACAAAGATGAATGAAAAATTTGTAAATATATGTTAAAATTTTAATTAAATTTTTAATTAAACTATGGTTACTAGTAAAAGAAGACATTGCATCTTACATCACACAAGCAGCGAAAACAGTTGTGATTAAACAAGAATTTTATAACTAGTAAAATAAGGTATTACAATTTATCCGGTAAGCAGCCAAACAGTTGTGATTGCACAAGGCTTTTGATAATAACTGTTTCGCTGCTTACCGGACAAAAAATGTAAGGCCTTATTTTACTAGTTATAAAAATTCTTGTGTAATCACAACTATTTAGCTGCTTATGTGATACAAAAAGTTATGTCTTATTTTAATAGTAACCATAGTTTAATTTAACCAGTTAACATTTTAACATATATTCACAACGATTCCATGTTTAAGATAATTTTTGATAATATTTTTAGCCAATTTCTATTGTTTCACTTTATATTTTTAGGATAACTTCATAATTTATTATAGTGTCACATACTTCATCAGTGTCAGGAAATTACATCACCACAACTTGAATTGTAATAATTTCCCAAAGGTTAATTATAAACCAATGCACTAGTCTCCTTTGAAAGTTATATATCTACCAACTTAAGATCTTTGAAACTTCAAGTTGTAATATTTAGCTGATGATGGCGTAACAGCCGAAAATAGGTTCGTAAACCAATAAATTTGCTGAATGTCTGACATCTTATGTGTTTCATTCATAATGCATCAAAAAAATTCAAATGTTTGTACAGCTTATGGGACTTAACTACGGGGTCATCAGTCCCTAAACTTACAAACTACTTATGAACTACTTACGAACTAGGACGGCACAAATATCCATGCCCGAGGGGGGTTTCGAACCCCCGACCGTAGTGGCCGTGCAGACCGTGACTGAAGCGCCTCAGTGCCCTCGGCCACCGCGGCCGGCATAATGCATCAATCATTCTGTCAAGAAGCGACAGAACAGTCAGTGAATATGAATAATTGTTTGCAACACACACACACACACACACACATACACACACACTCAAGACAAAAGTATTATCCAAATCTTCTGTCCAAATACTCCAAGAATCTCCTGAACTGTGATACACCTGGCACATTCTTTGCTTACCAGGACAGAAACAATCACCCAAACTCGCAACAACCGACAAAAGAAGAAGCAATGGAAATCATCCAGTCCATGGAAAACAACAAAGTATCAGAAGAAGACTCAATAGCGGCTGAACTACGAAAGTAGGCTGGAGACAAGACTGGAAACAAGTTGACGCAAGTCGTACTAAGAAAACATCTGGGTGAGCGAAACTTTACCTAACGACTGAACAGACATCAATAATTATCGAGGAATCTTGTTGGTAGTTGTCACATGCAAGATTTACTCCAAGGCCTTACTAAGCAGAGCCGAACCTCAACTGGATGTTCAAATGTTTGTATAGTCTATGGGACTTAACTACTACAAACTACTTATGAACTATTTACGAACTAGGACGGCACAAATATCCATGCCCGAGGGGGGATTCGAACTCCCGACCGTAGTGGCCGTGCAGACCGTAACTGGAGCGCCTCAGTCCCCTCAGCCACCGCGGCCGGCGAACCTCAACTGGACCAACAAATAGGGGATCAACAGGCAGGATTTAAAAGAAGGACCAGAAATTAGTCCTACGACAAGTAAAACGTATTTCGTCATCTTCGTCGACTTCAAATAAGCGTATGACTGTTATGACTACTCTCATAAAGATCTTGCAGGAACTGAGGCTGGATGAGAACAGCTACAGCTTAATCCAACAGATGTTAAGCCATACCAAGTCAAGACCGAAGTCCAGAGGCAGCCAACTGACTCTACCGTAACAGTAAACTAAAGCAATACTTGACAGACATCTGTCCTGAAGCCTAATATGCTTAAGAATGTCTAATCTCGAGCTACCTCCTTCCGCCATTCTCTTATCTTTTCCAGGGCACAGTTAAAGAGGAGAGGGGCAGATCGTCTCCCTCTCTTACTTCCGATTTCATTTCAAAACTTTCTGAGACGGTTCCTCTCAACTTTGCTCGTGACCTGGTGCTGCTTAAAGTCTGGATTCGTCTTTGGGTCTTCTCATCCAGCCCTATTTTCTGCATGATGTTCATGAGATTAGTCCTATCAGCTAAGTCGTACGACTTCTTGAAGTCGACAAAGATGATGACATACATTTTTATTTGTCGTTGCGCTGATTTGAGGTCGACTTTAGTCTCTTATGGTTTTTTCATATTTTGTACCGTTCCATAGTTATTTCCAAAAATAACGGACATTTGACACTATCTGTGTGTCTGTAAGGTGTTGCCACGTTTTAGGTCGTGCCATCTACCTATCGGCAAGAGATTTTACAGAAAATTTTGTTGACCACTAGCAACCTCTGGCAACATAACCCGACACCGTTAGAGACGGGTGCACTATGCCCTACCTTGGCTGTTATGCGTCGGATCGAAAAAAAAAATTGAAGTAAAAATGTGCATAGTTTAATACAGATTAACATTTGTTTGAAATTATTTCGATATATTGACCCTGAAAGGTAGTACCCACGTATAAATATATTATTCTGCATATGGCTCTTCTCCCATCACATTGTTATGCTGAAAGTATGATTTGAGGTCGATAATTTGTCTAGGGATGAATAAATCGAAGGATAATATATTGACAATGTTCATAACTTATTTCTATTACTGAGATTGGTTTCATTATTACTGAACTCTCCGCCCCCCCCCCCTCACCACAATACTTCAATTTTTGCCGTCATTGAATTTCTTTGAAAAGGCCTTCCATAAAGACCGAAAAGTAAAAGAAATTATAGAATAATCTGCCCTGGCGTTTTACTGGCCCAGTTTTGCAAATATTTCCTACAAAAAGATACCAGAATTATAAATAATGTTAACTGAAGTATATTAAATGATATACACTGTGTTATATAATTAGTTTTTTCTGATTTTCTATAATAAATAAAAGTATTAAATATGATGTAATTGTTTTTATATATTTAATTACATGTTAATTTTTATTGTCTTTTGTCCTAGATATTTTCAAAAATCATAAAACTACACCACTCTGATGTCCTGGAGACTATTTGGTTGCCCGGTTCCACCATCACTGTTGCAAAATCACCCAAAGAAACCTACTCTCAGTAGCGAGAACGTAACCATACGATGCATTATTAGTTGGGGGCGACTTCAACCTACCGAGTACAGATGCAGTCCTGTCGTTTGCTACCCTCTTTTATCGCATAACTGTTTCCTATCCATATACAGTCATCCATCTGGTATTTCTTCTTTTTCTCCTCATCCTTCTTCGTTTTTTTTTTTTTCTTCTCCTTCTCCATTCACTGTTCCCTCCATAGCATCTTTCAGCAGTCAATCTCTTCTCATCCTATGTCCAAGCCATGTACGTTTGCTCTTACTGATTACCTTCAAAATTCCTCTGCTTTCACACATTCTTGTCAACACCTCATTTCTCACTTAGTCTACGCAACTTTATCCGTTCTATCTTAAGTCCACATCAAAGATGCTTCTAATCTTCTTCTGTTCTCTTCTCTCAGTGTAGATATCTCAGCGCCACATAGTGCCACAGTCCATATAAAACATAGTGTCAGTCTCTTCCACAGATTCCTGTCCATACACACGCATAGAAGCTTCCTATTCTTATTAAATGCCTCCTCGTCAATTTCTATACGGGTTTAATTTCCTTGTGGGATCTCATATCTTACGTAATTACGCTTTAGAGGTATTTTAAAGCACTAACTTGCTGTATTACTTTCTGAACGAATCTTATATTTGTTCCATTTGTCTCTACTTGTACTTCTAAAGTTACATTTTTTACTTTTTAGCATTAATTTTCATTCCAGACTCCTCGCAGACCTTAGAGGGCTTGTATTTTTTTTTCTTTATCTTAAAGGAAGCACATATTCGACCCTATGGTAAAGAAATCGGCGTTTCTGTATTGCTTTTTGAAATAAATTATTTGAAATATAATTTTTTATCCTTTTTTGCTCCCCCATAACTTTGAAGGGCACAGGTTAGTGTAGCATCCCAGGATTTCTTCAATGCTTTAATCTTTTACAGAAATATGCTACTGTGTAACAACTTTAGGTAGCGTATATTTGGACCTTTTCCTATACTGAAATCATTTACGTCTCAATCATATTTCTTTCGTTCTTTGCCAGTGACACAGTATCATCTGCAAATCTAATAGCTTCTATTCTCCTACCATCGACATGTACACCTAGTTAAAAAGCACTGAGACGGGTACACACTTCTATTACGAAAATGTATTTCATATATACATGTGGCGCATGTTCCGAAAGATCAGATGTCACTTCTGATCCTGCAGTTGATATTCTTTCATATTCACAGAATATATGACATCAACTGCGAATGAGCAAAGCTGAAAATGTGTACCCAGCCGAGATTTTAACCCGGTTCTCCCGCTTTCTAGGCAGTTGCGCTGACCACTACACCACTGGGGACACAGTGAGCACCGCACCTGCAAGGATACCTAAGCACGCCTCCCGTCAGAGACAAATTCCCAGTTTCACCCTGCCCACAGTTCAAAATCGTGCTCAAAATCCCGCAAGACTAAGGGCCACAAACGTGCCCACCCCTCCCCACTAACGAAAGGATCATTGCCCGTCACCGACATATTACATACCTACATATGGCACCTGTTCCGAAAGAACAGACGTCACTTCTGATCCTGCAGTTGTTATTCTTTCATATTCACAGAATATATGACATCGACTGCGAATGGACAAAGCTGAAAATGTGTACTCAGCCGGGATTTGAACCAGGAACTCCTGCTTTCTAGGCAGTAGGCAGTTGCGCTGACCACTACATCACGGGGTACACAGTGATCACCGCACCTGCAAGGACAACCTAAGCACGCCTCCCCTCAGATACAAATCTCCAGCTTCACCTTGCCCACGGTAATCAAAACTTGTAGTTACGAAACTAGTTCCCGTAAGAGTAAGGGCCACAAACTTGCCCACCCGTCCCCACTAACGAAAGGATCATTGTCCGTCACTGGAATATATATATTTGGTCTGTTTCCCGCACTTTCAGGGTCGGCACTGTGTTAAATGCTGATTTGGTCTGTGCTAATATTTCTCCACAGGGGGAAACGTGTACCCCAAATGGCCAAACGTCTGCGTATAGTGTTATATGCGTTTGAAAATGTAAAGTGTTACGAAATGTTTGCGAAACTTGTAAATGAGGCAGGACTTGGAGACCAGCCCGGTATTCACCTAGAGGGATGTGGCAAACCGCCTAAAAACCACATCCAGGCAGACCGGCACTTCCGACCCCTTTCGTTAATCCGCCGGGCGGAGTCGAACCAGGGCCGGTACACTTCCCCGTCTTAGAAAGCGGTGGGTTAGACCACACGGCTAATAGAGCGTCTTTTTCGAAAGAACAGACGTCACTTCTGATCCAGCAGTTGTTATTCTTTCATATTCACAGAATACATGACATCAACTGCGAATGGGTAAAGCTGAAAATGAGTACCCAGCCGGGATTTGAAGCGAGCCTCCTGCTTTCTAGGCAGTTGCACTGACCCTTACACCACTGGGGACACAGTGATCACTGCACCTGCAAGGACAACCTATGCACGACTCCCGTCAGATAAAAATTCCAATCTTCACCCTGCCCACAGTACTCAAAATTGTAGTTATGAACCTAATTCCTTTCCTTGCAAGTGCGGTGATCACTGTGTCCCCAGTGGTGTATCGGTCAGCGCAACTGCCTAGAAAGCAGGAGACCAGGCTTCAAATCCCGGCTGGGTACACTTTTTCAGGTTTGCCCATTCGCAGTTCATGTCATATATTATGTGACTATGAAACAGTAACGACTGCAGGATCAGTAGTGACGTCTGTTCTTTCGGAACATACGCGACGTTTATATATATCATATGCCGGTGTCGGACGATGATCCTTTCGTTAGTGGGAAGGCGTGGGCAAGTTAGTGGCCCTTAATCTTACGGAAAGTAGTTTCGTAATTACGAGTTTGATTACTGTGGGCAGGGTGAAGCTGGGAATTTGTATCTGACGGTATGCGTGCTTACGTAGTTCTTGCAAGTGCGGTGATCATAGTGTCGCCAGTGGTGTAGTGGACAGCGCAACTGCCTAGAAAGCGGGAGACCCGAGTTCAAATCCTGGATGGGTACACATTTTTAGCTTTGCCGCCGTCCGCGGTGGTCGAGGGGACTGAGGCGCTCCAGTCACGGTCTGCACGGCCACTACGGTCGGGGGTTCGAATCCCCCCCTCGGGCATGGATATTTGTGCCGTCCTCAGAATTAGTTAGTTCATAAGTAGTTTGTAAGTTTAGGGACTGATGACCCCCGTAGTTAAGTCCCTTAAGCTTAACGAAGATTTGAACATTTTTTGAACACAAACACGCAGGGAAACGTATTCCACAGAGTAAATTGCCACAATACTTTTTCCTTTCTTTCTAGTGTCTGTTGTGAAACAGGAATATCCACTGCTGCATCCAGAAAAGAAGTATGCGACATCCTTCGCACGTAAGAAGCAGCTCAGGTATATATCGACTCCGTTTGGAGACACGATGCGCACTCAGGCGCCGCCCCTGCAGAGGAAATGGCATTTTCGGCAGCTGCCGGAGGCACCAGCGGCTCTGGTGGCGTTCCGGCGCTTCCATCTTCCATTGCTCTCGCTCGGCTTCCGGCGGCGGCGATGGCACCTCCACTTCTTGGTGCGTCCGGCCGGAAGACGCAGGTGAGCGGGGAGGAAGCCGGCGGCAGACGCCTTGATTGAATCTCTGCCGCTGGCGCCGATCGATGGCGACGGAACAAAAGTCGCGACTGGCGCCGGCGAGTCCGAGCACACGTGTCGCCTAGACACGTGACGGCTGGCCATCCGTCTCGCGACCGGGAGCGCTTCCGCCGAGGGCAAGAGCGCGTGTTCTCAAATCCACAATAGCCATAGTTCGTTTGTGTTGTATTTCGAAGTCTGCAATTCACCAATCGTCAACCCATCACTATTTAATTCACGAATAATTGCTTGAAGAGCACTAATACACCGCTGCTTATTTCTGAAATTTTCATCGTTAAAATCGCACAAACGCCTGTGCCTCGCATATATGTTTAAAAGCCAAATTATTTCTCCCGTTCCCCATTTATGTTCTTTTTTGTTCAGTCAGTTTCGCCAAAGTAGGCAGGTGCCGAAACTGTTTACTTGCCTTAAGACCGGCGTCTTCTGACACCGCGAACCACGAGGGAGCATCGCCGGACTGTCGCCGAAGCCACGTCTCCGCTACGCCTGGCCACCGACTCCCTGACTCTGACGCTTTCTGCCGAGGTCCCGAAGCACAGTACACCGAACTTCGAGGAACGTAAAGGCTAGTCTACACGACGACACTAGGTTGCGAAACTCGTTTCGTGGAATGGTTTCGTGTGTGTCTGTAGACACGGGTCAATACCATATACTTTCAGTTTCGTTGTTTTGTAAGTGCCGTAGTCGCCGTAGAATTAAAGTTTTGGTATCTGTAAGAGTCGTGGCGCAGCTATTGCTTCTTTGTGTGAAGTTACAGCATAAGACCAAACATAAAAAGATTTTTTTTACACGTGTTTGGGTTCGTGAATGGATTAAAAAAAAAACGTCAGCTACAAGCTTCCTAGGGTTTATTTGCGGACGGAGAAGTTAGTACTGCTTCCTCCCACAAGTCCCCTAAAACCTCCACATCCTTACGGATGCTGTTGCGTAGCAGTGTGCGTTTGTACCGCCCTACAGTACGCACGAGGTGCCGTAGTTGCTGTCCAAGTCTTTGTGGAAAGCATAGAGTTCTGACTAACCTGTTGTCTTCTATAGTTGTGTCCCCAGCGCAGAAGGCAGCACACAGGTCGTTGGTTCTTTTACAGCATACACGTGAGGCAAAAATAAATTCTGTATGATGGAAGCATAATAAGTGACTCACAAAATTTTTAATTTTCAGGGATGCCATTTATTAAATAAATAATAAAAAAATTAGCAACTATTGTTAATATGATACGGCCTATACTGCCCATAGTTCATGTTGAGACCTCGACTGTTATCACATTTACGCAAATCTTTACTCATGACCGGCGCGGTCCGGCGCGTATAGTGGTCAGCTCGAGACTGAAACTGCGGCGCGTTGCGAGAGGGCACCTGAAGCTCTATTTCGCGCCAAGACATGGCCGTCGCGAGCCTTCTGAAAAATCGCTCTTCTCTTATTACAATAAGAGAAGGCACCTTTGTGGTGTCGCACAAGTCCAAAGTGCGCGCAACCTACTTTCGCCGCGCGCCACCATGCAAGCACGGCGCGGCGTTCTTGCGACGACAGCCACGAGCGCCCTCTGCTACAACTCCGCTCGTGGCCACCACTGAACGACATCGTTCACTTGGGACTGAGATAGCAACCAGTTAACACTTCGGAATCAGATAGGCACCAGTGAAGACTTGGCTATCGGACAGTCCCTAGGCAGGCCTCTAGCTCAACTATGTATCAGCATTCTGCAGTACTGAGCTATGTAAAAGTTAAGTATTGTATAAATTCTGTGCAATATATATCTCGTTCTAATTTACTCTGGTGTTTCTAGTTTCTACTGTCCCACTGGCTGCTCACCTCCGTACCAGCACAAGCGTGCTTCCTTTATTCCTGTGTCGGTCTTTCTACTCGGCCACCGACACCTACGACGGAAACGAGACACAAAAGCGGCGACGAGGCTGGGACACAAAAACCTTAAACTTTTTAAACTGTCAAAATCTTGCCTGTCCTTGAGAGATATTTATCACAAATTCTCAGCTCTGAATTATTAATATTTAGTATATAATAAACAAAACTAATTTCAAAAGATATCACGTGACGTAAAAAGCAGCAGCCAGAGCGAGGAGAGCACCTGTAACATAGGCAGGCTTTCCCACGGGAACCAGCACCTACTGTGCCATATGCTACTGCTCCCCACCCCACATTTCAACATATGCTGCACTTCTGTCTTTCTTCCGCGTTTAAGACACGTGCAATGTTAGCAAAGAAACGGTCAGCGGCCAGAAATATGAAGTGGCCATAGGCCAGGAATATCACACTCTCAACACTGCAATTCTCAGATGTTTGTAAATCTATCGGACCAAACTGCGTGGCCATCAGTCCGTAGCTTATAAACTACTTACACCTAGGTAAACTAACCTAATGACAAACACACACACCCATGCCCCAGGGAGGACTCGAACCTCCACGGCGAGCAACCGCGCGCTCCGCAGCGAGGTGCTTTAGACCGCTCAGCTACTCCACCGCGGCACTACAATTCTCTTCGCCACTACTGCTGTGCAGCTCGAGACGAGATGCAGCAGAGCCCGAGTTCAAATTGACTGGAGTTGCACAGATAAGGCATGATTCGATCGATTACCAGCTACCTTTTCTCTTGTTTACCCCTTTGCGTACCAATGGTTTCTGCCTGAAACCACCATTTCATTAACCCTTTCGTGGTTTTTAATCATTTTTTAGAATATCTTAAGCTACCTCTGCCGTTACAGAGTCTGATTTGGGTCAGGATTACAAATATGACACTCAAAACATTTTAGCACATCCCATTTTTCCTAAAAACAAAAGTGGGACACATACTGATCATTTCTGGTACCGATTTACCTAAAACTTTTTAAAATAATTTCTTAAGTTATCCTAACTGTCATAGGGTCTAAACAAGTATATGATTCAAAAATTTGTAATGCACACCATATTAAAAAAAAAATGGGAGAGAGAGCTCTCTCGCAGCTTCTATAATAGAAAATGCAGATAATAGTAAACCATGTACCGTATTCCATTAGCGCTAAATTTTACAGAAAAACAGTTTTTCTTTGAAGTATGAGTACTGTAATATCGCAACATGAAGGCACTATAGGGCTACACAATGGTCACTGGGACACATGCGACCCACTAATAACATCGCAACATGAAGGCACTATAGGGCTACACAATGGTCACTGGGACACATGCGACCCACTAATAACATCGCAACATGAAGGCACTATAGGGCTACATAATGGTCACTGGGACACATGCGACCCACTAATTGTAAATTCACTGATAAAAACTTTTGAAGTGAAATGAGTTTTAGAAAGCTTCATTGTCGTTTGTAAATTCCTAAGAAACATAAAATAGCAAATATACTTACTTCGCACATTTTCGGTAGCGAGAAAACGACGAAAACCGATTCAAGGCACAATAAACAATGGTATGGCGCGAAAATTCACGCGGCAGCCCATATAAACAGTCACAGCCTTCTACACTGTAAGAATTTTAGCGCCTCGATTTTTTTCCGCGTTCTGAAGGGCCACCAAATGATGGCAGCACTATGCAGAATTACGCAACTCGCCACCTTGTGGTACAAATGAGGTCCGAAGTTAGTGGGACGTATACGTCCCAACAAACACGAAAGGGTTAATTATTTTCGGAAGGACCAGTGGCTTTCGCGTGGAACAAACGATGCTAGTGCAAAGCAGAGACATCAAATGATTACTGGTGAATGTCCAAAAAAACAATTGGGTCAGAGGGTAGTGGAATAATTTATTCAGAAACTGGTGAACAAAAACCATCAGATTTACTTTGACAGTTTCTTCACATCTTTCAGCCTAATAAAAAATCATTAAACAGAAACTAATCTTCTGGGCCAGATTGTATACCAACTATATTCCTCTCAGAGTATGCCGATGCAATAGCTCCGTACTTAGCTACAATTCACAACCGATCACTCAGCGAAAGATCCGTACCCAAAGACTGGAAAGTTGTCCAAGTTACTCCAATATTCAAGAAAGGCAATAGGAGTGATCGCCAAAACTACAAGCCAATCTCATTGACGTCGATTTGCAGTAGGATTTTGGAACATACACTTTGTTCGAATATTATGAACTACCTCGAAGAGAACGATCTATTAACACGGATTCAGAAAGTATCACTCTTGCGAAACACAGCTTGTCCTTTATTCACATGAAGTGTTAAGTGCCATCGACATAGGATCTCAGATAGATTCCATATTTCTGCATTTCTGGAAGGCTTTTGACACTGTACCCCACAAGCGGCTTCTAATGAAATTGCGTGCTTATGGAATATCTCCCCAATTGTGCGATTGGATTCACGATTTCCTATCAGAAAGGACACAGTTCATTGTAATTGACGGTAAGTCATCGAGTAAAACAGAAGTGATATCTGTCGTGCCTTAGGGAAACGTTATAGGTCTCCTACTCTTCCTCGTATTTATAAACGATTTAGGATACAATCTGAATAACTCCCTTATACTGTTCGCGGATGATGCTGTCGTTTATCGGTTAGTGAAGTCAAAAGAGGATCAAACGCAACGGCAAAGCGATTTAGACAAAATTTCTGCATGGTGCGAAAATTGGCAATTGACACTAAATAAAGTAATGTGTGAAGTAATACACATGACCACTAAAAGAAATCCGCTAAACTTCAATTACGCGATAAATCAGTCAAACCTTAAGGTCGTAGATTCTACCAAACACCTAGGAGTTACAATTACGAACAACTTTGACTGGAGAGAACACATAGAAAGGCGAACCAAAGGTTACGTTTCATCGGCAGAACGCTTCGAAGATGCACCAGCTCCACCAAAGAGACTGGCTACATCACACTTGTGCGTACTCTCCTGGAGTACTGTTGCCCTTTGTGGGACCCTCACCAGGTGGGACTGACGGAAGACATTGAGAAGGTTCAGAGAAGGGCAGCTCGTTTTGTTCTATCACGTTACGAAGGGAAAGCGTCACGGAAATGTTGCACGAATTGGGGTGGAAATCATTAAAAGAAAGACGTTATTCATTGCGGCGTGATCTGTTTGCGAAGTTTCAATCACCGACTTTTAGTTCTGAATGTGAAAATATTTTGCCAGCACCCACCTACTTAGGGAGACATGACCATCCCAATAAAATAAGAGAAATCAGATCGAAAACGGAACGATTTAGGTGTTCTCTCTTCCCGCGCGCTATTAGAGAATGGAACGGTAGAGAAAAGTTATGAAAGTGGTTAATGAACCCTCTGACAGGCACTTGAATGTGATTTGCAGAGTATCTATGTAGATGTAGATGTTTACCCTTTGCGTACGATTAATTTTGGCCCACTTTAGGTTACGGTAGTAACACTAAAAGTGGGCCTTTGCGATCGTCTTTTGACGGCTCGAAATTTAAATGAAAATAACGGCTTAACCATTCATCTGACACGAAAACAGAGTAACCGAATTTGTAGAGGAGAAATTCTCTGCAACTTTGCTCTCTTGTGATTTTTCCATATCTCGTATCTTTTCAGAGATATTTTCAAAAATAACGGCGATTTTAGGACGTATGTCTATCTGTCTGGCCGTCCGTCTCTCTGACCGTAACGTGTACCCTGTTTTTAAGCGAATCGCTCAACCGATACGCATAAAATTTTGCACACTTACTTGTAGTTCGCCAGACACCACAACCTCACTTTTTCAAATTTTTCGGAAAAAAAACGGTAGTAATACCAAAAAAAGGAGTTTGTAATATAATCGTAATTGCCAACGAACCGTTCACCTGACATGAAAATTGAATACCCTAATTGGTAGAGGGGAAAATTCTCTCCAACGTAGCTCTGTTATGTTTTTTTCATATCTTGTATCGTTGCAGAGATATTGGCAAAAATAACGCAAATTTGACGATGTCTGTCTGGCTGTAACGCGTTCCCACTCTTTAGGTCGAACCGTTCAACCGATCGGCACCAAATTTTACAGACATAATTGTTGGCTACCAGAGTCCAGAACCTCGCTTTTTGAAATATTTCGGACAAGAAATACCTTAGTAATACCAAAATACCCGTTTGTAATTTAATTTTAATTGCAAATAAACCGTTCATCTGACGCGACAATTGAATAAACGAATTTGTAGAGGAGAAAATTCCCTACAACTTTGTTCCCTTATGTTTTTTCTCATATCTCGTATCGTTTGAGAGATATTTGCAAAAATAACAGCGATTTTCGGATGTCTGTCTGTCCGTAATGTGTTTTGACACCCTCCATTGAATTAACGAAAACCAGCCGATCGCAGATGTCACGTGACATTCCTCGCCCAGAACTCTGTGGCATACGCTATCTTGCCTAGCGTACTTGATGATTTTCTTATTGTAACTTGCACGTTGTTATTTCAAAGCAATGTCGCACTGAAGACTTAACAAAAGACGTCGTCCTTCGTACGATATATGATAATCTAGTGTCTACAAACGCCATATTAGCATTAGTTAACAACGACCATGAATAGTATGAAATAAAAGGACATAACGTTTAGTGATCATCTGTAGCATAGTGGGCAAAGCCTTGGACTGTGGTGATGAAGGTCAGTGGTTCGAAACCCGACACTGTCTAAATTTTTTTTTTCCTGATAGGGTTTCAGACATTCTTGTTAATTAATTTTTTATTATTTAGATTATTATTTTGGTCGAAAATGTTTGCAAAAACTTATAAAACTACAAATCTAAAGAGGGCCGTAAAACACGTCAGTGCGATTTTTGTTTCGCAAGGACCAGGGGCTTTCGCGTGGAGCGATGCTAGTGCAAAGCAGAGACATCAGATGATTACTGGTGAATGTCCAAAAAAAAAAAAAAAAAACAATTGGGTCAGAGGGTAGTGGGATAATTTATTCAGAAACTGGTGAAAAAAAAGCATCAGATTTACTTTGACAATTTCTTCACATCTTTCAGTCTAATGAAAAATCTTCCCGATCATGGTTTGCATAGTTGTGAGACAGTGAAACGAGGTCAAAAGGGCTTGCCCAAAGATTACAAACCTGAAAAAACATCTTTAGCATGGGGAATACGCTACAGATGCACAGAAGGCATTTCTGCTTTCATATGTACAGGAAGGGAATTTGATTTCTGTCTCATTTTCATGATCCACGGCAGAAAACAACAGTGTCCTGAAAACAAAAAGTTGGGTCAGTAATTCAGAGCTCATGTCCCATACTTGTGAAACAGTGTACCATGCATATGAGATTGATAGGGAAACCAAAAGATGAGTATTTAGAATGTTTTGGCATATGCTGCACGTCTCCATTGTCAATTCATTTTTGTTGTTCCTAGAAAGAAGCGATGGGACAACAATGTCACTGAAGGCGTTTCAGATTGCGGTGGTTTATGTACTTATTGGCACAACAAATGGTACATTAGCAAGTAGGTGCAAGAATAGAAATGCAAACAAGTTTAAAAATGCGTTGCTCGAAGAACTGAGAGAAACCAAGTCTGAACAATACAAGGACGATCTCGTCATTGTGCACACTGCAGTACAAAAGCAGAACTTCACAAAACAAAATATTGTAACGGTATAATGTGTGATAGTGCCTGAGGAATGTCCGAAATTGCTTTAAAAAATCCTCTCGAAATCATAAGTGGTTCAAGACGGTATGTCCCAGTGGTTTCGCAGTGAAACCACCTTCGTTAAATATCATTTATTATTAGTTCAAAATAATGTTTTCATCACTTATGAGACTAATAAAAGTGACTTTTGTGATAATTATTACAAGTTTACTTATTTTTTTACATATTGGGCCTCAAAGGGTTATATATCAAAATCGATTGTTGTCCATTAGTCTCACTATCAGGCAAAATGCAGTACAGACGACTAAGAAATGAGATTGATAGGAAGTGCAAGATGGCTAAACAGGAGTATCTAGAAGCCAAATGCAAGTCTGCAGATGAAAAGTAGATACTGCATACAGGAAACTAAAACATACATTTGGGGACAAGAAAAACATCTCTACGAATATCAAGAACTCAGATGGAAAAAAGAAAAAATTCTCAGCAAAGAAGGAAAAGGACGATGTCGTAGAAAGGAAAGAGGAAGTACATCAAGATGAAATACGAGATACTATACTGAGAGATGAATTGACCCGCCCTGAAAGACCTAGGTTGCAACAAGGCCCCTGGGGTAGACAACATTCCCTTAGAGCTACTGGGAAAGCCAGCCCTAACAACCCTTCTTCACCTGGTGTGTAGGGCGTATGAGACAGGCGAAATACCTACAGACTTTAAGAAAAATGTAATAATCCCCATTGCAAAGAAATCAGACGTAGATAGGTGTGAAAATTACAGAACCATCAGCTTGATAACTCATGGTTGCAAAATTTTAACACGTTTTATTTACAGGCGAATGGAAAAGCTGGTGGAAGCTGACCTCGGGGAAGATCGGTTTTGATTCAGGAGGAACGTAGGAACACGGGAGGCAATACTTACTTTACGACTTATCTTAGAAGATGGATTAAGGAAAGGCGACCTTACATTTCTAGCTTTTGTAGAAAGCTTTTGACAATGTTGATTGGAATAAACTCTTTCAAATTCTGAAGTCAGCAGGGGTAAAATACATGGAAAGGAGGGTTGTTAACAACTTGTACAAAGGCCAGACCGCAGTTATTAGAATTGAAGGGCATGAAAGGGAAGCATTGGTTGGGAAGGGATTAAGACAGGGTTGTAACATTTTTGTAATGTTATTCAATTTAGACATTAAGCAAGTAATGAAGCAAAGCAAGTAGAAATTTGGAGAGTTCAGGGTGAAGAAATAAAAACATTGCGTTTTGAAGATGACATTGTAATTCTGTAAGAGACAGCAAAGGACGTGGAAGAACAGTTGAAAGGAATGGACAGTGTGTTGAAAAGAGTGTATAAAATGAACATTAACAAGAGCAAAACAAAGATAATAGAATACAGTCTTAGTAAAACGGGCGATGCTGAAGGTATTAGATTAGATAACGAAACAATAAAGGTAGTAGACGGGTTTTGTTACTTGGGTAGTATGGCAATGGGAAGAAAAGCGTATTTGAAAAAAAGAAACTTACTAACATCGAATATTAATTTAAGAGTAATGAAGTCTTTTCTGAAGGTATTTGTGTGGAGTGTTGCCTTGTACGGTAGTGAAACATGGACCATAAACAGTTCAGACAGGAAGAGGATAGAGGCTTTTGAAATATGGTGCTACAGATGAATGTTGAAAATTATGTTGGTAGACCGCATAAGAAATGAAGAGGTTCTGAACAGAATTTGGGAGAAAAGAAATTTTTGGCACACCTTGACTAAAAGAAGGGATCGCTTGGTAGGACACGTTCTTAGACATAGAGGTATCGTAAATTTAGCTTTGGAGGGCAGTGTATGGGGGAAAATCGCAGAGGGCGACCAAAAGATGCATATAGTAAGCAGATTCAATTGTATATGCGTTGCCGTTCTTATGAGGCGATGAAAAGGCTTGCTCAGGATAGAGTAGGGTGGAAAGCTGCATCAAACCAGTCTCCTGACTGAAGACCATAACGCCGGCCGCGGTGGCCGTGGAGACTAAGGCGCTCCAGTCACGGTCTGCACGGCCACTACGGTCGGGGGTTCGAATCCCCCCTCGGGCATGGATATTTGTGCCGTTCTAGTTCGTAAGTAGTTCATAAGTAGTTTGTAAGTTTAGGGACTGATGACCCCGTAGTTAAGTCCCATCGACTGTACAAACATTTGAACATTTTTTTGAAGACCATAACAAACAATAGTCTCACTAAAACCCAGAATAATTATTATCTTATTTTTTCTCTTTAATACAAGAGAGGTTATACGAGGCGTGTTTTTTAAATAAGGTCCGTTTTAGTGTAGACACTAGTAGTTCGCGCGCATACTGCAACGAGCGCGTGCGTCGTGTACCGGAATGCCTCGGGAACAACTGTGCTGAGTTTCAGCTCTCTAACTGACCTGTACGGTTCTGTTCTGTGCTTTCAAAATGTTTGAGACTATCAACTCGCCCACCGCGAGTGAGGCTCGCTGAGTGATACGGTTTTTGTCAGCAAGGAACCTGTCTGAAGCAGAAATTCATCGACAGATTTGGGAAGTGTGCGGTGATAGTTTTATGAGTGAAAACAAACTGCGTAAAAGGTACGAGAATTCAAAGATGGCCGTGACAACGGCCATGATGAGGACAGATCCGGTTACCCTTTTTCGATTACTGACGATTTGGTGGCTTCAGCTGAAGCGAGGATTAGTGAGAAGAGGAGCTTCACAACAACATGTCTCTCACACAAATTTCCTGACGTGTCGAGATCAGTGCTTTACAAAATTGTTTCGGAACACCTAAAGTTTTGGGTGGCGAAACTCCCAACAGAGAACCAGAAAAACCAAAGATTTGAGTGTGCGATGAAGTTCTTGACTCGTTATCACGAAGAAGGTGACGGCTTCTTGGACTGGAGACGAAATATGGGTTTCGCATATCACGCCCGAATCGAAGCAAGAGATCGTGGAATGAAGACACACGCACTCGTCTGTAAAGGTGAAGACCAAACAAGCTCTGTCCCTGTGCAAAATCATGGCGTCGATGTTTTGGGTTTGGCATGGTGTTTTGTTGGTCGACTCAATGCGACGGGGAACCACTATCAATGCAGATGTATACTGCCAAACCCTGAGAAAGCTACGCAGAGCGATTAAAACAAAACATATGTCAGGCTGACAAAGGGAACTGTCCTTCTCCGTGACAATGTAACACCTCACACTGCAGGTAAGACCCGCGATTTGTTGGACAGTTTTGGCTGGAAAGTTTTAGACCATCCACCCTACAGTCCTGATCTCGCGCCGAACGATTACCATCCGTTACTCCACCTCAAAGAACACCCCAGTGGTAACCGTTGCAATGATGACAACGTTCGAATCCCCCCCCCCCTCGGGCATGGATATTTGTGCCGTCCTTAGGATTAGCTAGTTCATAAGTAGTTCGTAAGTTTAGGGACTGATGACCCTGTAGTTAAGTCCCATAAGCTATACAAACATTTGAACATTTTTGATGACAACGTGAAAACGGCAGTCAACTCTTGGTTACCGAAGCAGGCAGCAAGTTTTTATTTATTTATTTATTTTTTAAATTTGTTGGGAGGTTTGAGAAATGTTTGAACAAACTTGGCAACTATGTCGAAAAATAGGGTAAAGTATGTCTTTTATGAATATAAATTTACTTTTTTGAAATAATTTTCGTCGTTTACTTATGTTCAAACGGACCTTACTTAAAAAAAAAAAAAACACGCGTCGTAAATCTATGAGGAGTGTTCAAATCAAAAAAAGACATAACGTCTTAACGACCAAACCGGCTGAAAGGCTGAAATTTGTACATGCCGCTTTGGCATACTGAAGTGCGACAGCTGGGAGCGAGAACCTTGCGTCTTCACGTCCCCTAAAAAATTCAAGTTTGTATCATCAGCGGGGAAGGTAATGAAGACCGTCTTTTTCGACGTCCGAGATCCGATACTCATCGAATCCCCCGGCACGGAATAACCATTATCAGTGACGTTACTGCGAGACTCTTAGTAGCCTATGCAAATCCAACAGGAGCAAACGGCCTGGGCTCATCATGGAGGGAGTGATTCTGCTCCATGATAACGTTCGTTCACGCGTCTACAGGTTCACACAAAGTGTGCTGGCCAAGTTCTAGCGAGAGCAGCTTGAGCATCCACTCTACAGCACTGTCATGTTGCCCTGTAACTTCCTGCAGCTTCAACTCGGACGACGAAATGGAGAAAATAGAGGTCTGGCTCTTGTCACAGCCACAGGAATTCTTGGAACAGGGGAGATCCATCGGCTCGTTAAACAGTAGGATAGCTGTGCTCAGGCCTCTGGGGATTACTTTTGAACAGAGACTTCAATTATACCCACAGTGTCGTTTCCTGCCGTCTTATTTGAACAATCCCTCGTATACCTACAACTACATAATTACGGTGAAAATCTCAGCAGTACAGAATATCCGCATCATGCTACAGCCATTCCCGTTGGTGGTTCCAGTCCTCCCTCAGGACGAACCGCCAATGGTGCGAGGAATGGCAGATGGCTCTACAGGGTGAGTGCACAGTGCAGGTATATATTCCTGTTAGGTATGGGTGAGATGGTCTATCTTTTACAGTATGTATCGAACATGGACGCTATCTTAAAATCAGACGGAAACACACGAAGACCTGGACAACTAAAAGTTACAGTAACTTTTGAACCATAACTGCTGCTTCGAATCTGTTCACATGTACCAACTTGTCAGGAAATGATGTTAACGGATGTATCTCACGACCCACTTGACATAAAGTTTAAAATGACCAATTTCAAGATGGCACCATGCTTGGTACATGTAAAAGACAGAACATGTCCCCTTACCATCCCGCAATATTTAAGTCTATTAGTTACTGAAGAGTTTTTGAAATAAAAGGGTGTAGGCGAAGTTTGACTCACGCTGTAGTTGTAGAAAAATGTTAGGCGATGAAGATGAATGGGATAAACAATCCCATAATGATCAAAGACAACATTGAGCGTGTGTTACTTGATACAATCGTATGGATGAAATACCTTCGCTTAAAGATGCATAAAATATGAAATCGAACGAGCTTATTTGGACAGTTATGGGGAAGGCGGATGGTCGAATTCAGTTTCTTGGAAAATTTTTTTGGAAATTATTGTTCGTCTGTAAAGAAGACCGCGTATAAAATGCTTGTGCGACCCCGTGTTGAGAATTGATTCAGTGTTGGGATATCCATCAGATCGATTTAAACGAATTAAAGCAATTCAGGGGCGGGCTGGTAGGTTTCTTATTGGTAGGTTCGGTCAGTGTGCGGTCTTACAGAGTTGCTCCAGGAACTCAAATGGGAAGCCCTGGAGGGAAGACGACGTTGTTTTCGACAAACACTGTTAAGGACATTCAGAGGGCCTGACTTTGGAGCTTGTAACATTGCTTTTGTGTTGCGGCCTGTACGCATTAATGTTAAACTCCGCGATTAAAATATTAAGGATTTTTGTTAAAATTTCGATCATAGAAAATCGGATAAAAATCTGATTAAATACTTCAGACAAGGTTGGATGAAATTAATACACGAAAAGATTGAATATAATGAAATGTCGGAATACAGATTGGGGTTTCGGCAACGAACAAAAATAACGTTATAGAGAAAACTTACGGAAAGTACCCATTGTAGCTTCTTTCTGAAAATGTTGATCACAGCAGCTGAAACTGTTAAACTATTGAATGGTTTAGATAAACTTAATGATACTTTCCGCAGTAAAATAATGTTCAGACTACGGTCGGGGGTTCGAATCCCCCCTCGGGCATGGATATTTGTGCCGTCTTTAGTATAAGGTAGTTCATAAGTAGTTTGTAAGTTTAGGGACTGATGACCCCGTAGTTAAGTCCCATAAGCTTAACAAACATTTGAACATTTTTTGAATGTTCAGACTGTTCGCCTCGTAAGTTATTGTTGACGGACCGTATACTAAAATTTGATAAGGCGATTAACAAACAGAAAAAATCTATAGGACTTCGCGAAATTGTTAATACGAATGCAGGTTCAAAAAGAAGGAAAGGTAATGATTTAAAGTAACTGATCGGGATTAAATCAAGGCCTTACACGAAGCGAAAGTAATGGTGTCGGAACATCATGTTACGACATAATATGGAGGCGCTGAAAATCTCAAAGAAAATGAATAATGAAGAAAGGACCAGGCTGTATTAAATGAAAACAGGGTGGAAACATTGTTCTCAACAAAAGAGGGTATTTTTTAAAGTAAAATTTAACAGCACTCACACTTACATCACAAAGCAACCTGCGTACGTGTCCACACTTAATAAGCTCAAACAAGAGACTGTGTCTGCGGTTCCGTCCTCTCGACACGCCTGAAGAAACAAAAGACGAGCGAGAAAACCTTTCCACAGATAAAATATTTCGAGAAGGAGGGAAAAACGGCGACAAGCGTCGCTGAACGATAAAAAAAAATAATTCAATTGTGTATTGTTACAAGCTGACTACAGGAATATTCTAATGACGACAAATTACATTTAGCCGAAAGACACCAAAGAGGGGTGAGAGAAATTATGGCTCATGCAAAAGCATTCTGACATTAGCTTTTCCCTCGTTCTATTTGAGATGGAAACAAAAAAGGAAATGACTGTTAGTGTTACGTGGTACCTTCCGCCATGTGCTTCGCTGTCGATTACGAGTATAAATGTAAATCTGGGATATGCCGACGAACTCCGTGGGGTTGTGTAGAGAGCTTAGTAGATATTCGAGACTCTGCCGCGGCGGAGTGGCCGATCGGATTGAGGCGCAATGCTCCGATGCGCGGCTGCTCCCCGTCGGGCATTCGAATTCCCCCTCGGGAGTGGATGTTTGCGCTGTCTTTAGTATAAGGTAGTTCATTAGTAGTTTGTAAGTTTAGGTACTGAAGACCCCGCAGTTAAGTCCCATAAGCTTAAAAACATTTGAATTTGAGACTGAAAAGCAATTATCTTTTACTGCTTTCTCTGATTTCCATATTTCGGAAGAAGGTAGTATTCTCCAAAACAAGGAAAAAGTGTCCAGTGAACATATTCTCTAAAATGCATACCGTAAGAGGCACTTGTGTTTCACAGAAATGAATATGAAAAACTTGCTAATAACTCTTAAGGTACGTATTTCAGAGCCTGTGTTTATTGTTTTTCACAAAGAACCTCCTTCAAAAGATGGCAAGCAAAGGGCTGGAATAAGTAGTTGAATAAGTGCACATAGCGTCACTGAATAACACTTCTGGACATGGTTTCCCGCGTAAAACTTTGAAAGGTTTAGACTTTTCACAGCCAAACACAAATGTGCCGGTGTGCAAACTTGTTCAGTTTTTATGACAAAGAGAATTTGCACTAATTAATTTTTTTTTAACTTTCTGATTACGGACTTTCTGACTCGATTGGTACGTCAAAAGGTACGGCCGTATTAAAATTGTGGAAGTCAATAAAATTAATCGGCAATTAAACCATATAAAACTAATTTTCCTCAGAAATCTAATGTTACAGGATGCTTGTGTAACCATAGGACCGTCATCTCGTGGGACCGGAGTATTTTTCCGGGAGCACAAATTAATTACCATTATTAATTTGCAATATCGTGAACAGCCACGATGGCCGTTCCAGCCGTTATTTCGAACGACTAGGCACTGCTTGTTCGCGGCGGTGGAACTCCACTTGTACGCTCTTACTTCTGGCGTTTCCTGCCTTTGCGAGACAACCACCTCAGAAGCGTGAAGCCAGCCGCACAAGCCGGAACCAGTGTTAGCGGTTCCGCTGGAGACGTTGGCTACAAGTTCCTAATTTTACCGGTGGACGAATACTGCGGTTCGACGTACGAGATAACAAAACCAAAGAGAGAAGTCCTCTCGTCCTCAGTTCCGTGCTAGTCTTGAAAGGTATCGGTTGACGATCTACTCTTGCGTGAAATTTGCCACCATTGTTGTAGATTTTGTTGCTGACTTACAGCAGTCATTAACTTCTCCGTCTCGACGAATACAAGTTAGTGATGGCCAGAGAGTTTATAGAAAAGCAAGGGTTTGTCTACAGAACGGTGGACGCGATTAATTTAAACATGCTTTGGCTGTAGCATTAGTCTTGTCCATGGCTGGGCTCAGCGGTTCATTCTCTTCGCTGTAAGATACCTCCAATATTCTCTGTAAGTGCGCTCTCTCTCTCATTAAGGGCTGGACGAATCATTAGCACCACCGTCTACTTCCATACGTGTGTCCATTTTTATTTTATCCTGCAGCGAGACATTCTCACTGTCAGGCTGCGTTTTGTACCTTGTCGTTCGACTGCATTACCGAGTGTAAGAGGTTACCTCACCTTTCGATGTGTCAGTTTCAGAATAAAACGACCTTTTCTTTTAACTGAACTGTCCGACTTATAATCTGTAGTCTCCCCTGTTGATATTCTTATTCATTAAATAACAAAAAGAAACCCATGCCTGAAGAGAGGATATTCGATGATGGCAACGGCCATAGCTGTATAGCTCAGGTAAGCCTAATTGTTAATTGGGGAGCAGAAATTAGACAGGTTTATTAATTCTAACAATATCTAACCTTGACGTGTAACGAAAGTCCGCCGGCCGCGGTGGCCGAGGGGCCAGAGGCGCTCCAGTCACGGTCTGCACGGCCACTACGGTCGGGGGTTCGAATCCCCCCTCGGGCATGGATGTTTGTGCCGTCCTTAGTCTTAGTTAGTTCATAAGTAGTTTGTAAGTTTAGGGATTGATGACCCCGTAGTTAAGTCCCGTAAGCTATACAAACATTTGAACGAAAGTCACAACAGCAACAAAGGTGGGAGATTATATGTAATTCAATGACGTCAGTGCATCATAACATTTTCAGTCAAGAGTGCCAGAAAACTATTTTTAAAGTAATTACAATAACGCGAAACGCACATATCGTACGCACCTTTTTATATTAGTGTTCTATGTGCAACTGCTAGATTTAGACGAAGTGGTAAAATGTCGTGTTACATTAAAATGTGCACACTTCACTAAATCCACGATATTACGTTTAAAATCATTTTCGTATTCAAACAGTATAGTATGAAAAGTAAAACTAACTAATTTTTCGATGGTGATCTGGGATTGTCAGTGTCATAACCTGTTACTCGCGAAGGATATTTCAATATTATAAATCCCAAAAACTCTATTTCGTTTCTCTATTACTATGGTTCGTCTCACATCGATTCCTTGCAGTGTTGCTATAGATTTAAACGACTTGAAGTTTCTTATTAATTAAGCTCTAACATTTTCAACAGAATCTATTAGCTTCTTTCTCCTTGTTACAGGGATAATCTTACATTTATCTAAATTTAATGAGCGACGACGTTCATTGGGAGCTCCAATAGTGAGAAACGTTATATTTGAGAGTGAATCACCAATTGCAAATAATTATTTAAATGATTTAATAACGAATGTAGCAGTCATTTTCTATTCTGTTATCCGGCTTTTCGCAATAATCACGATAAAGTGACAGCAATTTAAAATTATACTTGCTTTTCGCCGAAGGCGGCAATCAAACGATAATAGAATATACAATAAATAATCATGCGGCCAAGAACAACTCGCAGTCTGAGAGTTCTGTACAAAAATATGTGCAAACACTTCCGTGAATAAAAAATGCAATACCAACAAAGATCGCAGGTATCAGAACAAATTGTGTATGGCAAGTAACACACTGTACAGAAACTTCCTTGTAAGTCACAGAGTGAAGTTTTATTATGAAATAAGGATCATGTATATCTTCCACTCTGCTTTAACCACTTGATTGAAAACTCACAATTGCACTTAGGGGAATAAAGTAAGAACTATGAAGACAGTAGTATATGAGTGTTTGGCGCTATTCTAATTATTTAGCCGATGGTTTGGACGCTACTGATTGAAAACTTTATGGCACAATGATGTCACTGAATTACGTATCGTTTACTCATTATCGTATTATGTTTGTTGTTATGTTGTTACTTTGTTCCTCTCTATAACAATATCACTTGTCATAGAATGCAGCGTTTTGAATGGAAATGAGAAGGATCACTTTTTTCCTTCTGATCGAGTTTTATTCTGAGTATGGTTTTCGTGCTAGTTCGAATGTTCAAGGCCGAAGGTTTCAGTTGTTAGTTTTGACTTTCAGTGGGGACGAAACGTAAGTCACTACACTCATGAGTCAAAATTTCCATCTGTGTAACACCATATCCATTTTTGATTCCTCAAAGAACTCGAAGTTCAATCTTCAACAGGAAAATCATGGCATCAATTTTTCGGAACCTAACAAGTCCCTTTTTGTTCCATTTCACAGCCAAAGGAACTTCAATTTATGCTACTGCGCGTTGTGTGATCGTAGTAAGTCGAGAGAGAAAAATTGAAAAGAAAAGGAGTAGAATTATGATTTGTGTTGCGCCTCTCCTGTATGGCAACTCCGGATCGCATACCCTCCGCCTGACTCATGATACGATTTTGTTGTTTGGATACGACATTTTGAGTCACCTCTTATTTGCCTGATCTGGCACGCTAAAATTTATATTTTATCACCAAATTGAAGTTCTTGGAAGGACAGTGCATTTTGATAGATAAGGAGCTCATACTGAGAGGATCAGACAGGGCACCGATCTTTCTAGTTCTCATCAGAAATGTTATATTAAGCGCGAAGTTGTATGCCATTCATGAAGTTGTTACACATAAGTACGTAGTTGACCTACAAGTGCCGAGGCCCTGTTATCGGCACTCAATCGTACTATTTATCAGCCATGCGAAGCAAAATGTCCAAAATCAAGAAAATTTTTATTTCTGTTCAAAATTACGTAATTGTAATACACAATCGGAAACAATAGAAACATTAAATAACATATACAAATGTGTATGCTGATATTTATCATGAAGTCCTCAGTTTATAATTAATGGGTTACGTTTCGTCCTTGAATGAAAAATTCACATCAAAATATTTATTCATTTACTCAACTGTAGCAACTGAAAGTTGTAAGAGTTCTTTTTTTCTTTTCATGCTACAGCATTTTTCATGAAAGCAAGATTTACAGTGAACACACTGTATCATAGGAAAGGTATTTCATATTTCGCAGTACCATGGATCCTCTGCAACTTCCGAAAGTTTTTCCTTCACTTCATCTTACGAATTTCGTTATTTTGATATCCAGTTACCTGACTGCTCGCGAAAGTGACATTTTGTGTAATATTTTCTTCGGGTATCTAAAATTTGTTTTTCTCAAAGTGGTAGAGACTATTTAATTTATCGTCGGAATTAAAGTGTCTGAACCACTCCAGAAATCTCCGGTTTGGCGTGTGGTCTACAGGAATGTCCTCTTGAGGGAAAGACAGCCAGTTTAAATCAAAACGTCGGACACAGACGCGCTATTCCTCTTAGTGGCAACTTGGAACGAACTCCAGCAACTCGTATGAAAAATGCGTTAGAAATGTCTCCTACACTCTCCCCCTGGAGTGCGTAAGAAATCCGTGGCCAACGGCAAAATGATTACTCCGAAACTGAAGCTAATGTTTCTTTTATATCTACCCGCCCTTTTACGCAAATGGCAGCACTAAGCGAACGATTAAAATTAAAACATTTCTTCTCTAGTTTCAGTATAAATGAAAGTACTTCTTCCTTCCTTCACGTAAACTCGATACTGTAATAGAAAATGAGTAATGAAAAGCGACAATAATCCTTTATTAAATTACGAATAAAAAAATGATTTAATGGAATTTCTCTTTGTAAAAGAAACAGTAAGTACAAAGAACAGTTAGGATTGTTTCAATGTATAAAGCAGTGAAGCAATTTTCATCGAGCTCTCTTTTTTCTGAACAATTCGACGGCCAGCCATGTTTTGATAGTCTGAATTGCTAGTTTTGAAACTCAGACCTTCACTATAATAATTAACATCAGATTTCTGAAAGTGTTGAAGAGTGAACATTTATTCCGTTACCGCCGGAGGTTCGACTGCTTCTTCGGGCATATTTGTGTGTGTGTGTGTGTGTGTGTGTGTGTCTGTTGTCCTCAATGTAAGTTAAAGTAGTCTGAAAGTCTAGGGACCGATGACCATAGCAGTTTAGTTCAATAGGTTTACAAGCATTTGAACGTTATTGAGTGAATAGTTAATGTTCTTGGGACCACAATAAAAATATTATTATTATTATTATTATTATTATTATTTTCCGGCAATTGACTTAATGTCATTCGCCTTCTTGCTTCCCAATACCATTTCGTTAAGTTTAAATTACAATCGTACAATTCTGAAGACTGTTTCAAATGATCACTGTTCATTATGATACCAGTCTTGCGACACAGAACACATTCTGGAGACGGCAGGATGGAGATCTGGTGCAGGTGGGTGGCCAAACAGTCGTGTCCAGTAGTCAGGCGGAATGTTGCCGCTGTACTGCCTCTCTTCTTGGTCCATCTAGTATCAGTTGGTTATCCAAGAGGGTTTCCTAGGAAATTCCCTCAGATGAGATTTTATTAATTTTTCTCAAATCTTCTTTAAAAATGTTGTAAATAATGCGTCTTACTGCAAAATATAACAGGGTACTTTTTCCAATTTGTTTAATTTTTGTGCTCTTTTTGGCTAGGAAATCAGCTTTCTCATTACCATCTACGCCACAGTGAGATGGTATCCACTGAATTGAAATTTTCTTGTTGTGTTGCTGTAAAGACTTAATTATTTCTTGGATATCTTTTACTTTAGCAATTTTTTGATCTCTTAAGTTAACAATTACTGATATTGCTGCTTTGGAGTCAAAGAATATGACTGCTTTATCAAATGTGGGCAAATAGCTATTTAGCTGATTTACTGCAGTTCTGATGGCTTCAACTTCACAATCAAAATTTTAGTGGCGTGATCCTAAACTTTCATAAAAACAGAAAATCTGAATGATGCTTTCTTAGTTAGCGATCTGTAAATGAGTTTAAATATACAAAAATTCAATTCATACACTTTTACAAGTGTGTCGTCTTATAAGGACAAGGGTCTTTCACTAAAATAACTAAATTTTATTAATAATTCAGAACTAAAAGGAAGGTACTGAACGTAACGATTGATATTACTTTCTTCTGACAAATAAACCGTCGTCCAGTATAACCGTCAGAGTTTTCATTTAATCGTTGGGTTTGTCATACATATTTACTGTGTGATATTTTCATCGTTAAAGTGTGTCTGCTTAATACATCCATATAACATTTAAATGTTTCATATTCAATGAAAGCATCAGGAGAGATTCAGGCGACTCAAACATAACAATCTAAGTTGGCCACACTGAATACGTTACCTGACTTTTGTAGCTAAATAGGGTAAGTGTACCCTTATACGCCACTGTCCGAGTAATCGGCACTTTAGCGATTAAATGCGTTTATTAAATGCACAACTTTGTAGTGACGTCATCTACCGAAATTTTCTTGAAGTTCCAGTACACAGAGTTCGTCCACAATAGGTACGAAGCGTCTTTGTCAAAGGCATTAAACTCTGTGTTGAAACGAACGCAGGTGATGTCACTGTCTTTGCTTAGCGTACATGTCGAAATGTAGGAGTTCAGAAGCCGTTACAACAGCTTGTTTTGTAATGTAAGTACACTTGCATATCAATATATTCTTTTGTAAAACTACATGCAGCATGAGTCAGAAGACCTGTTACTTTGCTCGTATTACATTTTTAGGTAATGCCGTATATTGGTTCAAAGAAAAGCATTCTGCTTTCAGATATCAGCAAGTGTGTCAATAACTTGTGTGACGCACTTTAGCCAAAAGTGTACGATTTCTTTCAATATTTCCCTCCTATCATAATCTTTCGTATTAAATACAAAGAGAAATACTTTTAGAACATTCGAACCAGTAATTGGCATGTACATTTTTATTATTTAAAACCTGGTAAAAGAGATGCAGGACACAGAAACGCCACGCGGGAGTTCCACGTTACGGATCGCGCAGCCTCCCGCGTCGGAGGTTCGAATCCTCTCTCGGGCATGGATGTTTGTGTTGTCTTTACTATAAGTTAGTTCATAAGTAGTTTGTAAGTTTAAGGACTCATGATCCCGCAGTTAACTCTTATAAGCTTTACAAACATTTGAACATTTTTGACAGTGAAATATCTCCGTGACGATTACTCGACAAGGAATTAAAATATGCTGATAATTCCAAACCTTCTTTACCTCGAAGAATGCATGAGGAATGGTATGGAAGCAGTGGCTGGTGGTATGCCTGTTCTCAGAGCAGCGAAACAGTACGGAGTGCCCAAATCTACACTCCAGGATGAGGTAAGCGGCAGAACATGGCCACTCATCGATTCTTAACACACTGAATTCCAGTAATGCTAAAAGACACGTGACAAAGCCACATAATCTGTCAAGCCAGTCCTCAGACAAAGGAAGAGTCATTAAAGTAATAATAATAATAATACGTCAAATTAAATCTGAATCTTGATGAAAATCCCGAGTTTATAGACAACACACACAGACCAGTTAATTTGTTAATTAATAATCATTAAAATTTCATCGCACGATTATAGGCATAAAACTAATTTTCACAGGCCCACATACACTACCGATGTATTGTCTGCATAGAGGAGCATCGGTTGGAGGGATCAGCAGAATTGTGGCAATGAACATTTAATTATTATAGAAAATGGCCAAGATGGCGATATCTTGTTTAGTTTCCCTTCGGCCGTTATTTCAAACTGTCGCTGTAGCACATGGTGGCGTAGGGAGATGAGTTTTTGCGTTCTGCGAATCCGCACCAGTTCAGGGCATCCAACATGACGGTTGGAACACCGCCACTGCCGGCGGTCACAGGATAAGTAACGATGAGTCCTCCCTCCTCTGTTAGGTTGGCTACAGCAACCTTTTTGCCCAACCGCGGAGGTGCATACGAGTGCATTGGTCACATCTTTAAATAGCCTAGAGAACTACTTCCACTCCCATTCCCTTTCAAATCAAAGTCAAATATTTGTAGAGTCTATGGGACTTAACTACGGGGTCATCAGTCCCTAAACTTACAAACTACTTATGAACTACGTACAACTAAGGACGGCACAAATATCCATGCCCGAGGGGGGATTCGAACCCCCGACCGTAGTGGCCGTGCAGACCATGACTGGAGCGCCTCAATCCCCTCGGCCACCGCGGCCAGCCCATTCCCATTCCGTTGCAGTTCCTGAAGGTATCGACATCGAGAGATCAGCGTGCGGCAGATACCGTCGGTTAGTGATACGTGCTTCCTATTACATTGGGAGCAAACAGCCTGTCCTAGACTTCCGCGCCGGACTCGACATGATCACCGATGCGACATACTTTGCATCTTCCGTGGACGCGATCGCCTTACTTCTGCACATGCGCCGTCTTTTCGGGAACTGCTATTCTGTTATGTAGCATGTTTGATGCTTAGGTCCGATCCCTGCTCTTGTAATCGTGCGCGAACTCATGGCTAGTTTCTTACCTATCGTCTTACACTCTCTCTCAGAACTGGTTCTTATGTATATACTTACTATTTTATATATTTTGCGACTTGGCCTACAGTGAGTCTATTATACGCACAGTGGCTGCATTCAGTGTGTGAGGGTTTATGGAAATTTGTGACAGGGCTACGTCATTTCTACGTGCTTTGTTGTTAATATATTTTTTTCTATAGCTTCCCTTACTGTCCCCCCTTTTTGTATTTATTTATTTATTTTATTTTTTTACTATGCGCTGAAACCCCTGATGTAAGAGACGAAGTCCGACCGCCTGGGTCAGAAGATCTGCTGGTTAGTTGCCTGCCAGGGAACAATGATAGTCGGAGACTCTTTGAAGGGTAATTTACCCATCTCTCCTTTATTCAGCCACAGCTACGGCTTCACTCAACATTCACTACGCTAGAGATTCTTACTGAGGAAAAGGAAGTAAATCATGTTAAATGGAGTATCACGTTAAGTAAAAAGGGATTTTTTTGTATCCCATCCTCGTCGCCACTTTTGTGTCCCAGCCTCGTCGCCGCTTTTGTGTCGTTTCCGTCGTAGGTGTCCGTGGCCGAGAAGAAAGAGACCGACACAGGAATAAAGGATGCACGCTTGTGCAGGTAGGAGGTGACCAGCCACGACAGCAGAAACTAGAAACAATAGAGTAAATTAGTACGAGATATATATTTCTTAGAGGCTTATTAATACTTAACTTTTACATAGCTCAATACTGCAGAATGCTGATACATAGTTGAGCTAGAGGCCTGCCTAGTGCCTGTCCGATAGCCAAGTCTTCACTATCTGATTCCGAAGTGCTAACTGGTTCCTATCTCAGTCCCAAGTGAACGATGTCGTTCAGTGGTGGCCACGAGCGGAGTTGTAGCAGAGGGAGCTCGTGGCTGACGTCGTAAGAACGCCGCGCCGTGCGTGCATGGCGGCGCGCGGCGAAAGTAGGTGGCGCGCACTTTAGACTTGTGCGACACCACAGGATTAGCTTTGACGAATCAACACGTTATGATTCTGTAGCTATGCATGTCAAAAAATTACAGAAAGAACCCCGTTTTAATAATGTTTGAACAGGTAGACATTGGTACGAGGCCATTTCTTTAGAGGCATCCTGAAATTACTGAAAGGTTTCCCAAAACTCTGTTGTTTGACACTATATAAGAAAGAGCGATTTGCAAGAAATTTGAAACATAATTTCGAACCTTTATTATACTTTTCTCGCTGACAACCACAGGAAAATGATGAAAGAAAAAAATGTTTCTCGCTTAGTACTTTTTCGTTGTTCATGGAGTAGAACTACGGCATTGGGTATGACGTTATAATTTCTAATTTCTATATTACGGATTGTACTTGCAGTAAATTTTACACAAAGAATACACACATACAGATGAATGGTCCTTCCAAACCATATCACATTACGACACGTAGTTCATGAGATATGAGCACATGAACAGTAACGTTAATGGAAAACCGCTCCATTACGCAAAAGATTATAAACTACAACTTATTTACTGCGGACTGTATTCTCAACACATTTTACCGACATACAGCACTCATACAAGTGAATATATACCTGTATTTGCAACAGATTTTACCGACATATAGCATTCATACAAGTGAATATATACCTGCAAAATTATACAGTTCTAAATCATATAATTCAATACATATGACAGCATAATACTGCGATGGTTAAAAACGGTTCACTTCATGAAGCTCGTAATAATGCATTTCTTATTTAAAGGTAAGACACACTTGTATTCCAGTCACGCTAAGGAAATTCCTGAAAGCTGAAGGTGCTGTTGACTACTTTGAACTGTGAAGCACACGTAGTTGCATGCGAAACCAATAGACTTGTATAGAGCTGCAGTGAAAGGAAGAATGAAACAGCATACATCCAACGAATATTCATTATTTCCGACAGATCTATGGCTGCGATTTCGGACATGTTTGAAATAAGACACCGCACCAGTTCTATATAAACAAGACTTGCACTTTTGCTTCAGTTGTCTTCATGTCGATTAGACCTGTAACATTTGTGGAATATTCTAAATGTTCAAATGTTTGTAAATCTAAGGGACTTAACTACGTTGGTTATCAGTCCCTAGGCTTACAAACTACTTACACGAACTTAAAGTAACTTATGCTAAGGAAACACAAACACCCCTGCCCGCGGGAGGACACGCATCCCCGACGGCAAATGGAACGAGGTCGCCTTAGTGAGAACTTCTATTCTGCCGCGGCGTGTGGAGTATTTTCGTCAGCAAGGTAGCACAACCAAAAATTTTCATGATTTGTAGGGTCGCCTATAAAATGAATAACGAGAGATTGCAGGAACAGAATGAAATATTTTTGCATTGATACAAACTTGATCTGCTGTTCTGATTGCAACACGTATTTACGTAGTAAAATAGAGAATATCGTTGGAGTCTAACAAATTAACGGCTTAACGCATTTACACTCGTAAGTGTATGATGACATAATCTCCTGGGGAAACTCATTACTTGAAAAGAATTTATCTGCATCACATAAGGGTGTAATGCATAAATGCTATTTAAAAATTAATTTTAGCTATTATAGCAATTAAGTCTGCGCTTTTGGCTGAAATAGCGAATGCTTTAAATTAGTACTACAATCAGTCGCTATATAAGCTAGTCGGTGTTATCATTGCAAAGTTATGTATTTCCTGAAGTTGAAATTACAGCATTACAAACCAAACCTGTCAGCGCGACTAACACACCACTTACAAAGTTCTGATCAACTCAGAAGTTGTGAAACCGAATGCATTCGTGTGAAATTTTCGCATGTTGGTATTTAAAGATATGGTTTATATAATATTTAAATGTTAGGAACCATTTAGTTAGCTTCACCTGCCTAAAAATGCGAAGTTTTCAGTAAATATTGACCACTTGAAAATGAAGCTTCATGACTCGAAAAGTACTTCATGGAAGATTGTTATATAAAAATCAGTAAATACTGAACGACTGCAATACAATTCCAATAATAATGAAGAAGAACTTACCAAAAAAGAAGAAAAAACTACAGAGAAGTGACAAAAATATGATGTAATCTGAAAATAAAAATCTTTCAAACAACTACGATTTTAGTAATTTTTATTTTAATGCTAACAGTGTGACTGATATAGATGAGGATAATATTTACTTTTAAAATTTATTTCCATTTCACTAGTATCATGGATACTGATGAGGTGAATGTTATTTAGTCATACTGAAATCAATCTTTAAAAATTATTCTTTAATATTATTTTGCTTTCAGAAACTGCCTGAACCTATATTGAAGTGGATAACTTTGCTAATTCCCTTTTTCATTACTACTACGAAAACGATTTCCTGGTGCAGATCGCTGCAAAATTGTACTAGTAAAAAGGATCGCCAAAGACTAATGTCAAATTACACTTGAGATGTACTAATTAGTTTCCCACAAATAAATTGGAACTAAAACAAAAGAACCATCAGTATTATGACATTTTAGTATATTTTTGAGTAATTACAGTTCCTTTCTACCGATACTCAGCTTTTCAACATTGTGATGTATGGGGGTTCTGCTCGCTGCAACATTATTCTCCTGGGGCGTCGTGGTAGAAATAAACACTCGTAGATACAATTTTTCACTTCTTTAATTTGAATCAAACTTCTCCTCCACCAAAACATATACAAATTACAAAGCATCAGAACGGTAGTACTTCCATTTCAAGGCGCAGACTAACATAGATTCCAGAGCATTTGACAAACGACTAAAACTCGAACTCCCCTCAGACAAGGCGGTGAGGCAAATATATAACATCGACAATAATGACGTTACATTATCCATTGTTCATAACAATTGAATACAATAATTTACAATTAACGAACACAACAGTAAAACATTTCATGTACACAAAAATATTCACAATATAAAATGAAAACTATGCATACAATAATTTTATATGGCACATGTATTTTTAAGACGAAATTTCCGATCTTTCTGTTGACAACAAAGCAAAATGTAAAATGTCAATTAATAAGTTAATGAGTTCATCATACATGTTCCTAACATATATTGAGCTATCAATTATCTTGGCAATTCTCAAAATAAGCTCAAAATCTCACATGAGTCAATATATACAAAGAATTCAATATCGATAATTAATGTAATAGTCGAAATAACACAATTAGCTGGTCAAAACAACTTGTTTACGAGCCTTACATACAATGCTATTTATTTTCATTTCTTTTTGTTTTTCACAAAAGTTTTTACAATTCGTCTCTTTATGTCTTTAAATAACATACAATGACAAAACTATTGTTTATAGAACTGTCTGGAAAGAAAATATATGAATCTCTTAATTAATGAAATCTATCACTTGTTTTAATCACAGTATCACCGAGACACTGTCCTACACTGATTCCTAGGCTGGCTATAGCGTTTTTAATTAACTTCACACGAAACGTTTATCACTATTTAACCACACGATTCCGGATCCGAAGCAGACGGTATCGTAGGATGACATTGAGATGAGAGGGCGGTTCGATGCAGACGGGTGTCGTACAATAACATTGAGATGAGGGGGTCAGCAGTATAGTTACAGTATACATGTGCATGATTATGTGTGTTCAGCGATAATGTCCAGATTTGCTTTGTGTATCTTTCGGTAATCCAGAATAATTTTACCCGTAACGAATGTTGTTTGAACATCTTCCAACTCAACACGGAAATTAATTAACGTAAAATAACTTGACACTTCGTGTATTGCAACCTGCGGAATAAACGTAGACTAAGAGTTAACTGTACTGAAACATACTCAGAAGGGACAAACGCTGAACAGTAGAGAAATTTAGCTAACCTGACTGCTAAGTGAAATAACGTGTTCAAGGCGCCGTCTGCTTGATGGTGAGACTGCCATAGCCCTGATACTCTGGATAATTTTACCTCATTAGTTTTCTAAAGTATGTGCAACAGCGATGATTTTCAACCTCCTTCATCAAACGTGAAAGAGAAGCTTTGCGCAAACCACAAGTTATTGTTATTGCTTTTAGTCAGGTGACTGATTCGATGCAGTACTCCACCTAAGCTACCGTGTGCAAGAGTCTTCATCTCTTCATAAAAAAACGGCGATCTTGTTACTGTATTCGTCCCGTGGTCTCCCTCTGCAATTTTTAACATCCAAAATTCACTCCAGTGCTAAATTCAAGACATTCTTTTAGCCCCATTTCTGTTCATTACCCGCTCATTAGTGATGCAATCTACGCATTTAATCTTCAGCAATCGTCTGTAGCTCCACATTTCGAAAGTTTCTATGCTCTTCTTGTGTGAACTATTTATCGTCCATGTCTCACCGTGTACGAGACTACACTCGAGACAAATGCCTTCTGAAAAGAATATCTAACACTTAAATTAATATTGGATGTCAGCCAATTTCTCTTCTGCATAAACACTTTTCTTCCAATTGCCATGTTCCATCCTATTTATTCAAGGCGCGTTTCCTTGTGTCCTAGCTTTCTAATGTTTACCCAGTGTACGTCTACAGTTCACAACGAATTAAATACGTTTAGAGTCCATTTCCGTTCCTATATATATCGAACAGCTTAATTCCTGCTCCTAAAATCTATGTCTTACTATTTAAAGCCAATCTGGTACCTTCTGATGTCTCCTGGTCTCTTCCACGTATACCACTTTCTCTCATTATTCCTAATCCAAGTGTCTGATGTAATTATGTTCTGTGCAAAATTCTACCAGGTGATTTCCTCTTTCATTGCTTTTCCTTAGTCCATATTCACCTACTACTTTTTCTTCTCTTCCCTCTTTTTACTCCTGCATTCCAGCCTCCCAGAACTATCAAATCCTCATGGCAGAGCTAGTCGTCACATAAATTTCAATTAATATATATATATATATATATATATATATATATATATATATATATATATATATATATATAAATCCAGCTTAACTGATGTTATACTTTATTGTGCAATAGATCTATTTCGGCATTGCGCCATTTTCAAGCACAATATGTTCTGATCTAATGTACGTCATTCATCTGGTGGGGTCGCTGTCGTAAGAAAAACGTCGAAAAATCTCAGTTATTTAGATATTTCCACAGTGATGTGAACGTTTTTAAATTCGTTCACTCTTTAATTGAAGATTAAGATTTCGAATTTTTCTAAGGTATTTAATGTGACAGCAATTTGACAACGCACCCAAGATGATATCATTTCGCATAATATAATAATTGAAGCACTTAAGATATCATATAATATTTTATTTTATTATGATGACTGCTTATCAAGTAAACAACAGAGACAGCGAAATATCGTGCCGTATCACACACAAATTACAATTGTACCACTTACCTGAATACAATGTGTTACCGCGTGCATATTGTGTATATGTCATCTGATCCTCTATTTTGAGCAGTATATAAACACGTTAAAAATTACGCGTTTCCTATCATTGTTTACTGGATTTATTTTTCTAGTACCTTTGGCAACAGCCATCTGTGAAAATATTAGACATTTTGTGTTAACACCGTGTAGAGGTCTGTGTGGTGTCTGTTACTTTGAACCACCATTTTGTGTTCCTGCAGCTATAATTTATATATATATATATATATATATATATATATATATATATATATATATATATATATATATATATATACAAGGAATTTTCGCACAAATGATGGAGTCACAATTGGTTCATTAGCCCCTTTATTTAAATTTCAGGCAACGTAAGCATAATTATGACACCGTTTAATAGCCACGTCGTGCAAAACTTTGGCAGAATATTGTTAAGTTGTACTATTCCTAGCAAGTGGAGATGGTGACGGTGAAATGGAGGTGGAAACTCTATTTCTACCCGGGATGAAGTCTTCGTGCCTGTTTGTTTATCTTCGAAAACCGGATCTACAGTTTTGCGTTTCTGCGGTAGTATCGAATGTTCTCGTGATAAAGCGCTGATTATCATAATTTTGATATCACATTCGACTCTGCGCTGCCTGCTCTCGGAGCTTTGAATATTCTGTGTCACGGAATCATCTGCATTATTAAATACATGGAAATAAGCCCGGACCGTGCTGTTTGTGTCCATATAAAAGTAGACAGACAAACCCGCTGAATGTTTTCCGCGCTCGTGGAAAATTCGCACTGTGCAGTAAGCTACTGCGGGTGAACAAAAAATAAATAAATAAATAAATAAATAAAAAACTAAAAATAAAAAAAAATAATGTGAATACCGTGCAGGACGCTATATGTTGTCTCAAATTGTCAGCACTGCACACTGTTAACACTGTGACGCGACCGCATTGCACTACTGACGTACAAAGTCAGGCATCGTACCTTACAGTGTGATACACGTTTAGTTCCGCAACGATCAACACAAATGATCAGTGAAACGTTTAATCTCTCAGACTTCCGAAGAGTTTAACGTGAGGGTGTGCATCGTTGGGAGCATCTGTGACGAAACCGGCTAGACAGTTTCATTAGAGACAGTATCCTCAGTACTGACAGTGAAACATCATCTGCAACTAGAAATAGTGTACGAAAGCTGAGGTGAAATGACAACGACGGACGAGCATTAAGAACGGTTGTGGTCAGGCAATATAAAATACCTCGGCAAAACCGACTGCAAAACCCATTTATTTCATTTATTGTTATTTTATGTTAACCATACATATAGCCAGCAGACTGGCAGCAGCTGAAGCGCTGCTCTTCGGCCGAGAGAATTTTTAAAATAATGGACGTGATGAAATTAAAATAATAATGAGTAAAGTATGAGGTATTAAATTTTTGGCATGTAGAATTCAATTGTTTGTATAGCTTATGGGACTTAACTACGTGGTCATCAGTCTCTAAACTTACAAACTACTTATGAACTAATAATAAGGACGGCACAAATATCCATGCCCGAAGGGGGACTCGAACCCCCGACCGTAGTGGCCGTGCAGACCGTGACCGGAGCGACTCAGTCCCCTCGGCCACCGCGGTCGGCTCTTGACATGTAGAAGTAAATGACGAATGTATACGTAGACAGATCATAAAAACATGTAGTCAAGGCAGGCCTCGGTGGCCGAGGGGACTGAGGCGCTCTAGTCACGGTCTGCACGGCCACTACGGTCGGGGGTTCGAATCCCCCCTCGGGCATGGATATTTGTGCCGTCCTTAGTATTGGCTATTTTGTAAGTAGTTTGTAAGTTTAGGGACTGATCACCCCATAGTTAAGTCTCATAAGCTAAACAAACATTTGAACATGTTGTCAATTACAACCTTAGTCCCACGGTGGCGTTAAAAACACAGTGAGAAATCAGGACACTGGACACGACGAAGAACACTCGGAGACACTGGTTAAAATAAATGGCAGCTTGTGGGCGGTGGACGCACTGATTAAAAAACACACTGAAGCACGGAACACACTAACACTGGACAAAGCACTGTTGAAAACGACGGCACTGAGGACCCCGCAGGGTAAGGGAGGGGATGAGGGTGGAAAGCGCTGGAGGAGGGGGTAGCAGGGGATGGGGAGAGAGCATAGGGACTCTAGGGTTGTTAGGGGGTAGCCAAGCGTGGAAGGAATTGAGGGGGAGAGGGGGCGTTGCATCCATGGGGAAAGGTCAGGGTTGGTTAGAGGGATAGTTTTCAGGACAGAGGGCGGCATCCAGAAGGGGGAGGTAGCGGAAGTTACCCTGGGAGAGGATGTGGAGAGTGTGCAGGTGAAGGAAGGGAGGGATGCAATGGTGAAGGCATGGCAGAGGCCAATCATTGAAGAGAATGGGGTAGACCAAAGGGTTACGGGAATCTATTTTACGTTTGGAGTAAAGGATCCAGATGTTTTCAAGGTACTTCAGGAAATGAGGGAACGGTAGGAGGTCATAGAGGATCCACGTCGGGATGGGGAGCCAGATACAGTAGCTGTGGAGGAGGGTGTGGGGCTCAAGGATTATAATAGGTAGGAGGAGCGGAAACCCAGGCGGGATAGAAGCTGCAAAAATGGGACACATGATAAGTGTATAGGATGGTGGAGGCGTTGAGTCCCCACATCTGGCCTGTGAGGAGTTCGAAATGGGTCATGGTTTTCGGATGGATAGTGTGAGGTTGGGGGGTCCAGGAGAGGGATTGATCATGGGTGAGGTTGAGGTATTTTAAGGTGGGGGTGTGGCGGATATACGATCATGGAGGATGAGGCAGAAGTCTTGGAGATAGATGGCGGGGCGGCTCGACCTCTGATGATGGTCTAGGATTAGTCAGGATTGACGGAGAGGAGCCACCGGTTGCACCATGCAGTGAACTCAGTGAGATGGGACTGGAGCAAATGCTAAGAGCGGGCAACAGAGGGGGCGAGGGCTAGGAAGGCGGTGTTGTCAGCATATTTCAGGAGATGGACGGGAGGCTGTGGTTGGGGAATATATGTGGAGTAGGCGAGGTAAAGGAGAGGACAGAGGACGGAACCTTGAGGCACGCCGGCGGAGGGGTAGAACAAACGAGAATTGGAGTTGCAGACAGCGACATAAGAGGGTAGGTGGTGAGGAAGGAAGCGATGAGGTGGACATAGTTAATGGGAAATGCAAACTTACATGAGTTACACTATTTCGATGGAAGGAGTACGATTGGAGCTTAATATTCATGTATGTTTGTAAAGCTTATGTGACTTAACTGTAGGGTCATCAGTCTCTAAACTTGTACTAAAGACAACACTAACATCCATGCCATAGCGCGGATTCGAACGCCTGACAGGCAACGGCCTCGAGCATCGGAGCATAGCGTCGCAATGCGCTCTGCCACTTCGCCGTGCCTAACATTCATGGACGCTCTACAGTTACTTCACCATTAATAACGGTAGTCAACGCAAACCTGCAAAGGATGTGGTGCAACGGTCATAAAATCTGGACACCTGAAGACCTGGAAGAGAGTGGTATAGTGTGATGAATCATCGTTCACTTTGCTTCCTAGAAACAACCGAGTTTATGTATCAAGACCCCAACGAAGCTAACGTTAAGACACGCGTGCTTCCAATAGTGAAGCACGAGGAGGTTCCGAAATGATTTGGGCTTCTGTATCGTGGTATCTCACAGTTTCTCTAATTACCTCGCCCCTTGCTGCGGAGCGTGCGGTTTCTCGCTGTTGGAGGTTCGAGTCCTCCCTTGCGAATGTATGTGTGTGTGTGTGTTTTGTCCTTAGGTTAGTATACGTTTAAGTAGTTTGTAAGCTTAGGGACTTATAAGTGCAATAGTTAAGTCCCATAGTTTACAAACATTTGAATCTGACGATTATCTCACTGGTCATTTAACTTAATATGAATGCGTCACCATCGTCGACAGCAAACTGCTTACTACGACTAATGTATTACTAAGAAATACTGCCATATTCCAAAATAACGTGCCCACCAGTGGCGAATATACCAACTTATCTTGTTGGGGAGGGGCAATATTAATGTAATGATAATTAATTTTAAGTAGACACCCTACGATGTTTTATATCAGTCTTACTTCTCATATTCAAAGGATTATTTGCGCTGAAGCCACTTTTACTTTAATGAGATCAAGTTTTTTATTATTGACATTAAATTATAAAAAATATAGCTATTTAAAAACCTGGCACAAATTTGACTCCACTAACTCCCGTCACCAGCGTACTTATTTTTTCCTTTATATTCATTATTTGGGGAAGGGAGGGCAGGCCCCTCGGCTTCCGCCTTACATTTGCCATTGGCGCCACACACACAAAAAACGTTCAGACGTGATTTGTAAAACAGCATATAATTATCGAAAATCTTCCCTGGACATAAAATTCGCCATATCTCAGCATAATTCAACCATTATGCGAAGTTTTAGAGCAGACACTGTGGATGTAATTGGTGCGTGTTTTGGTGCAAGACTGGATAACATTACGTTGGTCTCTTAAAAATATTTCAGGACTCTGTTCCTCTAAGACATGTTCCTGCTCTCAAAGACAATGGCGGCCAACCCCTTACTAACAAATAAATATTGCCATTACGAATTCCGGCGTCTGTTTTTCAGACGTCTCCGAAAGAACAGACATTATTGAACATGTAAGTTGGCAACAAATTTAACCGTTTATGGAATAATGCTTCATTCGTTATCTGTTTCGACAAGTCCATGTTTCTATTTTGGGATCTTTTAATAGTTCAGTGTTACTGGGTTGTATCATAGGTTCATTCGATTCCCATGCTTATTCCATCGACAACGCCTGCAAACTCTGCACCCGTCGCACACCCCGCACCCCGTGGTAACACCGTTGCCTAGGAACCCACGTCGCACCGTGCTCTGAAATCCCGAAAAACTATCCCCCCCCCCCCAAAAAAAAAAACACAAATAAATAAATAAAATAAATTAATTAATTAAAATAAATAAATAAAATAGTATGTTGTAGGGACTTCTCGTGGTTGGAAAATTTGTAGTGGTACACCTAGTATTATGAGTATAAACAAACGATAATCGACTCTTCCTTGCTAAGGAACTAATTCCTTTCGTCAGCTTGAGGCCTCCCGTGTTGTTTTCTCCTCGCGCGTCAAAAGTAAGACAAACTCGTGAAACGTTGACGGATTTGGATTTTGCAAAATGGGCTCTCCTCCAGAATGTAAGTATATGTCATCTTTTCGATCGAAATTATTGCTGATACCGAACGAAAAGGAAAATCATTCATGGAATTTATTTCGTCACGTTCTGAGAAGTCTTTTTTTTTTTTTTTTTAAAAAAAGGGGGGAGGGGGTAATAAGTCAAAACCCTAGCCGAACCCGGCTCTTAAACGAATGTAAATTGTTTCTTCGAAATTTATTCAAAAATTAGCTGCAACTGGCTACGTATTTGGTTTTGATTATAATTGTTATGCGATAAAGCGCGCTCTCTTTGCAGTGTGTGTAATTTTAAATGTTGTTTATAAGAAATTGATCAAGATAATTCTCCTCTTGGCGGTTGTTTTATATTTCCTACAGCATTTTCTGATGATACCTTAGAAATTTCCATCATGATGAATGAAATGTTCAAATTTGTAATATCGACATTGAACAAGAAAATCAACTTCGGCTCTGAGTTTGTCAAAAAACTTTAACCATTGGTATATTCTCCCGGAATGTCTGAAAGATTTCAAGGGTAGTTATTATAAACGTTCATGCCATTTTATTAATTACTGATTACTATATTCCAATCCCCCACAACCTACATTTTTCAAAAAATGTTTCGCTGCATCTCATCCGTCGTTTGGTTTTTCTAATTTTTAACTTCGGTTTCATAATCACCGACAACTCTGAAGTGGAGACTTCGGTTAATTTTATAGCGTTTTAAAGTTTTTGTCGGTTTTTCGGGATTTCAGTCCACTGTGCGACGTAAAGGTCGACATCCTGATATGCCATTGGATACGTCACGGTGTGTGTGTGTGTGTGTGTGTGTGTGTGTGTGTGTGTGTGTGTCTGACGTTGACTTGAACAGCGTGAATGATTGTTCACTAGCTATGGAAAGCAAGGAGGAACATGTTCTCCAGCTTATGCAGTTTTATTACCGTAAGGATAATACCGTCTTACAATGTTGCCGTAAGATTTGCGCTGTATAGGGAGACGATGCAGTAACAGCTGGAGCTTATCAGAAGTAGATGAGTCAATTCTCAGCTGGGAATCTCGCCCTAACACGCAAACCTTGATCTGGAGGCCAATTGTTACCGACATGGAAACCTCAAACGATGGTGTACTGTTTCCAATTAAGTTTTCATGAAACCATGATAGTTTCGTTTCAACAGGTCAGTAGGGAATACGCCTTATATAGGGTGACTCATTTATCTGGACCACTCTAAGTAACTGTTTGTCCAGACGTAAGTTACAAAATGTTTCTAAGAAATATTCTTTAGCCGTCATGGGGACATCTGTCAGCATGATTTCCTTCTTTGTAGCTTTGTTGGTTGGAGATTCTTCGTCCTTTTTATATATATATATATATATATATATATATATATATATATATATATATATATATATATATATATATATAAAATATGACTATATTACAGTGTACCATTCACTGGAACACAACGTTATTAATTACATAACACAATACTGACGTTGACGCTCCCAGCGCTTAGTGCAAGTACTCGGGGTAATGGAGCACATCCACTTTCTGACGTTGACGAAAGACAAATGTAAATATAAATAGACTGCACACCCGTAATTTCCCTATCATCAGTTGAAGAGTTGTGTGAGTAGAATGTTCACCAGCGAAGAGAAGGTAGAAATGCTACTCATCTATGGGGAATGTAAGTTAGCAG
The DNA here is from genome assembly GCA_026315105.1 of Locusta migratoria. Lineage (NCBI taxonomy): Eukaryota > Metazoa > Arthropoda > Insecta > Orthoptera > Acrididae > Locusta > Locusta migratoria. Next base: position 123,101,892 of record CM048745.1, on the reverse strand, counting down.
AACAGTAATTGCAATGTTGTTTTGTTATATTCAATACGGGTGCATTTAGTACAGTAGTTGAGTCCTCTTTTAAAAAAAAGTTCAAATGTTTGTAAATCTTGTGGGACTTAACTGCGGGGTCATCAGGCCCTAAACTTACAAACTACTTATGAACCAGCTTATACTAAAGACGGCACAAACATCCATGCCCGAGGGGGATTCGAACCCCCCACGGGGAACGACACATCGTAGCATAGCGCCTCAATGCGTTCGGCCGCTCCGCTGCGGCTTAGTACTTTTAAATACTCTTGTGTAGAATAGGCATACAGTAAAGGATGTCCTTCCTACAAACTGTATCGACATGACGCGTCTTTTATTGTTGTTTAAGGTATGTGAAAGCTACGCAAGCAGAGGAACTGTATAGAGAACGATACCCTGACAAGAACCCACCTTCCCGACTGATGTTTTCTCGTCTTGTTGCGACGTTTCAGGAACGAGAAGTTTCAACCGACAACAACGCAATCGTCGTAGCTCTCGCACAGACAATGTACCGAAGTTACCGGGTGATCAAAAAGTCATTATAAATTTGAAAACTTAATAAATCACAGAATAATGTAGATAGAGACGTAAAAATTGACACACGTGCTTGGAATGACATGGGGTTTTATTAGAACAAAAAAGTTAAAAAGATGTCCGACAGATGGCGCTTCATACGATAAGAAAAGCAATAATTAGCATATCAAATTAAGACAAAACAAAGATGACGTTCTTCACAGGAAATGCTCAATATGTTCACCATAATTCCTGAACAATAGCTGTAGTCGAGGAATAATGTTGTGAACAGCACTATAAAGCATGTCCGAAGTTATGGTGAAGATCGGAAGATTCACTTGAATGCCAGTCTTGTTTAAAGAACTGTATTACAGCACCGGTGCATACACTGTTACCGAAACATTCAACTCTAGATTACTCGAGAGTAAAACCTATGACCTAGAAGGATTTTAATAGTGAGAGCTAGTCATCTGCTGCGACTCTCATTAATGTTTTTACTCCGTAATTTTTAACGCTTTTTTCTAATAAAATCCCATGTCATTTTACCTCTCTATCTACATTATTCTGTGATTTATTAAGTTTTCAAATTTATACTGACTTTTTCGATCGCCCGGTACTTATCTCGCTTGTGTTATGAATCCACATGTGAGCACACGGCAGCTTGAACTCGAGACTGGAATTCCTAAAAGCAGTGTTCATCGTATTATTAAACGTCACCGTTTCCATCCTTGCCATGTACACCTACATCTAAAATTGCATGGGAATTATTTCCAGAGTTGTGTACAGTGATGTCAGTGGGCACAGCAGCAAATTCTCGCCAATTCGAACTTCTCCTATGTTCGGTTTACTGATGAATGTTCCTTCTCAAACAAAGGAGAGGTAAATACATCGAACATGCATCATTGGTCCAGCGACAACCCACGATGGCTTCGACAGGTGGAACGTCATCGTCAATAGAGAGTTAACGTTTGGTATGGCATGCTTGGTACTACAATTGTTGTATCTTATTTCATCAATGGTAGTCTACACGGCACAGTGTATGCCAAATCCTCAGATCAATTATTCCTCCTCTACTGGATGAAGTACCGTGAAGGACCAGAGTGCTTATGTAGTAACGGCACATGGATTTCCAGCACATAATGCCTTGCATGCCCGTCGTGCTCTGAACCGAAGATATTCAGTCAGTTGGATTGGTCGAAGAGGAACAGTTACTTGGCGTGCTAGGTATCCTGATTTAAACCATCTGCACTTTTTTCTTTGGGGATGTATTAAGGTGAGACGGTAGGACCTATACCGCCAATGTTCAATTAAGTAATTTCATGCGCTATTTTCTCAGAAACTACTGAACAGGTTCGTCTGAAATTTTCACTGAATGTTAAATGATCTTTGTGCAACTTACTGAACCGAAATCGTTGTGGTATTGTAATTTATAATATACTATTAATTTAACATCTGTGCATTAAAATATTTGTTAAAAAGACATAAATATTTTTATTATAGTAGAATTACTGGTGGGATCAACATGACTGCTGTTGCACACCTGTAATGCAGTGTTGTTTACATTCTGTGAAATTTTAATTAAATCTTCTCTAATAGTTTCTTAGAAAACGTCGCAAATGTTTCAGAATTTATAGTTTTTAGAAAATAAGACATAAAGTCTTACAACATTTTTATTCAAGGAAATTCAGAGCTTTTTCCAAGAAGTGGTTAGAAGCAGCCTGCACCATAATCAGGGTTCACATTATCTGTTTCCTTTTCCTGCTTCTTGACTCTGTAGCCATTACAGAAGCAGCAAAATCTGACATGGCAATACGCAAGCTGTCAAGTTCTATTAGAATAGTTACAATATTCTTCCCGGTTGATATGCCAAACTGTTCTAAAACTTGGCAATGTTTCCATTGTTCCGCGTTATCACAGCATCTGACACTCCTAGTTGTAAGGCTCTGTAACCAATACACACATGTTTAAGGATGCAGGTCCACACGAAGCTGCAGAAAGCCTCATTTACGTTTTGAGTTTTTACATGCAAGCACTTCCTCAATAGAACAGGGAGGGCAAGGTCTCTATAGATTGGTTTGATTTGACGCATAATTGATTCATGGATAAAGTGCTTGTGTGTGAATGTGTTGAGGTTACCAGCTGCCTGTTCCTTCCTAAACATGCACCACGTATCAGGGGGTGGCAGACATAGAAAAGTGTTGGCTTCGCGTCATTGGCTATACGGTGGAAGAAAGTGTCCCACACTGCTTTCTTAATTGCCTCCAGATCTCCAAAATTCTTCCTAATGGCATTCCCATAATATTCCTACAACTGATTGATAATCTTATCGGTCAACCTATACTTCATAGAATTGCCACCAGAAAGCTTTGTTCCATTAAGTTTGCTACTGAGTGCACGAAGGAGGGTGCCCATCCTCTTTTTAACATATCACACACATTCCAATTTTATTATTGGAACATCACAAGGTTTATCTGGCAGACAGAATTCATTGCTTTCCTATCTCCATCGCGTTGGTATTACCGAGCGAGGTGGCGCAGTGGTAAGACACTGGACTCGCATTCTGGATGATGGTGGTTCAAATCCACCTCCGGCCATCCAGATTTAGGTTTTCCGGGTTTATCCTAAATCACTTCAGGCAAATGCCTGGATGGTTTCTTCCAAAGAGCACGGCATACTTCCTTCCCCATCCTTACCCAAACAACCCAAGCGTAAGCATCGCCTCTAATGACCACGCTGTCGACGGGGCGTTAAACACTAATCTTCCTTCCTTCCTCTTTCCGCCTAGGTAATCAGTATACCGCATACATCTGTCAGATGAGGAATTTACGTTTCTTGAACAAACCTTTTGGTTTAGTTATTATAGAAACACAGATTACTATACACCGCACTGAAACTTTTAAGTAACTTCGTTTTTACAAACAATAGCAACCAACGAGACACGATTTTCCAAGAGAACTTTTTTTTTACAAGCGTGCTTGCAGACGTTTGACTATCGAAATGCGCTCCAGCAGGTTAACCTACAGATGAACCGTACATTTCTGTACGAAACACAAAAATACCTAACTCTCTAACTGAAAAGGGCCGAAGGTATAATCCTTTTTACGAAAAGGGGTTTAAACTATTACAGAGTGACAGATGTCACAATTTTTTTATATATTTTTTTCTTTTAAAGCTGTTCTAACTGGTGGACTGGAATAAAAAGTACATATAAATTTTCACGAAAGAAAGTAGTATCTAATTATTCAAAATACTGAAACTAGGTTTTTGAAAAATTTCAGCGTACTATTAAAAGTATGCAGCCATAGCATTTTTAACTTTATTTTTGTAAATCTGAATGTGTATCCGCCTTATAGCTTTATTTTGTACGTGAAAGGCATCCATGATCGATAATATCAGTCCATGTTTGTAACTACTGCACATTATAATGTCTTTGCAACTGCGATGTAGCATCTGCGCTACAGCAACTTCTTTGACTGTTGAGGCGAGTAGTAGAGAGTTAGCTGTTGAGCAGAAGAGTCGATTGTGGGCTAGGCTAGCTGACAGACGTATGGCAACTGTGTTGTGTACTAAGGTTGACTTGGTCAGCAATGATTGTATTGAGTTTGTATTAATAAATATAGAGTGAAATAAATGAAACGTATTATATTGGACAGTGGATTCTGTATCAAGAGGAAGAGAATATTTGTATGGCACGGAATTGTATAAAAAATTTGTATTATATTGAAGACTCAACGAAGGTATTTTCCTTAATTCAATAAATAACTTAATTATTTCTAATTTTTCTTATTTCAGCACAACCTCGCGCCTCATTTTCCTGATTGGGGAATTTTTGATTTTGTTCTATGGTACGTGTTTAGTTTTTTTGAGAGAAAGATTTCCTTTTAAATGTAAATGTTCACGTACCAGTAAAGTAATCAGTCCTTACATGCCACTGAATCTGACTGTCAGAAATAATGTTCTCAGCCGGCCGCGGTGGTCGAGAGGACTGAGGCGCGTCAGTCACGGTCTGCATGGCCACTACGGTCGGGGGTTCGAATCCCCCCCCCCCCTCGGGCATGGATATTTGTGTCGTCCGTAGTGTTAGCTAGTTCATAAGTAATTTGTAAGTTTAGGGACTGATGACCCCGTAGTTAAGTCCCATAAGCTATATAAACATTTGAACATTTGGTATTTAATGTTCACAGAAGTACAGATTGTTTTACTTACAGGCCCTAATTTTGTTTGTTAAATCCGTTGCGCACATATGATTAGAGAAACTCCTTGACTTAAATAGAAAGACTTAATAAGAATAGGTAACTTTCACTTAACAAACTTTCATCAAGCTTTCACTGTCACTTAATAAACTTACAACAAGAAGCTGTCACCGTCTTACCTAGACAGTGTTCTACCGCGACATTCCAATAACACCAAAGGACAGATATGCTAGCTGCTACAGACGGACTTCGCCAGGTGTCCGGTGTGGGCGCAGATCTCTGGAAGCATCGACCGCCTCCTGCTGCCCGGCCGCTGTCTGGAGGCAATTAAGCCCCGTCGCTGTCCCCCCGTCAGCGGTCGTTACGACATCGGGCTGCCCTTCGACCTGCGCCGTTGGCTGCCTCTTCGTTGGAAGACGGCAGCCACCCGCGACATCCAACGACAGCCGACTTGTATCCGCCACACCTGCTACTCCGTCCAGCTACCGACACAGGTCACTGCTAATCGAACGTGCGCTTGGGGACCACTTTCTCTCGCGAGGCTCTGCTGTGACCAGCTGTTGTCTATTGTAGAAACTCCTTCCCACACAGTGCCTTGCCAGTTCTCTATCCTCCAGAATTCCCTCCGACTTGCTCTTGTACTGCTTGTAGCGGTACGGAATATTTCTGTAACGTTACAACAGGGGAGTGTCGTGGGTCCGTTGCTGTTCACGATATATATATAAATGACCTTGCGGATAACATCGGAAGTTCACTGAGGCTTTTTGTGGATGATGCGGTAGTATGTAGAGAGGTTGTAATAATAGAAAATTGTATTGAGATGCAGGAGGATCTGCATCGAATTGATACATGGTGCAGGGAATGGCAATTAAAGCTCATTGTAGACAAGTGTAATGTGCTGCGAATACACAGCAAGAAAGATCCTTTATCATTTAGATACACTATAGCAGCGCAGCAACTGGAAGCAGTTAATTCCATAAATTATCTGGGAATAGTCATTAGGAGGGAACGACCATATAAAATCAATCGTCGGCAAAGCAGATGCCAGACTTAGATTCATTAGGAGAATTCTAAGGAAATGCAGTCCGAAAACAAATGAAGTGGGTTACAGTACACTTGTTCGCCCACAGCTTGAATACTGCTCACCGGTGTGGGATCCGTACCAGGTGCGGTAGAGAAGATCCAACGGAGAGCAGCGCGCTTCGTTACAGGATCATTTGGTGTTCGTGAAAGCGTTACGGAGATGATCGATAAACTCCAGTGGAAGACTCTGCAGGAGAGCCGCTCTGTCGCTCGGTACAGGTTTTTGTCGAAGTTTCGAGAACTTACCTTTACTGAGGAGTCTGGCAGTATATTGCTCCCTCCTGCGTATATCTCGCGAAGAGATCGTGAGGTTGGCATACCGACAATCCTCCTTTGCGCGAACAATACGTGACTGGAATAGGAGGGAAAATCGATAGTAGTACTTAAGGTACCCTCCGCCACACACGATCGGGTGGCTTGAGAAGTATGGTTGTAGATGTACATGTTATGTTACGTTCGCTTTTTCGCTGCTAACCCGGTCGAAGTTTATCGCCTGATTTGTTTACTGTTTTGAAACTTTATCGAAAGGTTTATTATAAAATTGTATTCTTATAGTGTATTAATTATTTTTGTAAATATGTTGCATGAAAACTTTTGCTGTGAAGCGTGCGGGAGTCATGGCATGATGCGGGTCTAACCAAAATGGCTACCATAGATGCAAATACACGTTCCGAACACAGACATGCATTACTAGACTGGCAAACTAGCCTCTGTGACTGAAGCCTGACGCCGCCATCTTGCCTCACCTCACGTCATAAAGTTTTTGTATGGTATTAGTATGAACTTCTGACACGATATGGCGTTGTAAAACATATTAGTTGGTTTGAACAGGATTTCAAAAGGTTCAAATATTTGTATAGCTTATGGGACTTCACTACGGGGTCGTCAATCCCTAAACTTACAAACTAGCTAACAATAAGGACGGCACAAATATCCATGCCCGAGGGGCGGTTCGAACCCCCGACCGTAATGCCCGTGCAGACCGTGACTGGAGCGCCTCAGTCCCCTCAGCCACCGCGGCCGGCTGAACAGGAGTTGCATTTCAGCCAATACTTCCGCAATGAATTAATACATATATTGTCGAATCATGTTATTAGAAGAACGTGTTACGTACGGTTAAATTGTACTTAACGCCGTGGCGCCCTCGCGTGATTACGATGTCAGTCATGTTACGTTGGCATTATCCTGTCGCTTTATAACGCAAATGTTTGTCATGAAATCATCTTTTTACCAGAGCAGTTTCTTTTACTGACTGAACGAGGGTACATACAAGAACCTGTCAACCATAGAGGAGGAACAGCATTATTTATTTACTTCATCGTCTGTACGAAACACTAATCAAGTCACTCAATGCGAACTTCTGAGAATATTAACATCTTGGAAAAAACTTTCTTCCGTTTCACTGATGCTGCCAACATAATGCTTGACCGCTGGAATGATAGGTAAAATCTTACCGTTACGTACAGTGAAAGCAGAAGTAGTTATCTGAATAACACCTGCCGGCCGCGGTGGCCGAGGTGACTGAGGCGCTTCAGTCACGGTCTGCACGACCACTACGGTCGGGGGTTCGAATTCCCCCTCGGGCATGGATATTTGTGCCGTCCTTAGTTGTAGGTAGTTCATAAGTAGTTTGTAAGTTTAGGGACTGATGACCCCGTAGTTAAGTCCCTTAAGCTTAACAAACATTTGAACATTTTGAACATCTGAATAACACCAAGAAGAATAAAGATATATGTTATCCACTACAAACAGCACATTTTTCATGGACATTAGTGATAAATCTGAAGCATTGAATTAAAATTCGTGGAGTGGCCGGGAATCGAACCCGGACCTCCATGCTTACTAGGCAGACATCTTAACCGTTAGACTACCACACCATCGTTAGTGGTGTGGTAGTCTAACGGTTAAGACGTCTGCTTAATAAGCATGGAGGTCCGTGTTCGATTCACGGCCGCTCCACAAATTTTAATTCAATGCTTCAGATTTATCAATAATGTCTTTGACATATTTGAGACTTAAATCCGTCTCTAGGATTGGTTATTTGTATTAACATTTTTCACAGTCATGCTATTGAAAGAAAAACAGAAGTTGACCTAAACTGACAACCGATTAATAAAAACAGGAAACGCGACTCCTCAGTTTATATGTCGAAGGAGGCTATAGATTTCCTAAGAACTCTCAAAAGAATGATATGTGTAATCCACGATAAACAACACTTTTATAATTACCATAATACTGAAGGAAAATCCGAAATGGACTGGAATTTATATGAGATTAATGATAACAGCAAATCGATGCAACTCATTACCGTGCCAATTTTTCTCCTGTTGAAAAAATTACAGCCATATATAATACACCAATTTCCCATATGTCAAAACTCCAAAGACAGCGTAGTTACGTCAGTTCATCCGTATTTTACGACTTTCTTTTCTAATAACACACGCGACTACTCTCACGTTTCTAGTATAGAATTATGGCAGCGATACTTCAGTGACACCAATGATACAGTATACGGCATTTCCAGTCAAGTAATGTATGTTTGTGGTTACGAAGCAGGCTTCCGGGGCTACCATTATGGCTGCTAGGAGTAATTCAGCGGTCACTGAGATCGAAGAAAAAAACGGAAAATTATATTGATTGTTAATTATGAGTAGTTGAAGTCTGTCCGAGGCTACGTAGCGTATCTGTTGGGGAATACTTCAATCAATTTGGCTAAAACAAAGAGAGTATATCATCCAAGTTACACATCGTCTGGTTGTGGAAGTAATCCAGCATTTGGGCCTGGGTTTCAGCGTACTGCGCCACAGTGCGTTCGTACTGAGTCGACACACACCTGGAGAAAATTCGGTAATGTGTTGGATAGGTGCTATTTTTTATTTAAAAAGCTGATGATTGTTCTATTGAGGTCTGATCGAGAGTCGAGAGAAGTTAAACTGCCCATGTTGTTGTAATATTGTGGAAAAGGGGTAAAGGAAATGCCATGCCGTTGGTAGAGCTACCATAATTCGCAAGAAATTCTTTTTCTATCATAATTCTTTCTATTACTGTTCTTTACAAAACCTTATTAGTTGATGTACGCTGAAGTTTAAAAAAAAAATAAAGAAGAGAGAATAAATGTTCTATACAAATCAGTCATAAATTATCCTGATGGAAATATATTTATATATTATAAATAATAAAATAGTTCGTTGGATTAGAACAGGATGTACTTACTTTGTAGAAACTAATATCGGTCGTTCGGGCTTTGTCCAGTAAATAAAAGTTCTAGCGATCGATATTTATAATTTTTTTTAATTATACTACAAGCTGAAGTATTTATCTAGATAAAAAGTGGATCTTTTCTAGCACGAACTTGACATATTGGCCATTTGTATTTTATCTAAAAGGAATTTCAATGCAAATGCTGCCAGTATATGGATAAATAAATTCATTTATATTATTAAGATAATTACGACGAAGTTTTCAAACACTAGAGATCCTATAGTGCAGTAGTTGTAACAGCTACCTGTGTGAAAGTAACGTTCATACTTCTCACAAGAGAACGTAGCTCGCTATTTATCTTTGCTTAGTAAGCACGTCAGATGTATGCTACAAAAAATTACTGTCTCGCGCAATTGGAATTCTGGTACAGTGGAATTAGTCTGCGAGGCTAGGTATTTTCTGATTTTAAAAAGTTAATCGAAGTCGGGTGTGTACAGGAGGTATAATTTGATAGGAGAGTAAGGACAGTTACAGGACACTAATGTGTCTAGGCTTTGGTGGAATCATTTCCGTGTGATGAGAACGTAAAGTAAACAACAGTAGAATGTTTAAGAAGTGGAAAAGCGTTTCTGTAATCTGAATTAACTCCACAAGAACGGGATAACTTCTCATGTCAACTGACGCCACTACATTTCATAAAATGCATCTTTAAAACCATCGGCTGTTTATTAAAAACCTTATAAATGCAGTTGATTCATTTTACCATTCAGTTTTAACATCTTTTTATATATGAATATGGCCTATTGACCGAAACTGCTTGATTTACAAGGTTTCTAATAAACAGCCGATGGTTTTAAAGATGCATTTTACGAAATATATGACGGCAGTTGACACTCGTCTTTCCAAAGCACGAGGCCATTACAGTTGCTAGCTTCTGGACATGTGCATTCTGCAGACAATTGTCAAAATACCCAATTGTTTCGTTAGTATGTACTGTACTTCCTCGATTCACGTCATCAACACAGATTTTCTGTGAAAGTTTGAGCAGGAATTGTTGGTGATGTCTTGATTGGGCCTCATGTTCTCCACCTACGCTCACTGGATCACGTTATCATAATTTCATACGGGATACTCTACATGTGTTGCTGGAACATGTGCCTTTACAAGTACGACACAACATGTGGTTCATGCACAATAGAGCTCCTGCACATTTCAATCGACGTGTTCGTACGCTTCTCAACAATAGATTCGGTGACCGATGGATTGGTCAGGCGGACCAATTCCATGGCCTCCACGCTCTCCTGATCTCAACCTTCTTGACTTTCATTTATGGAGGCATTTGAAAGCTCTTGTCTACGCAACCCCGGTACCAAATGTAGAGACTCTTCGTGCTCATATTGTGGACGGCTGTGATACAATACGCCATTCTCCAGGGCTGCATCAGTGCATCAGGGATTCCATGCGACGGATGGATGTATCCTCGCTAACGGAGGACATTTTGAACATTTCCTCTAACAAAGTGTGATTCATGTGATTCAAGAGAAGCAATAAAATGAGCTCTAACATGGAAATTAAGCGTTTCCGGACACATGTCCACATAACATATTTTCTTTCTTTGTGTGTGATGAATGTTTCCTGAAAGTTTGGCCGTACCTTTTTGTAACACGCACTGGTGATGGGATTGGTTTCTCATTTATACAGAGGCACGAAAGGCGCACGCATTTTTGAGTAGTAAATTTTCACTATGAATTCGATCGTGTAAAACGGGCTTATGGAGTACCAGACTCACACCAACGCGCAGACCATTGTCGTCATCGACACCAGCGTTCAGCGGGTTTCGACCAGTAGCGCGAGGTGTTAAAATTTAAGCGCTCTATCAACCGCCACGGCGATGACAATTGTCTGCCAATCGCCATAAGTTATTCACAGCCTACCGCTGCGCGCTCTGAGGGAAAAAAAGAAACGGTGCGCTGTTGCCATGGGAACTATTTCGAATGCTCACCATTCTAGGGAAACGTGACGAGAATGGTGGAAAAGAAATGCTATCCTATTCTCCGTCCCTTGGCCCCCTCAGTTCCACCCCTAAAGCTCGCCCTGAAGCAGCTATGTATATTTCGATTAAAAACACTTCGTGATTTACGTTTCAGCGAATATCGACTCTATCCAAGCCTAGTGGTCGCTGTGTTGCCTCTTTTGTAGGTACGTGCTGTACCTCGTGAAGGCTGGCTGGCTATGTAGAGCACCTTCCTCCCCCAGTAACAACTTCGAGAAGTGCTACACATACTGATCATGCTCTCGTCCGATAATAGCAGGCACGCACCGCCACTCTTCGTTGGTGCAATTGCTGTGGTCTTGGCACCATGCCAAATCTTTGATCACATTACAGTAGCCAGTCATTGTTACTGTTCACACTGTACACTCATCAACAATTATCATTATTGTCACTATTGCGAACGACATGTAATCAGCCATTTCGGACAGATTATGGAGTCGAAATATAAATATATTGATCAGTATTACTATTATTCCTTTTCTTAAGATATCTACATCTACATGGGGTACTCTGCAAATCACATTTAAGTGCCTGGCATAGGGTTCATCGAACCACCGTTATACTATTTTATCTCCCATTCCATTCTCGAATAGTGCGCGGGAAGAAAGAACACCTGAATCTCTCCGTTCGGGCTCTGATTTCTCGTATTTTATTCTGATGATCATTTCTACCTATGTAAGTAGGAGTCAATAATATATTTTCACATTCGGAGGAGAATGTTGGCGATTGTAGTTTCGTAAGCAGCCCTCGCCGCAGCGATAAGCGTCGTTGTTGTATTTATCCCCATCCCAGTTCCTGTATCTATTCCGTAACGCTGTCTCCCGTGTATCGCGACAATACCAAACGAGCTGCCCTTCTTTGGACTCTTTCGATGTCCTCTGTCAAACCCACCTGATAAGGATCCCACACTGGGCAGCAATATTCAATAAAGGGACGGACAAGCGTAGTGTACGCAGTTTCTTCAGTAGTTCTGTTGCATCTTTTAAGGGTTCTGCCAATAAAACGCAGTCTCTGGTTCGCCTTTCCCACGACATTATCTACGTGTTCTTTCCAATTTAACTCTGAAGTAATAGTAATTCCTAGGTATTTTGTAGAGTTTACGGCCTTCACTTTTGACTTATTTATCTTGTAAACAAAGTTTAACGGATTTCTTTTCGTACTCATGTGGATGACTTCAAATAATTTAGAGTCAATTGCCAATTTTTACACCATAGTGATATCTTATTCAGATTGTTCTGCAGTTGGGTTTGATCTTCAGATGATTTTACTAGACGGTAAATGACAGCGTCATCTGCAAATAACCTAGGGAAGCTACTTAGATTTTCCCCTAAATCCTTTATGTAAATAAGGAACAGCACAGGAACAATAACACTTCCCTGTGGAACGCCCGATATCACCTCTGTTTTAGTCGACGCCTTACCATCGATTACTACGAACTGTGTCCTCTCCTTTCTCCAGCACTGAAGCTGATTTAGAGACTGTAATTTTTATGCATTATGTAATTTGATGCATTATGTAATTTGATCCACCCCCATGAACCACAGACATTGCCGAGGTGGGGTGGCTTGCGTGCCTCAACGATGCAGATAGCCATACCGTAGGTGCAACCACATCGGAGGGGTATCTGTGGAGAGGCCAGACAAACGTGTGGTTCCTGAAGAGGGGCAGCAGCCTTTTCAGTAGTTACAGGGGTAACAGTCTGGATGATTGACTGATCTGGCCTTGTAACATCAGCTAATGTGGCTTTGCCACACAGCTACTGCGAACGGCTGAAAGCAAGGGGAAACTACAGCCGTTACTTTTCCCGAGGACATGCAGCTCTACTGTATGAACATATGATGATGGCATCCTCTCGGGTAAAATATTCCGGAGGTAAAATAGTCCCCCATTCGTATCTCCGGGCGGGGACTACTCAGGAGGATGTTGTCATCAGGAAAGACAATACTGGCATTCTACGGATCGGAGCGTGGAATGTTAGATCCCTTAATCGGGTAGGAAAATTAGAAAATTTAAAAAGGGAAATGGATAGGGTGGGGATTAGTGAAGTTCGGTGGCAGGATGAACAGGATTTCTGGTCAGGTGAGTACAGAATTATAAATACAAAATCAATTGGGGGTATCACAGGAGTAGGACTGATAATGAATAAGAAAATAGGAATGCGGGTAAACTACTATGAACAGCACAGTGATCGCATTATCATTGTCAAGATAGATACAAAGCCAACACCGACAACAGTAGTACAGGTTTATATGCCAACTAGCTCTGCCGATGATGAGGAGATCGAAGAAATATATGAGGAGCTAGAGGAAATTATTCAGACAATTAAGGGAGAGGAAAACTTAATTGTTATGGGGGACTCGAATTCGGTAGTAGGACAAGGAAGGGAAGGGAAGATAGTAGGTGAATATGGTCTGGGCAAAAGGAATGAAAGAGGAAGTCGCCTGGTAGAATTTTGCACGGAACATGATTTAATCGTAACAAACACGTGGTTTAAGAATCACAAAAGAAGGTTGTATACGTGGAAGAGACCAGGAGACACAGGAAGGTATCAGATAGATTTTATAATGGTAAGACATAGATTCCGGAACCAGGTCCTAAACTGCAAGACCTACCCAGGGGCAGATATAGACTCTGACTATAACTTGTTAGTCATGAACTGTAGGCTGAAACTGAAAAAACTGCAGAAAGGTAGGAAAATAAGGAGATGGGACTTAGATAAATTGAAGGAAAGTGAAGTTCTGGAGAATTTCAGAGGGAGATTTAGGCAACAATTGACAGAAACAGGGGGAAATAAAACAGTAGAAGAGGAATGGGTAGCATTGAGAGACGAAATAGTGAAGGCAGCAGAGGACAAATTAGGTAGGAAGGCAAGACCAACAAAAAAGCCTTGGATATCACAGGAAATACTAAATTTAATAGATGAAAGGAGAAAATATAAAAATGCAGTAAATGAAACAGGCAAAATGGAGTACAGACGACTAAAAAATGAGATTGACAGGAAGTGCAAAATGGCTAAGCAGGAGTGGATAGAAGCCAAATGCAAATTCGTAGAAGAATGTATAAGAAGGAGAAAAGTAGATACCGCCTACAGAAAAATAAAGGAGACGTTTGGGGACAGGAAGGGCAGCTCTACGAATATCAAGAACTCGGATGGGAAACCAGTTCTCAGCAAAGAAGGGAAAGCTGAAAGGTGGAAAGAGTACATAGAGCAGCTCTACAAAGGAAATGAACTTAGAGACGATGTTGTAGGAAGGGAAGAGGAAGTAGATGAAGATGAAATAGGAGATAGTATACTGAGAGATGAATTTGACAGAGCCTTGAAAGACCTAGGTCGGAACAAGGCCCCAGGAGTAGATGACATACCCGCAGAGCTATTAAAGTCTCTGGGAAAGCCAGCCATGACAAGACTATTTGAACTGGTGTGTAGGATGTATGAGACAGGCGAAATACCCTCAGACTTTAAGAAAAATGTAATAATCCCCATTCCAAAGAAATCAGGCACAGACAGGTGTGAAAATTACAGAACCATCAGTTTGATAAGTCATGGTTGCAAAATTTTAACACGAATTATCTATAGGAGAATGGAAAAGCTGGTAGAAACTGATCTCGGGGAAGATCAGTTTGGATTCAGGAGGAACGTAGGAACCCGGGAGGCAATACTCACTTTACGTCTTATCTTAGAAGATAGATTAAGGAAAGGCAAACCTACATTTTTAGCTTTTGTAGATTTGGAGAAAGCTTTTGACAATGTTGACTGGAATACACTCTTTCAAATTCTGAAGTCAGCAGGGGTAAAATATAGGGAAAGGAGAGTTATTTACAACTTGTACAAAAGCCAGACCGCAGTTATTAAACTCGAAGGGCATGAAAGGGAAGCATCAGTTGGGAAGGGAGTAAGACAGGGTTGTAGCCTTTCTCCGATGTTATTCAATCTGTACATCGAGCAAGCGGTGAGGGGAAGCAAGGAAAAATTTGGAATAGGGATTAAAATTCAGGGCGAAGAAATAAAAACATTGCGTTTTGCTGATGACATTGTAATTCTATCAGAGACAGCAAAGGACCTGGAAGAGCAGTTGAATGGAATGGACAGTGTGTTGAAGAGAGCGTATAAAATGAATATTAACAAGAGCAAAACAAAAATAATGGAATGTGGTCTTAGAAAATCAGGCGATGCTGAAGGAATTAGATTAGGTAACGAAACAATGAAGGTGGTAGATGAGTTTTGTTACTTGGGTAGTAAAATAACATGCGATGGTCGTAGTACAGAGGATACAAAATGCAGAATGGCAATGGGAAGAAAAGCATTTCTGAAAAAGAGAAATTTGCTAACATCGAATATTAATTTAAGTGTAAGGAAGTCTCTTCTGAAGGCATTTGTGTGGAGTGTTGCCTTGTATGGGAGTGAAACATGGACGATAAGCGGTGCGGACAGGAAGAGAATAGAGGCTTTTGAAATGTGGTGCTACAGAAGAATGCTGAAGATTAGGTGGGTAGATCGCATAACTAATGAAGAGGTACTGAACAGAATTGGTGAGAAAAGGAATTTTTGGCATACCCTGACTAAAAGAAGGGATCGCTTGGTAGGACACATCTTAGACATCGGGGAATCGTAAATTTAGCATTGGAAGGAAGTGTGTGGGGTAAAAATCGCAGAGGGAGACCAAGATATGCGTATAGTAAGCAGATTCAAATAGATGTGGGTTGCCGTTCTTATGAGGAGATGAAAAGGCTTGCTCAGGATAGAGTAGGGTGGAGAGCTGCATCAAACCAGTCTCCGGACTGAAGACCATAACAACATGTAATTTGATCTGTCAAAAAGGAGATTTTTTTTGTTTTTTGACTGAAAAAACGAAAGTGAAGGTGGAAACATAAAGTTAATGTTCCCAAGAACAAAAATTGTAAAGCCTACTTGTGGAAGAAAACAAATTATTACTTTATACGTAATGTGTATTGTGACAGTGATGTCCAGGCTCTAGCAATTCGTTATATCTACTTGTCATGTTTGTTGTTTACCTAAAAAGTATCTTCCTACAAGAAGAAATACAGGACTGTGGAATTTTTTGTTGTAGGTATGCAATAGAGTTTCTTTGATTTGAAGTGAACGGGACCGGAACCAAAAATGCAGTAATTCGACCTTGAAAAAATGTATGAAAAAATATGAACTTTGTTCAAACAAAGTGTTTAAATAGGTACATTGGCAGCCTAAAGATTTTAAAGTCTTTTAACAACTTACTTCGTGATAGAATGGTGGAGTGACTTTCTCGGTGCATACTGTATGATTTTGTTTTGTTTTATGACGCTCGGATTTATAGGAAACTCGTAATTTCGATACTCTAAATATCGAGACTCTATCGAGTTCAGTTTACTTATTCTTAAACTTACTTTAATTTTTAGGTACAAAATGTTGAAAAGTATCCAATTTGGGAGTTCTTTAATAAAAGTACCGTCGATTTTTCCAAACCTGTACGCCTCCTACGTCATCTACGGACTGCTGGTTAGGCTTACGCACACTCAGGAAGCTTTATTACAGGGAGGGGATCGTTAAAAACGTGTGAAAAATAGTCATTGGTGATATAACGTAGTTTACCAAAATTTTAACTTAATTACGTAAGTTTCGGTTCAGGCCGAAACTTGAAGAGGAGCGGAATATTCGGTTACAGTTTGTTTCGTCCACAAATCATGTTTCGGTTGGATTACAGGATTTATCTTCGAGGAAACACCCGGCAAGCGTGTTTCAGGACAACTGACGTATTACAATATAGAGTCTCGATTATCCGATCTTCGGTTATCCGACCTTCCGTGTTACCCGATCCTCCACCGCGCCGGGACTGTACATAGTAGCTGTGAGGCAGCCTATAGGTTTGTTTGTTTGTAAATCTATCGGACCAAACTGCGTGGTCATCAGTCCGTAGCAACTTAAACTAAGGTAAACTAACCTAAGGACAACACAAACACCCATGCTCCAGGGAGGAATCGAACCTCCGACGGCGAGCAACAGCGCGCTCCGCAGCGAGGCGGAGGCGCCTTAGACCGCTCGGCTACTCCACCGCGGCACCAGCCTACAGGTTAGTGACTACGTGGTTTTTTTTTTTTTTTTTTTTTTTTTTTTTTTTTTTTTTTTTTTTTTTTTTGTGCGCGTTTTATTATTTACTTCGTCGTCGCCGTCTGCTGATGTTTGTACAGCTTATGAGACTTAACTACGGGGTCATCAGTCCCTAAACTTAAAAACTACTTATGAACTAGGACGGCACATATATCCATGCCGTGAAGACCGTGACTGGCGCGCCGCAGTCCCCTCGGCCACCGCGGCCGGCCCGTCTGCTACTCCCCACTCATCAATGCTAACGTAGATCAGTAGTTGGAGTGCACGTGTTGCGCTTTGTTTATAAAAAATTGTGGTGATGGCTTCAAAACTGAAAAAGTGGTCGTTTCAGTGTAAGTAAAACTTAAATCTTTAAAAAGAATAGACAATGGTGAAACTTTTAAAAAGTGCAGCAAGATTATAACGTCGGGAAAACAAGAGTTGGAGACTGGAAAAGGAACCGCAATGAAATTGTTTTCAGAAAATGACCTCGACTGTTTTGAAAGATCGGAAAACGATGAAAAAATGTGATTGTGAAGAAGTAAGTTAAGCTTTGTTCCTATGGTTTACTGAACATAGAGATGAAGGTGTGCCCATGTCGGGACCTGTTTTGCAGGAAATGCGTCTAAGTTTCGTAACGAGCCGCGGTGGAGTCGCCGAACGGTCTAAAGCGTCTCGCTGCTGAGCGCACGGTTGCTCGCCGTGAAGGTTCGAGTCCTCCCTTAGGTGATGAAATATCCTATGTTATTACGTCCTTTTCTAATATGGAGAGAAGGCAGAAACGAAAACAAACGCCGTGCGGAAAGGCGCGTGGTAAAAGGTGTCATGGTACTTAATGGGCCGCTGTTCCCGCCGGAGTTTCGAGTCCACCGTGGGGCACAAGTGTTTCTGTTGTCCTTAGTGTAAGTTAGTTTAAGTAGCTCGTAAGTCTGTGGACTGATGACAATATCAGTTTAGTCCAATAGGTATTAAATTTCTCAGACCTTTAGTTACGCAACTTTAAACACTTTATGATAGCATATAAATAGTTGCACTTATTCATTACTCCTCACACTATCCTAGACACCATATCACTGCCTGTACTATGTCACTAACAAGACCTTCCGACTCGGAAATTTCAGGTTGGGACGAGACTTTGCACGTTTTGTAAGTAATACACGTCAAGGGTCTCCAATCATATAAGTTTTAAAGCGCAGTATCCAGAAAATTTGCAAGATGTGTTTTGGAAGAAAGAGCCAACACTCCCTACTTCAAACAATGTCTGCATTCTTTGGGCGATTATATGTTTAAGAGCAGCTGTCTAGAAGAAACTCTTTATCATACCACGTTCCCTTATTCTTTTTCAGTTGTCATTTGCTGTTTCTTGGTTTCTTACCAAGTTTTCCAATTATCTAGGATATTTGACTGAATCATATTACGCTATTCATCTGACAGCTGTTTTCGCTGTATACAGATTTCGGCATTCGCTGTTCTCACTTTATTCCGTAATCGCGTAACTTGCAATTTTTTTCACTTTGTTCTTTTTAATTAAACTAGTGCTGCGTTCGGTACCTGTTCGTTCCGTGAAAAAAGAACCACTGGCAGACACTGTAAATTCTTCTCTACTGCAGCTTTCTTTTCGAATGTTTCACTGGTGATTTTCTTTTGTGTAGCACTTTCTGCTGACATTTCGATAAACTGGGAAATACATGAAAACTTCTCCAGGCTTTAGATACCATCGTTGTCTTGAAATTTCGACTTCTTTGCTGTCATTGATAAACAATTCTGGTCTCATAGTAAGACCCTCGAAGAAATGTGATCGGTACACCATATTGAGATATATCTCTGTGAGGAACTGCTTTCACCCATTTTCCGAACTCTAGTAATGTTGTCGGGAACTCAAATTAATATGCCAGGACTTCACTCTTCACTTTTTCAAAAGGACTGACGTTGATGGGGGACAGCCCTGGACCATCATGCGGATTGACGAAACACATTTCTCTGTGATAGGTGAGATGAACTTATAGAATTGAAGAACGTTGGATTCTTTATCTCCAGTCACTGCGCATGAAGTTCCTTTGTGTGGTGTGGCGTCACAGCTATATTCACCATTGGTCCATTCTTTTTTCTGCTGTGCAGAACTCAATCTTGCGCTCTCAACTTTTCTGGGCACTTATGGGTGGTTTATTGAACCCCTTTTAGCAGTAATGGTATCGGTAGGTAATAGTATGATGTACTGTAACAACAAATTGAAGGTGGTTCAGTTAAATTGACACTGCACTTTTTCTCTTCCCCATACCCTTGACATTAATTCAAATCAAATGTTCAAATGTTTCTAAAGCTTATGGGACTTTTTAACTACTGGGTCACCAGTCCATAAATTTACCAACTACTTATGTACTAGCTTATACTAGAGACGGCACAAACATCCATGCCCGAGGGGGGATTCGAACCCCCGACGGGGAATGGGCTTGCACATCGTAGCATAGCGCCTCAATGCGCTCGGCCGCACCGGTGCGGTTTCACATTAATTAAGTTTCGTAATCGAATAGTTATTAGTTTATTTTCTAGCGCATCGAAAAGGAAAAGTTTAATTATAATAACCCCGTATACTTTGAAAGGTGGTGGTAATTTTTATCTATCAGTTTTCTTATTTCTCGCTTCATGTGTCGCTTTATTACTTTAATTGCTTAATTTTGATTTTCGATGCATGAAATTAATTTATTTTTACATGCTTCCTGACTTCTATATTCTGCTGTGGGTTGGGCGAATTGCTTTAGGATTCAGATGTATTGGTTTATTTAGTTATTCTTTTTGGTGTAGTGCTTCTGAGTTCAAATTCTTCCTTGCTGTCGAGTCGGCGTTGTGGAGCAGCGTGGGACAGGGTTCTTGGGCGGTCGGCTAGAACACAGGAATCGAATGTGGGGCACATTCCTTTCAGGGTTTCGGAGAAATCTGGCCACCCGAGGGGTCCCTATACTCCATTGGAGTGGGCCGGCTGGTTTCGTATGGCGACACGACTGACCGCCGATTACCTGCGGTTTCCGGTGTTGGTTGGACAATGCGTTAGCTGTTTAGAGCGACCGGCGCCTGTCTGGCGCCGCTGTGTTTCTTTGTGTGAGCAAGAGAGGAAAAAACGTTGATGGATGCCGGACGCCCGGCTTTCTTTCCGTACTTAAACTGTCAGTAGCAGGTAGCATAGTTTACGATTTAACAAATGGCAGGACGCTTCAAGTTCGCGTCTCTGCGAAGTGAAATCTATCTGGCACAGCAGGACAGTGTCGCCAGCAGTAGTAAAATAGGCGCCAAGATCCCGACTAGTGATATTTCGCAGAGAATTTCCTGTTATTGCACGGGTATACGTGACTTGGTGTGAGAAAGCTGTGTGTGTTGGGAGGAGGTTAAAGAGCCGTTGGCGGCAAACTCCGCGATTGGCTGTCGTTGCTATTTTTTTTCTCATTTTTGGTTGTATGTGACTCCCGGCTGTACATTCTGATTGGTAGGCCATTAGCGGGTCGATGAGATTGGCTCTCTGAAGAGTAAGGCGCGGCCGCGTGCTCGGGTAGATTCGGGCTGGGGACAGAAGTCAGTGAGTTGTAGGGAGTTAGTTTGGGGTAGGAGTTTGGTGTGACTCGGCGATGCGCCGCCACCGAGTACGGTAGCTTCCGCTCTTGCACGCAACATATCAAGTTGGGCACCGCAGTTGCGGTTTGCGTGTATCTGTTTTCAGAGTGTTGTTTCGCTGGGAGCGACCACACTTCGGCAATTTGTTCTTGCTTTATTATTTACGTGAATCTTGCCTGCAGTGTGCTACTCTCGTGAGCTCACACTATATTGTTAATTCTGTTAAGTACTGCCGCATATCTGCTTGGCGAAGTGATAGTAATTTCGCGGATAAAATCCACAGCTGCCGCATTAGACTTCTGACATCGACGCCCCGCTGCACGATAGACACCCAGTCTTTAGTGCAGTATTGCTTGCACGGCTCAAATCCTGGTTAGGATTTTGCTCTTCGTTTCTAATGATATCACTTGCTGTAGCTAACTTGTTTCTTTTCACTCGAAGTGGGATCAAATAACGAGGTCTAATTATATATTGACTTTCAACGATAGGGTCCTAAATGATATAGCCAGTCATTTGAATTAAGTTTCAGTTTATTTGTACTAGTGTATATTCATTTTAGAGGTAATTAAATAATTCTTTTTATTAAATTTTTGTAATCAGAGTGTAACACCTAGTCACATACAATTGCATTTGGTTAGGTTGTGCATTATTTTGCCAATATATGTCATTTTCACCAGTTTTGTATAAGCTTATTTCTTTAACCCCAGTCACCATTTTGGAGGGAATATAGTTTGTTTCTGTTGGCAGTATGGGGAATGATATGATGATTTGTTCATAAATTGATTCATAATAGAATATTATTATTACTATTATTTCTTGGCCTTGCTCTGGTACGCCACTGTTCAGTTAGGTCAGGAATGTATTTTTCTATGTTTTGTAAAACATGGTGGTCGACCCAAATTTATCCGATCTATAAATATATAGTTTATTATATCTCATAACATTTACGTATATAAATAATTAGATATAACGCGTTACATCTTTCAATTTGTACACCGAAAATTACTTTCCGAATTGCCTTCGTGCGAGCTCCTCGTGCCTTTGCAATTTATAAGATTTAATGTACGATCAAAGGAAGCTTCGTTTCTACTAAGTGGTGTTTCTTACACGATTGATACTGACCGTCACGTTTCCTTTGATCCCGCGCGTGTAGTTCGTCGTGGCGTGTCCTACACGTCGCATCCACCCTGTTGTAGTAGTAGCGAAACCGAGTGGCTTAAATTGCCCGCCTCCTCGCAGGGAATGCAATTAGACAGCGCCCGGCCCTCGGCAGAAATTACTGTCCGAATATTAAACGCTGTGAGGATTCACGGCGCCTGCTCATTATAATTAGCTAATTAGCGCCCCATTGTCGGCTGATACGAGGGGCGAGGGCGTTGCGGTGCTCGTTAGTGCTGTTCTGCCCGCCTTTCTGCCCGCGTGGCTCTAGGAGGCCGCCTCCGCTGAAATATTCACGACGCTGCCCGCCTGCTTTCATCTCGCGGACGTTGTGTCAATTTGAAAAACGTCTTGCCGGGGAAATGACTCATTTCAGGGCGGCCGAGTTCACAGAGTTTATCTCCCGGTCTCGACGGACCTCGACAAAGCCCCGGCTGCTGCCTGTCTGATTACCGTTTGTAAAGGGAGACGAAAGATTCAAGCTTCAAACTTCTGCAGAGATTCACTACAAGAAGCCTGAGAATGATGGAATTTTTCGCAAAGCGGGATATTATCGTCCATGTGGGACGGAGTGACGATTAATCGACTTTTCTACCTGCTCAACATTCCAGTGGCGTCCGAGAAGTGGTCCACATCATCATCTACATGTCAAAATTACTACAAATTCCCGGGCTATTATGCTGTGGTCCTGTGGATTTATTCTGGAAACCCAATGTTTCGTCCCCCAATGCGGAGGACATTATCAAGGGGGATCGTGGCACTTTTGAATGTCCGATGCACACCGTGGCTCGCTACTGACTGAAGCCAAACTCCGTTTACGAGGGCTCGCGCGCAGAGGTGTGACGTCAGATGTTTTTGACATGCGCGCGCAGTTCGTCGTTGCCGATTGCCGCCGTCCGTTAATATCGTCCCATGGTGGAAGACTGTAACATTTCTTCTTCAAAACTGGAACCCAAATTACAATTTCACGCCCTCCTCCATCCTATTAAAATTATTGGAGTGTTTTACAATTTCTATTGCTTCTCTGTACAGTCTTTCGTGGTATCCATTTGTGGCTGCTAACACCTGAGTCTTATGAAATTGAATAAGGTGGTCCCCTGGTTGGAAAACATTTTCAGCAACTGCTGATCTGTCAATCTCTCTCCCCTTCTACAATTCCCTTGTGCTCATTGAGTCTTTCTTTGAGTGTTCTTTTTGTGGTGCCCAAGTATACATCTCCACAGCTACACGGAATCCTATAAATTCCAGATTTTTCCAGCAGTTTGCGAGCATCCTTTGCCGATTTCAGGTGATCCTGTATCTTCCGAGTAGGTTTGTAAATAATGGCAACATTCCGTTTCGTCAAAATTTTACCGATGCAGTCGGTGATGTCTTTAATAAAAGGTAGGAAGACTTAAGATTTCACAGGAACTCTTTCATCGTGTTCAACTCTACGTGTCGGTCTCAAAGCTCTCCTAATCTCTGTAGACGAATAGCCATTCTTAAGTAAAGCATTACTCAGGTGTTTCAATTCCACGTCGAGTAATTCCGGTTCGCAAATGTTCCTTGCTCTGTCCGCCAATGTCTTTATA
Source organism: Locusta migratoria (assembly GCA_026315105.1). NCBI lineage: Eukaryota > Metazoa > Arthropoda > Insecta > Orthoptera > Acrididae > Locusta > Locusta migratoria. The sequence goes on along the minus strand of CM048745.1, from coordinate 123,078,417 downwards.
ATTCCCCGCTTTTGCTGAGGGTGGTGGTTTGAATCCCGGTTCTGATAACGGTCTGTGTGTGTGGGCTTCCGATAAACTGTATGACCCAATCTGCCATTCCCCTTTTTGAAAACCGAGACGTCAAGGAAATTCAGTTTTCCGTCTGCCTCCTTCTCCATGGTAAAATGGATTCTAGAATTAATCCCGCTGAGGTGTTGAAGAAAAACACCATTGGACGATATTAACGGACGGTGGCAATCGGCAACGACGAATTGCGCGCGCATGTCAAACACATCTGATGTCACACCTCTGCGCACAAGCACTCGTAAACGGAGTTTGGCTTCAGTCAGTAGCGAGCTCTCTTGAGAACGTCCTCCGCAGTCTGGGAAGAAACGTTGGGTATCCAGAATAAATCCACAAGACCACGGCATAATAGCCCGGAAATTGTTAGTAATTTTGACCATATCGACCGTGAAAGTTTACATTTTACATCATCTACATATATACTCGGCAAGTCACGTCATGGTGTGTGACGGAGTGTAGTTTGAGACCAGTATAATTTTCTCCTTTGTCTGTTCCAAATGCCGCACGGTAATAGGCGTGGGTAGTAATGCGCCTTGCTGCGGAGTACGCGGTCGTTCTCCGTCGGAGGTTAGAGTCCTCTCTTGGGCATACGTGTACGTATTGTCCTTAGTGTAAGTTAGTGTAAGTAGATTGTAAGTCTAGTGACCGATGACCACTGCAGTTTCGTCAAATAGCCTTACAAACATTTCAAATTTGAAACATTTTCAATCGCGTATTCTTCGTGGGAAAAGTGATTTCCGTGTGTGATCCAATATCTGTTTTTGGGAGCTACATGTGGGTGGAAGCAATATATTGCATTACTCGTCTAGAAAAGTAGGCTTTCGCATCTTTGAGAGTAGACCATGCTATTATAGTGAATGCCTTCCTTGCAACGTCTTCGAGTGGAGTTGGCGTGGGAATGGCCGAGCATTCTAACATGGCCGTTCCCATTGCAGGTTCGAGTCCTCCTTTGAAAAATTGGAAAATTTCATAAAACGAAACATGTTGGTTCTTAATGAATCGACGTTATGTCTCGTCTGATTAATTTTGCGCGGTGGTGAACGACGTGAGCTATGAAGCTCTAACCGGAATGACTGACTTCATTCCGTACCAGAAATTATAAGAAGTTAGTCTAAAAGGCTGCCGTGAAACCTCGGTGGAGAAATTTTTACGTGATCGCAACAATTTGCTTTACCTACTCTGAATGCTGGAGCATATGGCGGTGTCGTCGTATCAACAGCGTGCTGGCGAGGCTGGGCGCAAATTGAGACGCGTATAGCCAACACCATCGAAAGAGAAGTCCGCGGCGCACTCGTGCCACGTCCGCAGAGCAGGTCGCTCTCGCGTACCTGAATGGCTGGCCGCTAGGGCGTGGCGTGTAGTGCCCCACCGGCCAACCACTGAGCTACGCGGTAGCGACCTACTCTGCGTGACGTGGCACGAGTGCGCCGCGGACTTCTCTTTCGGTGGTGTTGGTATAGCACTCGCGTAGTGACGCGGCACTCCAGCGCTACACACGCCTTCCACACGCAACGCGTACCAAACTTAAAATGTGTGATTTGCAGGTAAAGGAGTTGTTATTGTTACAGCAGAGTTCCAAATCAGATACTAATGCCGAGGACGGAGGGTTTCTTTCCTCAGTAATAAATAAAAACATCATAGCTCCAAACAAATATATTTTGTGTATGGATGTCATGGTTCGTTGTGACGATCTACATCAATTTATACAGCTTTCCAGCCAAGATGGCGTTTTTATTTTTTTATTTTTTAGGGTGACCGTTTTCGACGTCATCTTCTGATCTATATCTCACAAGGCAGCGGCGGAGTGGCCGAGCGCATTCTAAATCTACATCTACATAGATACTCTGCAAATCACATTAAAGTGCCTGGCAGAGGGTTCATTAACCTCTTTCATAACTTTTCTCTGCCGTTCCATTCTCTAATACCGCGCGGGAAGAAAGAACACCTAAATCGTTCCGTTTTCAATCTGATTTCTCTTATTTTATTGGGATGGTCATGTCTCCCTAAGTAGGTGGGTGCTAGCAAAATATTTTCACATTCAGAACTAAATGTCGGTGATTGAAACTTCGCAAACAGATCACGCCGCAATGAATAACGTCTTTCTTTTAATGATTTCCACCCCAATTCGTGCAACATTTCCGTGACGCTTCCCCCCCCCCCCGTAACGTGATAAAACAAAACGAGCTGCCCTTCTCTGAACCTTCTCAATGTCTTCCGTCAGTCCCACCTGGAGAGGGCCCACAAGGGGCAACAGTACTCCAGAAGAGGACGCAAAGGTGATGTAGCCAGTCTCTTTGGTGGAGCTGTTGCATCTTCGAAGCGTTCTTCCGATGAAACGTAACCTTCGGTTCGCCTTCCCCACAATATTTTCTATGTGTTCTCTCCAGTCAAAGTTGTTCGTAATTGTAACTCCTAGGTATTTGGTAGAATCTATGACCTTAATGTTTGACTGATTTATCGCGTAATTAAAGTTCAGCGGATTTCTTTTAGTGGTCATGTGTATTACTTCACACTTTTCTTTATTTAGTGTCAATTGCCAATTTTCGCACCATGCAGAAATTTTGTGTAAATCGCTTTGCAGTTCCTTTTGATCCTCAATTCACTAACCGATAAACGACAGCATCATCCGCTAACAGTCTAAGGGAGCTATTCAGATTGTCTCCTAAGTCGTTTATAAACACGAGGAAAAGCATTGAGGCGCTATGCTCCAATACGCTGGGCAGTTCTCTGTCGGGGGTTCGAATGCCCCCCCCCTCGAGCATGGATGTTTGTGCTGTCTGTAGTCTAAGTTAGTTGTAATGTATATACCCCAGGAAATCCCGTTTGTTTGGATTAATGAAGTATCCGATACCACATTTGATCGTTGTATTATGCCCTAGTATTCCACATTTATAAGCATTGTATGGCGCTTCTGGCTGGTCACATTATCATTTTCATTACTTGGGTCTTTTAATGAACTAAATAAATTAATTAATTATTGAAAGTCGTAAGCTTAATGTTGGACAATAATGTTTTTGTTAATGAAATTAATAACTAACAATATCTGAGGTCCTCTGTAATGTATTGACCGTAATGTAATACTTTGCTGACTGTAGAATTTTATAGTTGCTTTGATTTAACAATTTCAAATAATGTAAACATATATTAATACTGCGCTAGTTGTTCTTTACTTACGATCTTTTGTACTGTTTTGTTTTGATACGAAAAACTTATTATTACATTTGTCATAATTTTGTGTATATTTACGTAAAGCAAGATTTATGTATGTTTCATGAACAAATAATGTAATATATAACATTGTAAATTCCGTGTTTTAGAATGTTCTCGAAATTATAAATGTATTAATACGCGCGAATTGGCGCGAATGAAGTTAGTTGTGAAGTTAGTATTACTTTGAACACAGTCAGTCGTAAATCATTTTTGAGCCAGGATGTAGTCTGTATAAGTTTTTGTCTCTAGGAGTTATGAAGTCAGTCTTACTTTAGTCAACATGTAGAACACAAGCAGTCTTAAAGATGTCTTTAATGTGTGCTTCAAGAATAATATAAATAAATACGTTAAAAATGAAACGTGTCATATTAGTAGTTTCATTAGACGCCCAAGAATCCGTCGTCCTAATATTGGAATATTTATATAAAGGCAGGCGAGCAATTAAAACAACATCTACCACTAAACAACTGCAAAAGGTGAAGTATTCATAATGTGGCTTTAATGTAAGTGAATAAAATGCGCCACAGAGTTCATAAGTAGTTCGTAAGTTTAGGGACTGATAACCCCGCAATTAACGCAGTGACAACTCTGAAGATTCGTCCACATCGAGGTCGGCTTTGTACGGACAATGTCTATTAATACACTTCTAACATTTATACAGCAGCTCACTGTCCATAAACTGCTAAATTGTCGATGGCTATTATTTGACTTTGAGCAGCTTACATTAAGACGTGACTTCCCAGCCGAAGACGGAACTCAGTAACGTTAAACAGAACTAGACATCAGTCAATGGGCTCCTTTAAACACTGTATGTCCGATATACAAACTCTTAATAAATGAACAAAACATCCTCAAACATAAAAATTTCCTTGAACACTTATTAATTTGTGAACAAAAGAATTTCCTTATATATTTCTATTTATAATGATTGGAATAATGCATTTTTTTGGAAGTTTCTGAGATTTTTAATTTTTGGAGGGAAATTTGGGATGACTTCATAAGGCATTAATGGGCATGATATGTTTCTTATACCATACTTCACAACTATTTTTAACGGATTTCGACTAATTTAGACATTTTACAATAATTTATTACTGAAATTTTGAAATTATTTTGTTTCCTTTACCTTGATAGGTGATCTGTTCGTACTCTAACTTAGACATTAAGCAACAATACAAATTTTGTCAATGAGTTATAGTGTAATGCTCCTCTGTTTCGTCGAAGTACTGGTAGCCAAGCTACCTGCAATGAATTTTGGAAAGTACTGTAGTGATCTTTATAATCTTTGATCAAACGGTTGGTCCGAGAGTAACAGATAAAGGTGATGCTGCCATACGGCATTTTTGGGCTGGAAATAGTGTCTATCAACACAATCAGATATAAAGAATTAATACATATTACACCAACGGCACACCTTCTAAATATTTTAATGTATCTGTAGTATTGATCTAAACAAGGAGGTTAACCTCCTTGAACCCAAACAAACCGCTGTATCGGTGACCAGCACAACCAGAGAAAAAAATTCATTTGAGATTACACCGACGATATACCCTTTGGATTGCTTAATATATCGTTGGTCTAGATGTAAACAAACTACTGTAACCATACAATATTGTTGACCAATGTAAGTAGCTGTCACAATAACATGAAATTGTAATAAAAAGCAACTGCAGAAAAGCTTATGGCATGACAGAACAGTTAATCATTTGGTCTGAAGACACAATTCAGAAAGTATGTAATATCTAATTTCATGTAAAAAATTACCGTATCCTGGATGTTTTTTACTTCTCCCTGTCCTGTACTATTGCCTACAGATTCCTTTCTTTTATTCCTACAGCCTTCCAATTAACTCTGAGTTCCTTCACTCAGTTGTTTCCCATATGACATGTTGCGTTACATATCTTCTTAGTCAATCTCTAACTGTCCATCCCCATGATGTGCCCAATAAATCGTAACCCCTCCTTTTCTCGTTCGAGACAGGTTCACATTTTTTGTACACTTCCTGTCGTGTTCTGTGTATCCAGATATACCCCACTTTTTTTTATTTTGAGCCTCTTATGTCTCTCAAAATTTTCCGCTCCTCATTCTCCAACTGTATACAAACTCTCTTACCGAGTGTTACTCAGCATTATTAAAGCCAAACGTCAATATTTAAAACTAGAGAAAATGTCAGAGCTTCCGAAGGAGGAGATTGCTGAATTGCGCCCAGTAATGGCCTTAAAACAGATCTGCCTTCTCATTGAGCAGGTTGTTGGGATCGTCTCTTGAAGCACAAAAGATCTAATTTTCCTCCAAATTGGATAGCAAAAATCCTTTGTCCGCAAATTGAATCACCTTCACGCTATCATTTTGTTACGCAACGAATATCTTTCGAGTCTGAAGTGCTTCGATACTGACGAGCCCATTCTCTGTATTAACGTGCTCTTTAAATATAACTTTAATTTTTCCCTGTTGCTGTACGTACTTAATATCAAAAACCTGGCAGTATATTTAATGACGTTGCCTTACAGACAGACGAATTTTATTGTTATGTTATTATTTTAGTTTTTTGAAAAGCATATTTAGCACGTGAGTCATCAAAACCCTTGGTCATATTTTAAGGTTTCCTTGTTTTCAGAACTTGAAAATCAGATAATGTAGTTCCAAACCGCATCAAGCCATGCTTAAAATAACAAGCAATCATAAACAAAATAGCGGTATGCGTCATTTCCGTGCAAAACGCCGTACTTGTCTGCTACCGCCACTAGGTAGTAGAGATGGGCAATCTGCTCCTGAATTGATTCAAAGAGCCAGATCCTTCTAAGGAGTGAGTGATGGATGAATCCAAAAAAAAGAGTGGTAGTTCATCTGATACGAAAAGTCCCTCTGGTGACAGCAATGAGCTGCATAAGAACCCCTTGCCACAATCTTCAGAAGTTTCCTAAACCCCTTGCCACATGCTTCAGAAGTTTCCTAAGCTACAAAAAAACATGTGCTATAGACCATGTGCAAGTATAAAACGCAAAAAATGAGCGCCTAAACACGTGCAGCGCCTTCCTCCAACAAGTCGAGAATCGGTGAGTCGCGCAAGCTCCGCGGTTCAGTGAGCGCGCGGCTCCCGACTACCGCTAGCTCGCTGCTCCGCACGACTCCGGCGATCGAGGCGATCCGACCGCCAACTGAGTCGGTGAGTTAGCTGGTTCACCGGTTCACCTCTCCCCACCACTCTCCCGACTCCGCTCGCTTGCGGAGCCGTCCGTGTGGCGCGCTGCTCATTATTCCCCCCACTCCTCTGGCGAACCGCGTGGTGCCGAACAAAGCGACTCCGCGCATTTCTCTGTTCTCTCGACTCCTGTGTTCTGATAAAGCTTGCAGATCACTTACAGAAACGATAATCTGAAGCAACAGAAACCGTCATATTCCTATTTCGAATAGTACTCGAGATGAAACGTATTTATTTAATGTTACATGTTTTTTCTTAATAACATGAAATCTGCAGTCGGTAGCAAAAACGCGTTACAGTACAAAATTAAACTATATAAAATTTCTACGAAAAAGATCCTACTCCATTTTTCTCGAACACTTGTAGTTTGCATGAAGGGAGCAATAGAGACAAGGTCTTGTGCAATGTGCATTCTGTTGCTTAAATTTTGTAAGCCCATATCACACAGTTTCCTGACTTGATAAACGAGTGTCCTGTAACAAATTATGCGTCTTTCATGCATCTACATTATTTTGGCATGTTGAAAACAATGACTATATAATCGAATAACAAAGAAAACAACAATGTGCATTAATGTTTTCTGTATCTGAAACCATTCAGTTTTGGGAATGTGTCCATTTGAAATTTTTGCTGCTGGCATCAAATCTTTGACAGTAACAACAAACTTCTTTTCGAAAAGAGAGTGAACACTAGGATGTCAAACGAAATGTCTATAATTACGTTTCTGAGTAAAATATCTTGCTGTAATGTTTCATTACGAATTTAATGTGTTTGGTACAGTAGGATGTGTGTGTTTGCAATTAAAGATAAACTATATTGAGAAGCACTTAAAAAAACAATTCGCATTGCTCTGTATAGAGAATATATAAAACTTTGCACAAATTACAGGTGAAAGGGTTGTAGTTACAGGAACTAAAAATAGAAGGTGGAATGGAAATCTTACCAGCAACTGCAAAACTTAGAATATAGGAGCCCAGAACGCTACCCCTATACTACGCCGACTGTAAGAGCATCAGCACAGTTATTTACCTAATTATTTCTTTAGCTAAGACTCTCTTCAAACTTAATCAATTGTAGATGGTTTGTACTCACAAAAGAAAAACTCGTTGACGACACAGTCGAAAGTATCTGTACTCGTCGTCGTATTTTCTAAGAATTTGGCTGGAGATTTTCACAGTCTTTTTTTTTTTCGTACTTGAAGTTAGGAATGAAATAGTCCACGAACATTCCTCGCTTTGTAAATTTAATGGACATTACTCTTTTGACGCCTTATTTTCGAAATTAAATAAAACTTTATTGCTTACTGCGGAGCTATCATTATATTACTGTTTATGGGTGCCAGACTTTAGTTTTTAGATAACAAGTGATGGGTTCTAGCGGCCATCTTGTAGCGAGCATCTGTCGCGCTCACGTAAGACACCCAGCCGTGACGCCGAATGTCGCTGCTTGTAGCTGCCGTGTCGCGTCGCTGAATATCGCGCGCTGTCGCTCGCCTTTGTTGCTCACATAGCACGCGGCATTAGTGCGCATGGATATTTTCCTGCGGCAGTTGCCACGTCCTACATGGACCTCTCGCGCTATCACGTTTCATTCTACTCGCTTAAACTCGCAGACTACTCACTGTATAAGTATGGAACTAGTATCATTTTATTCTGCAAAATATTCTATTTTTTGAATGAAAGTAAACGAATATAAAAATAATATATTTTTTCTTTTTCCAATTATTTCACCTTCAAAAATATTTAAATTCTGTTATAACATTTTTAAATTTTAATGTAGGTGTAACTACAAATTTTAATTCTCGAAACTACTAAGGACTTACAATAAAATTATTACTCTTCTTTCTTCTTTCACAATATGGCTAAATCAGATAAAGGTATAGTGACAAAAAAGTAATGTGACATCGTTTTACGTTTTATATCAGTTGGTGAGTCGGTGAACGATGAAAAAGAACTAGTTCATCCCAGTGAATGACTATTTCTGATCCGATCTCTGAAAAGATCGGTTTTGCCCATCTCTACTAGGTAGTGGCATAGTGAAGCTTGAAACGTGTCCATAGAAAATTATTTTTACAAGAAAATGTCTAATATTGTGCCTCCTGTTTTGTATCGAGTAACTTGCTTGCAAGAAAATGTATAATATCGCTTCTACTGTATGTATCGATATGTGTAAAGTTTCATCTCTGGCAAAGATCATGTATTGCATAGCATTGTAGCTCGCACTGAGAGAGAGAGTAGCACTAGTGGTTCAGCTCGCTTAGAGAGCGGTTGGGTTGTGTGTATGGCTCCGATGTAGAGCAGAGGCTGCTTTGCCAGCAAGTCAGAAGTTGTATTATGTAGGTAATGTAATGCTGTTTATCAATAATAAGTAACTTAACCCTGTTTCATATTTCATTTACGTAGTTAGAAAATTAACCCACTTCCTTCATTTGATAATTACTTGATTTAGTGGAGTGTTGATTTGAATAACATTATTGAACATATTTCATTATTGGTGCGATAGTAAGATAATAGTTGATTTGGATTTCAATAATAACTGATCGACATTAACTCTCACAGTCAAGCATTAAGAAAGTGATTTGTGGTTTTTCTTATATCTTTCTCGCAGTCAAAATTTTTGAGTATAGTCAGTGTCTGTTTCAAAAGGTTACATGTCACAGTTGTTTACTTAAAAGATCCGTTGCGCACAAAATCAATTTAATGCACTGTTTCTTGTACATTAATATCAGGGCCATAATTAAACCAAATAGCTGAGTTAATGAACAATTTATTGTCTGATTTAACGAAAGGCTCAACATTACAAAACACGCGTACAGTTTTTATCTGGCGCCCTTTCTGCCAGGATAGTTCACAAACAGGATCGTGACGTAGTTAGATACGTAGTCTTATTTCAGTTAGTTTGTCTTTTCCACTAACCAACTTACCTTTTGGCTCTTAATTTAATTTTTGTAGCACCATCCTCTGTTGTAGCAACAGTAGCATAGTAATTGTTTCTGTAGTCTGTTACTTACCATTCTTGAGATTGTGTAGTATTGTTTATAGTAGATGAATTGAATATACAAATAATTGCATTACTACTGAACAAGCCTCTCTTTTATATTGCCTGATGTTTGTTGTGATGAAAGTTCTAGTACCGCGGAACTCGTGTGATAATTAACGGTTTGCGTAATCTCGATTGTGATTGTATGTTGCACTAGCCCGATTCAACCTATTGTTCTCTCATAATTACTGTGTGTAATTTTCAAAAAAAATTAGCAGTAGGTGAAAATAAATATTATTGGTCACTTTACTGCAAAATTCTGTTAACAATGTCGAAGAATAGGAGAGTCCGCGCTGATGCTAAAACTACTTCCGAAAATGAGACCTTGAATGAAGCAAGGAGAGAAACTGAATTTTTACAAGAGTCTTCTCACTGCACTGATACAAATACGACAGTAAATACCGTGTCTGAAAACGCGGAACAGATTAGTTCGGGAACAGACAATATGGTTAATGACAAAGTACAGGATTTGACAATACAGAATTCCGATTCTTGTAATGTGGTTGCGGAAAATAATGCATCGGTTCCGCCTAGCTCTGCTACAAAAAATACTTGTGCGACGGCTATGGAAAACGTATTACCAAATGATTTCATGCAAATTTTATTGTCACAGCTCTCTAAATTAAATGAGAATAGTCAATTACTATCTCAGGAATCTCAGAAATTAAATGAAAAACTTGAGGAACAATTTCAGAAATTAAATGAAAAACTTGAGAATAGTCAATTACAATCTCAGAAATTAAATGAAAAACTTGAGAATAGTCAATTACAATCTCAGAAATTAAATGAAAAACTTGAGGAACAATCTCAGAAATTAAATGAAAAACTTGAGAAAATTGAACAAACGTGCGATTCGAGGTTTGTGAGTATTCAAAGTAGTTTTAATAAGATAAACGAGGACAACAATCGGTTCAGGGAACAACTGCTCAATACTTTCAAACGTGAATCTCAGCAAATAAGACAAGATATTCGCGACGAGATTAACCCGGTAGTGGAAAGCCTAGCGTCACGAGTGGAAAATATGGAAAGCCTTGCGTCACGAGTCGAAAATATGGAAACTACTGAACTCGCTCAATTGAAGCAACAGAGTAATCTAGTTGTTGAAAAGTTGCAGAACTTCCAGTCAGTCACGACGGAACAGATCAATAAAATAAATAAACAGTTTGAAGATATTACTGTTAAGATTACCCAAATTAGTGATAACACTGACAAAAGTTCGGATGTAACGCATCCTACCCCGTTTAATGAAACTAATGAATATCTCGCCCTTGACCGTTTCAAACAAGATCAAATGACCATTAATCAGCAATACAAGGCTGAGGTCAGAAAATTAGATGATCGCGTGGCGCGAATAGAGAGGAAATTTGACCACACTTGTGGAAATCCATACGAAGATGTGGAAGAAAATTTGAACGAAAATGACAATGATGATTCGAGCCAAGTAGGTCGCTTGGTACGTGAACGAAGTGTACCTCATAGTAACAACAATGAAGACGCAGTGCGTAGTTTACGCTCACTTACGCCGCACGGGCGAAAGGAAGCGTTTGACTACAAGCATTTCCTGACTGTACGTAAATTCAAGACATTTAAAAACTCTCCGAATGACTTGCACCCTAAAGAGTGGTTGCAGCAATTCGATTATTGTCTTCCCCCGAATTGGCCACTTGAGCACAGATTAGAATTTATATGTGGTTATCTGGAAGGCGAGCCAGCCACCAGAATGAGAGCTATTGCACAAGAGTGCTATAGCGAGAATCACTTCCGACGCTCATTTCTATCCGCATACTGGTCGGAAGCGGCACAAGACCGCGTTAAAAACAGTATTGCGACTTTCAAAACTTTTGAGCGATCAAATTTCTCGAGCCCTGTGGAATATTTCCAAAACTTAGTATACAAAAATCAATTTTTATCGGCACCTTACTGCCCTGCGGAATTAATCAGAATTTGTTTGAACAAATTGCCTCTACACTTGCGTCAAATTGCCATTGCGGCACGATGCAAGAATGATATTGAAGCCTTTAGAAATCTCTTACAAGATTTAGAAGAAGAAGACGAGGAAAATTCCTCGCGCAGTCGATATTTTGAAACAAACAAATATGATCGCCGGTCGCAACAAAGCCCGCCGCGTTCTAAACGTCATCCGAACCATGAGGATCAAACTAAAAGTAATTCTTTCACTAATGAAACTTTAAAGACGCACAAGTCGAAAGGCATACACCACATTTCCAATATTAAAATTTTCAAGGCATAAAATTGGGGTAGAGAGTCCATTAATCTGTTTTGGACACACCAAGTGGCGATTGGTGCCCCGTTCTCGAGCTGAGTGTCACTATTCTTCCGCTTTTCCTTAGTGCGCTCTATCTACCTCTTTTTCTCACTGTTACTTTTCTCTAACTCTGAATACTTATGCTCTGTGCTACGCTGGGATATTGTCATACGAAACTTTGATTATCTTGCAATTTGCATATAACGAACTCTGTGGCTGTGCAAGACAAATAAAATTAATGGAAATTTTTGATTGTGTAATCTAATCAAGTTCCTATGTTTCAGAAAATATCAGATTTTTCTTCTGTGTTACTAATTGCATAACTTACGAAGTTCTGAGCAAGTGAAGAAGATTTTGAGTTGACATGAGCATTTGGTAAGCCAAGAACATTATGGAGGATGATGAGTAAGGCAATACACAATATGTCATGGTGGTCTTTAAAATGCATTATTGTTTATGGATAAATGATGGTAAGGAAGGTATTGGTAACAGTCAAAGATGTTTGATAAATGTAATTATGTGGACGAGATTATACAATGATTATGAAGCAATTATGAGGAGAATCGCTATGTTGCTAATGATGACGAGATTATACAATGATTATGAAGCAATTATGAGGAGAATCGCTATGTTGCTAATGATGCTATGTTCTGTTCTTTTCTTATGTGCTTACTCGCACTGCCCTTTTGTGTTTTCTCTTTGTGCTTATGTGCACCATTTTGTATGTTGATGCATTGTGCCTTCAATGGCATGTGTGATTGGTGAGATTCATATCCTTCTGATGATCTGTAATTATTTGTAATTATGTGTAATGAATATTTCTAATTATGCTTGCAGCTATGCGTATTGCTCTTGTAATCAAAGCTTACCGCTATGCTCACTAATTATATACCTAAGCCCTACCACTATGCTAATTAATTTTATAATGAAGCTCAATGACAATGTATGGTTATGCTTATACGTTCCACACAGCCATCTATCTTGCAAACTTGCAGCTATGCCATAAACTGCGCCTAGTTAAGTCTAGAAAGATAATGCACAGAAATATTTTGCTTTTGCTTACTACTATCTACCAAATTTTATTGATGATCTTGTTGATGAAAATCTGCAGCTATGCCTAACGAATATTACGTCTGTGTTTATGTTATTGGATGATTTACTGTGATGTACATCTAGTACTGTGCCAAAATTTGCACTAATTGTTTTGTTTGACCCTACTGTTGACCCAGACAGACACAGACATGACCTGTTGACTTGAACCTCTTTTGATATTCTCACGAAACTACCCTGATGTGTTATACCTTAAGGCAATGAAATATGTAGCTCAGTTGAGACAAAAGCCTGGCCATGGCAACTTATGTAATTTAAGTGTTATAATTTGTGGTAATGTAATCACCATCATAGTGATATATATTAATTTAAAGAGATATGAACTAATGGTAATTGGAATGTCAATTTAAGTTATATCATGCCAAATTGATGACAAGCACCCTCAATGTATTTCATACGATTATGTGTTTGTAAAGCAATATGTACATAGTATGTAAAGCCTTGTGCTTATATGAAATGACACTAATGTTGTAGATACTCTAAAATAAGAATTAAATTACTCATTAGTATTCAAATGTATCCGTCTTCAAGACACTACTTGTAATGTAAAAATATGGTTTAATACCATGACCCCATTTGTACCACTTGAATTTGTGGGAAAATATTTCTGTAGATATGTTCTAATCAATGACTTTTCTTTCAGTCTAAACTGAAATATCATGACTATGTTACTAATTTGTGTGTAAAATGCTTTATTTCATGTACTTTGGACACGCATGGGAAGTGGCGATTTCGCACACGAGATTCCAGAATGCACACAGAACAATGGACGAGTTACTATACACCACTGATTTTGGGCCTTTTAATGAAGATGTTTGTTGGATGATGTTTGGCCACACAGTACTGTCCATTGCAGCCTTGGCCACCCACCACCAGTTTGCTCTAATTTTGGCTATGCTGATGCAGTCTGCTAATAGCTCTGTTGGTTGGAGCACACTTGGTTGTCGAATTGCATGGAGGAATACATCAGAACCTTTTCCCCATGACTTGCACTTCAATGCAACCAGCCAGCCCGCCTACAGTGTGGTGTAATCTTACAGTGTTTTGTGTTCGTGTGCAGACCTAAAATGAATGTTAGGAGCTAATGTGCTATTCGTGTGCATATACTATTCAGTGCCTCCCATTGCAAACGTTGTCCACAGGTTCATTACCAGTGTTTAGGTATATTTCATGGTTCTTTCACAGTCAGTGACCAAAATAAAATTGTGCTCTTGATAGATACATATACTTAGTCTGAAATGTCATTGTGCCTATTCGATTGACAAACGTTATATTGAAATCCTATTGTGCTGAAGCAGTAACATTATTTTGTACATAATCAGAAGCCTGTGTAGTCAAAAATTCTACATGTATGTTCTAGCATCCATGAAAGTATAGCATTTTAAATGCATCACAGAATACAAAACTGACACTTTATCTTATACTAAGTGCACTAAAAATTTACATAGACTACATTGTGCACAAGATACAAATGTTCATTTTATGTTCCCAAAATACTGATCTCTTGTACAAAATGTAAACCCATGGAACTTACACTACTGTGTGTATTACTTGTAATTACCACATTTTCTTTAAAGAATGATGACATTAGTTAAAATATCTTTTGTAAAACTTTGTATATGTTCATGTTTATTATTGTATATTTTTTTTCCATTTGTGTATTACTTCTAGCTATCTCATTTTCTCCACTATATCATTTGTCAAACTATGTTTTCTGAAATTCTATATATATACTTATGTTTACCATTATGTATAATTGTCATATATTCCACTTATTGCTGATGTTCTGTAAATTTTGACATTTGCTTATGCCTGTCACACCCTGTACCTCTCCATGCATGACTTTTGATGGTACTGTTCTGTAAAATGGCATGTATTTATGACTGTCACATTTTTTTTTTTAAATTTTCTATGTACTCCATCTGTTGTTTTGATCTTGTTAAATTTTGGATGTCATTAATGGATTTTTGGACTTGAAATTCAGTAATTTTGCTGGCTAGGCAATGCCATTGGCATCACCCACCCTACAAAATTTTAATAGGTAGGAGGGGGGTGATGAAACGTGTCCATAGAAAATTATTTTTACAAGAAAATGTCTAATATTGTGCCTCCTGTTTTGTATCGAGTAACTTGCTTGCAAGAAAATGTATAATATCGCTTCTACTGTATGTATCGATATGTGTAAAGTTTCATCTCTGGCAAAGATCATGTATTGCATAGCATTGTAGCTCGCACTGAGAGAGAGAGAGTAGCACTAGTGGTTCAGCTCGCTTAGAGAGCGGTTGGGTTGTGTGTATGGCTCCGATGTAGAGCAGAGGCTGCTTTGCCAGCAAGTCAGAAGTTGTATTATGTAGGTAATGTAATGCTGTTTATCAATAATAAGTAACTTAACCCTGTTTCATATTTCATTTACGTAGTTAGAAAATTAACCCACTTCCTTCATTTGATAATTACTTGATTTAGTGGAGTGTTGATTTGAATAACATTATTGAACATATTTCATTATTGGTGCGATAGTAAGATAATAGTTGATTTGGATTTCAATAATAACTGATCGACATTAACTCTCACAGTCAAGCATTAAGAAAGTGATTTGTGGTTTTTCTTATATCTTTCTCGCAGTCAAAATTTTTGAGTATAGTCAGTGTCTGTTTCAAAAGGTTACATGTCACAGTTGTTTACTTAAAAGATCCGTTGCGCACAAAATCAATTTAATGCACTGTTTCTTGTACATTAATATCAGGGCCATAATTAAACCAAATAGCTGAGTTAATGAACAATTTATTGTCTGATTTAACGAAAGGCTCAACATTACAAAACACGCGTACAGTTTTTAAGCTACACTAACCAGTGCTCCAGTTGCGTGAGTGGTATAGATGCAGTACGTATTTGTGTGTTGCAGTGCGCGCAAGCGAGTTGCTGTGTAAAGTGTGTACACTGAAGAGATATCATTAAGAGAATTAATCCTACGCATGTGGTTCAGATATTAGGGACCAAGTTATGACGTGCTAAATATGACATCCGGGCTAAGGATATGGATTTCGCGGATATATCACATAATTATTCAGAAATATAACACAATCAATTTTCTGCTTGGTGGAAGCCAGAGTATCACATTGACATACCCACATCATCATTTGAAAACGTAATTATTGTGCCTTTTGATATTCCACTGCTAGTCCAATCAATATGTATTTTTATCAGGAAAGTTTTGGGGTAGTTTTGATTTCTTCGATTCCGCATGTTTTTTGGGGTGCTGAATCCGAATTTCGTAACGAATGAAAATTTCGTAACGAAACATTGAAAAAAAATGGAAAAATTCGGAAAAAACAGCATTTTTCGGCGGTTTTCTGCTTATAACTCGAAAACTATCAACTTTTCACAAATTGCCTCCGTGGACAGAATTGAAGTGCATAAAATTTCCTACAGATTTCACTCTTTTTGTTTTGCTGGCAGACGAGGCGTTCCGCCTCAAGCGCTAATTGAAAATTGGCGTATTTTGGCTGTCTCCGCTAAAATCCACTTTTTCCACTCAAGAATAATTCATTATTAGAAGCTGACATTCAATGAATTATTTTAATTTTATTTATTCTCTCCCGACCTCTTTGTATCGTTTTAAAACTGAACCATCTGGTTCAAATACCCTTTTCCAGCTCCTTCATACTCCATCCACGAACAGGATGACAGCCTGACTTCTGAGTTACCAGTCTCGAGTTCCTCTCTATCGTTCCCTATGGCACCCACCCTCTATCTGCAAAACCCACAAACACACCACTGAGACACCGGCTATCAGGTGTGTACTGTCTGTTTGCGGGGGGGGGGGGGGGGGGGGCATCCTCCTTTCCCAGAGACCACTGACCTAATGTCACTAAGTACAGGTGTTGTCGGAGATCAGACGATAAACTGCCGCTTGTCCAAAGAGATGGCATGAAAAGTATACAGTGGTTTGTTGCTGGTGATTTCCAAAGAATAAAATTCAAATGAAGCGAAAGATTGCGGCGTCTTGCAATCACGAACAGCTCCATTCAGATACAACACAGTGCTGTAGTCATCAATCCAACTACACTTTTTCAGCGAATGACCATCGTGAAAGATTCAGATGAAGAGCTGCGAGAATTTTTGTGTTAGCCCCTACCCTGTCTCTCTTTTCGATGAGCATGGGATGAGGAAAGGCACCAAATCGGGCTTGTACAAGGCTTTTTCACCGACTAAACAGGCAGACTTGAATGGTACAAAATATGTAATCGGCCGCGGGTTTGTGTTACATAGGGTGAAATGGCACCATGCCCAGACATATGTAGAAATTTGCGACAGTTATATATCTTACGTGAAGTCAAACTACAAATCAAATGTCGTTGTCATTTTCGATGGTTACCCTGATGAAGTTTGTGAAATCACCAAGGTCTTATAACGATTAAGAAGAGCGCAAAGAAAGCAATCTGCTACAATATCATTTACAGAAACGATGATGCTTACTGTTTCGCAGGAGAGTTTCCTTGCAAATTACAAAAACAAGGGACGGTTCATACGTATGTTAATGGAAAATTTTCATGTTGCAGAAATTGATTCACGGCAAGCTGTGGAGGTTGCTGATACACCAATAATCACAACAGCCGGCCGCGGTGGCCGCGGGGACTGAGGCGCTCCAGTCACGGTCTGCACGGCCACTACGGTCGGGGGTTCGAATCCCCCCTCGTGCATGGATATTGGTGCCGTCATTAGTATACGGTAGTTCGTAAGTAGTATATCTGAGATAAGAGATTTTTCAACACGAAAAGTAGTCTATTACGCTTACTTTCACTCACTTATGACGTACGGCATTGTTTCTTGGGGTAACTCGCCTGATGCAAAAAGGATATTTCTGGCTCAAAAACGGGCGGTTCGAGCAATATGTGGTGTAAGTTCGCGAACGTCATGTCGACCCCTTTCCAGTAGTCTGGGAATTTTGACTCTGGCGTCACAATACGTTTTTTCTTTAATGTCGTTTGTTGTTAATAATATCAGCTTATTCCCACGAGTTAGTGGCTTTCACTCGGTGAATACTAGACAGAAGTCGAATCTGCATTTGCATCACACCACCTTAACACTTGTGCAGAATGGGGTACAATATTCTGCGGCATCCATTTTCAATAAGCTGCCACAAGAAGTAAAGAATCTTAGCACGAATCCACACGTTTTCAAATCTAAATTGAAGAGTTCCCTCATGGCTCACTCCTTTTATTCTATCGAGGAACTCCTAGAAAAGTTAAACAATGAAGCTAATTCATTTTTTTCTTTATTGATTCTTTTCACTTTGTCTTAAGATTGTTGTGTGCAAAGGACTACTTAAAAATTTTCTATTACCATTCTTGTGTAACAATTAATGTATTGACCTGTTCCATGCCGGCCGCGGTGGCCGAGGGGACTGAGGCGCTTCAGTCATGGTCTGCACGGCCACTACGGACGGGGGTTCGAATCCCCCCACGGGCATGGATATTTGTGCCGTCCTAGTTCGTAAGTAGTTCATAAGTAGTTTGTAAGTTTAGGGACTGATGACCCCGTAGTTAAGTCCCATAAGCTTAACAAACATTTGAACATTTGAACTCCTCAATTGGGTCCTATGGAACAGAAAAAGAACAATAAACAACAACAATAGTATGTAAGTTTAATGACTGATGACCCCTTAGTTAAGGCCCATAAGTTTAACAAACATATGAACATTTTTTAATCACAACAGCCCTTAACTTAGCCCCGGCAAATGAATACGTGCGGTGGTGGGAGAAGATATAGACCTTTTGGTGATTTTAATGGGTCTGTGTAGCCCTGACGTAAAGAATGTCTTCATTTTGAAACCAGGAAAAGGAAAGGTGCCTCCAACCCTACAAGCTTCCTAGGGTTTCATTGCAGACGGAGATGTTAGTACTGCTTCCTCCCACAAGTCCCCTGAAACCTCGACATCCTTGCGGATGCTGTTGCGTAGCAGTGTGCGTTTTTATCGCCCTACAGTACGCACGAGGTGCCGTAGTTGCTGTCCAAGAGTTCTGACTAACCTGTTGTCTTCTATAGTTGTGTCCCCAGCGCAGAAGACAGCACACAGGTCGTTGGTTCTTCTACAGCATACAAGTGAGGCTAAAATGAGTTCTGTATGATGGAAATATAAGAAGTGACTCGCGAGATTTTTAATTGTCAGGGATGCCATTTATTAAATAAATAATAAAATATGAGCTACTATTGTTAATATGACACGGCCTATGCTGCCCATAGTTCATGTTGAGACCTCGACTGTTATCACATTTACGCATATCTTTACTCATGACCGGCGCGTTCCGGCGCGTATAGTGGTCATCTCGAGACTGAAACTGCGGCGCGTTGCGAGAGGGCACCTGACGCTCTATTTCGCGCCAAAACAGGGCCATCGCGCATCTTATGCAAAATCGCTCTTCTCTTGTTACAATAAGAGAAGGCACCTCAAACTTTTTAAACTGTCAAAATCTAGCCTGTCCTTGAGAGATATTCATCATAAATTCTCAGCTCTGATTAATTAATATTTGGTATACAATAAACAAAACTAATTTCAAAAGAAATCACGTGACGTGAAAAGCAGCAGCCAATGCGAGGAGAGCACGAGTAACATAGGCGGGCTTTCGCACGGGAACCACCACCTACTACGCCATATGCTACAGCTCCCCACCGCACATTTCAACATATGCTGCACTTCTGTCTTTCTTCCACGTTTAAGACACGTACAATGTTAACAAAGAAACGGCCAGCGGCCAGAAATATGAAGTGGCCATAGGCCAGGAATATCACAACCTTCTACAACCCTCATCTTGCCGGTGACAGAACTGTATCACATCATATATTGTTCCTGCACGCGATGAGTGCTTGTGACACTACTTCTGCTTAGTTTAACCAGGGGAAACTTAAATTTATAAAAGTCCTGCAGAAGTACAATGACTTGCAAACAGTCATTGATGATTTCTACAACCCTCGTGCACATCAGGATGAGACAGCCGGAGCAGGGAATGTGTTTCTCAAGAAACTGTACGGGAAAGGACATCAGACTAGCCTGAACGATTTGTGATACAGGCAATATGTATCTATTTACTATAAAAGTAAAACCAACATTGCCTCAATACCCCCCACCGAAGCTGCTGCACGACAGCATTCACTGAGACTTTATTTTCAAGTGCAGCAGTGGTTAAGCAGTAAAATTACTCTCGACGAACAACCAAGAGACCCAAGCGAGTAGGGATGGGGAAAAAAAAACCCAACAAGGAATGGTCTTGTCCCAGTGCCAACAACTTTGGACCCTGCTCCGGACTCGGTACTTCGACACATTTCTTGTAAATGCAAGAACGGCTGCCAACGTAATTGTGGAAGCAGGAGAGCGGACCTCCACTGCTCCCCCATCTGCACACCTGTGATGGGCTGTGTAATAACGTCAAATCAGCACTGATGTAGAAGATGAAGAGATAGAAGAAGACAAAGAACAGGCTGAAGATAAAACACCTCCACCATGTGGAAGGTATGTCAAATCTCACAATCTGTTTCGTAACAATTCTCCTTGAGATATGTTCACTGGTCATTGATTTCTCACCCACCTCCTTCATTTTCCAGATGAAATAGCCCGAACACTGGCGGCAGAACAACATGAACCTCAGGCAGGACCGTCTTGGAAACGACAACGGCATATAAAATTGATGCACATAGTAATGTATTCTGTGTAACACAATTTAATAATATGTATAAAATTTTCAAAATTTTGTTCTGAATATCAACTTTCTGTGACAATTTGTACAATTTCTAATTTTATTAATAACTTGAAGTTCATGTAATTTCTTTTTTAATTTCGTATAACTTTACATATATGATTTAAAGAAGGTGTGCATAGAGAACTGGGAGAAGCAGTGGATACCAGTCTACATACTATACGATTTATAGCTTGTAGGAATTCACTAAATGTCAGCTTTTAATAATGAATTAGACTTCTTGAGTGGAAAAATTGATTTTAGCGGAGACAGCCAAAATACGCTAATTTTCAATTAGCGCTTGAGCCGAAATGCCTCGTCTGACAGTAAAACATAAATAGTGAAATCTGTAGGAAATTTTGTGGACTTCAATTTTGTACTAGGAAGAAAGTTGTGGAAAGTTGATGGTTTCCAAGTTATAAACAGAAATCCTGCGAAAAATGCTATTTTTTTCGACTTTTTGCATTTTTTTTTTTTTTTGCAATGTTGCGTTACGAAATTTTGTTGGGAAATGCCAGATTCGGATTCAGCACCCCAAAAACATACGGAATCGAAGAAATCAAAACTTTCCGGCTAGGGGCCCTATTGAGCACAAGTTGACTGGACTATGCGTCAATGTGAAAGTGATTGGAAATGTGATAACGTGGCTTTAGTGAGGGTTGCGCATTGTTCTTCTACCTGTATCTGCACTTTGAAGCCTAATATAAGTACTTTCAGGCATGTGATACTGCTATAGATGTGGGTTTTGCGCTAAATATGTACTTTAAGCATAGAGATTTTGCGCTGCTGATTGAATATGTACTGATACACTGACGCTATTAAATTACATGTAATTTCCTTCCTATGGTATTGATATCTTGTTACTCACCTCAATTTTACTTGAGGTGCAATGCAAGGTTTTACATGGAAATGACGCACATCACTGTCCTGTTTATGACTGCCTGTTATTTCGGACAAGGTTTCATGTGGTCGAACGCGGTCAAAGGTGTCCGTTTGAAGAGCATCATGCCGCCATCAATACGCAACTATTGGCCCTTCGAGTACGAGTATCACACAGTTACAAGGAGACCACATGAGCGTCAGATTTTACAATTTTTTGATACTTATGGTATGTGAAGTTCAGAACTCAGATAACCAGCGAAACCCATTCGACGCAATTCTATTAAATTCTCGAGAAAATCGACTTTGAAGTTTTGCAAGTACCAATAATTTAATCAGGTTCAGCATTAGTCGCTGTAGCTCAGGTGGTAGCGTTGTGGCCTGGTAATTTTTATGAAAAATACAAATGTTTTTGTAATTAAATTGTTCAATTGTTTGTAAATCTTATGGTAGTTAACGTCTGTGGCTATCAGGCCCTAAGCTTACAAACTACTTAAACTAACTTAAATCTAAAGACAACACAAATCCCCATGCCCGAGGAAGGACTCGAACCTCCGACGAAGAGCAACCGCGCTCTCTGCAGCATGGCGCTTAAGACCGCTTGGCCACTCCACCGCGCCGTGTTTTTGTATATTCGTGATTTTCTATCTATGTATATAAAATGAATGTTTTTCTGTACGTCCTCTATGTGTTCATAAACCATTCATTTTATTGCAATGAAACTTTGGTGAACTGCTTACCGTATGACCACGAAGGTTCCTGACCCAAAAACAAAAGAGCACGACACATAGCTCAGGAGATATGCGTCATAAATAATGAGAGGCCACTGCGTGAGAATACCAAAATTTAGGGACCTGCAACAAAGTTTGCATGTAATTTCGAACGTGTATGAACCTTTTTGTAACTGACCCCCTCCTCCACAAAATGATGAAACGAAGTCTACAGCTCACAACAATTTCACTGTAGATGCCGTAAAAATGTCGCATTAGGCATGACTTTGTATCAAATAAAGTTAATATTACAGATTTTCATGTTACTATTTAATTTTGTCTGCAAGTCTCCCTTAATTCTCTTGCAACCAAAATTAAGCATTCTGTATTCTTAATCTTTATATATACGGGGTTATCAAAAAATCAGTATAAATTTGAAAACTTTATAAATCACGGAATAATGTACATAGAGAGATAAAAATTGATACACATTCTTGCAATAACATAGGGTTTTAATAATAATAATAATAATAATAATAATAATAATAATAAAGAGGCTCAAAGAATGTCCGACAGATTCATCTGATCAGAAAAGCAATAATTAGCATAAAAATTAAGACAATGCAAAGATGATGTTCTTTACAGGAAATGCTCAATAAGTTCACCATCATTCCTCAACAATAGCTGCAGTCGAGGAATAATGTTGTGAACATCACTGTAAAGCATGTCCGGAGTTGTGATGAAGCATTGGCGTCGGATGTTGTCTTTCAGCATTCCTAGTAATGTCGGTCGATCACGATACACTTCCGACTTCATAACCCAAAGCCAATAATCGCACGGTCTGAAGTCTGGGGACCTCGGAGGCCAAGCATAACAAAACTGGCGCATGTCATCACCAAACGACACGCACAAGAGATCTTTCACGCAATACATTTTTTTGTGTTCTAATAAAACCCATATCGTTCCAAGCATGTGTGTCAATTTCTACCTCTCTATCTACATTATCTCGTGATTTCTTAAGTTTTCAAATTTATACTGACTTTTTGATCACTTGATATATATGTAAAAGAGAGAGGACACTCATTCACTCACAGACTAAACACGATAGCTCGAAAACTACTTCACCTATGAAGCTGAAATTTTGCAGGAATGTAGTCTATAGGTAGAAAAGCGTCAGGTAAGAAAATATTTTGTGATTATTGCATGGTAGAGCATACTTCTCCTAGAGGCTCACGAAATCTACGGTTTCATTCCGATCTTCACGAAATTTCGCACGCTTGACCTTTAAAACAAGAGGAAGGTCACCGCCTACCTTAGGTTTCATTCGGTGCATGGGGGCGGGTACTTTCCAACATAAAAATGGATCCTTAAATATAAATACCTTGGTCGCGCTATAACGTGAGAATAGCTCGACCGATTTCACAGTTCCTTTTTCGGATGTTTTCGTTATTCTCAGAACAAGGGTTGTATGAAATAAAACTGGAATATTTTAAAACTGCAGTGCGTTTTTCAATGTGACCCTGCGTTTCTGTTGCATAGAAATCTGTAGTTTTGTTCCGATATTGATGAAATTTTTATAATTCTACATTACAAACAAGAGAAATGTCACTGTCTGTATAAAATTTCTATCGGTGCATGGTGGAGGGACTTAACTTAGGAATTTTACCAAATACATAGTTTTGCTCCAATCTTTATGAACTTTAAACCAAGAGGAAGATCACTGGGTACATAAATGTTTGTATGGTACAAGACAGAGAGTATCTTGCAGAAAACTTTGCCGGGAGAGGGAAAGGTGGAAACGTACAGAGAGATGGGAGAGAAAGAGGTGGATGCAGAGAGAGGGGGCAAGGGGATGTGGACTACGAGAGTGTAGGATAAATAAACACCCGGGCAACGCCGGGCTTAAAGCTAGTATTTTATAAAACGTTGTTAATAATAATTGTTTCAATAAAAAGTTACATTTTTTACAATATTGGTTTCACTATTAGTTGACGACGGTAGTCTTTGATTGTTCAGTTTGTGAAGAGCTACGACGCTGTTTTCGGAAAGTCATATCCGCAGTTACTAATGGCTTTACAAGCACCTACACTACTCAACTATCGTTTTAAGTCCAAGGTGTTCAGCTCGTCTTAATACACATACACAAAACCTGACACAACACGGGAATTAGAGATCCCAAAATGTTTTATATAACTGAATTCGAAAGTGATATTACAGAAATCTGTCGTAGTGGGATTAAATCATTGATCCCACAGCTGTGGGGCCAGAACAGACAGATACTACAACTGTTGTAATTATTGGTAATTACGTGTACTTAAACTTCAAAGTCGATTATCTCCGGAATTTTCTAGAGTTGCGTCGAATGGCTTTGGCTGATTGTTATTTAAGTTCTGAACTTCACGTACCATAAGTATAAAAATATATATCTAAAATCCGGTACCCATGTGGTCTCCTTGTTAGTGTAAAAGCTTTTTTCGTGGAAAACGACGAGCTATCCCGTTGTCGTCCTACTTCCTTCCGCCACATCCACAGCGTCATCTCGCGTTTTCAATGCGGGCCACAGCCGTTACGATGAAAGGCGAGAGGTATTCGGTGAAGGAGGAGCCGCTGAATTCATGAATGTGACACGATCCCAGCCGCTCATTAATTTCCGCCCTCGACTCGAGAATAACTTTGCTTCCAATTAGCGATTCACGCGCTGTCAAGATTTGCATTTATACAGCGCTTCGAAAAAGACTCCCTTGTCGCGTCTTGCCAGCGAGCTGGAGTGAAACCACGGTTCTAACAGGAGGAACATTCCTTTAGCATCCGAGATGCTTTTATAAGCTTTTCGGGAAGATACATTGCAGAGCCGTAAACGTTCGCTTTCGTAGAGGCCAGACAGTCGTAAACGACAGAGCACCCCGTTACGAAGTGCAGTATGGATGGTACAGTGGCACGTAGAATATGAAGTCACGTGGGGCGATAGCTATAGTAATTTTCGACTCATTTCGAGTTCATGTACAAATATTTGTTTCTTTTAATTAAGAGTCCGACCGAAAGATTATTTGTGAGCGAAACCGAAACCGTAATCGAAATTAATAAAAAGAAAGTCTGTAATCTATCGGACAAACTGCGTGGTCATCAGTACGTAGCTTACAAACTACTTAAACCTACGAAAACTAACCTAAGGACAACACACACACACCCATGCCCCAGGGAGGACTCGAACCTCCGATGGCGAGCAACTGCGCTCCGAGGTGCCTTAGACCGCTCGGCTACTCCACCGCGGCCCGAATTTTTTGTCCGAATATTCGGCCAAAACCGATACTGTAATCGAAACTTGCATAATTAAGTTAAATTTCGGTAAATTTACGTTACACCATAAATCACTAGTTTTCCGACATTTCGCAAGATTCCCTGCCCGTATTGAGCCTCTTGAGTATGTGTAAGCCTAACCAGGAGTCCGTAGAAGATGTCATGGGAGGCAAGCAGGTGTAGACAAATGGACGATACGTTTATTAAAGTACTTCCAAATTGTATTATGTTCTCCTCGTTGTGAAATTAAGTAAGTTAGAGAAAATGTAAACTAAACTCGATATTTCGAGTCTCGGAGTTATGAGTTTCGCGTTAATCCGAGCGTCATAAAACAATACAAAAACCGCAGGTACATTCTGTCTTCACCGGAAAAGGCACCCTACCATTATATCACGCAGTAAATAGATAAAAAAAGACTTTAAAATCTTTAGATTGCCAATGTAACTGCCTATTTAAACACTTTGCTTGAAAAAAGGTTTTTTTTTTCTTTTACGTGTCTAATATTTTCAATGTCGATTTACTGTTTTTTCGCTCATAAATTTCGATAGTTCGAGGTGATACCGATTCCGTTCACCTTGAATTAACGAGGCTCTATAGCCACCACAAAAAATTCCACAGCCCTGCATATTCTTTTGGAACACAACAGACAAGGCAAGCAGATACAACGAAATGCTAGTGCCTGGAAATTACTGACACAATACAAAATACGCAGAAAATAATAATTTGTTTGATTCATAAGCAGCTTCTTTGCAATTTTTTTTTCTTGCGAGCGCTAGCTTTCAATTGCTATCTTCAATTCCGTTTTTGCAATCGAAAAACAATTTTACATACATCCTTTTTGGCATTCCTAAGTACATAATGTATATCTTACAATCAGTAAATTAGTTAAAATCATTACTGCAGAAAGTATTTAAAAAAATAAGCTGAAAGTTCCGACTAACAGTATGACTGTTATAGGTATAAATTTACGCAAACT
This sequence comes from Locusta migratoria, assembly GCA_026315105.1. Taxonomy (NCBI): domain Eukaryota; kingdom Metazoa; phylum Arthropoda; class Insecta; order Orthoptera; family Acrididae; genus Locusta; species Locusta migratoria. Next base: position 123,051,935 of record CM048745.1, on the reverse strand, counting down.
GAACAAGGAAAGCTGTGTACCACATGATCGATGTTTCCTAAACCCATATTAGTTATTAAAAAACTTCTCACTTGCAAGGAATACATTAATAAAAATTTTCAGCACAACCATCTGATAACCCGTTCCATTACGTACAGTATTTAATGAGTTAAATTGTAATTAACTTAGTTCAAGAATCTTCAGGTAAAATTTCTGGGCTGATGGGCCGTGGTCCACATGTAAAACTTCCTCCCGACGTTTCCTCTCCAACTGCGGGAGACATCTTCAAGGGTCTACTGCCGGTAGACCCTTGAAGATGTCTCCCGCAGTTGGAGACGAAACGTCGGAAGGAAGTTTTACATCTGGACCACGGCCCATCAGGCCGCAAATTTTACCTGAAGACAACGCCGGCCGTGAAAGCTTACAATGTAAGATTAGTTTAAGAATATCACTATAAGTTCCGATTGCGTTATATTGTGCTTAACAACAAAATACCCACAGTTTTTTCGAGTGATTATAGGCTCATAGCAGTTAAACAGCGCGCTGTCAATTGAGGTAAAGCGTTATTATTGACTGAACCCATCGCGAATGCGACCCGACTTCGTCATTAAGTTCAAGAAAGCAGAAACTGCGATCGAAACCAATATTTTGTCCGAAGCTGGCCGAAACCTAATATTCGGTTGGCCCTTACTTTTAATTAACTTATTCCCTATCAAAATTACGGTAAGAAAGAAACATTTTTGTATAGATGAAATGCTATTACAGGTAATTGCGAATCATTTTTCCATCGCTATGTATTTTAGCAACTATCAAATAGGTTAAAAACTTTATAAAAATACCCAAAAGATTTCATACACATATACAGTGATTTCCGTAACAAATCATTTCCCAAATTCAAACTTGTAATTGTTAGTAATTATACGGGAACGAACTACTCTGGTCATCGGTCCCTAGACTTACAAACTACTTAATCTAAGGACAAAACACACATCCATGCACGAGGGAGGACTCTAAATGTGTGTGTGTATAGCTTATGGGACTTAACTACGGGGTCATCAGTCCCTAAACTTACAAACTACTTATGAACTACCTAACACTAAGGACGGCTATAATATCCATGCCCGAGGGGGGATTATAACCCCCGACCGTAGTGGCCGTGCAGACCGTGACTGGAGCCCCTCAGTCACCTCCGATGTGAGTGGTCGTGCGATCTTAAGGTGACGCCTCAGACCATTTGCTGGAGGTAAGCATTTTCCGGAAACTTTACCTCATGTTCGCTGATATCAAACTTCCTAGCAAATTAAAATTATGTGCCGGAACCGGGATTCGAAGCTGGGACCATTGCCTGGGATATCTCAGGCGGCAGATCGATTGTCCGCGAAAGGCGAAGGTCCCAGATTCGGATCCCGTTTCCGGCACATAATTGTAATCTGCTAGGAAGTTTCATTTCCTCATGAGTTACGATGTTTCTTCTCGACGGTTTTATATTTATCATTGATGCAGCTGCTTTCATTCACATAAATCTACCTCAGTACTTTTCAAATCATATTTAAGTAACGGCCGAGGGTTCATCGAACTGCTAATCTTTATCTGTCAGGTCGCGTGTACTAACAGGAGGGTGGGGGAGGGGGACAGGATAAAATAACTTGTGACAATAACATTAAGTGAACAGTCCTGTAACAACGCAGATGACCTATGAACTACACTTTGCAGTTACCTTACTGTCCTCCTAGAGGAAGGTCGGGCGCTTAGTCTAATATGACAAGTTATTGATATAACGTTATTGTCGAGACAGAGCAGCAAATGAAGGTCTTGTCTTGCTGGCGAATAGCACTCTTCGTATGTTACAATATGTAGTAAAGCTAATCGCCATCATTTAGCAATGGCACACTGTCATTTATGTTTACACACGAATTTGTTGTAATATTTCAGTGTACCAAAACATCAGTTGAAACACGTGTGCCGGCCGCGATGGCCGAGGGGACTGAGGCGCTTCAGTCAAGGTCTGCACGGCCACTACGGCCGGGGGTTCGAATCCGCCATCGGGCATGGATATTTGTGCCGTCCTTAGGATTAGCTAGTTCATAAGTAGTTTGTAAGTTTAGGGACTGATGATACCGTAGTTAAGTCCCATAAGCTATACAAACATTTGAACATTTTGAAACACGTGTGGTAAGTTTTTCAAACCTTGTTTCAGGTTTTTCTTTACTGTATATATTAAACGTCAAAGAGAATTTTATGAAGTTTTGTTCTCAGGTTCAAATTATGAATGGCCATTTCGTGTAAAATTTCGAATTTACAGGGCGGACAACGTGATAACTCGTCATCTTTCTCAAAGAATTCGTAAATCATTTTAATGAGCTTTCCATACTAAGTGGCAGTGTGTAACAAGTATAAATGAAGAGCCAACAGCCAGCACTAGCCACAGCAAGCGATGACAATTTTGAAGGACGTACAGAATAGTGCGGTGTTGTACGCTACTTCGAAGAGGAAACAGAGAAAAAAGTTACCCTCAGTGCATATCAAAAAGTCAAACTGAAGAAATAGAAATATAAAAGAAAACAGCAGATGCAATTAATGCCACGAAGGGGGAGCAAGGTTAGAAGAAAAAACAAATGTGATGAAGCAATTAGTTCCTCGATATCAGTCAACTACAGTGAAGACGACGACGACGATCATGACTTTCCTAGATAAGAACATTATTAAATGTGCAATGACTGTTGTAAATTAAGGACTTTGTATGGTTGTTCATGCTGTCGTAAGTGGGCCCATGCCCGTTCTATCGAACTCACTTCGCAGATACGAGGCGCTAAGAAAATGAATATCACTTCTGTGGTTAAAATAAAATAATTTTTAATGTTTACTTTGTTGTGTTATCCTTCGTTAAGTCACCTACCGACATTCGTCATTTTACCCGGAAAGGAGGGTAATCTGTCAAGTTTGACATCATTTGAAAAAAAATCAAAGTAAGCGCCATAAATTTTACATTTAGAAATACTACCAAATTTGAAGTTGGAAACAAACTCTAATGGTTTATCTGGAGTATTGAAGTAGTTGTCAGATCTAAAATAACGGGATGAAAAAAATGGAAGCTTACTGTCGTCATCTTCCCCTCCCTTCCTTACACACTGAACTATGGTGATACACGTTCTGGAAACTTTACACGAAGTCTACGTTTGGGATGGTACTCTAAAACGTCGACACGTTTCGTTGGATGTGAGGAATATCGTCAAACGTCTTTCCTTTCAGAGCGAGTTTGAGTCGAGTGAGTAGGAAGAAGTCTCGAGGATTGAGACCCGCTGATTATGGTGGATGTTGAAATTATAAATCACCTTTTTTGTCAGGTCGACATGTTCGGGCTGTAGGGCGGATGCTCAAACTGCTCTCACTTGAACTTGGCCAGTAAACTTTGTGTTTTTGTGGTTCGTTGCCGCCAGTGGTCCTAGGTGTCGGTGGCCGAGTAGAGAGAGACCGACACAGGGAAATAGGATGCACGCGTGTGCGGGTACAGAGTCTGCGGTGACCAGCCGGTGGGACAGCAGAAACTAGAAACACTGAGCTAGATTAGAAGAAGATATATTTCGAAGAGGGAGAGAGAGTACAATACTTGGCTTTGTTAACTGAAGTCCAGTGGAATGCAGATATATAGTTTAAGTAGATAGAGGCCTGCCTACTGATGAGAGACTTTCCTAGTGCCTGTCTTAATCCCAAGTTAGCGATGGCGTTCAGTGGTGGCCACGAGCGGAGTTGCAGCAGAGGGCGCTCGTAAGAACGCCGCGCCGTGCTTGCATGGCGGCGCGCGGCGAAAGTAGGTGGCGCGCACTTCAGACTTGTGCGACACCACAAGTGTGCCTCTGGAGAACTGTGGACGCACGTTATCGTGGAGCAGAATCACTCCCTCCGTGTACAGCCCAGGCCGTTTGCTCTTGATGGACTTGTGCAGGCTACGGTCACAGTATACGTCACTGTTAATGGTTTGTCCGTGCTCAAGGACGTCTAGAAAAGACAGTGAGCATCACCCTGCCTGCTCAGGGCAGCGCGTTGAATACTTTACGGGGAGGCGACGACGCTTGCTTCGCGTTCTTACATGACGCACTACGTTTCCCAGAAGCTGGTTATTCAGATTTTAACCGGTTTGATTGTTAAGACGTTTCCGCAGCCTTTCATTTGAACAACACTCGTATTTTAGGTTTTCATATTATTTTTTCCAGCTGTAGAAGAAGGATGGGTAGCTCTGAAAGATACGGTAGTGAAGGCTGCAGAGGATTATATAGGCAGAAGGTCAAGGCCTAATTGAAATCCCTAGGTAACACAGGATGAGAGGAGAAAATAAACGTCAGCGTTATGGACACGCAGATATAATTTCGTCATCCTCCAGTAAATGAAGAAGGTAAAAGGAACTACAGACGTCTGAAAAATGAGGTTGACAGAAAGTGCAGACTGGCTAAGCAGGAGTGGCTTGAGGAGAAATGCAAGGCCGTAGAAGAATGTATAAATAAGGGAAAGATAGACACCGCCTACAGGAAAATAAAAGAGACATTTGGAGACAAGAAAAGTAACGGTATGAATGTCGAGAACTCGGATGGAAAACCAGGACTAAGCAAAGATGGGAAAGCTTAAAGGTGGAAGGACTATATAGAAGGGTACAAAGGAAATAAACTTGAAAGCAGTATTCTAGAAATGGAAGATGATGTAGAGAAGGATGAAAGAGGAAATACTATACTGCGAATAGAATTTGACAGATCTCTAAAAGATTTGAGTAGAACCAAGGCCCCTGGAATAGATGACATCCCGTCTGAACTGCTGATATCGTTAGGAGAGCCAGTCATGAAGAAATTGTTCCACCTGGTTCGCAAGATATATGAGACGGGGAAAATACCCTCAGACTTCAAGAAGAATATAGTAATTCCAATTCCAAAGAAAGGAAGTGCAGACAAATGTGAAAATTACAGAACTATCAGTTTAATAAGTCATGGTTGCAAAATACTGACACGAATGGAAAAACTGGTGGAATCCAACCTTGGGGAAGATCAGTTTGGATTTAGGAGAAATTTTGGAACACGGGAGGCAATACTCACATTACGACTTACCTTAGAAGAGAGGCTAAGAAAAGGCAAACGTACGTTTCTAGCGTTTGTAGATTTGGAGAAAGCTTTTGACAATGTCGACTGGAATACACTGTTTAAAATTCTGAAGCTAGCAGGGGTAAAATATAGGGAGCGAAGAGTTATACTCAACTTATACAAAAACCAAACAGCGGTTATTAGAATCTAAGGGCATGAAAGGGACGCTGAGTTTGGGAAAGGAGTAAGACAGGGTTGTAGCCGTTCGCCATTGTTGTTCAATCTGTACATTGAGCAAGCAGTGAAGGAATGCAAGGAGAAATTTGGAGAGGGAATTAAAGTTCAGGGAGAAAAAATAAAAACTTTGCTGTTTGCCGATGACATAGTAATCCTGTCAGAGACCGCAAAGGACCTGGAAGAGCAATTGAACGGAATGGACAATGTCTTGAAAAGAGGTTATAAGATGAATATCAACAAGAGTAAAACAAGGAAAATGGAATGTAGCGTCAGAAAATCAGGCGATACTGAAGGAATTAAATTAGGTAATGAGGCAATAAAGTAGTAGACGTGTTTTTTACTTGGGTAGTAAGATAACTTCTGATGGCCGAAGTAAAGAAGATATAAAATGCAGAAAGGCTATGGGAAGAAAAGCGTTTCTGAAAAAGCGAAACTTGACATCCAATATTAATTTAAATGTTAGGAAGTCCTTTCTGAAGGCATTAGTCTGGAGTGTAGCATTGTATGGAAGTGAAGCGTGGACAATAAGGAGTGCAGACAAAAAGATGATAGAAGCTTTTGAAATGTGGTGCTACAGACGAATGATGAAAATTAGATGGGCAGATCATGTAACTAATGAGGTGCTCAACAGAATTGGGAAGAAAAGGGATTTCTGGCGTATTCTAAGAGAAGGGATAGGTTGGTGGGACACATTCTTAGACATCAAGGAATCGTCAACTTAGCATTAGAAGGAAGTGTGTGGGGTTAAAATCGTAGAGGGAGACCGAGGGACGAATACAGTAAGCAGATTCAAAGGGATGTAGGTTGCCGAAGGTATATTCAGATAAAGAGACTTGCACAGGTCAGGTTAGCGTGGAGAGCTGTATCAAACCAGTCTGCGGACTGAAGACCACAAAACGACAACAACAACAAACTTGTCACCCTCCCGTACGAATGTGAACCACTGTTTGGTTTAGGCATACTGGCCTGAAGACGGCTTTGTTGTTGTACTGAAACTGATAGCCATAGAAATAAACTTTTCGCGTTTAGGACTGTCGGTTCCTTTGGATTCAACGACCAGTAAGCAGTTGACCTCGGCGGCAGACGGCGCGGCGCGGAACTCAGAAATCGGACTGCGGCTGCTTCTGGTGCTGGTGCTGGGTAACCGCGTTAGGCGGCTGGGATGGGCCTCCCGCTCCCGCCGGCGTTCCTGTGGCTCATTCGATTACTGGGAGGTCTCTGCAGTCTCCGCAGGCCGGCACAGCACAGCACAGCACAAGCTAAGCCCCACCAGCGGCACCGACACAGCGGTAGACGCCCCACCACGGCTGCCGGGCCCCAATCATCCGTACGCGGAAAAACAATTTCGCCTAGGGCACGTCTCCTCCAGACGACGTGCGAGAGAGCTCCTGAATCTGTGGCTTCCTAACTTTTGTGACTACAACCTCTGATCGTACTTGCAAGAAATAAGGAATATAATTATACACAGTCAATCGACCGGCCGCGGTGGCCGAGGGGACTGCGGCGTGTCAGTCACGGTCTGCACGGACACTACGGTCGGGGGTTCGAATCCCCACTCGGGCATGAATATTTGTGCCGTCCTTAGTCATAGCTAGTTCGTAAGTAGTATGTAAGTTTAGGGACTGATGACCACGTAGTTAAGTCCCATAAGGTCTACAAACGTTTGAACAGTCAATCACTGGACAAGTGTAAAAATAAATAAATAAATAAATTCGAGTAGCATTTGCAAATGATTGGTGACGGAAGGGAAGGAAGCGAATGCACAGAATACACAGAATGCGAATACACAGAAAGAAAGATCCTTTATTATTTAGCTACACTATAGCAGGTCAGCAACTGGAAGGAGTTAATTCCATAAATTATCTGTGAATAGTCATTAGGAGGGATTTAAAATGGAACGACCATATAAAATCAATCGTCGGTAAAGCAGATGCCAGACTTAGATTCATTGGGAGAATTCTAAGGAAATGCAGTCCGAAAACAAAGGAAGTAGGTTACAGTACACTTGTTCGCCCACAGCTTGAATACTGCTTACCGGTGTGGGATCCGTACCAGGTGGGATTGATAGAGTAAGTGGAGAAGATCCAACGGAGAGCAGCGCGCTTCGTTACAGGATCATTTGGTAATCGTGAAAGCGTTACGGAGATGATCGCTAAACTCCACTGGAAGACTCTGCAGGAGAGACGCTCTGTCGCTCGGTACGGGCTTTTGTCGAAGTTTCGAGAACTTACATTTACTGAGGACTCTAGCAGTATATTGCTCCCTCCTACGTATATCTCGCGAAGAGATCGTGAGGATAAAATCAGAGAGATTAGAGCCCACACAGAGGCATACCGACAATCCATCTTTCCGCGAACAATACGTGACTGGAATAGGAGCGAAAAACGATAGTGGTACCCTCCGCCACACACCGTCGGGTGGCTTGCGGATTATGGTTGTAGATGTAGATGTAGAAGAAGGATAGGAAAGAAAGGGTTGACAGTGGCCGCATTTGGGCATTGATGTTAAGCAAATGCGACAAGTGAAGATGGGAGCCGGACCGGGAATCGAACCCGGGTCTCCCGCTTCGGGCCAGTGGTAGCCTTAACCACTTGGCCACCCGTGCTCGCCTCCTGTCCGTCTCAAATTCTCACAAGTCGCACGCTATGTTTGTATCCCGGTCCGGCTCACATTTTCACTTGTCGCCATTGCTTAACATCAATGCCCAAATGCGGTCACTGTCAATCCTCTCTTTCCTATCCTTCTTCCTTCCCTTCCTTTACCAATCATTTGCAAATGCTATTTGTCTGCGAAGCAGGTGTGGTGTCTGTTCTTTCGGACCACACCAATACAATATGATCGTACTCACAAAGGGAACACCAAGTATAGTACCAAGGAATTTTTATGATGTTCAAATGTTTGTGTAGCTTATGGGACTTAACTACGTGGTCATCAGTCCCTAAACTTACAAACTACTTACGAACTAGCTATGACTAAGGACGGCACAAATATCCATGCCCGAGGGGGGATTCGAACCCCCGACCATAGTGACCGTGCAGACCGTGACTGACGAGCCGCAGTCCCCTCGGCCAATGCGGCCGGCCGATTGACTGTGTATAATTATATTCCTTATTTCTTACTGCAAAGATAAGGTCATATCAGGTAGGCCGGCCGCGGTGGCCGAGGGGACTGCGGCGCGTCAGTCACGGTCTGTACGGCCACTACGGTCGGGGGTTCGAATCCCCCCCTAGAGCATGGATATTTGTGCCGTCCTTAGTCATAGTTAGTTCATAAGTAGTTTGCAAGTTTAGGGACTGATAACCCCGTAGTTAAGTCCCATAAGCTTAACAAACATTTGAAACATTTTCTTTGCCCACTACGCTACGGCTATCAATTAAATGTTGTACCCTTTAATCTCATAATATTGATAGCCATTGTTAACTGATGCTAATATGGCATTCGTAGACATTAGATTATCATTTATTGTACGAAGAACGATGTGTTTTTGTTAATTCGTTAGTGCATTATAGTTTTGAAATGACAACGTGTAAGTTACAATAAGAAAATCTCTGGTAGCCAACAATTATGTCTGTAAAATTTGGTGCCGATCGGTTGAAGGGTTCGACCTAAAAAGTGGGAACACGTTACAGAAAGACAGACATCGTCAAATCGCCCTTATTTTTGCAATTATCTCTGCAACGATGCAAGATATGAAAAAAAACATAATAGAGCGAAGTTGTAGAGAATTGTCCCCTCTACCAATAAGTTTATTCAATTTTCGTGTTACATGAATAGTTAAGCCGACATTTTCATTTAAATTTCGAGCTGTCTAAAGACGATCGGAAAGGCCAACTTTTAGTATTACTACAGTAACTTAAAGTGGGCCAAGACATATTGATGAAGTAAGATCTACTCCGTGTAAGGGCTTAAATTACATGGATGCAAAGGAGAAATGTTAAGTTTGTGTCTCTTTTCATAATTAGATAAGCATCAACAAATGTCTTTATTTTTTAAATAAAATGTTCATTTCGTCATCTTACGCTATATCTAGGGCAAGTTGACGAATAGTACTATCACTAAGATAAACAGTTCTAGATAAAAAAATCTTCAGTCTTAGGAAACGTTTCAGAGAATTATTACAAAGGAGATACGTTAAGTAATCGTTTTTCCATGAATTAAGTATCTGATTTCAACGTGACGGTCAGAAAAAATATAATATTTCTTAATATCGCTGTCTTATCAGACTCTCCCCCACGTCTGGTGAAACGTGTAGTAGCGGAAGCGAATCAAATTGAAAAAATAAATAAAGAAAATAAAAATATAAAATAAATAAAAAATAAAAAATACTTTATGAGTACAAGTATTTTATGTATAGTTTTACTCTGATGAATAATAAATTTCAATGTGTAATATGTGATGATGTATGTGAGAAAATATGAAACAATCAAAGCTGATGCATCACTTCTCAGTATTTAAAGGATACTCATAAACTTTGCATTTTTTCGAAAGGATACTGACAACCCTTAACCAGCATAAAACTACTATGATCCAATAATATAAAGATATGTTACTAGTTTATTAAAAATAATAGGCATCAAAAATTCGTTACCAGTTGACAACTGCTATGATCCAATAGTAAATGTATTGTTATGTATGTATTAAAAAATAATGTTAAGCTAGTGATTATTTGGTTTTCTTACAGAACAATATTTGAACAAGCGACAAAGTCATACAAGAAGGTTGCGACCATTGTAAATAACTATAGCAGTACTGCACGAACTATGTTAAGTCGCTTAATTAGCAAGTCATAATTAGGTGGAAAAATTGTTTCATTTATTCGCGTTTCGGTCGGCCGATCATCAGAAATTAAAAGTGCCATAGGTATATGTTATGTGTGATTTAGGGCCATCCGGACAAGTCACAACAAAGCCTATTTTCACCTGCGGATGACTTGTTAATTAAGCGACTTTCACGAAACTCCGTCACTTCCGTGTAGAACTTCTGGCATAATAGATGAACGTCACGAAACGTCGATTTGCTATGGAACACGCTGCTACTGCATCCTCCTCCAACTGCGACCCCCCTGAGCAAGGCTTTGCGACCGCCAGGGGTCGCGAACCACACGTTGTAAAACACTGAATTAGAGAATCAGATGGGATATCACACACAAGGTACATATGGTAACGAATTTTATTCAGCTATTTGTTACAATTGTAATTTGTATGTGATACAGTACAGTATTTTACTGTCTCAACTATTTATTAGAGGTTTACAAGGCGTTTAATTAGAGCTAAGAACGATGTGGCTACCATAAGTGGTAAAATGTCATTCTCGTTGCCCTCTGATATGGTGTGTGACCAACTAGGACGGCCAGTACTTAACACAGCTGCGTGGCATGGACACTATGTGGTTATGACTCTGCTCTTGTGGAACATTTGCCTAATTTTCCATAATGAGAAATGTTGCACAACTTACGCAGCACCTCCGGCTTGTTTTACAATTCTCCGTATGGATATACCGCCTCTTGGAAGGTCACGGCTTGACCCCTTACAAACAAGCTTAGTTGGATGTAGGAAGCACGAGTGTATGTCGTTGTCGTGGTGTCTTTCTGCTTCACACATTAATATTACACTGTGCCTTATCGGTGAACCATTTCACATTAAAGGGTACACATAGATTGCTGGCTGCTATGTCACTAAGCTGTTTGTTGGCGGTTGACGTCGAAACCATTATCAGTAAGCCCACTATCCCCTAGGTGAAGGCTGCAGTCATTTTCAAATGTTCAAATGTTTGTAGAGGTTATTGGAATAACCACGGGGTCATCAGTCCCTAAACTTACAAACTACGTACGAACTAGCTAATACTAAGGAAGGCACAAATATCCATGCCCGAGGAGGGATTCGAACCCCCGACCGTAGTGTCCGTGCAGAAAATGACTGGCGCGCTGCAGACCGCTCGGCCACCGCGGCCGGCGCCGTCATTTTTCCACATATTTTTTTTTTTTAATGTAGGAAAATGTAAGGTGATGTGCATGAATAGGAAAAACATTCACATAATGTTTGAATACAGCATTAGTAGTGAGCTTCTTGATGCAGTCGCATCGTTCAAATATTTAGGCGTAACATTGCAGAGCGATATGAAATGGAACGAATATGTAAGGACAGTCGTAAGGCGTACAGCCGACTTCGGTTTATTGGGAGAATTTTGGTAAGATGTAAAGGAGACCGCTTATAAAACGCTTGTACGACCACGTCTAGAGTATTGTTCAAGTGTTTGGGACCCGCAGCAAATCAGTTTAAAGAAAGACATAGAAGAAGTTCAAAGGCGAGCAGCTAGATTTGTTACTGATAGGTTCGACCAATGCACAAGTGTCACGGAAATGCTCCAGGAACTCAATTGGGGATCGTTGGAGGAAAGACGACGTTCTTTTCCTGAATTTCTGTTGAGGAAATTTAGAGGGCCGGAATTTGAAGCTGAGTGTAGGACGATCTTGCTGCCGCCTACTTACATTTCGCGTAGTGATGACAAAGGCAAGATAACAGAAATCAGGGTTCGTACGGAGGCATATAGGCATTCTTTTTTTCCTCGTTCAATTTGGGAGAGGAATAGTAAAGGAAACGCCTAGTAGTGGTACAGTGTATCCTCCGCCACTCACCTTACGGTGGATTACGGAGTATTTATGTAGATGTACAAATTTTTTCCGGCAGTATATTTCCAATTTTTTTATATGATCGATATGACCGCAGTGTCACTAGGAGGGTTAAGGAAGTCAGAAACTGTCACTCTTTTTTAATCGAAAAGTTTTGATAATAAAGTATTACTTTAGTTATTTAAATCCCCTTGTAGTTTTGTAGAATCTACTAACTTCTTTATTATTTTGTGCATTAAGGTACAAACTTTGAGATAATAGGAAAATTGTTTAATATATGCGTTATTATGTAACATATGTGGTAAAGTCAATAAGTTCTGAAACTTAACGCCTGGGGGATAGCCACCCACACGACTCGATATGTTGCACACGTTGCCGCATTCCAGGAGGCTGAGGGTCTTTTCAGTAGCGGAATGTACAGAAAACACCATCGTCTCCAGTTATTATCCGATTGAGAAACGTTGGATTATCGTCCGCACAACTGATGATGTTCCCATAAATCGTCATGTGATCATCACGTTGGCCTTACGACAGGATTCATGACATACTGTGCGTTGAGATAGTCCTGTGTCAGAACTTTGGGGCAAGTACCATGGCTGACCCCTCCTTCTTGTTGACAGAGCGTCTACCGAATAAGAGCGGTTAGCAGTCACCCACGTTGCAACTTCCTGGATCTTGCTTTTTCGTTCGAACAGTTCGTGACCGAGCAGTACGCACAAGATCTTCCAAATTGTCCCGTCCTTGACTAAACGTTGGTAGTACTAAATCACAACATTGCGACTGAATGCGTCCTCATCATAGACCTGCTCCGCCATTTCTAACGTTTCGGCAGATGTTTTGCTTAATTTCTGGTACAACTTGATGTTTGCCCATTGCTGAGACTGTGACATGTCAGGATCAGACTGGCGCAATAACCTCAACGTTACAATAACGACAGTATGACTGCTTACAGTGCATGCACTCAACTGACTCTTGCAGGGACATGGTACCACACCACAGCGCCACCTATGGATTATGGTGCACCACAGGGATGTCACACGTTAAGTGACTGTACTACATAGAAACGGTAATTACTCAACACATAAGTTAGATTAGATGGGCCTTGTTCCATAGATAAAGAATAAGCACTACATAATGAAGTGAAAAATGTCAGATTAATAAAATATGACTTTCGATGAAATTAAATTATACAAAATGTTACAAGACAGTTTTTTTGTTTATTTATTTTTGGAGATTTATTAATTTATATCTAAAAATTCATCTTATGAGCAGAAGGAGTTGACCAAAGACTTTTGTGGAAGCATAATTCACCCCTTTCTGTGCCAAAGTTAGATTTAACCTTGAATAGTGAAGGACATTCTTTCTCCTAGTGTTGTAGCTATGCACACAGCTTTGCTTTTGAATTCGGACGGATTGTTAATAACTAATTTCATGAGTGAATATATATACTGTGAAGCTACAGTGAACATCCTAGCTCTTTAAATAAGTATCTGCTGGATTGTCTTGGGTGCGCTCCAGCAATTATTCTGATTACGCGTTTCGGTGCAATGAAATCTTTTCTACTCATTGATGAATTACACCAGCAGAGAATGAAAATAGGCATAGTAAGCTAATTTGCTGAAATGTAGATCATCAAAATTTTCAATGACCCTACTAGCATATGTAGCTGAAATCAAACGTTCCAGCAGATCTGCATTGTATTTTCCAGTTCAATCGCTCATCAATGCATACACATAAAATTTATTGCATATTCTACCTTAGCTACAGATTATTGATTAAAGTCTATGTTTATTAATGGTGTCATTCCATTTACTGCATGGAACTGTATATACTGCGTTTTATCAAAATTTAATGATACTCCATTTGCAGAGAACCACTTAATGATTTTCTGAAAGACGTCGTTTTCAATGTCATCAGTTAGTTCTTATCTGTCAGGTGTGTTAACTATAGGCTACTTGTATCATCAGCAAAATGTACCAGCTTTGCATCTTCGTGAATATAGAATAACAAGTCATTAATATATATTAAGAATAACAAAGGACCCAAGACCGTACCTTGTGGCACCCCATCTTTGATTGTTCCCCAGTTTGAAGAATCAGCAGTTTTTTGCACATTATGTGACTATTTATTTCAACTTTCTGCACTCTTCCCGTTAGGTATGATTTAAACCATTTGTGCACTGTCCCATTAATACTACAATAGTTAAGCTTATCTTGAAGAATTCCATGATTTACACAATTAAAAGCCTTTGAGAGATCACAAAAAATCCCAATGGATGATGTCCGGTTATTCGGAGCATTTAATACTTTATTGGTGAAAGTATATATATTGCATTTTCTGTTGAAAAGCCTTTCTGGAAACGAAACTGACATTTTGTTAGAAATTTATTATGCATATGTGTGAAGCTACTCTAGACTGCATTACGTGAAATAGGAACTGATTATCTCTACTTCTTTCCAATCATTTACTGCAAAAACATAAGTAGCTCATTTCTCAGAGTTTACTAAGTTATTGGCCAATTTCTGTTCTACTGACGAAGCTGAACGACAGTGGCCTGTGCATTACCGAAACACACAAATGTTTCCCCTGATCCGAGCACCGCACCGCCAACTACAGACTCGGTCACTTCGTTTGCTGGCTACTGTAGCCTACCTCTCTGCCACTGTGAACCAAGCGGTTCCAAACATCATACTACAGCAACTGCATCTGCAGCGGGTGCACACGTGTGGAATTAATCGCCGTTAACTGCGTCACAGAACGCCAACTTCGGCCGCAGCGTTACGGGGATAAGCCTTTGAGTTACAGTAGTTGAAAACCCTTTGTTGGCCAGGGGGCACTCTATCCTGCTTGCCTCATCGTTACAGCATCGCGTCTAATGTCATTCCCTGGAAGAGCACGTCAAGCAAGCTAAAACAACCCACGACCAGTGCCTCCAGATGAACGTATCTAAATTTCTACATAGCAGACTGAAAAAATTATTAATTTCGACCACCTTTCCCGAAATATCTTACACCTAACATTTCCTTAATAATTATATTCTTTATTAACATTGTTGACAGGTTGAATAGATGGGATTACATATTCCAGTTCGTACTATTACCGTACGTATCAAAAACTTGTGGTAAATCAACTAAATTTTTACTGTGAAAATACAAACTGACCGCCAAACCGGAAAAAGTGGCACATGCACAATTACGGCAGCAGTTTGTAAATAAGTTTTGATTATCCTGACTATATGGCTATACAAAATATAAGTTTTGTGAATACCACCAGTCACTCGCTCCTTTTACACTAAATTCCAATTTGGTACATTTAATATTCATCTACATCTACATGGCATAGTCTGCAAATCACATTTAAGTGCCTGGCAGAGAGTTCATCCCACCACCTTTATACTATTCATCTCCTATTCCATTTTCGAATAGCGAGGGGGAAGAAAGAACATCTGAATCTCTCCGTTCGAGCTCAGATTTCTCGTATTTTTTCTGATGATCATTTCAACCTATGTAGGTGGGAGTCAACAATATGTATTTTCGCATTCGGAAGAGAATGTTGGTGATTGGAGTTTCATGAGTAGACCACGCCAAGGCGATAACCGCCGTTGTTGCAATGATTCCCATCCCAGGTCCCGTATCCTTTCCGTGACGCTGTCTCCCGTGTATCGTGACAGTACGAAACGAGCTGCCCTTCTTTGGACTCTTTCGATATCCTCCGTCAAACCCACCTGATATGGATACCACACTGGGCAGCAATACTCCAAATGAGGACGGACAAGCGTAGAGTATGCAGTCTTTTTAGTAGTTCTGCTGCATCTTTCAAGGGTTCTGCCAATAAAACGCAGTCTCTGGTTGGCCTTTCCCACGACATTATCTACGTGTTCTTTCCAGTTTATGTCTGAAGTAATAGTAATTCCTAGGTATTTAGTGGAGTTTAAGGCCTTCACTTTTGATTGATTTATGCTGTAGACAAAGTTTAACGATTTCTTTTAGTACTCATGTAGACGACTTCTCCTTATTTAGAGTCAATTGCCAATTTTTACACCGTACTTATTCAAATCGTTCTGCAATTGGTTTTGATCTTCAGATGACTATACTAGACGAAAAATGACGGCGTAATCTGTAAACAACCTAAGAGAGCTGCTCAGATTTTCTCCCAAATCGTTTATGTACATAAGGAACAGCAGAGGACCAATAACACTACCCTGTGGAACGCCGAATATCACCTCTATTTTAGTCGATACCTTACCATCGATTACTACAAACTGTGTCCTCTCTAACAGAAAATCCCCTATCCAGTCACAAATGTGGGGCGATATTCCATAACCACGCAATTTGAGTAAAAGCCGTTTGCAAGGTACGGTGTCAAAAGGCCTCTGGACATCTAGAAATACTGAATCAATTTGAGAACCCTTGTCGATAGCACTCATCACTTCGTGTGAGTAAAGAGCTAGTTGTGTTTCACATGAGCGATATTTTCTAAATCACGTAATCTCTGAAATTGAAGCAAAGCATACACCTGTGTTTTTTTATCGCTGTAGAAAAACGAAAACTGGCTCATAGTTCGGAATTAAACGATGTTGTACACATCCGAGGGGTGTTCATATGAAAGGATACGAAACATCTTAATAACCAAACCGCTAGAAATTTCAATACGCCGCTTTGTGGTAACGTAATGCGATATCTAAGAGACTTGAAGCGTGCGTCGTCACCTTTCCCTAAAAAAATTCAAGGCTGTGTCTACATCAAGCAAGACCATGCTCATCGTCTTTTTCGACATCCGAGGTCGGATACTCATCGAATTCCTCGAACACGGAAAACATTTAAGGGTGACGTGTACTGTGAGACACTCCGTAGCCTACTCAAGCCTTACAACAGCAAACGGCTTGGGCTGCTTACGGAGGGAGTAATTCTGCTCCACGATAACGCGCGTCGACTCGTCTCCAGTAGTCTTGTGTAGTTCGCGAACAAACTAGTTCGGAAGAGCGCTCCCACAGGCGAACTACGCAAACTAGTTCGCAGATCCCTCGTCTCTTAGTTCGTCCGCTCGTTTTCCGAAGACTGACGGGGAACAGCGAGAGGACCCGAGAGCGCGCAGAATCGCGTGATTCCCTTCTGCCAGTTACCTTCATTTCGAAAAAATGTTTGTAATTCTATCGGACCAAACTACGTGGTCATCAGTCCGTAGCTTACAAACTACTTAAAGCTAGGTAAACTAACCTAAGGACAACACACACACCCATGCCCCAGGGAGGACTCGAACGTCCACGGCGAACAACCGCCCTTCATTTCGAGCTGAGATGCAGCTGAGCTGTAGTTTCATAGTTCACTGCCACAAGAAATCTATTTTAAAAATAAAGTACTACGAGTACTCTGTACGCAAAGTAGTTGAATATCACTGTATCACCCGTTCGTGTAAATAACTGGTTTATTTGCCTAAGTATTTGATGTCAAATTGCCCAAAAATACTGGTAAAAGCACACGCTTTGGCAACACTGATTCATTATATGAAGAAGCTGTCATAAGAAAGAACTATTTTCGTAGCGGTAGCAAAAGCCAAAAGAGCGGACGAACTAGAAAGAGAGGTCGAACTAGGAGCAGCAGCGGACGAACTAGGAGCAGCGGACGATTATGCCAAACGTATCTCGCTTCATAGATCGTTGGATTCTTTTCAGAAGACCGACGGGCAATAGCGAGAGGACGCGTAGCAGAAATAAAAATCAAGTGTTTCTTTCTGCTGATGAGTCATAAGGAGGTGAGCGACTGCCCGCTAGATTACATAGTTCAGTGCTACAAAATTTCTGTTTTAATGTGTTGTGCCCTCTGCAGTATCTGACCAATAAATTCCGTAATGCCAAGATATAGCGATAACGCTAAACTTAAACGTGAGAAATTATCCACAAACTGTTTCTTTTGGTTTGCGTGATATCGTTAGCGGCTCACGCAGCAAGCGCATGAAGCAGCTAGGTGGGGGAACTTCTCCCTCCACCTGCACGAGCAGACCACGCCGCTCAGCCGTCACTGGGAGCGAAACGAACTAAAAGAGCGAACTAGTTCGCGGCAGAGCCGCTAACTGAAGTGAGCACTCCCGATTGCGAACTATTATGCGCAAGTCTAGCCTCCAGGCTCACACAAAGTGTACTGGCGAAGTTCTAGTGGGAGCAGCTTGAGCGTCCGTCCTACCGCACTGACGTGTCGCCCTTTAACTTCCATTCGTTTGGTTCGCTAAGAGAAAAAAAATCAATGCGGACGCTTCAACTCTGACAACGAACTGAAGGACACAGTACAGGGCAGCGGTGAAGTAGCCCAGTGCTGTTCGCCACGGGGGGTTCGAATCCCCCCCCCCCCCACCTCGGGCATGGGTGTTTGTGTTGTCCTTAGGTAAGTTTACTTTGGTTTAAGTAGTTTGTAAGCTACGGACTAATAATCAATTAGTTGAGTCTAATAGATTTACAAACATTTCAACGTTGCTCATGGCCGGAGGTTCGATTCCTCTCCGGCGCATGAGGTTAGTTTAACTTAGTTTTAGTAGTCTGTAAGTCTATAACTTATGGCCATAGCAGTTTGGCCCAATAGGTTTACAAACATTTCAATACAGTAGAGGTCTGGCTCGTGTCACAGACACAGATATTCTGGTAACAAGTAATTTTTCGGCTCGTTAACCAGTGGGATAGTTCTGCTCAGGTGGTTACTTTTGAATAAGGATTTCTATTATATCCATAGTCTCGTTTCGTTTCTTTTTTTCTGAACACCCCTCGTACAGTGAGAAAATATTTTTGTCAGTTTTTGGGAAACATATTTAAATTGTAGAAGTCACAACTAATTGGCTTTCGATAATTCCCAGGCAGTATAGTAAAGTTAGAGCATGTGAGGTCAAAATGTCACAGTCATATGTCTTTCAGTCGTCAAAATGAAGACGACAAAAGGAAAAAAATCCCACTAACGTGTTTTACGGCCCACTTTCGATTTGTAGTTTTATAAGTTTTTGCAAACATTTTGACCAAAACAATAATCTAAATAATAAAAAATTAATAAGAGTGTCTGAAACCATTCTAGGGAAAAAAGTTTTACGTAGTGCAGGGTTCCGAACCAGAGACCTTGATCGTCACCGCGTTACCCATTACGCTACGGCTAGTAGCCATGGAAGTTGTGTTCATTAATCTCGTACTATTGATGGCCATTGTTAACTGATGCTAATATGGCATTTGTAGACACTAGAATATCATTTATCGTAAGAAGAACGACGTGATTTTGTTAATTATTCAGTGCGCCATTGCTTTGAAACGACAACGTGAAAGTTACAATAAGAAAATCATCAAATACGCAACGCAAGATGGTGTATGCCAGAGAGAGTTCTGGGCGAGGAATGTCACGTGACATCTGGAAATGTTCAAATGTTTGTAGAACTTATGGGACTTAACTACGTGGTCATCAGTCCCTAAGCTTACAAACTACTTATGAACTAGCTAAGAATAAGGACGGAACAAATATCCATGCCAGAGGGGTATTCGAACCCCCGACCGTAGTGGCCGCGCAGACCGTGACTGGAGCGACTCAGTTCCCTCGGCCACCGTGATATCTGGAACGGCTGGTTTTCGTAAATTCAATGGAGGGTGTCAAAACTCGTTATTTTTGCAAATATCTCAGAAAAGATACGAGATATGAAAGAAACGTGAGGGAAGAAAGTTGTAGAGAATATTCTCCTCTACTAATTCGTTTATTTAATTTTCGCGTCCGATGAACGGTTTATTTGCAATTAAAATTACATTACAAACGACTTTTTTTTAAATTACTAACGTATTTGTTGTCCGAAATATTTCAAAAAGCGAAGTTCTGGTATCTGGTAGCCAGCAATTATGTCTGTAGAATTTGGTGCCGATCGGTTGTACGGTTCGACATAAAGAGGGGTAACACGTTACAGCCAGACAGACATCGTCAAATCGCCGTTATTTTTGCAAATATCTCTGCAACGATGCAAGATAAGAAAAAAACATAATAGAGCGAAGTTATAGAGAATTTTTCCCTCTACCAATTACGTTATTCAATTTTCGTGTCAGATAAAGGGTTCGTTTGCAATTACAATTATATTACAAACAGCGTTTTTGTATTACTACCGTATTTTTTTGTCCGAAAAATTTAAAAAATGGAGGTTCTGGTCTCTGGTAGCATACAATTATATCTGTAAAATTTGGTGCTGATCGGTTGAACGGTTAGTCTTGAAAACAGGGAACACGTTACGGACAGACAGACAGACATCCCGAAATCGCCGTTATTTTTGCAAATATCTCTAAAACGATAAGAGATATGAAAAAAAACGTACAAGGGCAAAGTTGTAAAGAATTTTCTCCTCTACAAATTAGATTATTTAATTTTCGTGTCAGATGAGTGGTTAAGCCGTTATTTTCATTTACATTTCGAGCTGTCAAAAGACGATCGCAAAGGCCCTTCAGTGTTATTACCGTAACCTAAAGTGGTCCAAAATTTATCGGTTGACGGGATTGATTTAAAGAAAGAGGGAGGGAGAGAGGGAGGTAGTTACCTGGTAGCGAACTTGATCTCCCCAGAAATTTCCGAAGTCTACTGCTTAGCCAAATGTTCCTCCTCAAATTATATTTTTTCACCAAAATTTCAAAAATCCCCAGTCTGGAGTGACTGCTCATGACATTATTTACAGAACTAATCTGATACACATTTTTATGTCTGAAAATAGTCGTAATTCCATAATTATGTACAGATATAAAGGCAAAACATGTTGACTCCAAGGGACTTCGACTTGCCTCTTTGCCAGACAAAGCAGAAAGATGTATCACATGTCTCGTGTCACTTCGGTATTTATCCTCTGTATTCTGCAAGTTCAACGCGTCATTCGTCAGCCCGTGCATTCAATGCCTTAAATAGTTTGAATGCGCCTTATAGGATCACACTACATGCACCTAGTCAGCTACATTCCACTTGGTGCGTTATTTGTCTCCATGAAGGCAGCAGTGTGGCCATCGACAAGGTAAGAAATTCCAAATGTCTACAATATGCAGTTCGTAACTGCTGCTCATCAGATGGTCGACATCGACGTAATGTCGCCAACAACAGCCCGTAGCTAATGATTTTGACGATACGCGTGTGCCGCGGTGGAGTAGCCGAGCGGTCTAAAGCGCCTCGCTACGGAGCGCGCGGTTGCGCCGTGGAGGTTCGAGTCCTCCCTGGGGCATGGGTGTATGTGTGTGTGTGTGTGTTTGTCCGTAGGTTAGCTTACCTAGGTTTAAGTAGTTTGTAAGCTACGGACTGATGACCACGCAGTTTGGTCCGATAGATTTACAGACATTTGAACATTTTTGAGACGCGTGTGACGTGGGCTAAAATACAATATGTGGATAATGCGATAAGAGATGAGGCGGTTCTACTGAAAAGCGCCGTGGTGGAGTGGACGAGCGTTCTAAGGCGCCTTGCTGCCGAATGCACCGCTACTCGCCGTCGAAGGCACGAGTCCTTCCTGGGGATTGGGTATATGTGTTGTCCTTAACGTAAATTCGTTTAAGTAGTTAGTTCTCTTTTCGTACTCATGTGGACGACTTCACACTTCTCATTATTTAGTAGCCAATTTTTACACCATAGTGATATCTTATTTGGAACATTCAGCAGTTGGTTTTGATCTTCAGATGACTTTATTAGACAATAAATGACGGCGTCATCCGCAAACAACCTAAGAGAGCTGACGAGTCCAATTAGAATGCTGCTAGGCTTTGACACCTACAAGGCTGGAACTCGTCATGTACGTTGGGAGTGAAGCAGCATGCGATGCCACCCACTACGTAAAATTCTGAGTCGTAACAGGACATCCTGTGGCTGCACGAGTATCATTCAGCATGGCGGCGTTCCTTTCAGACATCATCCGAGCTTAAATTCGTGAACAGCGGTCATCAGCTGCTGTGGTAGCCTTTGGTCGGCTAGAGCGCGGCAGGTCATCGGCAGTTCTCCTACACGTCCGAAAAACATCGCTTTGGTACACTTCGAGACATCTGGAAACTTCCCAACACAAGCAGTGTACTTCCTTCCTGTTGTTATGACTGGAACTGTTCGGCCGTCTTAACCACTCCGTTGGATTGATGCTGTTCATGCGTGGTTGTTTATGGCTTTGTGCGCGGTGTGAGACTTCTGTGGACCATCGAATGAATAGTTTTCTTGATGCAATATACGTATTCAAGGTCGGTATTCAGAAGACATTGGAACCAAGGTGATGCTACACATCTTTCGTTGTGTGTAAAACCGCAAATGATATATGACTAATTAATGAACTATACACCGAAAGGGTGAGTATTCATTAATACAGGACACATGGACACGTGGAAACAAGTCATTATCTCCACCATAAATTTCTATCACGTCTCCTTGACAGGTAACTTCACAATCGCAATAAATTGGAAACATTTCTTATGGGTCTTTCCTAAACAGTGGCTGAGTTTTTTGGTAAGCAGCTTTTAGTACACATACTTTGTGAGTATAATTATGTAGCTTATTCATCTGTCTTAATATTTCTGTAGCGCTATTGTAGCGTGTTGGAAACACTTCTCTACATTTTGCTGTCGAAACAAATTTATTCTGAAAGTGATGCATATTTATTAATTGCTGGCACATCCGGCAACGCTTTCCATTAGCTAATGTGAATGGGATATCTGCCCTAATCTCTTCTCTTCCTCTCCTTATGTTTATACCTTCCTATCTCTTCTACTTCCCCAACACCTCCTACCCATTTCCTTTGTCCGTCTCCTCTTCCCCCTATCTTTTTCCATCACCTCCACACCAGTCCCTCTTATCCCACACCATAACCATTTATTCCCCTCTCCTCTTTGCGTCTATATCATCCCCCATTTATAAATCGATTTCACTTCCCCATTCTCTTTATTCTCCTCCCACTCTCGCTGACCTTATTTATTGATATTGCAATCGGGATCTTGATAGAAGTAAAAATAGATGGGTAAATCAATTTGAAACGGGTTACTGGACATACTTTTGAAGCTTCTCTATCTGTGAGATTAGTAACTTTAGTAGCCGTACTCTTAATGGTTGTGATCTACGAACAGGTATGATCATAAATTTAGGCAAGAAACTACTTTGCTGCTTGATGTTGAAAATGACTGGAAAAAGGAAAACAAAACCGCACATTTTTACAGCACAGCTTAGCATGTTATTCTCGCAATGAAAGACTTTTTATAGCGTGTTGATAACTTCTTGAGTTTTTGAAATGAACACAAAATAATTATGGCATAATAGTACTTACACTGATGGAAATTCCATATGAAACAATTAATTGCATTACAATAAGTGGAATAGAAATACAGTGTTTCGAAAGTATTTGTGTTTCGTTCAGTGTAACGCTTGTTAATGAATAAGTTTCGTCCGTCCGTCCAGAGCGAAAACGAAGTGCAGATGGTTTACAAACGAACACGCCATTTACAAATGCCCATGGGAAAAAAACGGCGATTCAAAATTTATTCCAAAACTTCCAGTGACTTGCCTCGCACTTTAATAATCGTCATTACGAATACAAGGCGAACGGAAAACTGGCCACGCTTAAATTGAAACACGTAGTAGGAACCTTTGCGAGAAAAAAGAGCCGTTGAGCCTTACAAAAACGAAAACCAAGCGGAGAAACTCCTCGTTCTTTTTTTGTTTTGTACATTCCTCTGATAATCGTTGCTTCAATCACATTGGCTACAATTGCGTAACATGATTATCACAGACCGGACTTTGAGTTGCAAATCGTGCGGTAGCATTTCTGGAAAATCCAATAAATTCATGAATTATGTAGGGTAACTGACGACTTCATCATTGTCCAGCTATTTGTCTTTGAATTTGTTTCAAAAAAAGAAACCACGATCTGTACTCAAATTGTTTGTAACACTCAAGAATACCATGAACTGACCTCAATTCTATGTTTGGGACGCTCCAAAGATGTAATCAACACCGATAACACCATGGAGGTAAGAATATTACGGAGGGGCTTCTAAAGAAACAACGTTTCATGTCACAACCTTGTAAGCATAACGCCATCTCCCTTTAATATAACATCCTTGGCATATTTTTTCGGTCAGTTACAGCGTATTTGGTCGCTAGGCGAGTAGCGAATGAATAAACTGACTGTTGAGAACGTAGAAAATTACACGAACTGGAAGCGAACATTCAGTTTTTTCTGTAATTCTGATATTTTCCGGTAAATTTTCCAAGAATTTTCTTTCTTACGAACCTTGTCCTGAGAATTACGAACAGAACAAAGAAAGGATCAGCCACATGGATGAAGCCATTTCATGCATGCGGCCGCCTTCATACATACGGCAATTCATTTCTATTAATACAGATTGTTTACATTGATCATAAAACTCGTTATAGTTCGAAGGTGCTGTTATAAGCAGCTTATTTTTTCTAACATCTACACGTCTTCGTCACTGACTGCTCCAGTAAAAGTTTTATTCTTCTCTTTATCAGCTCGTCCAGTAACATTGCCGAGGGTAACTACAATCTAATCATATCAGGATTTCGTGAACGGCATACACCTGTTGCCGCAACTAAGATATATTGTAAGTCTTTGTCTCCAGCCTTGATCGCGGAAACACTTTAGCGACCACTAACGTAGTAATAACGCATTTGAAAATTGCATTATTCGACATCAATGTCTTTAGCTTTGCATCAGCTCCGTCAAAAATGAAACGCTGTACATGAATATGCATATCCAGGCGGCGGAGGGTAATGCAGTTCCCTTGTATCTGGGCAGCCGCTATCATTGAAATGCAGATTGTTCGATCAACCGCGAAATGCGTCGCGGGAGCTCTGTATGGAATGGATTTTCGTCTTGCTAAACCTCTCCTCCTAATAATACAAGCACTACGTTACATAAATTTAATGTGCCTAATAGTGGACTTTTTTAATTGTACCTTTCAAATATCTCGTTATATTCAACATTTCCTCCCCTTTCTCACTGTCTCCGTACTTATCAAAGACTCACGTTCATTTTTGTGATAGTCTCGTAGTGTATACAAGGTGTTTCAGTGGAAATCTTTGCCTCTGTAACTTACAAAGTAATAGGTTACGGAAATACCAACTGCATTTCTGTGCAGGTATACTGTCGTGTCCTACATAGGAGAGAGGGAAGAGGTAGCAAGGTCAGTCTGCATATCCCGAGCGGAAAGGAGTGATTGCAGAGAGACAGTACAGGCATCTACTAGAGATGCGGATTTCGGGACTCGACAGGATACTTGTTTAGGAAACTTTATGGAACTCCTAGGTACCTTGCATTGAATTTATTGCATCCCACTGGGATTAGTTATTTATAAAAAAACAAGAAAGTATACATCGTTTGCCACAACAGAAGCCAGTAATTACGTTCCCTAGCAGCATCCCCTAGACAGACGCACTCCCCGCGAGAAACAGACTGTCGTGGAGCATCCCGAGGCCGACGGCGATAGTCACGGGCTGGCGCCCTACTCGTCTGACTGAGAACTCCCCTCTTCATCTAAAAACCGGGGGTTTTAACGGCCGGTGTGGGCGCACCTCTTTTCCCCACTTTCCGACAGTTAACAATTTCCTATTGGCCGCTGCTTGGTTCAACCAATCTAAATTGTGGCTTGCCCTCTCTCTGAGTCCTCTAGCGAACCACGTTTCAGCCCTGTCCTTTCTGCCATTCCCCGGGTGGGGAGGTGGCTTGTTTGTGCACTAACAAAATCCGTACTTGGTAGCAACATTGTTCAGCTAAAAGTAAAACGTCACGACGCTAACCAATATGGGCAACAACAACAATGTTTTACGTCAGTTGGCCACACCTTAGGCTCCGCCTTAGGCCACGCCTCAGGGGAGCTGTGCTAACTTGCAATTTTTCTTCTTTACCCTCTCAATCTAGCCTCGGGGAACCACTGACGTTGCTGTTCCCAAGTGACTGGTATCAACTTTGCTACGTACATTAAAACATGCCTGTTGGCCACCAAGTACTAATGTAACGTCTTACAACAGCGTCTAGACGCTATATGAAGTTACGCCCATCTTCTCCGAAAGGTAACCTCCACCCTGGGTCGGTGGCCGAGGGCATCAGCAGTTCGCTAGGAGATTTCTTTAGTGCCTACATCTCGTAAGATATACGTGTCTGTTTTAGCCTGTTATCTACAATGGTCTCTATTTCTCAGCCTGGAGTGCGTCTCTGTGACCCACACAGCCTCTCAACAATTCCAACAGTAAAATCAATATATGACAATATGTAAGACACGTTACACTTTCTGCGGAGCAGTGAATGTAAGTTAATTTGCAATTTTCCAGAGAGTGGCAGGAATGTGACACAATTTTCAAATGAAATAATATTTTTTTTGCCATCATTTTGAATCAAATTAGCTAAAGTCGAATTTCTATCAAGTTCAATTTTGGAGTTACTACCATTCAAAGTTTCAGGGTCGGAAATCACAAAGTGTACGTAACACTGTGTTTTATGTTTGTTCTGCCGGCGGAATATTGATTTAAATGTGGTTGTAGTGATACACGCAATTCTTCAAAGATAAACGTGGTGATTTCCGCTTTCAACTCCGTTCTCCTTTGAAAATAAAACTTGTTCAGCTTTTTATGAGTTAGAATGCAGCTGTTTCTTCGAGACCTACATTAAACATATGTGAGAAAATAATGCCTTTTTTCATTAAATAAACCCCCTATAGTTAATATTCAAACCTGTGTACTGCGTTTCATTCATGATTGCCGTTCTCCGTCGGGGGTTCGAATCCCGCCTTGGGCATGGATGTTTATGCCGTCTTTAATATAAGCTACTTCATAAGTAGTTTGTAAGTTTAGGGACTGATGACCCCGCATTTAATTCCCATAAGCTTTACAAACATATGACCATATCATTCATGATTCCTAAGTTTATACTGGGTGATTATTTAAAAGTAGTTTTTCAGTATTGCAATTCTTAGCATAGCACGACATTTGGGCGTCATTATGCTTAATTTTGCATTTCAAGTAATCAATGCCCATTGTCTCCTTACCTTTACACAGGATTTAGGAGACAATCTGAGCATCTCTCTTAGACTATTAGCAGATGATAGTGTCATCTATCGATTGGTAAAATCATCGGAAGAGCAAAAGCATCTGAAAAACGATCTTTATCAATAACTACTGTCTTAAAAAGTTGTCAGTACACCATGACTAATGAAAAATGTGAAGTCATCCACATGAGCTTTAAAATAAGTCCATACAACTGCGTTTACTAGATAAATCACTCAAATATAAAGGAGGTAAATTCAACTACATAACTATGAATTACGATTACAGATAACTTTAAATGGAGAGAACACATACGAAGCATCGCGGGGAAAGCGAACAAAAGGCTGGATTTCATTGGCAGAACACTTAGAAGAGACAATAGTTCTACGAAACAAACTTGCTACACTGCTCTCGTTCGATCTATTTTCGAGTACTGCTGCGCATTGTGGGATCCTCAACAAATAGGTCTGACGAAGCACATGGATAAGATTCAGAGAAGAGCAGCTCGTTTTGTATTATCATGATATTGGGTACAGAGTGTCACAGAATAGATGCATGAGTTGGCGCGAAAACCTTTAAAATAAAGGTGTATTCATCGCGGCGAGAACTTTTGGGAAATTTGTCTCACCAACTTCCTCCTGCGATTGCGAAGATATCTTGAAAGTACTCACCTACCTAGAGTTACATGAGCGTAATAATAAAATTAGAAAACAGATCTAAAACAGACAGATTTAGGTGTTTCTTTTTCCTTTTGCGCTATTAGAGAATGGAACAGTAGACAAATATTATGAAACAGGTTCGATAAAGCTTCTGCAAGGCGGTTACATGTGATTTGCAGGTACTATGTATATGTAGATTGGAATTACGCAGCGGCGGAGTGGCCAAGCGCATTGGGGCGCTATGCTGCGATGCGCAGGGCCGTTCCCAGTTGGGGGTTCGAATCCTCCCTCGGGCATGGATGTTTGTGTCGTCTTTAGTGTAAGGTAGTTCATAAGTAGTTTGTAAGTTTAGGGTCTGATGACCATACAGATAAGTCCCTTAAGCTTGACAAACATTTAAATATTTTGAACATTGAAATTACGCTTGGCCGATTCACGGAAAGTATCTCTTTGGCTGAAATCGTTTGCATACAGATCCTGAACCAGTGACATGAGCTTAAGTCGAAACTTATGACCTTGTACTATAAACCGCACAGAAATAAAGCTGATACCAAAGACTGCAGCAACTTCTCTTAACCCTTTAATGCATGAAATTTTATTTGAAGCTATAAAAACTACCACGAATAATGTATATACTGAGAAAAATAATGAAAAAAATTCCTAAAAATTATTATGCACTACTAGCAACAAATAGTTCATAGCTGGTCAGTTATATATAGAGCTTCTACGATGTACCCGATGCAGTAAATGTCACTATTATGCCTCTCATCTTTCCAGAAAGGAACTCATATGCTACAGTAGTATGTGATCGGTTACTTTTACATGACAAAGGAAAAATATTACAGTAAATAAATGAACATGTTACAGTAACTCAATGCAGTTAACTGTCGAATTGATTCAGTAGCACTCTGCAATTTATAATTTCTAGGACGAGCTACTGTCATATGTAACACTATGTATAGAAGCAGCTACAAATGAGTTTGTGGTAAGTTGTTGAACAGTGTGAGAGGTAATGGAAAATCTAAGGTAAGTGGCTAATCAGCTACAATATGCATTATAGGGTTAAGCTGATATGGGGAACAACATGTATTTCAATTAAAACAAACACCTCCGTTTTCTCACTTATCGCAGCTCTTTCTCTGTTGTTACTACGCTTTCTCAAGCTGTCTTTTTACGTAATTTGTTGTTTAGCAAGCCAGAACATAGTAGCGGCAGGAGCTCTTCTTTTATGACAGTGTTTTTCAACCCAAAGTCTTGCTCGGGGGGTCGCCGTCACGGAAGGAAGTACTTTGCCGGCCGCGGTGGCCGAGGGGACTGAGGCGCTTCAGTCACGGTCTGCACGGCCACTACGTTGGGGGGTTCGAATCCCCCATCGGGCATGGATATTTGTGCCGTCCTTAGTGTTAGCTAAATCATAAGTAGCTTGTAAGTTTAGGGACTGATGACCCCGTAGTTAAGTCCCATAAGCTATACAAACTTACTTTTTTTTTTTTTTTTTTTTTTTTTAAGTAATTTCACCATAAATTAACTAGTGGATCGGTAATACAAAATCGTATGCCTAGGTGAAATTTATTTAATGTTAAAATCACAGAGTTCCTTGAGTAACATTCATTGTGAACTGAATAGCTCATACATTGCCTTATAATAGATTGTGTCAATGGTGAATCAGCGCAAATTCCGAAAAGTGTTTTCAGAAACCGATCTATAGGTAAAAGAACATGATACAATAATTCTGAAAAATTCGAAAAAAGATGTACTTCTTTACAAATTGTTTGCACAGTAGGATCTTTCTTAACGAGCATAATTATCTTCTGAGTCTTGCCTGAAACCTACTTCATCTACATCTACATACACACTCCTCAATGCACCGTAAGGTGCGTGGCGGAGGGTACACTGTACCACTGCTAGACATTTACTTTCCAATTCCACTCCCAAATAGAACAAGGAAAAAAATACCTATATGCCTCCGTACGAGCTCTAATTTCTTTTGTCTTCGTGATCATTACGCGAAATGTAAGTAGGCAGCAGGAAGACCATTCTACACTCAATTTCAGATTTCTGCCCTCTAAATTTCCTTAACAGAATCTATAGAAGCGAACGTCGTATTTCCTCTAGCAATACCCATTTGTGATCCTGGAGCATGTCCGTGACACTTGCACCTCGGTCGAACCTACCAGTAACGAACCTAGCTGTTCGCCTTTAACCGCTTCTATGTCTTCCTTTAAACTGATCTGCTGCGGGTCCCAAACATTTGAGCAATACTCAAGACGCGGTCGTACGAGAGTTTTATACGCAGTCTACTTTACAGACGAAGTAAATCTACCCAAAATTCTCCCAATAAATCGAAGTCGGCTGTCCGCCTCACTCACAACTGACCTTACATGATCGTTCCATTTCATATCGCTCTGCAATGTTGCGCCTAGATATTTGAACGACGCGACTGTATCAATGAGCTCACTACTCATGCTGTATTCGAACATTATGGGATTGTTTTTCCTACTCATGCGCATCACCTTACGTTTTTCTACATTGAGATCTAGCTGCCATTCTTCGCACCAACTAGATATTTTGTCTAAGTCATCCTGTATGCTATCACATTCAGTTAAAGACGAAACCCTCCCATACAGCACAGCATCATCACCAAACAGCCGCAGACTACAAGTCCATCAGATCATTTATATAGATAGAAAATAATAGCGGTCCTATCACACTCCCCTGGGGCACACCTGATGATACACTCGTCTCTGATGAACACTCGACTTTGTGAGCAACGTTCTGCGTTCTATTACTTAGGAAGTCTTCCAGCCAATCCACAAACCTGTGAACCTTTTTCTTATGCTCGTATCTTCGTTAGCAGTCTGCAGTGTGGCATCGCGTCAAATGCCTTTTTGAAATCGAAACAGTCTAAATGTCGAAATGTTTGTTATGCTTATGGGACTTAACTGCGTGGTCATCAATCCCTAAATTTAAAAAGTACTTATAAACTAACTCATACTAAAGACAGCACAAACATCCGTGCCCGAGGAGGGATTCCAGTGACGTAATGATTTGTCATCACTGGTGCAACAACTTTGGAACCAGTGAAATACTTGAAAATGGGCTCATAACCGGAAACCTAGCTCATACAAATAAAGTTTTGTGAAACAACGCAATAACAAGTTTTTAATTATTTAATACTGAAAAATTTTATTACTGTAGGACACATAATCAAGGATAAACGATGTATGTATTGGTCTGCATGAAAACGATACTTAAATGGAATTATTAAGGTACAAGCCGATGGACTGAAAGAGAAAAAAACGAGATGGACTAAATATTGTTCATAGTAAAGTTTTCAATCAAATTAATGTGATACATCATTTGTATTTTATTACTATTTTTCTTTCTTTAGATACTGCTCAAATGTTCAAATGTTTATAGAACTTATGGGACTTAACTACGGGGTCATCAGTCCGTAAGCTTACAAACTACTTATGAACTAGCTAAGACTAAGGACGGCACAAATATCCATGTCCGAGGAGGAATTCGAAATCCCGACCGTAGTGTCCGTGCAGACCGTGACTGAAGCGCCTCAGTCCCCTCGGCCACCGCAGCCGGCTTAGATACTGCACTTTTAATTTTGTGTATTATGCATGTTTTATTGTTGTACTGTTTCATAATTTCTAAGCTGGTTTCATGAATACATGAAGACGAAATCATTTCCGATTTTTTATTTTCGTTTCTATTATAAGACTGAAAACTGCATATATACACGAGAAATACCGGGTTTTGCAGCTAGATTTTTTTTTTCACCATGAGAAACACAGCGTCCGTCTGAGTAGAGCATCAGGAGATCTTTGGTATTGTAGTGAAAACACCAGCGATCCCGACAGAACTATCAATTGCCTCAACAGTCGTGTGCGCGAGGGCACCTCAACGTTGACAATAGCACTCTCTTGTTTACCGTCATGGGTCGCGAACTTTACGAAGACAATCATGTGTACCTACTCCGACTGCCTGAACTGTAGATAAACTCCCGGTGCAAACGGCTAAGTGAGCAGAGTGTATCGCTTCATCGGAGAGTGTCCTCTCTATTGGTACATTGTTCGCAATACCACAAGACGCACCGCTACAGACTCTGAGTAGACATCATGTGTTTTCGGACCGACACTTAATCACCAATTGTCTTTCAGTTTCTGGAACTATCTGTCTGGCTCACTTTAGTTTAGTAACAATAAAATAGGGCCGTTTACGGTGGCCATTTGACGTCTCGAAATTTAATTAAAAATAACATCTTAACCGTTCATCTTAGACGAACATTTAAGAAACAGATATGTTTGCTGTCTTATTTTTTTTTCTGTATCTCGCAGTGTTTCAGAGATATTTAGAAAAATAACGGCGATCTGTAGCTGTCTGTGAATCTGTCTGTAAGGTGTTCCCAGTTTTTAGGTCGCAACGTTCAACAGATCGGCACCAAATTTTAGAGACGTATTTGTGGGCCGCCAGCGACCAAACCCACAGTAACTCGACGCTGATAGAGGGCACCGCTATGCCGAATCTTAGCTATTATGCGTCGGAAACATTCTCAGTAAAAATCTGTTTTGAATAAAACATCGAGTAACTTTGGTTTGAAATATTTTTCGACTCAAAGTTGGTACACACATGTAAAGATATAATTCTTCATAGTTTT